>CM036762.1:3930000-5130000 GCA_020796225.1 Arion vulgaris
CTCAATCCAATATTCAAATACTAACATACTAACAGTGGCGGCTCGTCATTAAGGGCCAGTGGGGCCGAGGCCCCACCAAAAATAATGTGTAACGTGTATTTATTATTTTATAAATTAAAACATAACAACCCAAAACCATGATTTTTCCAAAAAATGTATGTCTGGCAACACCAACAATAATTATCACGAGCCGCCACTGCATACTAACATTCGTTTTCTTCACCCTTCGCCCTAGGGAGGCATAGGTCCTCAACCAAGATTTTCCAAGCCCTTCTATCCAACGCCATCTTTTCCAGATCTCTCCCTATTTTCTTACATTATGTTGCCAACTCCCGCCTCCATGTGTTCCTGGAGTTTCCCTTACCTCTATTATCCTGGGGGTTCTATCCCTGTTTCGCAATGCTGTCAGGAGGTGTCCTTAGTGTGTGTATACATCGCCACCTTCTGCCCCGTATCTCTTGATCAACCAGTGTAAAGGTTGACTGAATACGCGATGAAATGTACGCTTTAAAAAATGCACCCAACTCATAACTCGGTAAAGAAGGTACTTAAAGAGTTGAAATGTTTGTATTGTCCTTCAAATTTCTGCAGGAATAAGCTGTCCAAATTTCATGATTACAAAGTTTGACGTCTTGAAAACTTTTCCTATGACACACAAAAAGGCAATCAATTTTATAATTATGATTTGTAATAAATATATGATTTAGAATATACGTATTACAGAAGGGTCCTCTGTATATCATGGACAGAGAAGAGAACAAATAGATCTATCCAGAAAGATCTCAAAATCAAAGAAAACTGGATGATGCTATTAATAAGAATGAGAAAGTTGAAATATTTTGAACATATAAAAAGAGAGAGAGAGAGAGAGATGACGGTTGGAGAAGATTACCCATTATGGAATGAGGTATCCCGGAAAAGAGAAGAAGAGGAAGACCACGGTGATGATGGATTGAAGATGTAACTGACGGTTTGATCATGACGGCTGAAAAGTCGGAACATCTAGCCTATGATACATTCACAAAATAGATGAGACTGCAGTAAAACTATTTGATTGGCAAAACACGTAACCACAAAGTACTGTAGTTTTACAAATTACAAAAACAATGACAAAATACAGCAACGTATCGACCAACAAGCCCTTTATCAAACAAACGAACAACAGGAGTGACGAATTTAAAACAACATATGGACGACTACATACAAACGTTTCGAATGAAAATCTGGGAATACAAACGAATAGCGAAATAAATGTAACACAAAATATAACTCGGATGATCGCAGTCGATTTGCTCTGGAGAATCGTTCGTGCGACCACGTGGGCTCAACGTATTACATTCCTATGCTTCTTAGTACTTTCTCTCTCATGCCTTGTAATCTATATGGGCATATGTTGCATGCATTCAAGTTATATATTTACTTGATTTTTCATTGTTTCTCTTCTTTTCTATTTCTAGTTTTTATGTGTGTTTTTGTGTTACATTTATTTCGTTATTCGAGTTTTTTTCCAAGATTTTCATTAAAAACGTTTGTATGTAGTCGTCAATATGTTTTTTTTAAATTCGTCACTTCGTTTGTTCGTTTGCTTGATAAAGGCCTTGTTGGTCGAAACGTTGCTGTATTTTGTCATTGTTTTTGTAATTTGTAAAACTACAGTACTTTGTGATTACGTGTTTTACTTATGATACAGAGAAATTCAGAAAGACTATTAGGGTAGCAATATCTGGTCTAGAATGTAACACCTTTGCGTTCGTTCTTTACGACCAATTTTAATCACTCTTTGTGATATGTTTGATCTTTGCCAAGAACGTGTATACGTTGCACATTGGTTTGGTAGGCTCCTAAACGCATAGACTTACACATTTAGGACACATGCATCCGATTTCAGCCAAACTTCCTTAGTCGCCTCTTACGACATGCGTGGCAGGTAACAGTGGTTCTATTCTTTACACCCCAAATTTGAGCCCGGTAACCACTCGGGAGAAAGTAAAAGATAAGATTATAGATGTAAGCAGCGGCGGTTCGTCATTAAGGACCAGTGGGGTCGACCCACCAAAAATAATGTGTAACGTGTATTTATTATTTTATAAATTTAACAACATAACCCAAATCCATGGTTTTCCAAAATATGTGTCTGTCCTCCCCACCAGCAAAAATGGTCAAGAGCCGCCACTGGGTGTAAGAATGTAACACTTTGATGAAGTAAAAAGATAAGATTATAGATGTAAGAATGTAACACTGTGATGAAGACAAAATACAAAACCACAAAAGTAAGATAGTTTTACAAACTCCAGCAGCTAACAAAACAAACGTGTGAACATACGCACACACAAACACACAACGTCATGAAGCAATCGTTGAAAAATTGAAATCAAATTAAAGATAATGGCACAATTTAAAATACCAGCTTAACCCACATTAAATTATACAAACCTATTTGTTTTCATTGAGAGAGGAAAAAAACCCATTTATTGCACAATCCGAGTCCACAAAATTGTAGAGCAAATCGGGCGCGTACTCTATGACACTTTCCCGATGTAAGTGTTTACGACGAGATCTGGTAGTAATACATTAATGTTCATTACCATCAGGCAAGTTATAATGAATTATTCAGACGATGTTGGTGGATGGTTGAAGACAAATTTAGGAAATAAATAGAGAAATATTTAGTTAATGTTTGGTTGATTGTCGAGATTTGCAAGTAGAAACATATTTTTGTTGATTTTAATGGACATGTGTGTTGGGTATTATGGATACTGCTGCTACTGTTGTTGTTGCTACAACTGATGTTGCTACTGCTGATGTTGCTATTACTGATGTTGCTACTTCTGTTGCTATTATTGCTACTGCTGTTACTGCTACTACTGCTGTTACTGCTACTACTGCTGTTACTGGTACTGATGTTACTACTACTGCTGCTATTATTGCTACTTCTGTTGCTATTATTGCTACTGCAGCTACTGCTGTTACTGCTACTATTGCTACTGCTACTACTGCTGCTATTATTGCTACTGCTACTTCTGCTGCTATTATTGCTACTGCCACTACTGCTGTTGCTGCTACTACTGCTGCTACTATTGCTACTGCTACTGCTACTACTTCTGCTACTACTGCTACTATTGCTACTACTGCTACTATTATTGCTATTGCTACTCCTGCTACTACTTCTGCTTCTGAGCTGCTACTGCTACTGATGTTGCTACTACTGCTACTACTGCTGATATTATTGCTACTGCTACTGTAGCAGGGAATATGACACCAGGTTTTTCCCTTGCTCCTTTTCAATTAAAAAGGGGTAACAATATACCTAGTCTGTGGAACATATAATTACAGACCAGAGATATATTAGCAAGGTAGGTTGTTCTTTAACTGGAGGTTTGAACCTTTGCCCTGTTTTCTTTCTCATGCAGCTAAGTTGAGGTTAATTGTATTCTTTTTTGAACGTCTGGGTGATTGTCCGGTCACGATTGTCAAATTAGATGGGATTTTCCAGGCCAACTAAACAGATTTGACCGTGAGAATTTTACTAAAAGGACAAGGACTGATTTAGAAACAAAGAAAATTGCCAGTGGATAAATAGAATACACATTGTAGATTCGAGACAGATCATCTTCGCACAGACTTGGCAGAGGGACAGTTGGACACAGATCAGCTTCACACACACTTGGCAGAGGGACAGTTGGCAGAAACTTTAGATAGGCGATTCGGATAGAGACAGAGGGACAGAGAGGTACCCAGGGTCAGGCAATGAGGGTAGTCAATTCTCATTCATACAGAGGGACAGAGAGTAGGTAGTCTGAGTCTGAGACAGTTACAGACAGAAAGAGTGAAGAGACAACTTCAGACAACTTTAGACACTCATCGAAACATCTTCACACGCATTCGGATAGAGACAGAGGGACAGTAGAATTGAACTGAGTTGCAGACAGAGAGAGAGAGCTCAACTAAGATGTATCTCCTAGTAGATGTAGAACTCCACGGAGATTTTTGTCCAAATCAGAGAGAGTTCCTGTTCAGAATTGGTGAACCGGTTACATTAGAACCGGAGGACTAGTTGTCAGAGTTGGAAAACTAGGCGGTAGAGCTAAACTAAAGGAGTAGGGCCAGACCCGACGGAGAGGCTATAACAGTGTATGAGAGAGAGAGAGAGATGTCAGCCATTTGTTTTCAGGATGCATTATTTTAACCAGTAGCAGAGACATTTCGTGTATACTATTAGGACAGCAACTCTAGCTAGAAGCGGTATAACGTATTGTGACCGAACAAGTATATATTCTAAGGACATCGCAAGCAAGGTAAACAGTGAACAGTGAACATTTTTAGAGATATGATGTCAGGGTATTAGATATCACTTAGGGAAAACAATCAATATTAGTTAGTAGGTATATTTTTTCAGCTATGTGCATTGGTATGTTATTTTGAATTGTTGATTTTCTTTTCAGGATTTTCTTTATTATTTTGATAATTTGATGTATGGGCTATTATTTTGAACATAGATGAGATATTTAAATAAGTAAATATAAAGAAATAAAAGTTGAGAATCGGTTTGATTCTCACATAGATGTACGATGTACTTGACGGTCATTTCTTTTATTTGTAGTCTATGTACGTAGTATGTGGATGGTGTTGATATTAGAATAATATTAAATAGTTATCAGTAGCCAAGCTTTGACGGCTACATATTGGTGCAGTGACCAAGGATATCAGAGCCAAGAAGCAGTAGCGCAAGCAGCTTTGACGGCTACACTACTACTACTGCTGTTTCTGCTACTACTGCTACTTCTGCTGCTATTATTGCTACTCCTGCTGTTTTTGAGCTGATACTGATGTTGCTACTACTGCTGCTATTATTGCTACTACTGCTGCTATTATTGCTACTACTGCTGCTACAGATGTTGCTGCTGCTGCTGGTACTCCTACTACTAACATTACTACCACAGCTATTACAACCACCACTACTACTACTGCTTCTGCTACCACAGCTACCACTGTTACTGCTACTGGTGTTGACGCTAATACTATCACTACTACTATCTCTACTACTTCTACAGTCACTACTACTAATATAACTACTTCTACTACCTATACTGATACTACTACTGTTTCTGCTGTTACTACTACTACTGCTACTACTACTACTATTACTACTAATATAACTACTTCTACTACTTGGCTGTACACACCTGGACATGCTGCAGTGCTGGGTAACGAGAGTGCTGACTTTCTTGCAAACAATACCCCAACTCAAACGGGCCTAAGTATGGACAGAGCCGATGTCATCAATGCGGTACGCTCTCATTTATGTGATATGGGCGAGTCTCAGACACTGGAACAAGTTCGAGAATTAGGCATTAAGTTTGGACATGCCAGACAGTGTCGTCTTCGTGGCAGAAAGAGAAGATATATTAATCAACTTCTCGTGGGTATGGTGAGCAAATGGACTTTGGGATGGCTGCTGCAGCGGAGGACAGAGCACGAATGGGAATGCCCAAGGTGCCATGACGTCGATCACATAACATAACTACTACAACTACTGCAACCGCTGCTACTACTACTGCTACAACTACTACTAACACTACTAATACAAACTCTGCTATTAGTACTGCTACTATTACCACTTCAACGTATTACATCTATTAAGAAAAACTGCGAACAAAATATTCTATCATTGATTAACGTGGAGGTGGAGGCCCTCTTGAATGACATCATCAATGATACAGATGTGGTTATTTACACCGATGGTTCAGTCATTCGCCAACAACGCTGTGCGTGAGCTTTTTCAGCACGCTCAGGAGGAAAAATAATAAGAGAGGCCAGTGGGGCCTACGCAACAACCACAAAGTAGCTTGACAATGGAGGTTCGGGCGGTTACGGAGGCGGTGAACTGGTTGGCATCTCACAATTACTCTCCTGTTTTCATACTCAGTGACTCCATGAGCATGATTCGTAAAGTCGAATCAGGTATGGTGAGACGCAACTGGTTGGAGGTACTGGTAGACAATGATCAGAGAAATCACCTTCATTTGTGTCCCTGGGCACGCAGGAAGGGGCAATGAACGAGCTGATAGATTGGCTGGCTTAGCTACAATATCAGAGGAGCTGCCATGGATCGAAATGACATTCTTCACGCATTGAGAGTCTTTCCGAACAGAGGAGTTTCAGGACTGTGAATCCACTCGCTGACCAGATTGAAAGAGATGGGTGTCAATATTGGTGCAGTTCGAAAAGAACGACATACTAAATATGCAAAGAGATTGATTAATCAATATTGAACTGGCGTGTTGGGTTGCTGGACGCTGCTGGATTTGCTGAGGCGGAGATCGGAGCACCTATGGACATGTCCGGAGTGCTATGATGATAGTGCTCATATAACTGATACCACTTCAACTACTATTACCACTACTACAATCACTGCTACTACTGGTGTTGCTGCAGCTGCTACTATTACTACTACAACCACTATTACTATTATAATTACTACTACATGTACTACTACTACTGTTGCTGCTACTACTGCTACTACTATTACTGATGCAACTACTACAACTACTATTACTACTGTAACTACTAATATTGCATTTACTACTACTACTGCTGATGCCACTACTACTACTATTACTACAACAATTACTACTATTACTACTGCTTATGCCACTACTACTACTATTACTACAACAATTACTGCTACTACTACTGTTGCTACCGCTACTATCACCATTACCACTACTACTGCTACTACTACAACCACTACTATGCTACTATAATCTCCTACTACTACTACTCTCTACTACTACTACTACTACTACTACTATCTCTGCTCTAATGATGCTACTACAGTTGCCGCTCCACTACTACTGCAGACTATTACTACTACTATTACTACAACTATTACTACAGCTACTACTGCAACTATTACTACAACTATTGCTACAACTACTCTGCAACTATTACTACAGCTATTCTACAACTACTACTGCAACTATTACTACAACTACTACTGCACTATTACTACAACTATTACTACAACTATTACTACAACTATTACTACAACTATTACTACTACTATTACTATAACTATTACTACAACTATTACTACAACTATTACTACTACTGCTGTTGTTGCTACTACTACTACTACTAGAACTACTACTACAAATACTACTAATACTGCTATTACTACTGCTACTACTGCTACAATTGCTACTACTACTACTACTACTGTCACTCATCTGTTGTGTCAATCATTCAGCTGTAGTATAGATACCATCTCAGCCTCTCCGTAGCAAACAATGCTGAAATCTTGCAAACTAGCTAGATGACAACTGGCAACGAAAGATAACGTGTTCTGTTGTCTGTCTTGTACATACTTACGTAGATCTATTGTCCTGGTCATGCGGGTGTTTGCGGCAATGAGAGAGAGGACAGACTTGCATCAACAGCATCGATTGGTGGGGAGTTGAAGATGGATAAGGGGGACACTCTTCGATCTCTTCGCGACTGTCTGTTGGATGAAGACAATAAAATAGAAGTTGAATTGAAGAATCAATGTTGAGATTGAAGTAATATCGGTAAGAGAGATCGTTTATATCTTTATACTAGAACGTTCTCATTTATATCTTTATACTAGATCATTCTCATTTATATCTTTATACTAGATCGCTCTCCTTTATATCTTTATACTAGATCGTTCTCATTTATATCTTTATACTAGATCGTTGTCATTTATATCTTTATACTAGATCGTTCTCATTTATATCTTTATACTAGATCGTTCTCATTTATATCTTTATACTAGATCGATCTCATTTATATCTTTATACTAGATCGTTCTCATTTATATCTTTATACTATATCGCTCTCATTTATATCTTTATACTAGATCGTTCTCATTTATATCTTTATACTAGATCGCTCTCATTTATATCTTTATACTAGATCGTTCTCATTTATATCTTTATACTAGATCGTTGTCATTTATATCTTTATACTAGATCGTTCTCATTTATATCTTTATACTAGATCGTTGTCATTTATATCTTTATACTAGATCGTTCTCATTTATATCTTTATACTAGATCGTTCTCATTTATATCTTTATACTAGATCGCTCTCATTATATCTTTATACTAGATCGTTCTCATTTATATCTTTATACTATATCGCTCTCATTTATATCTTTATACTAGATCGTTGTCATTTAGATCTTTATACTAGATCGTTCTCATTTATATCTTTATACTAGATCGTTCTCATTTATATCTTTATACTAGATCGTTCTCATTTATATCTTTATACTAGATCGTTCTCATTTATATCTTTATACTAGATCGTTCTCATTTATATCTTTATACTAGATCGTTCTCATTTATATCTTTATACTAGATCGTTCTCATTTATATCTTTATACTAGATCGTTCTCATTTATATCTTTATACTAGATCGTTCTCATTTATATCTTTATACTAGATCGTTCTCATTTATATCTGTATACTAGATCGTTCTCATTTATATCTTTATACTAGATCGTTCTCATTTATATCTTTATACTAGATCGTTCTCATTTATATCTTTATACTAGATCGTTCTCATTTATATCTTTATACTAGATCGTTCTCATTTATATCTTTATACTGGATGCACTCATTTATATCTTTATACTAGATCGTTCTCATTTATATCTTTATACTAGATCGTTCTCATTTATATCTTTATACTAGATCGTTCTCATTTATATCTTTATACTAGATCGTTCTCATTTATATCTTTATACTAGATCGCTCTCATTTATATCTTTATACTAGATCGATCTCATTTATATCTTTATACTAGATAGTTCTCATTTATATCTTTATACTAGATCGCTCTCGTTTATATCTTTATACTATATCGCTCTCATTTATATCTTTATACTAGATCGCTCTCATTTATATCTTTATACTAGATTGTTCTCATTTATATCTTTATACTAGATCGTTCTCATTTATATATTTATACTAGATCGTTCTCATTTATATCTTTATACTAGATCGTTCTCATTTATATCTTTATACTAGATCGTTCTCATTTATATCTTTATACTAGATCGTTCTCATTTATATCTTTATACTAGATCGTTCTCATTTATATCTTTATACTAGATCGTTCTCATTTATATCTTTATACTAGATCGTTCTCATTTATATCTTTATACTAGATCGTTCTCATTTATATCTTTATACTAGATCGTTGTCATTTATATCTTTATACTAGATCGTTATCATTTATATCTTTATACTAGATCGTTGTCATTTATATCTTCATACTAGATCGTTCTCATTTATATCTTTATACTAGATCGTTCTCATTTATATCTTTATACTAGATCGTTCTCATTTATATCTTTATACTAGATCATTCTCATTTATATCTTTATACTAGATCGATCTCATTTATATCTTTATACTAGATCGTTCTCATTTATATCTTTATACCAGATCGTTCTCATTTATATCTTTATACTAGATCGATCTCATTTAGATCTTTATACTAGATCGTTGTCATTTATATCTTTATACTAGATCGTTCTCATTTATATCTTTATACTAGATCGTTCTCATTTATATCTTTATACTAGATCGATCTCATTTATATCTTTATACTAGATCGTTGTCATTTATATCTTTATACTAGATCGTTCTCATTTATATCTTTATACTAGATCGATCTCATTTATATCTTTATACTAGATCGTTGTCATTTATATCTTTATACTAGATCGTTCTCATTTATATCTTTATACTAGATCGTTCTCATTTATATCTTTATACTAGATCGTTGTCATTTATATCTTTATACTAGATCGTTCTCATTTATATCTTTATACTAGATCGCTTTCATTTATATCTTTATACTAGTTCGCTCTCATTTATATCTTTATACTAGATCGTTCTCATTTATATCTTTATACTAGATCGATCTCATTTATATCTTTATACTAGATCGTTCTCATTTATATCTTTATACTAGATCGTTCTCATTTATATCTTTATACTAGATCGTTCTCATTTATATCTTTATACTAGATCGCTCTCATTTATATCTTTATACTAGATCGCTCTCATTTATATCTTTATACTAGATCGTTCTCATTTATATCTTTATACTAGATCGTTCTCATTTATATCTGTATACTGTATCAGTGGGGAGAAACTAAAATAGATGTTGGATCGATTCAGCGATTTAAGCAGTTTGGAGTTACCGTTGTACAAGTAGAACTGGATGCCTGAGGGGCAGAGTGAGTAGTGTGTTTAATCAGTGAGCCATGGGAACCATCATTATGCATACTCTTCGATGTCTGTAGGGGGAGACTGAGCACATATGGGTCTTCCCGGAGTCTAATTACGTCAGTTTAGTAACCAATAACCAATAACCAATAACTATCTTGTACAATGATGGTTATCTTATTGCTAGTTCTTGTTATTTTTCATTTGTCGTGCGAGATCATCCAGCCTGTCACTAGTATCGAGTCTCAGGTCTTCTTCTTCTTCTTCTTTCAGTCATTAGTCACTAGACAAGACAATCTCTTCTTGATCTGATAGACAAACACAGTCTCTCTCCAACACACACACACACACAGTGTCTCTGTAAAACTCAAGCTCTCTCAATATGACACACACACACACACACACACAATCTCTCTGTCCAATACGCACACATACTGACACATACACTCTCTTTCGGACACACACTCTCCTGCACAAACACTATCCCTCTCTTTCTCTCTCTCTCTCTCTCTCTCTCTCTGTGTCTGTGTGTCACACATAAACGGTTTCTCTTTCTGATACACTTACTCTCTCTGACATACACACACAATCTCACCAAGTCACAATTCTCTCTCTCTCTCTTTCTCTCTCTCTCTCTCTCTGTGTGTGTGTGTGTGGACACATAAACGGTTTCTCTTTCTGGTACACTTACTTCTCTGAATACACACACAATCTCACTAAGTCACAACTCTCTCTCTCTTCTTTCTCTTCTCTCTCTCTCTGTTGTGTGTGTGTGTGTGTGTCAGACACATAAACAGTTTCTCTTTCTGGTACACTTACTCTCTCTGACATACACACACAATCTCACCAAGTCACAACTCTCTCTCTCTCTCTCTCTCTCTGACACACCTTCTCTCTTTCTCTGACACACACTTTCTCTTTAACACACCCATACACTCTCTCTGATACACTTACTGTCTCTGACAAAGACAGTCTCTCTGACACACACTTTCTCTTTAACACACCCATACACTCTCTCTATCTTTGATACACCCACATACTATCTCTCTCTGACACACCCACACACACACACACTCTCTCTCTCTCTGGCACGCACAAGTTGGCACATACTCACCTTCATTTTACACCCACACACTGTCATGTACTCTCTCCCACACACTGTCAATACTCTCTCCACACACTGTCAAGTACTCTCTCTCCCACACACTGTCAAGTACTCTCTCTCCCACACACTGTCATGTACTCTCTCTCCCACACACACACACACACACGTAAAATGATTGTTACAAACAAAGCTACCCCCCTTCCTGCTTGCGGTGGCAACATTTATGCGTCCCCACGGGGCGTCATTAAATGAAATTTCATTTTGGTCCAACGTGAGGAACTGATCAATACACAAACGTTAGGGCATCAACAACAACAACAACAACAACAACAACAACAACAACAACAACAACAGCATCAACAACAACAACAACAATCAGGTTTCTACTTTCTGTTCTCTGAACTAAAACAAAACATCAACTTAAGAACATGTCATATGACATTATTCTATTGTTCTTTACTTTCTTTCTTCCTCTTTCCCTCCCTCTTTTCCTTTCTTCATTTTTTCCTTCATTCAATCCTTCAATTCTTACTATTGTCCATATCTACTAAAACTGCGTCGGCGTCGGCGTGGTAGAGAGCTCGATCACAATCCAAGCGTACCTGGTTCAAACCCCGCGGCGATCAGTTTAGGAGCAAATTTGTTTCAGTAGATTTTTATGAACGATAAAAATAGACCTCATCGTTTAGAAAGTATTTGCAAACTACTGAGCGTATAAGTGGTGCCTATAAAATCAACGACTCGTTTACTGTGGTTTATGGCGACGTCAGGTAAAGGATATACCACGATTTTCAATTATTACATAACTTTACCATTGACCCCCTTTTTTACACCCCCATCCCCCACAAAAACCGTCCCTTTCCTTACCCCAATTTAGGCATGAATGTAAGTTCTGACCTCTTATGCCAGATTTCCTGACAAATGTCGACTTAACTAAAAGTCTAACGATGCCAAACACGCCAACCAGGCCAGTGTTAACAGCCCATTTAAACGTTCGATTCACGCATGCTACTGCGGACTTTTGTGAACTAGTCTGTGAACCAGTATGTGAACGTTGGATTTAATTGACAATTGGATGAGTTCAAGATAAGTAATAAAGTGAAGGATAAGTGGAGACAAGAATGTTTCGTGTGGTCGAATTGTTAGTGAAGTACTTTCAATTTTAAAAGACATCTGTTCTACTTAAAGAATTCACATTTTTTTTTGGCGTTTCGTAATTTGAAATTTTTTAAAACACGCGGTCGACCGAGTGGTTACCGGGGCCCAAATTGGGGTGTAAAAATAGAACCACTGTTACCTGCCACGCATGTCGTAAGAGACGACTAAGGAGGTTAGACGTGGGGCTAACTACCCAACACCGTAAAAACTAGATGGCTACAGAATGGAGAGGAACCGAGTAAACGCTGGCTGAAACCGGACACATCGCCGAAGGATAAGCACCAGAGCTCCAAATGGTGCTGAAGATGTGACGTAAAACACACCAATGCTAAGGCTGCATGAATCAGATTTCCACATGAATAGAATTTATGGGAAGATCTGGTACATCGGTCTGGGTGGTGATCGCAAGAGAAAGAGAGAGAGAAACACGCGGTAGATTACATTCCAACAACTTGTGGTTTTTTTTTTTTCATTTCTAACCTTCAAGTTTCTCTCGTCATCATCAGGTGCCGTGTCGGCTAGCGTAGGCGATCATAGATCTCCACAAGTCTCTGTCTTTGGTGTTTGATATCAACTCAGATGTTGACGCTCTACCGTGCCATGAAGTCAGGCTATCCAAAATGTTCTCTATCTGTCTTCCTCTGTCTCGTCTAAAGTTTCTCTAACGGTTCAAATTGCAGAGAAAATCTGCTCTGGAGAACTCTCTGAATTCAATTGATAATGCTTTTCATTCTTATTGTTGTTTTTTGCACCATGTTCCTTTAATTGGCAATCTAAATTACAAATACATCTGAAGTCGGAGTGCGGCTCGTCTAATGCGTGGACAAGTGATTTTTTTTTCGATCCAGAAGCACTTGAGCTTCTCAGCTCTTCGGCTCGGTGCCATGGACATCGTAACCCTCGGTTTGGTGCCACGAACACCGTAATTCTGGGAATCTGTGGCTTTTCTGCCATCCGCGAAATTGAACCCCACACACAGAGGGATAGTCACCCGTAGTCCAACGCGCTACGAACACGCTGTGCAGACGGGCGGACAATAGTGATAAAGAAAGCAATCCTTCACGCAGAAATCAGATAGAAACGCCATAAAAGACGTCATTACTATGTCTGAATTATTTTGAACGAACTGATTTTTTGGATTTTTTGGCACTGGCATATTCTACGCTTTATTTCTGATCTGCATCTACCATCTGATGTTCCAAGGTATTTAAGTTGATAATCTTGTCACAGCTTTGTATCATATAACATTACTTTGATGATGCCTTGAACTGTCAACCATACAGATGTTAAGTTGAAATAACTATGCTTAAACAGTACAATATATAAACAATTATTGCATGCACTATTTTAAGTTATAACCCAGAATAGACCAGTCAACAACATCAACATAAGAAAGAAAGTTGGCACATGATCTTGCTTAAATGACATTGAGAAACAAAGAATGAAGTGGTTTGATCACTTAATCTTCTTCTTCTTCCAGCGCTCCATATCGATCACTTGTCAAACACTCTGCGTGATTTGTATGTGATCTGAGCCTAAGAGCGATTGTACGTTGTGCCAGTTTGCGCCTACAAGTAGGCCAGCACATCCGATTTCTGCGCTACTTTTTATTTACTAGGGTAGCATCCCTATGGCCTAAATCAGTCGCCTCTTACGACATGCATTGTAGGTTGCAGTGGTACTATTCTTTGCTTCCTTACGGACCCTGGCATCACACGGACGATGGTCACTTAATAAGAATGCATCCAAACTCCACAGTATACAGAGTCTTCTACAACAGAACATCAGGAAAGAAGGTAAGAGGAAAACCACGGAAAAGATGGTTAGATGGCATAGCAGAATCTTGTCAAAGAGCAAAAATAACAATCACACAAGCCACTAGAACAGCGCAAGACAAAAACAGAAAACCACCACACCGGGCAACAACATGGTAGCAGTGTGACAACACTGGACAACAACCTGGTAGCAGTGTGACGACAAAATAAGAAGATGCTCGGTCCCTTACATCAAGCTTTAAGTGTCAGCGTTAGAACACTTATGTAACAGATCTGGAGATGAAGCTGCAAACATCGACTGTATCGTTAGACAAACATCTTTCATTGATGTGTGAATGTAGAGACATAACACTGAGTTTGACATCATTGTGATGATTTGGAATCAAAGATGGATAACTGAGTTAACCCTTTCGAAACTTTGAACCAATATACTGGATAGTAGTATTCTTTTAACATGACGCAAAGTCGGTATACTAGTTAATACTAGTGTTATGTAGCGACCAGTGGCGGCTCATCATTAAGGGCCATTGGAGGCCCGACCCCAAAAATAAATTGTAACGTGTACTTATTACGTTAGAAATTAAAATATAACCTAACCGAAAATCATGATTTTTTTTTTCTGGCCCCACCAACAAAAATTAGCACGAGCCGCCACTGATAGCGACATAATTTTGTTTTCGTGGACTTAATTGCGTCAACTTGTAAAGGTTTAATGTTTATCATGTGATTTATCGTTTGCCAATATTATATACATTTTAAGGTGATAAACAAACCAAATGTCTGTTCTGCTCTCACTTCCAATTCATTTAGAATCAGTAATGGTAACCTACGGCCCACTGGCCAGTACCGGCTAGAGCAAGCTATTTTAACGGCACTCGAATTTTTCAAACATTACTTTACACATTGGCCTTTGTGCTAAATAAAATTAATTTCGGAAAAGTCCCCGCGCGCACACACACACAAACTGTACATACACACTCCTGCACACACACCATACAACTCAGAATAGCAGAGAGAGAGAGAGAGAGAGATGGTTATGTCAAACGCGGAACCAGATCAGAGTAGGCTTATTCAGCACAACGAAACGGAAACACTCTTAATGAGGGATGTGCAAACAATACCCGACTCAAGCTAGCAGAAGTATGGACAGAATGCCGATATCAATACGGTGCGAGCTAATTTATGTGATATGGGGAGTTTCAGACACTGGATCTATTGCGAGAATTAGGAGTTAAGTTTGGTCATGTCAGACAGTGTCGTCTTCGTGGTAGAGAGGAGACAGAGGAGAGAGAGAGAGAGGGGAGAAGAGAGAGAGAGGGACGAGAGAGAGAGAGAGGGAGACAGAGAAGAGAGGGAGACAGAGAGAGAGAGAGGAGACAGAGAAGAAGAGAGAGGGAGACAGAGAGAGAGAGGGAGACAGAGAGAGAGAGAGGAGAAGACGAAAAAGGGGGAGACAGAGGAGGAAAGAGGGGAGACAGAAAAGAGAGGAGGACAGAGACGGCGGGCCAGGAGAGAGGGGAGGACAGAGAGTGCAGGACAGAACGGTCTGCATGAATCAACTTCTCATGCATGGTGTCCCCTTGGCTCGGGCCAGGGGAAATTTTCAGCTGGATGGCTGCTGCGGCTCGAGGATGGACACGTATCGGGGAATGACCAAACAGTGCCATGGACATCGATCAGTTGTATACATGATTCGTAGACACTGAAACCCTCCCCCATGACATACTATTTTGCACACGCAACCCTTCGTTCGGTGCCGGAAGTACTAGTCCAGAATCGTACCACTGCGTGCCTGGACATGTATGTTAGTGCAAAGAACGTCGTAATGAATGACCTTCTTCCTCTCTCCCGATCCCATGAATCGCCTTGGCTCTTCCAGGCTCTCCTCGGCTCGGTGCCATGGACATCGTAACCCTTCGGTTCGGTGCCACGAACACCGTAAATCTGGGGAATCTGTGACTTTTTTCTGTCATTTCGCGGAATTGAACCCGCACACACAGAGGGATAGTCACCCGTAGCCCAACGCGCTACGAACACGCTGGGCAGACGTACAATGTAAGACCTAGGGAAGCTACCCCAGTAAATACAAAGCATCGCAGATATTGGATGTGCTTGCTTACTTGTAGGCGCATAACTAGCGCAACGTACAATCGCTGTTAGGTTCAGGTGACATAAAATCACACAGAGTGGTAACTACTGGTCAATATGGAGAGGTCAAGAGAATAAGCACTCCGTTTAAAATCAACGTTACAAATTGTATAAATGAGTTGTTTAGCAGTGCCCTTAAAAATGATTTCTTCAAATCTCTGATCACTCAAATAAAATATGTGTTCATAGGAAAAATACATGTTTGGAGGGAACCAGTATAGGTGCTATAAAGACCGTGGTGGTCTGAGTCTTTGCTAACGAGAAACTGGGGAAACCGCCATATTTGTTACCATTAGTAAGTCTCTCAGACTTAAGAGTGATGTTGCTTTATATGTGCAGTAGGTAAATGGTAATCAGTGGCGGCTCGTCATTAAGGGCCAGACCCAAAGTCATGATTTTCCCGAAAAATTGTATCTGGCCCCCACTAATAAAAACGATCACGAGCCGCCACTGATGATAATGGTAAGGAATTGTGGTGCTGTAGGTGATTAGTAGCTGCATGAGGTAGTCCTATCAGAGACGGACGATAAAACATTGGTCCCGTTTTCAATTTGAACATGTAAAAGAACCAACTCAAGAAAAGCAGGCGGGAAAGTCGCTGCCTGGACAAAATTCATTAGAAAATATTTTCAATAAAAAAATATAAATTCCTACAGAATATTTTCACCCTCTTCCAAATGACATCGGGGACTCTCATCGTTGCTACGGAGTTCGTGCACTGTCACTGAGATATTTCTGTGTAAGTAAGATCTGAGTACACATGGTTACTCACCAAAGTGTAATGATGATCAATCAACCAATCAGTGGCGGCTCGTCGTCAGTTAAATAAGTATTATTTAAACGTTTTTTTCTTCATGAAGTAAATTGAAAGGGTTGGTTTAATTGTTTCGTGCATTGAAAGAGTTTATTTAATTGTTTCGTGCATTAAAAAAGTTCTGGCAATAATTCTATTTTTGTATGTGTTCGACCTCAATTGACGTCATCTTCATGAGATCAGTGGTTAGTGATACGGACCAGGTCCTTTTAAAATTGAATAACAGCTTTGACCTTTTTTTTCAATTCAGATTCACAGAACTGTTGTATCCCACGTCTGTAAAACCTAACTACATAAAATGTAATTAAAATGTCCTTTCGTTGTTTGTCACGCGAGTCACGTTATACGTGCTTCAAGGGAGATAACCAAAATAATCTCTTTATGTTTATCTGTATGTCCTGAATAACTTCCCATTGACGCCACTGATAAATTGTAAATTTGATGATTTTACGATCATATTGCCCTGCAGTTACATTAAGATTCCCTTAGTCATCTCCAACACCTGTATGATGTTCAGTGATGCAACCCTGTCTTACATGACCACCAATACAAACATGTCCCCAGTGATGCAACCCTGTCTTACATGACCACCAATACAAACATGTCCCCAGTGATGCAACCCTGTCTTACATGACCACCAATACAAACATGTCCAGGAAAGCAGATTCATGTCTGATATCGAGATTATATATATTTTATCTTCTTCTCTCGACGTCTCTTGAAGCGTAAGGTATCAACAAATTTCTTCCAACCAGATCTATCCTGAGCAAGCCATCTTAATTCATTCCAGGTCTTTCCCAGCTCTTCTCTTTCTCTGTCAATATCTGGTTTCCATGTAGTTTCTCTGCCTTTTGTCCAAGATCTAAGAGCAGTGTACACTTGATTGCGGCCAAAGGGTGGAAGCCTTCAATAAATGTCAAATGCAAAATAAAACCACTTAAACAAACTCCGAGGGCTCTCATTCGAAAGATTGATGACACTCGGAGTTTTAAACGTTTTCACATTTACTACTACTGGGTCCACCTGCTGCCGAAATTCAGGGTCGGGCCCTATTTTTTTTAAAAATGTCTCTCAAGATCGTTCTCTACCTCACTTGCCTCCTTGATTCCATTTCAAAACCACATGTGGGTATCTGATCTTCTACATTCTTAATATATGTCCCGAGATTAAATATATATATATATATATATATATATAAATGCCAGTGACTTATACCAACAAGTTGCCATACTTCGCCTCCGTACCGGACACAACAAGCTCCGAGCCCACATGTTCCAAAATTTAAGATTGGCACAACTAGCCTGTGCCTCTGCAAAATGTCGGACATGACGGCAGAACACGTTCTGCAAGACTGTCAACGATTAGCAGGTATAAGAAAAAAACATGTCCCAAAAACACAGAGCTTCGTGAGAAGCTGTACGGAGGAACAGAGTTCCTTAAAACCACGGTAAAATTCATGATAAAAGTTGGTCCATCAGTCTAGGCCGGGAACACAAGAAAGAGATACCGACAAAATCGGTAATGAACTATTTCAAGAATGAACTTAATCAAATACGATAAACAATCTCTTAAATTCAATCAGTTGCTATATTTAGAGAACAGCAACATAGCATGTCAAATTCTACTCTTGAAGTAATTATCCACGTATGGTTCGTTTCTGCTCGACAACGACAACCCTATCACCTGCCTTAGCTAAAATTAAATTTCAGATTTCTCTCCACGAAATCATCTCATTCAACCATCTTGCACGTGAGATATGTGGCTCATCTATCGAATACGTCTCTTTTTGAGAAGAGTGTACATGTTGGGGAATTCCCTAGTCTCTCAAACACTCATTTGTTTGTGGTATTGTCGTTCCATGATATGCTTAGAATACGGTCAAAATATCTCATATGAAAAGCATTGAATTGCTTTTCTTGTCGAAAGTAAAGAGTCTAGGATTCAAACAAATATAGTAGCATGCTCACCAAGCAAGCTCTGTCGAGAGTAAACAGTCCAGGATTCAAACCCATATAGTAACCTGCTCACCAAGCAAGTCCTGTCGAGAGTAAAGAGTGCAGGATTCAAACCCATATAGTAGACTGCTCACCAAGCAAGTCCTGTCGAGAGTAGATAGTGCAGGATTCAACCATATAGTAACCTGCTCACCAAAGCAAGCCCTGTCGATCTGCGTTTTATTTATTGCCCAGCCAGTTTGCTATATTCCCCGACTTTCTTTATTAGTCTGGAAATATATAGTTGTAGACTTGCTGCTATTGAGTTTCAATTTCTAATGAGAATTATTCAGAGATAGTTGAACCAAGGTATGCAAACATGGGCAACCTTCAGTTCGTGTTTGGAGATTCTGGGTTGGGTTTGCAAACATGGGCAACCATCAGTTCGTGTTTGGAGATTCTGGGTTGGGTTTGCAAACATGGGCAACCATCAGTTCGTGTTTGGAGATTCTGGGTTGGGTTTGCAAACATGGGCAACCATCAGTTCGTGTTTGGAGATTCTTGGTTGGGTATGCAAACATGGGCAACCTTCAGTTCGTGTTTGGAGATTCTGGGTTGGGTTTGCAAACATGGGCAACCATCAGTTCGTGTTTGGAGATTCTGGGTTGGGTTTGCAAACATGGGCAACCTTCAGTTCGTGTTTGGAGATTCTGGGTTGGGTTTGCAAACATGGGCAACCTTCAGTTCGTGTTTGGAGATTCTGGGTTGGGTTTGCAAACATGGGCAACCTTCAGTTCGTGTTTGGAGATTCTGGGTTGGGTTTGCAAACATGGGCAACCTTCAGTTCGTGTTTGGAGATTCTGGGTTGGGTTTGCAAACATGGGCAACCTTCAGTTCGTGTTTGGAGATTCTGGGTTGGGTTGCAAACATGGGCAACCTCAGTTCGTGTTGGAGATTCTTGGTTGGGTATGCAAACATGGGCAACCTTCAGTTCGTGTTTGGAGATTCTTGGTCTGGGTTATGCAAACATGGGCAACCTTCAGTTCGTGTTTGGAGATTCTTGGTTGGGTATGCAAACATGGGCAACCTTCAGTTCGTGTTTGGAGATTCTTGGTTGGGGGTACACTAGAATTCTACGTCATCCCCTGTGTTATATTTAGGCTGGTGGTGGTAAGCCCGATGTCTCTGCACTCAGTCGTAAAAGCAAGGCGCAAGAGGTTACTTCCGATAGTGGGAAAGATCTTTTCGTCTCGTTAGACATCTACATTGTAAAAAAATACCAGGTGGCTACAGAACGGAGAGCGAACTGAGTAAACGCTGGCTGAAACCGGACACATCGCTGAAGGATAAGCACCAGAGCTCCGAATGGTGCTGAAGATGTGACGTAAAACACACCAATGCTAAGGCTGCATGAATCAGATTTCCACATGAATAGAATGTATGGGGAGATCTGGTACATCGGTCTGGACGTGATCGCAGAGAGAGAGAGAGAAAGAATAAATGATGCTTTTTTTTTTAGATTCGTATGAATCCGAATCATTGTCCCGAGTGAAGATGCGAGTGAAACCGAGACATGAATACTTTGCTAAGAGCAGGATACACTTATTTTGTTGGTTTTTTCCGATCCAGATAGACACACTTGTTTAAGCACAGAGCATTATTGATACGTATATGTCAGTATATGTTACTTATTAGTCTGATATCATCCCCATCTAGGCCTATTTCTTGTAGACATATGATTAGCTTTTCATGTTGGACTCTGTCAAAAGCTTTGCTATAATCGATGAAACACAAGTAGATACTTTTTGCACTTCTATATACTTGTCAGCGAGTAGTCTTATACAAAGTATTGCCTCTCTTGTTCCTCTGTTCTTTCTAAAGCCAAACTGTTCTTCTCCTACTTCTATGTCTATCTTGTTTTTAATTCTTTCATGTATGATCTTGAGTAGTATTTTTGTTATGTGGCTCATCAGGCTAATTGTCCTATAGTCTGTGCACTCCTGTGCTTTGGGCTTTTGGGTAGTGGTATGAATACTGATGTCTTCAAGTCTCTTGGTATATATCCTGTGTTATATATATCATTGCACAAATCTGTAATGGTTGAAATACCAAAATCCTCTAAGGAGGTTAACATTTCCACAGTAATATTGTCCAATCCTGCAGCCTTTCCTCGCTTCATTGTTTCGATTGCTCTTACAACTTCAGATTTTAATATTCTTGGGCTGTCATTGCACTTTATACTGTGTTTACTGCTTCTTTGATCATCAAATAGAGCCAGAGCCGGATTAGCCTAGTAACAGAAGTAGCAAATGCTACGGGCCCCGCGCTTCTAGGGGGCCCCGCGCCTATGTGACAAATGAAAATGGAAAAAATTACCAGATGTTATATCAAAAACACGCAAGCTGTCTGAATTTTTAAATGTCGTGTGTAATGGTGCTGAATCCAACGAAATCGAATCAGAAAATACAGAAGACGTGTCTCACGGTATAGTAGATGAAGGCAGTGCTATAGAAGAATCATCATTACCAATATTACCATTAAGATCAGCAACTCTTCACGATTTAGCCACATTTTCCACAAGACAAACTGAAATCGAATGTACAGAAAGTCCTTCCAATTTAGCCATATCATCTTCAAGCCAAAGAGAGGCAGAAAGCACAGCACATGCTTCTAATGAAGCAACATCTTCTACAAGCTAAAAACACTACGAAAGTAAAATGTACTCCAACGATATTGGTGAATGGCCAAACAACTTCAATCGAGATTATTGGATTGTGAAAGAAAGTAGCGAAGTGCAACATATGAACAGTGATTTCATGTCTTTAAAAAAAACATACGATAAAGAAAACAATCCACGATTTTGTCGAAAATCGTTTTTCACATATACACATACACCAACAAACAAAACTCACGTGAGAGATTGGTTTTGTTATACAGAAACTAAAGGACAACTGTTCTGTTTTGTTTGCAAAGTTATTGATTTAGGCTGTACCATAGAATGACTGGTGTATTTGGAATACTTCGGCAGTTAAAATCTATTACAGCAGAAGAGATCTTGAAAAGAACTCCAAATAATGTCAGCTCTTACCAAGAGGATTTGGAAGAAAGCCTAGGCGACGAACTTATGCAGTTCACTGAACTTATTAAAATTAATGTAGCTGCTGCTATTAGCAATGAAAAGCATGAGGAGCTTGAACTGCAATTTTATAAACTTATAATGGAAAATTCATTAGAGTCGTGTTTCTCAAATGTAGAAATAGTCTTACGAATTTACTTTGTCTTTAATGATTACTAACTGCAGCGAAGAACGTTCTTTTTCAACATTAAAGTGTATAAAAAGTGAGTTAAGAAACATGATGGGACAAGATCGTATAAATAACCTCACCTTAATGAACATTGAATGTATTTTACTTAGAGAAATTGATTTGTCTAGTGCTATCTCTAAATTTGCTCACATTAAATCGAGACAAGTTTGTTTGTAAAAGTTGTGTTTATTTTATTATCATACAAAACCTAGGGCCCCCGCTAAAATTTGCTACGGGCCCCGCGCTAGCCTAATCCGGCACTGAATAGAGCCGTTACATATTCTGTCCATCTTGTCAATATTTCTGTTTTATCAAACAAAAGTTGGTTGTTGTTGTTTTTGATACATCCTCCACTTTTTACAGTATTTTTCTTACTTGTCATTTGTCTTATTTCTCTGTGCATATCTCTAGTCCTGTGTTTTTCTGCCATATCTTCTATTTCCTTGCATTTTGTTTCTAACCAGTTTACTTTTGTGGTTCTGCACATGTTGCGTATTTCGTTGTCTAAAATTGTATACTTTGGGGTGTTCTTGGCTTTCTTTCGTTCTGTCATTTTTTCTAAGATTTCATCAGTCATCCACATTTGATTTTTCATGGATTCTTTTACAGGCAGGTTTTTGTTTGCAGTTTGTATACTCTGTTTTAAGCAATCCCATTTATTGGTTACTTTCTCTTCCGGATTTTCTCTTCTGTATTGTTCTAAGCACTCTGTCATTAGGCATTCATATTGGTTATTTACTTCCACACAATATTTCTGTTGTATCTCTGATTGTTTAAGTGCTGATATATCTATATGTGGTTCTTTTCTTGTTGGTTGGTCTATCTTTTTAGTTTTATATTTAGTTTGATCATCACTGGATTATGATCAAATTTATATCTGCTCCTGGATATGTTTTGGTGTTCATTACATTATTTTTAAATCTGTTCCTAATCATGATGAAATCTATCTGGTTCTTCCCATACTTAATTAAATAGTTCTTGCACCTGGCTAATAGTTGGCAAAACACGTAATTACAAAGTACTGTAGTTTTACAAATTACAAAAACAATGACAAAATACAGCAACGTTTCGACCAACAAGGCCTTTATCAAGCAAACGAACAAACAGGAGTGACAAATTAAAATGAAACACAAATGGACGACCAAATACAAACGTATGATACGTTTGTATTTGGTCGTCCATTGTGTTCATTTATTGTCACTCCTTTTGTTCGTTTGTTGATAGCTTGGTCAAACTTTGTATTTTGTCATTTATTTGATTTGAAACTACGTACTGTATTACTGTTTATCAATAGTTTTACTGCAGTTCCATATATATATACTGACTAATAGTTGTATCATCAGCCGCTTTGAGCATTTCTGCAGTAATGTTGTCATCACCGCTGCCTTATTGTTTATCAAAGAATTGATTGCCTCCTTGACCTCAGCTACACTTATCATTTCTTCGTTGGTAGGGAGCTGTTGCCTCTTCGTCAAACTTGAGTAGTACTGGTTGCTCAGGTCTATTGTGATCCCTCACCAGTTGTTACAAATGACGATTATGCTCCCTAGTAATTAAACAGTCACAATATTTACAGATATGCTCCATAAATGAAGTCACATACAAAATTTTAAATAATAATAAGCGATGAAGACTGAAAAAAAAAACTTCGCCCGATAAGGGACTTGAACCCTTGACCCTCAGATTAAAAGTCTGATGCTCTACCGACTGAGCTAACCGGGCTGTTGAACATTAGGACACATAATTAGTACTAACAACGGTAACATTTACATGAAATATATAGATATGTATATTTCATCACAGGTTCACAAATCTATGAATCATTTTAAGATTCAAAATTAACAGAGAAATTGAACTTGGTACCTCGAACTTAATACTTAAGATATCAAAAGGCATCCGCAGTGACACACCAACTGTCACCATGGTAACCATTGAACATCTAAACATAGTCATAGCAATCAAGTGACAACACTTCTCTTCCATCATTTACTTCTTTATAGAAGTGTTGGAGAGCTGGGGGTGTGTGCTTGTTTTAAGGCACTTTGTAAGCTATTATTCACTTTCTTAAGGTTGTTTTTGATGCCGTACTCCATCTTTTGAGTGGTATTCCTCTTGCTTTGTACTAGTTATACTTTTAGTTTTTATGTGTGTCTCTTGTGGTAGGCGATACCAGGGGGCATTATCAGGTGTCTAAACCATTTAATCTGTTGTTCTTTTATGAATTACATGACTGGTTTCACATCCAGTCTTCTTCTGATTTCTTCATTTCTAATTTTGTCTCGCATTGTCACTTCTGCAACTCTTCTAAGGCCCCTCATCTCCGTCGTTATGATTTTCCGCTCATTATCCTGATAAAAACAAAAACTCTCTATAAGTTTATGTCTACCAACACTCTACAAGAACCTCTGAAGTCGGAGAAGGCAAGCCTGTATGGCGGATACACTGATAATATGGAAAGCAGGATTGACGCAAAAATCTTTCAGAAGCGCCATGCCAGACTCCACGTGCTACGTGATGACCACTCAATGAAGACTGCGCCTGAACTCATGCGGGCGACGCAAGAAGAAGAAGAACTGGTATAACGGGCTGATTGTAAACATAATAATCGATCACAGGGCCAGACGAGCTAAGTAAAAGTAGTTAATACCAATTTTTTTAAATCTAAAAACATTTTAAATATTCTGAAAATTACATTGGATATCCTCGCCGGTGCCCCGTCGTAGGTGCACTGTCACTAGTGTTACTCGCTGAGATCTTCTTGTGTAAGAGAGAGAGGGAGAGATCGATCAGAGCACACATGGTAGCTTATTCAAAGAAGTGAAATTATGCTATACCTATTAATAAATCATTGATTTCGATGGACTCTGATGAGTGCAGTTCACGTTGATATCTTTGAACGGGAACAGTGTTTATATTTACTTTTATAAATCTGAGTGTTTCCTTAGAAAAGGATATAAACCTGTGTGACGAAGCCCCCTCTCCCTTAACAACGCTCATATGTCTTAATCACTACTTCACGTCAGTCCTTGATGATTATAACAATTAAGATTTACTAGGAGGCCCAATGAAGAAGTGAAGCTTAGTATCGTCGTCGTTTCTGTGCTTAGACAACATGAAATTTCTTTTTCTTTGTCCTTCCTGCTTTTGCCGCTAGGCGTAGCAGGTTTAACTGAATCTTTTCGAGATAATGCACGCTCGGTCGCTTGATATGGTGTGGTATTGTGAGTTTTAAGATGTCTGTAACCCATCAACCCATCTTTTCTTGTCTGCCCTTCCTCTTGATGATTCCATTTTCAGGTGTACCTCTTGCTACTGGTGTATTCGGGTTCATTCTGACCAAGTGGCCAAACCATTTGAGTCTCTGTTTTCAATAAATCTTAACGAGCAGGTGTTGTTCGACTGTTCTTCTAATATCCTATTTCTTATATGGTCTCTTCTTGTTTATTTACGGCTTTCCTCAGGCATCTCATTTCTGCATGTAGTGCAATTTTTCTTTCTGTGATCTTGTATGTCAGTGCTCCAACAACATGAACATTGTCTTAAATTTGTATACAACTAACTCTTTCTTTCTTTCTCGAATCCTGTTTGCCTCACAGCGTCAGGTCAAGACGCTGTGAGGCAAACGATTCGAAAAGAAAGAGTTAGTTGTATACAACTAATTATGGATTGAATTTTGTGTATAAATAATAATAACTATATATCCTTAACTAAGCTGGTAATATCAGTATGGTTAGATTTATAGCGATAAGCATCTATGCCCGGTTAGCTCAGTCGGTAGAGCATCAGACTTTTAATCTGAGGGTCAAGGGTTCAAGTCCTTATCAGGCGTTTATTTTGAAATATTATTTTTTGTAAATTTAATTTTATATTTTACATATATTGTGTCAAGTGTTAAAATATTTAATACATATTAAATACTTGTTTTACTTTTTGTGAGACTGCGAAGTTGATATATCACGGGGAGAACTGGGGTGGTCTGTGTGGCCTTGTGTTCTGAAGGTCGTGAGTTCGAATCCGAACCGCGACGTTCTGTTCACGAGTGCATTTTTTTCCAGAGACCTATAGGATTGTTGACAGAACTACTGAGTTCATGCTTTGTGCAATATTCTCGGCAGGTGGCATGCCATTTCTGCGGAGAAGGACTGAGCCATATGTGGTAAAAATGAAGTCAATCCTTTGGCTTTAGAACTAAATCGATACCATTTTTGAGTGTATAATTTGACCGCTGCATGTGTTTCTCATGGACTATTTTTAGCATGTCATTGTCATGGCACGTTATGGTCAGGCCGCCAGTGGCGGCTCGTCATTAATTAAGGGCCAGTGGGGTCGGGCCCCATCAAAAATAAGGTGTAACGTGTATTTTTTATTTATACATTAAAATATATCCTAACCGAAATCATGATTTTTCCAAAAATATCTGTCTGGCCCCACCAACAAAAATGATCACCAGCCGCAGATATGCAGGCCGCCATATGAAAATCTTGAGTATAGTAAATCTTGAGTCTATAGGCTGTGAGTTGGCTGTGAGTATAGACTCAAGATAGCTAGAACAAGTTCGTATCTTAAAATAAGTGCTAAAAAGAATTTCCCACTGCACGACCTGCTCAGCATCAGAAGTGATGTCGCCCGAGTGGTTACCGGGGCCCAAATTTGGAGTGTAAAAAATAGAACCTCTGTTGCTTGTCACGCATGTCGTAAGAGGCGACTGAGGAGGTTTGGCTGAAATCAGATACACGCGTCCTAAACGTGTAGAAATCTATGCGTTTAGGGCCTACCAAACCAATGTGCAACGTATACACGTTCTTGGCAAAGATAAAACATATCGCGAAGAGTGATTAAAATTGATCGTAAAGAACGAACGCAAAGAAGAAGAAGAAGTGATGTTTTGTGTGACTATGAGACTGACGCACTACCTACTGCGTTAGAAGTGGAAAACTGTAACAGTAGGCAAATCCTGGGTTGGTCGCAGACACTGTTCGTCTGGTAAGTGGGCTCCCAAATATTGTCTATGGGGATGAATGAGTACCGGTGTGTCTTTAATATTCGGAAACTCCTTTACGACCATAATTAAATTCGACAAAGGGTACCATCGGGGAGCCTTGGCCACGCTACAAAGGTAATACACTGTCGTTGAGATCTTCATTGTAAGAAAGGGATAGGAGCACATATAGTTATTCACTGAAGAGCAATGATCATGGTCCAATCAATCAATCAATCAATCAACCAAATCTAGAGCTATTTACGTCAAGTCAGTATGATAAATATGTTTACAATTAATTTGGCCTTTTTCAAGTATTGGGATCTGGTCATAAATGAAAATGCTAATCTGGCAACGCTGACTTAGATTTAAACGGCAACGAAATATCAGACGATATCTCTAACACTTGTTGAAGTTGTTTAAAGTAAACAAACACAAGTTTAAAGTTACAATTTCAGATAATATACGTACAGTTCAAGTCATAGTAAGAATATAAGTACTTGCTTGTCCTTATCTTGAATTACATATGATGGACATAACATGTCTTTTTCATTCACAAAAACTATATTTGAAGTTAGTTGGAAACTTAGGGAAAATACTCAACTCAACTGCACTGATCCAGATCACTGAGTGCTCGAAAGAAACCACTCGCATAACAACGGAACCGTTCATTGTGCCTGACTTCTGAAGAGGACATTCTCAGCCCGAACATGGTATCTTTAATATTAGAAGCAATCATGGAGCATGTTGACTCTGCAGAAGTAAAATTGAGACTCAGTAAATGTCGACCTGCAGATGTACTATCTTGGAGAGATGAGAATTATCTTGACCTTGTTCATCATTGCATTCTACAAAATAACATTGTGGCGTTAATGCTATTGTTAACAAGGGGTCATTTTAAATCCCCACATGAACCATCCACTTGGCCATACTTGCATTTGGTGGGTTGTCTTGGTCGTAGATCATTTATTTCATCAATTATTCAAGAAGTGAAATATCAAAATGAAGCTGTTATTCTCGACTGGAACGTTTTTAACCAAGCTATAAAACCCAGGATAAAGAACTATGTTCCAGAAGTAGAACTTGAAAACAAAGAGAAGAAACTGTCACCAATTGATGTTTCAGCATTGTTTGGTCACATTGGATGTGTCCGGTTACTATTAGACTTTTGGCAGGTTCATAAAGTGAGTTTAAGTAGCCACAAATCAAATACCAATGGCTCACTCTACCTATCACTTGCCTGTCAAGCAAACTCGTCTTTCGCTTTACACATTTTACTTGGCGAGCATTCTGATAAAAAAGAAGCCCTTGAACATGCATTGAGAATGTTATCCACAGAATGTGTTGATGCTGTTCTGAGAGATGGGGGCACTACAGATCTGCGAAAGGCATTTCATGGCATGAACTTGTTTCATGTTCTTTATTCATATATCAGCTGTCTTACATGCCAGCAGTACGAAGCCATGGTTGCGATAACTTCAATACTTATTAAACACCATCAAGATGTCAATGTTATGAAACCATCAAGAACGTTCCCTCTGTACAGTCTACTGTGCCATACTGCATCCGGTATAACTGTGGAAGATTGTGCTCCATTTATGCTTTCTTGCCTTCTGCTTCTTCTCAAAGCAGGGGCTAATCCAAACATGGATGAAATTTATATCGAGGACAAACTTCAAGATGCTGAACAAAACACAGCTTTTGGACGCAGGCCTCATTCATCTGCTATTCACTGTTTTCTTGGTAATGTGCCATTCCTAAAGTTCAATTCTTTTGAAAATCCTTTAGTTGTTGACCCCATTGATAGCTATGCTTATAAAGCAGTTGAACTGTTGCTAGAATATGGTGCTGATTTGAGTTTTTCTGGCAATTTTCACTCATCAACTTCTTATGAGATGCTGACAACCATATACCATTACGGAACAGCTTTACATTTAATGCTATCAACTCGGACACAAAGTCTAATCAACGTTTCACTGCTTCGTCTCATATTGAAAAATGGTATTGATGCAGATGCAAGAGGTACTTGGAACATGCCAGATTCAACGTTTACTCTTAGTTATGCTCTAAATATTTTACCGTTTTCTTTATGGTCATCCCAAGTAACAATATGGACTCGAGCTGAAAAGTATATCTTTACATCAAAAGATCTGGAAATATTTGTTTATGTAATGAAATGTATGTCACAGACGGCACTAGTAGAAGCATACAGAGAGTTTCTAGAAGGCATTCAGATTTTACGATTACTCGCTGGCAGGCTGGGCAGACGTCCGATTTTAGAAAATGTTTGTCTACAGGGAAGTCCCATTTTTACAGAAATTGTAAATGAATATGAGAAAAATGCAAAACAGCCTTGGCTTCTGCAGCGTTGTTGTTCTCATGTTGTATGGAGAGCGTGCAGAATGCGGATGATAAATGTGAAGGATTTACCTATTCCAGGTCCACTCAAAAAAATTGTCATACAATTGCATTGTGGGAACTCTTGAACTTGGGTGGAAACAGGCTCGAATAGTGTGGTTGAAATAAAGAACAACGTAATAAAATGAGGAGGGAAGATTTGGTAAAGAGGAAAAGAATATAATTATGTGAAACATAATAGAAAAAAGCAGATTTTCCAAAGAGGAAAGAAGCAAAGATCAATCAGAAGACATGACAACATATAGATTGATTGATTGTGCCATAATCATTGCACTTTGGTGAGTAACCATGTGTGCTTCAATCTCTTTCTTACACAGGAAGATCTCAGCAGCAGTGCATGAACTCAGTAGCACTGGCAAGGGTCCTGATGTAATTTAGGAGGTGGTGAAGATATTTTGTAGGGATTTTATTTTTAAACTTTACTAATGAATTTTCCCGGGTAGTGGCTTTCCTGCCTGCTCTGCTTGATTTTAGAACTGCCAAGGGTTCTTTTATGTGCTTAAAAATGAACACGGGACCTACGTTTTATCACCCGTCTCCGATAGTACTAGGAACTCGATCTCACCTACACTGAGATTAAAGATCTCTGGAAAAATATGCCGATGGCTCCACGAGGGGGTGAACTGAGTATCTCCGGAACGTGAGGCCAGCACCTAACCTCTACGTCACAGAGACTCCCAAATATACCTCATGGTATTAAAACACATTATTTTTGTTTACTTTATTTTTACTTTTCCGATCCAACAGTCATCTGAGCATTTGCCCTTCGACTTGAGGCCATGGCAGTGAATTTACAGGTCTGTCTGAGTTGTGGTGTGTTAGCATAGAGTGTATTCAACAACTGGATATGGGAGTAGGTACTTGTGGCGTAGGTCACTCAGTGCAGGGCACTGGAAGAAATGGTGTGCGACAGTTTCTTGTGAATAGTCGCACAGTTGACATTATGGGGCAGTCTTTGGTTGAATGCGATGTAGGTGAGCATTATTTTTGCTTAGTAGCCGTGAGGTATCTCCTTCATTCACCCTGGTCAGCTTGTCTGCCATACAATGTTGTGGTTACAGAATGTCTGTGAAACCTACACATTTTGATTGGATACATCTGTTATCAGTACAATAGAGGTAAGGGAAGATCCAGGAACACCTCAAGACGAAATGCAAGAAAATGGGGAGAGATCTGGAAAAGATGGCCTTTTGATAGGAGGGCTTAGAAGGTCTTGGTTGCGGACTTATGCTTCTCTAGGTGCGAAGGGTGAAGAGATCATTATAGGATAGCATTTTGATTGTTTCACATATTATGACAAACAGCTGAGTAAATTAAACAATAGCATATAGATTATATGTATAAAATATAAGGTGTCCAGGATTTTTTGTAATGACAATCCACATTTAAAAAAATTTTATATTGTATTCTCAGTAAGTGTATTTCTATAAAATATTGTTTATTTGCATGTTTGATTAATTTATTCAAATGATGTAATTTGTATTCGTTTTATATAATTTTGTCAGTTATTTACAAAACAAAGATCTCCTGTGATACATTTTGTGATACATTTTATGCTATTTGTGATTTACAAACAGTAAAATCTCAATTTTGCAAGCCCCATACACAGAATTTCTGATTTAATGGACAGAATAAGTAATAACATATATATATGTTAAATTCTTCGGTATTTTGTTGTTACGCTGCTACCGTATTGTAGCCAAGTGTTGTGGTCTTTTGTATTTGTCTTGCATTTGCTGTGATTGTATTCTGTAACATAGACATATGTTTGTGTGCTTGTATCCAAGACCCTAGGATTGTTGCAGGAGTTACGGAGTTTGTGCTTTGTGCAGTACTCTCGGCAGATGGCGTGCGATTTCTGCGGAAAGGGACTGAGGCATATGGGGTAAAACCCGGTGCAGTAAAGTAAATTCTTCGGCTTTAGATCTTTTAGTATCCTATAACCATTACACTTTCCCAAATATTTATTTTATCAATTTTGTTGAATTCTGCCAGTGAAAACTCATGAGATGTATAAGGAATTAAATATGCACTGAACATTGCATTCTTTATCAGTAAGAATTTGGAATCTATTGTGTTATACTTGTGTCTGTCAGAAGAAGGAATGCATATGTAGAGACTGAGAGAAGGAAGGAAGGAATGCAGTGTGTAGAGACTGAAAGGAAGGAATGCAGTGTGTAGAGACTGAAAGGAAGGAATGCAGTGTGTAGAGACTGGAAGGAAGGAATGCAGTGTGTAGAGACTGGAAGGAAGGAAGGAATGCAGTGTGTAGAGACTGGAAAGAAGGAATGCAGTGTGTAGAGACTGGAAGGAAGGAATGCAGTGTGTAGAGACTGGAAGGAAGAAATGCAGTGTGTAGAGACTGTGGAAGGAAGGAATGCAGTATGTAGAGACTGGAAGGAAGGAAGGAATGCAGTGTGTAGAGACTGGAAGGAAGGAATGCAGTATGTAGAGACTGGAAGGAAGGAAGGAATGCAGTGTGTAGAGACTGGAAAGAAGGAATGCAGTGTGTAGAGACTGGAAAGAAGGAATGCAGTGTGTAGAGACTGAAAGGAAGGAAGGAATGCAGTATGTAGAGACTGTGTAAGAAGGAATGCAGTGTGTAGAGACTGTGGAAGGAAGAAATGCAGTGTGTAGAGACTGGAAGGAAGGAATGCAGTGTGTAGAGACTGGAAAGAAGGAATGCAGTGTGTAGAGACTGGAAGGAAGGAAGGAATGCAGTGTGTAGAGACTGGAAGGAAGGAAGGAATGCAGTGTGTAGAGACTGGAAGGAAGGAATGCAGTGTGTAGAGACTGGAAGGAAGAAATGCAGTGTGTAGAGACTGTGGAAGGAAGGAATGCAGTGTGTAGAGACTGTGGAACCGGCGTGATGCTGACCACATCACCCATTGTGTGCCGACGGTCAATGAAAAATACAGGCCTAACACTGTATTGACCTATATACCACAAGGTATGAAAGGGTTCCTTTACTTTTTTTCTTTTTTAGAGACTGTGGAAGGAAGGAAGGAATGCAGTGTTTAGAGACTGAAAGGAAGGAAGGAATGCAGTGTGTAGAGACTGGAAAGAAGGAATGCAGTGTGTAGAGACTGGAAAGAAGGAATGCAGTGTGTAGAGACTGAAAGGAAGGAAGGAATGCAGTATGTAGAGACTGTAAGTAAGGAAGGAATGCAGTGTGTAGAGACTGTGGAAGGAAGGAATGCAGTGTGTAGAGACTGGAAGGAAGGAATGCAGTGTGTAGAGACTGGAAGGAAGGAATGCAGTGTGTAGAGACTGTGGAAGGAAGAAATGCAGTGTGTAGAGACTGGAAGGAAGGAATGCAGTGTGTAGAGACTGGAAGGAAGGAATGCAGTGTGTAGAGACTGGAAGGAAGGAATGCAGTGTGTAGAGACTGTGGAAGGAAGGAATGCAGTGTGTAGAGACTGGAAGGAATGCAATGTGTAGAGACTGTGGAAGGAAGAAATGCAGTGTGTAGAGACTGTGGAAGGAAGGAATGCAGTGTGTAGAGACTGTGGAAGGAAGTAAGGAATGCAGTGTGTAGAGACTGGAAGGAAGTAAGGAATGCAGTGTGTAGAGACTGTGGAAGGAAGGAAGGAATGCAGTGTGTAGAGACTGTGGAAGGAAGAAATGCAGTGTGTAGAGACTGGAAGGAAGGAATGCAGTGTGTAGAGACTGGAAGGAAGGAATGCAGTGTGTAGAGACTGGAAGGAAGGAATGCAGTATGTAGAGACTGTAAGTAAGGAAGGAATGCAGTGTGTAAAGACTGAAAGGAAGGAAAGACCACAATGTGTAGAGAAGGAACAGTGTGTAGAATCCATATCAGAAGGAAAGACATTAATTAACTCATCTCAGATGTTTTGATCTGCCTTGTCCCCAGAATCAACACCATGACAGTTCTTGTGATAGTTTTCTGGGTCACGTTTGAATATGTTGTCTATCCAGTTCTGGCCATCTTGCCTTGTATCACTGTAGACATATCCGAATGGGTTAGAGCGTAGTTCCCATGCAGGAGATCTGTGTTCAATTCACGGTAAGGCCAAGGAATTTTTTTCTGTTGTGGACATAAACGAAAAATCCTAACCTGAGCAGCTTCATGGCAACTGCACTAGCCATGCGGTCATTAAATTTCTCAGGCTCACATCCCACCTGTCATAAGTAAAGTAAAGGAACCCTTTCATACCTCGTGGTATATAGGTCAATACAGTGTTAGGCCTGTATTTTCATTGACCGTCGGCACACGATGGGTGATGTGGTCAGCATCACGCCGGCCGCCTTTACTTTCCCAGAGCATGTCTGGTACCCAGTTGAGGCTGGGTCGACCTGAGAGCCGTCGCGGTCGGGAAAATTCCACGCGCTTTGGGAACTGAACCCAGACCACCAGCCTTGAGAAGCGAGTTCACTAACAACTACGCTACCGCGGCTCTCCCACCTGTCATACACCGCCCTAAAAAGCGGTACTACAAGCAGTAATGATAGTTTTAACAACGATATTGCCTTCTGGTTGTACTTGATGATCAGTTCTTGATAAAGGCTTATGGTGGACTGAATAATTTCTTCTGTATATTGTCAGGTCAAGAGATTGGTTACTGAACTGTCATCACAGGGCTCTGGGTAGACACAGCTGTTCAGTTTCCACCAACAGATGTTGAAGTGTATCAGTTGTATGAGGGCTATCATCATAGCACTCCAGACATGTCCATAGGTGCTCTGATCTCCACCTCAACAAATCCAGCAGCCCAACAAGCCAGTTTGATGCTGACTAATCAATCTTTTTGCATATTTGGTATGTCATTCTTTTCAGGCTGCACCAATATTGACATCCATCTCTCTCATTATGGTCAGCCACTGTGATTCACAAAACTCCTCTTTTCGGAAAGACTCAATGCATTAAGATGTTGAAGTGTATGTATACTGGTTTTTGTGACTTGATAGTTAAACATATCACTCTGCTCCTCAGGCATCCATTTCTGCTTGTACAATGTGGGATTCCAAAATCCTTAAATCGCTGAATAGATTCAATACCTTTTTCAGTTGTTGATTGATTGGACCATCATTATTGCACTTCGGTGAATAACCATGTGTGCTCCGATCTTCATCCAACAGGTAATCTCCGAAGGACATCCCACTTATCTATTTTCACCTCCAAGATGATCAATGCTGTTGATGCAAACTTGTCTGCAGTCTCATTGCCACAAACACCTGCATGCTCAGGACAGAAGATCCACATACGCCTCTAGACGTTGAAAACTTTAATAGACGACATCCAGATCAAGGGAACATAACGTACGATGAATGTATACACAGGTTACATACAACAGAAACATTTGTATATGTAAATAATTTATTATATTTGTCCATATTTCATGCATATCCAAGTATTTAAAGTACACAATTCTAACTTTCAAAAATACAGCGAACACTCACAGACACATACACAATTCTAACTTTTAAACAATAAATGCCAATTTTCCCAGTCATTTCCACCATATGACATAACTCATGACAACCAAACAACATAACTCATATGACTTATTTTAACTATATGACATACTCATTTCAACCATACAACATAAAATTCTAACCATACACCATAACTCATTTTAACCATATGACATAACTCATGACTTATTTTAACCAAAATCAGATACATATTTCAATAAAACATCTGGTTACATTAACATATTCGAATGTAGGCACATATGTGACATATTCAAACAATTTGTACAATGTTCAACAGAGCATAATTAGTTTCCGGTAAAAAATAAAAACAAATTTTTGGGGTATCTTTTAAAAGTATCACATTTACAAAATGAGAGCTCTGTGTTTTGTGGTCAGTCTGTGTGTAGGACTGGTCAGCTTGTGTGTGGGACAGTAGTTAGTCTGTGCAGAGGTCAGTCTGTTTGCAGGACAGAGGTCTGTCTGTGCATAGGACAGTAGTTAGTCTCATAAACGTCATTCAGGTAAAAAATCAGTTTCACTTGAGTACCAGCAAAAACATTGAGAAGTAAAGGCGGCTGGCATCATGTTGATCACATGACTACTTGATTTGCCTACTGTCCAGTTTTGTACGGTTTGCTCTGCTAGACTTTGATTGTCCCCAATCTAACTACAAGGTAGTAGTAAAATCGTGGTTCGACAAAAGATCGATGTCAGAACTGATTAACTGCACCAAGGAGAGAGAAAACAGAGTTGTGGAGAGACTTGATCGCTGACAGGCAGGGCACTTGCTGTGCATAGATATCTTTAGTTTTTATATGATTTTTATCAAGTATTTCATACTTGCTGTGCATAGATATCTGATTCTCAACCAGGCACTGGTGAATTAAGATATTCATTCATTACAAATTCAGTTTTTATTGCCAATCTTTGCATAATTTTATGTTTTGTAACAATGAATTTAATTTCATGTACAGAAACAAAAACATTGCTTTTAAAAACTTGACAAGTAACTGTTGCATAAAATGTTGAAATAAATATTTATGACTGTAAAAGGAAACCAATTTATTATGTGAAGCAGACATATTAGAAATGATGTAGCAATATTGGTACAGCATGAAAAAGTGACATACAAATATGCAAAAAGATTAACTCTTTCCATGCCAAACGCTGCACCATGCGCAACAGCGTATTTCGTTGAACACCATTCTCGGTGCCATTTGAGACATGTCCCCTTATAAAGTCTTTCTGGTTTTACTTCTATATTATAACCTTGTTATTCTAATAGGTTGTCCAGTTTTTCTTCAAATTACTATATAATAAGAGAGATATACATATTTATTTATTAATTGTTAATTATTTGTTACTGTTTTTTTTGGGCCTGCCTTGAATTAACTGTATACAACTGAGGAAATAACTTTAAAAAAGGGTTTAAAAGCCGAAGGATTGACTTCATTGCACCGGGTTTTACCCCATACGGCTCGGTCCCTCTCCGCAGAAATGGCACTCCACCTGCTGAGAGTATTGCACAAAGCACGAACTCCGTAGCTTCAGCAACAATCCTAGGGGTCTTTGGAAAAACTGCACTTGTAACAGAACGGTGCGGTCCGTCTCGAACCCACGACCTTCGACTCACAAGGCAAAGGGCTTAGCCACAGAGACCCCCTATGTATAAATAACTGTGTACGGAAAGTTAATCAACATCGAACTAGCGTGTTGGGCTGTTGGATTTGTTGAGGCGGAGATCGAAGCACATATGGATATGTTGGGAGTGCAATGATGATAGTTCTTATATAACTGATGTAGCAATGTCTCAATAACAGAAATACTGGCCAGAAATTTCAAATATCAGAAATAAGACTAACTAGGCACTAATACTTTATACAATTTTTCCTATACATGATGCATACACAAAGTCACTAGTTTTATTCAACTAAAAACTATTTTTTAAATAGGTTTTAAAGCTGTAGAATTGACTTCATTGCACCAGGTTTCATCCCATTTGGCTCGGTCCTCTCCCAGAAATGGTACGCCACCTTCCGAGAGTATTGCACAAAGCATGAACTCTGTAGCTCTGGCAACAATCCTAGGGGGCTCTGAAAAAATGCACTCATGAACAGAATGGTGCGGATTTGAACTACAACCTTCAAAAGCAAAGCAAAGGCTTACCCACAGATTGATCAAAATAAGTACCCCACCATCTCTATAAGAAAACTCACAAAACACAGCATAAAAATCAAATAACAAATCCTGAGAGTGATGGTAAGAAATATTTGCAAAATAAAATATCAGATATGCAACCCTGACATGGTCGGAAACTGTTTAATCAAAAGATAATTTTGGCTTCAGATAAACTTAAGTACTCAAACATTGCAATCATTTATCTAGTATTAAATAACTAACAAATGTAACTTAACAATGTTACCTATAGGAATAGAAGAAATGAACATTTATACAATGAAATATCTACATATATTATATAAGAAATATCCGCATGTATTTGTTAAAACTGTTGTTACTGCCTGTAATACCGCTTTTTAGGTTGTCATAGGACATGTACATGCGCAATTTAATGGCCGTATGGCTAGTGCAGTCACCGTTAGGATTTTTCTTTATGCCTCCCGGAAGAAAAACTCATTGACCGTACGGGATTGAACCCAAGTCTCCTCATGGGGGCTGCACTCTAATCCATTCAGCCAGAAGCCCACAACATGTATTATGGGAAATAAATGATGTGATCAATAAACACTGTGTTCAAGTCAAATGGTTTACTTCAACGACTGTCTTGATTAAAATTCAGATAAAATAAATATGTAGTGATTAAGTAAACTGAATAAGAATCTTATTCTTCGAACACTCCATATCGACCACTTGTTAAACCACTCTTTGTGATTTGCATGTGATCTGAGCCTAAGAGTGATTGTACATTGTGCCAGTTATGCACCTACAAGTAGGCCAGCACATCCGATTTCTGCTACAATTTTTATTTATTATAGTAGCTTCCCTAAGCCCTTACTTGAGTCACCTCTTACGACATGCCTTGTAGGTGGTCACTAACATTGTATGCATCTGAGAACAACACAGAGAATAGTGATATACAAATTGTGGCATATCCGTTACAGGATGTCTTCATCAATCACAGTCAATGAGTTGTTGATTTTCTAGACACAGCTTACACGTTGAGTAGTTTGCCATTGCTTTCTGAATGGTGAGTTCTATTTTTACCGTTCTTAAAAATCTATGAAAACAAATTTGCTTCCAAACTACAAGCCGTGGAGTTTGAACCAGGTACTTTTTGGTTGCGATTGAGCTCACTACCGCTAAGCCACAGACAGCCACTTGGAGAATACTACATATAACATATTTAGTAATAACAATAATAATAAGAGTCTATCATAGAATACAATTATAGGAATGTTCAAGTTTAGTTTTCATTAAAGAAATATGCATAAATCTTCCCTGACATCAGGCATGTGTAACCTTCTGTAAAATATGGCATAGACAATAATTTTATCAGGCCCCCTGTAAAACAAATATATAACAATATCAAGTACTTGTTTTCTGACTGGCCAGCAGCTTCACCTTTATTTAGAGCGAAATCCTAGAACAACATCAGTTTGTACACTTTTTCTTCTTAAGCTCCATATTGACAACTTGTTAACCATTTTTTGTGCTTTGTTCAAATGCTTCATATCAACCACTTGTTAACTTCTCTGTGTGATTTGTATGTGATCTGACCCTAAGAGCAATTGTGCATTGTGCCAGTTATGCGCCTACAAGTAGGCCAGTACATCCAATTTCTTCAATGCTTTTTATTTACTAGGATAGCTTCCCTAGGTCCTACATCAGTCACCTCTTACGACATGCCGTGTAGGTCGCAGTGGTACTATTCTTTGCTTCCCTTGTGGGCCTGGCAGCCACGTGGGAACAGTGAGGTCTATTTTTAACCGCTCGTAAAAATCCTGGGAAGAAATTTGCTTCCAAACTGAATTTGAACAAGGTACTCTTGGGTTGTGATCAAACTCACTATCGCTATGCCACAGATGCCCACATTAAAAGACACAGAAAACATATGTGCTCATCTAATGTGCAAAAATTAGATGTAATACAAACATCTAATCAAATAATGTACGAGTAGTGAATACCTATTTTGCATATTTGAAAATAGAAATCTCAATACATGAAACTGAACTATAAATACATGGTTCTGTTGGTGTTCCCCCCAGGAATTATGGGTTTTCACCCCTTTTTCCTATATTTCAGTGTGGGAGATTACTTGGCTTTCATGCGGACCCAAAAGACTCCAATTCCACGCGCATAGTGCAATATGGTTTTAAAACACAAGTATGAGGTTGGAATACATGCATAGAAAGTTTTAATACACCACCATATCAGTTTTAATACAAAAATATATTGTTTGTATACAAGAAAATGGCCAGCGTGTTTGTATCGCGTTGACGACGGTGACACGCTTCTTGTGAATGCGGGTTCAATTTCGCGGGCTGACAGAAAAAGCCACAGGTTCTCCAGATTTATGGTGGCCGTGGCACCGAGCCAAAAGCTCAAGTGATTCTGGATCGGGGAAAAAAAATACAAGAAAACAAAGTTTGTATACAGGAAAATAGTTTAAAATATCAGAACTTTTAATACAAAAATATATTATTTGAATACATAAACATGAAGTTTGCAATATTAGAAGTTTTAATATACAAAAATATATCGATTGAATACATAAAAATAGAGTTTGAAATATCAAGTTTTAATACAAAAATATGGTCACATATTCACATTAATTTGTACACATGAGCATTGACACTTTATCTCCACAATTATCAAGTGACTTCTAATCAATCAATTATTGATTGATACAGTTAATAAAACATGTTTCACATAATTATTTTATATTTTCTAAATATACCCAAGCTACTAGAGCAGCGCAAGACAACAACCTGGTAATAGTTTGACGACAAAAGAATATCATATATTTTGACAGAAAAGTACTACACAGACCTCTGTGTGAGCTACAAAAGACTGAAGTTCATACAAGAGACAACATTTAATATATAAACAAATTTCAAGCGCACAAAAAGGAAGGAGGGACAGAAAAGTCTTTAGAAAGCAAGCCAACTGCTTCAATAATTTCCACAACAGCTGCTGAAAGCGGAGTTGATAACACACTGCGTTAATGACCATGTGCTGTGGAAAGTCCAGGGTTCAAGTCCAGCTTGAGCAAACAATTTTTCGATGTGTCCAGAGTAAACAGTTTGACAACAGGAAATCCTGATCCTTTACTCGAGTATATAAATTACAAGTACCTCTGTAGTTGGAGTAAGGCTCACCTGAATGGTGAGCGACACTGATAAGGAAAGCAAACCTTCACACAAAAAAGTCAAAGATGACATATTGACTACGCTTGAGTTGATAACGGGAGATTATAACATAAAATATATATATTCCCACATAGATGAAAGTGTTAATAAAAGAATAAAGAGGTATTGATTTTTGAAAATGAAAACAAAACGAACGGTGGTTGAAATATAAAATGTAGATGTGCGCAGTACATACAATTCTGACTCGTTATCATATTGATACAATGCATAAACCCAGAGCAATGAACAAACAGTTGGAAGACATAATTAATGCATTTGAGATGTAGATCTACAGAAGAATATGTAGCATTTCATGGACAGAAAAACAGACAAATAAAACAAATATAGAAATAAATAATAAGAAAACTATAAAATAATAAAAAAATAAATAAAGAAAACACTATAGGAAATAATAAAACAAAATAAGATATTTCTGACACATAAAGATCCATGACACATCGATCAAAACCTTATAAGAAAGAAAAGTTGAACGATGATGAGCGAGAGGAAGACTAAGACACAAGTGGGAGGGAAATATCAAGAGAGAGGATGTTGGATGTGCTTTGATGGTGATAATAAATCAATAATATCTGGTAATAATTTTAAAAATTGCTACTGTTCACATTTTTATACAACAAATTGTGCGTTTTATTATCCTCATAAATACTTTTATAAAAATATTACATCCAGGAGATTTGTTTGTTCTAAAACAGGGAACCTTGTCCAACAGAGACATGTTTATACAAATATATAATAGAACAGTCTGCATTCAGTGCCAACACTTTGGTATCATTTGCTTGTTAACTACATTTGATCCAAATGTTGTTGTAGTTCATTGTTTTACTTTGTAAAACTATTCAACTTTGTTTTGATCTGTTGTCACATTATTCATTATTTTAAAATTGGCCTAGCTGAAATGCTTAGTGCTTAGTATGTTAAAGTGTAACTGAGCGTTGTCATTATTTAATGAGAGACTGAGTTTTTTAGTGATTGATGTGTAATTTGCTTTTATGAAGGTTCACTTTGGCCCCAATCATGGAACTAAAATTTTAATCTTAGCAAAAATGGCAGACAAGGATCCTCAAGCAGATATGAGTCAATGTACAGTCTCATATGACCAACCTGATCTAACACCATCTATTATATCTTGTGTCCAGAATGCATATCTTCAAGAGACTTACACTGTTGCTGTTTTGCTGCTTTCTACAACTGTCCAACTTCAACTCTCTCTAAATTCTTCCATGTTTCTTTGGATGTACTGCTCTTCCATCCGCTGTCCATTGAGAGCTTTAGCAATGCCTCTATCATATATAAAATGCAGTCATCTTTTTAATGATGGTTAATGAACATCCGTGTTTCAAGCTAACACTGTAAGATAACTAGAATGTATCTGTTGATGTCACAAACTCTTATCAGTACTATTGCTTTTTGGACAATATTCCTAGGTTACAGTTAGGACCAATTATCATATCCTCTTGTATGTACCAATTGATCATCTGCTTCACAAGAGTTTCATCTTTGTTTGTCACTTCATTAGCAACGATCTATCTTTAGTATGAGAGAATGATTATCTTTACTATGAGAGAATGATTATCTTTAGTATGAGAATGATTATCTTTAGTATGAGACAATGATTATCTTTACTATGAGAGAATGATTATCTTTAGTATGAGAATGATTATCTTTAGTATGAGACAATGATTATCTTTAGTATGAGACAATGATTATCTTTAGTATGAGACAATGATTATCTTTAGTATGAGAGAATGATTATCTTTAGTATGAGAATGATTATCTTTAGTATGAGAGAATGATTATCTTTACTATGAGAGAATGATTATCTTTAGTATGAGAGAATGATTATCTTTAGTATGAGAGAATGAATTATCTTTAGTATGAGAGAATGATTATCTTTAGTATGAGAGAATGATTATCTTTAGTATGAGAGAATGATTATCTTTAGTATGAGAATGATTATCTTTAGTATGTGAGAATGATTATCTTTACTATGAGAGAATGATTATCTTTAGTATGAGAGAATGATTATCTTTAGTATGAGAGAATGATTAGCTTTACTATGAGAGAATGATTAGCTTTACTATGGAGAATGATTAGCTTTACTATGAGAGAATATTACTTTATATGGAGAATGATTATCTTTAGTATGAGAGAATGATTAGCTTTACTATGAGAGAATGATTATCTTTAGTATGTGAGAATGATTATCTTTAGTATGAGAGAATGATTATCTTTAGTATGAGAGAATGATTATCTTTACTATGAGAGAATGATTATCTTTAGTATGAGAATGATTATCTTTAGTATGAGAGAATGATTATCTTTATATGGAGAATGATTATCTTTAGTATGAGAGAATGATTATCTTTAGTATGAGAGAATGATTATCTTTAGTATGAGAGAATGATTATCTTTAGTATGAGAGAATGATTATCTTTAGTATGAGAGAATGATTATCTTTAGTATGAGAGAATGATTATCTTTAGTATGAGAATGATTATCTTTAGTATGAGAATGATTATCTTTAGTATGAGAGAATGATTATCTTTATATGAGAGAATGATTACTTTATATGAGAGAATGATTAGCTTTAGTATGAGAGAATGATTAGCTTTACTATGTGAGAATGATTAGCTTTACTATGAGAGAATGATTAGCTTTAGTATGAGAGAATGATTAGCTTTACTATGTGAGAATGATTATCTTTACTATGAGAGAATGATTAGCTTTACTATGAGAGAATGATTATCTTTAGTATGAGAGAATGATTATCTTTAGTATGAGAGAATGATTATCTTTAGTATGAGAGAATGATTATCTTAGTATGAGATATTCTTAGTATGAGAATGATTATCTTTACTATGAGAGAATGATTATCTTTAGTATGAGACAATGATTATCTTTAGTATGAGAGAATGATTATCTTTAGTATGAGACAATGATTATCTTTAGTATGTAGAAATGATTATCTTTAGTATGAGAATGATTATCTTTAGTATGAGAGAATGATTATCTTTAGTATGACAATGATTATCTTTAGTATGAGAGAATGATTATCTTTAGTATGAGAGAATGAATTATCTTTAGTATGAGAGAATGATTATCTTTAGTATGAGAGAATGATTAATTATCTTTAGTATGAGAGAATGATTATCTTTAGTATGAGAATGATTATCTTTAGTATGAGAGAATGATTATCTTTAGTATGAGAGAATGATTATCTTTAGTATGAGAATGATTATCTTTAGTATGAGAGAATGATTATCTTTAGTATGAGAATGATTATCTTTAGTATGAGAGAATGAATTATCTTTAGTATGAGAGAATGATTATCTTTAGTATTGCACAAGTTACAACAATTTACCACACTACATTGTTAGAAATTGCTACAAGAATAAGTTTAAACTGACTACTGATCATTTTTAGAACTGTCTATTGACCATTCTTAGAACTGTCTATTTGACCTATTCTTAGAACTGACCATTCTTAGTACTGGCCATTCTTGAAAAAAGTATGACATTTGTGTCTACAAAATGGAATATATAGAAGTTATAATGAAATAGATGTTAGAAAATAGTAATGTTAAAATCTACAATTACATTTGATTTAATAAGTATATACAATTAATCAGCCACAATTCTCAAGTCACCACAGACAAATGGAGTTCTATCACATTTTATAGACTGACGTCTTTTCATTTCCTAATAACTTTTTTTTTTAAAGAATGTGAAGGGAAATATTAATTATCATCATTATCAAATGTCTGAAGATGATATTGTCTGATTATGACCTAGTAATTATAATTGATGGAATTCAAGCAAACATTCACTCCATAGTAATAATATTTGATGGAATCCAGGCAAACATTAACTCCATAGTAATCATATTTGATGGAATCCAGGCAAACATTCAGAGCATAGTAATCATGTTTGATGGAATCTATACAAAATTCACTCTATAGTAATCATATTTGATGGAATCTAGGCAAAAATTTCACTCCATAGTAATCATATTTGTAAAGTACTGGCTCGTTGGGAGGTATTCTCTATAATATATACATATATATATGATCATCATGACTCCCTAATCTTTGAGTACACATTTTACAAGAATACTCTATATCATGTATGAACCTTATAAAACTGTTGATCACGCTGGATGTCAGGCCAATGCGCTGGATGTCAGGCCAGCACGCTCAATGTCAGCCCAGTACGCTGGATGTCAGGCAAATGTTTTCTTTTCTGAGACTAGATAAATGGGATTTAATATATGGAAATAGAAAATTGATGTTTTTAAAAATACTGTTGTTACTGCATGTAATACCGATTTTTAAGGCAATGTAGGACAGGAGGGACATGTGCCTGAGAAATTTAATGGCTGCATGGCTAGTGCAGTTGCGAAACTGTCCAGGTTAGGGTTGATTCTTTATGCCCCTGATAGAAAACAACAACCTGGCCATACTGTGGATTGAACCAGGGTCTCCAAAATTGGAGCTGTGCATTAATTCATTTGACCAGGCACTCCTTTAACAAGTGATAAACACATTCAAATAACACTATGTTACATTAAATAAACATCAAGGACACAGAAATAAATGGATCACTAAGTGACAGAGAGTATTGTAGGTAGTGATATTTTTTTAAAATTAATGAATTGTATGTATTTCTTCGATAAAAGTTTTCATATTTACATTGATCAAAGCATAACTATTAATGGTATTGAGTTGCTATGTGAAGGGTTAGGAAGAGACCATTATGGAAGGAGACATCCCCGCAAAGAGGAAGTACAAGAAGATGATATTAAATTATTACGTTCTCTGCCAGTGTCAGCAGGCGGAACAGACACCAGAGCATATCCTGCAACACTGTCATCTCCTGTGTGAGCTGAGAAGGAACTTGTGGCCACACCCAGTCGACCTGAAAACTAAGCTTTGAGGAAACCTGACAGACCTGAAACTGACTGCCCAGTTTGTGGTCCACAGTAAATTAAACGCATGACCAGAAATTGCTGAAGAAGGAGAATTTTATGAAAGATCATTATAAAATGAGGCATCCTGGTGAAGAGGAAGAACATGGAGATCATATTGAATTGTTACATGAAAGATTAGAAAAGACCATTATGGAGACATACACCAAAGAGGAAGAACATAGAGATCATATTGAATTGTTACATGAAAGATTAGAAAAGACCATTATGGAGACATACACCAAAGAGGAAGAACATGCAGATCATATTGAATTGTTACATGACAGATTAGAAAAGACCATTATGGAGACATACACCAAAGAGGTAGAACATGGAGATCATATTGAATTGTTACATGAAAGATTAGAAAAGACCATTATGGAGACATACACCAAAGAGGAAGAACATAGAGATCATATTGAATTGTTACATGAAAGATTAGAAAAGACCATTATGGAGACATACACCAAAGAGGAAGAACATGCAGATCATATTGAATTGTTACATGACAGATTAGAAAAGACCATTATGGAGACATACACCAAAGAGGTAGAACATGGAGATCATATTGAATTGTTACATGAAAGATTAGAAAAGACCATTATGGAGACATACACCAAAGACTAAGAACATGGAATCAGGATATGACTTGATTTGAACATGATGAAAGGAGAGGTGAGACCATCTGGCCTATGAGAGAGAAGAATATCTGATGAACTGTTCGGATTAGGATGGCGAAGTTCTCCGGACAATCTATTGAATGATGATGACTCAATTGGTGATCACAAACTGAGAAACATTACATCATTACCAAAGCAAAAATAAATTCGAACTAGCAATATGGTTGTCATATCTTACTGTATGAATATTGTGTCATTTCCTATAGCAATGCATGATGGGTTGAAATATAATTTGAGAACATGTGCCATCTAAAGTACACCGTCTGCACTAACACGACTACATGACACAACACTTCTGTACATTTGTCTTCTTCTTGTATTGTTAGTCATTCATCATTCACACAAGACCAAGTCTAGACTGTGCCATCTGGTTCCTTAATCTCACCAGTTCTGCAAAGATGTCTTTGTCTGTGAGAAAAGATCATTTAAATAGTAGCATTAACACAGAGTACAATTATGCTACAAATTAAGAGCGCAACATCAGCTTCTAAAAGTCTAAATAAAATATGAAACTCCAAATTACATAATTTAAAACTAAATTACGAATTTTCAATTCAAATGTTGTATCAATCCTAACATATGCCAGCGAGAGTTGGAAAATGACTAAAGATATAGAAAGTAAGTTGAATGCATTTGAAAATAGATGTCTGCCAAAAATAATGAACATAAAATGGAACAAATTCAGGACATAGACTAAGCTTCAAATCTTAACACAGTACATAGACCAAACTTCAGTCTTAATACAGTACATAGACCAAACTTCAATCTTAACACAGTACATAGACCAACTACACTAACACAGTACATAGACCAAACTTCAATCTTAACATAGGTTATGTCACTTAGAAATTATCTATTAGGTTCAGTATTGATTGATTGATTGATCATGGCTGCATTTTGATGAATAACTATATATACTGTGATCTATTTCTTACAAGGTAGATATCTCAATGGCAATGCATAAACTCTGTAGATCACATGATGACTTGCAATGTCATTTTGAAGATAGTGACAATTTGTGAAGGAATTTCTATTTTAGTCATTTTTTATTTAATGAATTTTTGACCTGGGCAACAGTTTTTCAACCTACTTTATTGATTTTCAACTGCCGATGGTTCTTTTACATGCTCACCTTGAAAACAGTACCTACGTTTTATCATGCGTCTCCGCTAGGACTAGGAACTTGATCACATCTAAATAAGATCAGGGTGGTTGTTCTTTTCTCTAATCATGTTTTGCCTTACAGCGTCAGGATAAGAGATTTCTAGAACAGGCTCTTGTGTGTGTTTTATACATGTGTCTTTCAATGCTTATGTTATTTCTATGGACCAGCTTTAGCGTTGACGAACTTGTCTTGTATCTACTGTGTCTGAGTAGCATTGCCCTTTAAGACAGACTGTCCGTTGGTAATCTACTTACGTTGCCAAATCATTTAATTACAGTTCAGGGTTCCCTGGGAAAAAATAAGCACCTTTGGAGGTGAGAACATCAAGGTGAGGCCTGACACGCATCTCTGTACTTCTTGGTCACACATGATAACCAGGGGCCTAGGGAGTCATTTGAATCTAGTTAAGTCATACACTGTAAAGCGTAAGTTTGACACACAAGTGATTCACATCAAGAGATTTCCTGAATTGTTGTTGCTGTTTGTGTCACAAGTTCTTTTGCTTTCCCCTAATTCTTTCCTATGCCAGGCCACAATAATTAAACTTTCCACAGCTTTTTTCCATATTTCCTTTAGATGGACAGGCCTTATTTTCCTATCCGCTGTCCATCGAAGAGCTGTCCTAGCCACTGCTCTTACTGGCATACGACATACATACTAAATCAACTTCCATATTTGTCTTTTTCTCCAATGACGCAGTTTGTTTCATCATATTTGGCCAGAAAATTTGCAGGATTCTTCTTGAACATTTATTTTGGAATGTCTCAACTTGTGTGTGATAATGTTTTAGAAATGACAAGACTAAACTTCTTCTTCTTCTGTGTTTGCCCACTATGAATTCAGGTGTAGCCATGCGCAGTGTGGCGCTTCTGATTTTTGCGTGAAAGCCTGCTTACCATTTTATTGATTTCCTGGCCGTACAGGCGGGCCTTCTCTGACTTCAGAGGTACAAGACTAAACTATGAGCAATGTTTTATAGATGGCACAAATGGTCACACAACACAATATGAAGACCACACTGACCTGAGCATTTGACCAGTCCTTATCGATGTAGCGAAGATATGAATAAAAATCACACACTGCAGCAATCTGTGAAGACAAGTCACACTTTATATGAGTTGAAAAAAAATTAATGGAAAATTTTCAAATGATCAGCAAGAAGCAACCATAGCTTTCTAGGGTATGTTATAAGGAAAGCGTTCATCGTTATCAAGTAGCTTGTCCCATGACATCAGTTCTGAAAAACTCTATCCTGTGCAAGTTGACCGGCGCCAGCAGCAGTCATTCTCAGATCATCAATAACATCTTGCACCCATCATCTTCTAAGTCTCCCTCTCATTATTTTTCCAGGCACCATTCCCTCCAAAATTATCTTCTGTAGGCATCAATGTCATTTGATGTGTCTGAAATATTTAATTTTCATATTCTTAATCTCCGACTAGCATGGTCACTGTCAGAAGGAAGCGATTGCAAACATCCATGACAAACAAGAAGTTAAAGAATACATAATGACAAGGAAAAACAGGCAGAACTATAATTGCTCAGTCTGTAGAAGCTGATGGTATGTTTGGTTCACTGGTTATGCCACATACTTATTTGTTATTGGTTACTAAACTGACATCGTTGCACTTCAGGTAGACCCATAGGTGCTCAGTCTTCCCCGACAGATATCGAAGAGTATGCATACTGATGGTTCCTGTGGCTCGCTGATTAAACACACCTCTCACTCTGCCTCTCAGGCATCCAGTTCGACTTGAACAATGGGTAACTCCAAACTGCCTAAATCGCTTGATCGATTCAACATCGATTTTTGTGTCATCATCCAACAGTCGCGAAGAGGCCGAAGAATATCCCCCTTATCCATCGTCAACTCCCCAACAATCGATGCTGTTGATGCAAGCCTGTCCGCTCTCTCATTACCGTAAACACCTGCATGCCCAGGACAGTATATCCACATAAGCCGCTGGAGGTTAGAAACTTCTATAGATGACATCCACTGATACTGAAATCTGCCCTTCTGGATCTTGTGAAGCATCGACTGAGAGTCAGATACAACTGCCCCAGTAAATAAAGTCCCAGAGATCCAATGGAGGGCAGCAGTAAGGCCTCAACCTCCATCCTCATACTAGAAGTAGTTGTCCTTTATATGGCATTGCAGCTGCTCAACATACTAGTGCAAAATATGATTTCAAATATTGTGGCTGTCAATAACAGAGCATAGACTATATAGAGTTTCATATACTCTAGTTAATGATGGCACCAGATAACCTTTCCAGGGCTGCAGTAATGACTACTATTTCAATTGTAAAAATTGTCTTGGTTAAGGAAGGAAGTCACCAACAACACAAGAATCGACAGAGTTACGAATACCAGCATCAGATAAAAGGTTGGAACAAGACCGTGCTTGAACTATATAGCGAAACAGAATGAAGTGGTTTGGCCATTTAGTAAGAATGCGAACAGACCAAACTGCCTATGAAGCTTTCCACAACAGAATATCAGGAAGGAAGGCAAGAGGAAGACAGAGGAAAAGGTGGATAGATAACGCAGTTGAATTCTGCCAGGGAGCTAAGAAAACCATCACACAAGTCACCAGAGAAGCGCACGACACATACATAAAACCACGATACTGGGTTAACTTGGTAACAGTGTGCTGACAAAAGAAGAAGGAAGCGCTAAAGAGCAAATTTACCAAACACTGTCTTTTCAAGAGGTCAAAACCCTCAAACAGAGAAAATCTGCAGTGGTCTGAAAAACAAACACTGATTGTTACAAAGACATAAGCAGAACAGACCAGGTCATTATATTTTGCCTACTACTGGGCACTTCAGACATAGATTAGGAATAAGTCAAACAGCTCTTTGTCAGTGTCAGTGGGCAAAACAGACATCGGAACATGTCTTGCAAGACTGTCCTCTCCTGTGTAAACTGAGAAGCAACATGTGGCTGCACCCAGTCGACCTGAAAAGTAAGCTTTAGGAATACATGACAGACCTGAAGCTGACTGCAAAGTTTATGGTCCACAGTAAACTAAGTACATGACCAGAGATCGCTGAAGAAGGAGAATTATAAAAGTGAGCATAGTTATCCTGTAAACTTTGCTTTCTTCCATGGTTAGGTGTAATAATCCACACATTTAAAACAATTTTGTTAATAAAACTGCAACTGAGGAGAATCTAGACCAGATATCAATCAATCAAGGCGCCTGAGTGGTTACCGGGGTCCAAATTGGGGGTGTAAAGAATAGAACCACTGTTACCTGCCATGAATGTCATAAGAGGCGACTAAGGAGGTTTGGCTAAAATCGGATGCACATGTCCTAAAGGTGTAGAAGTTTATGCGTTTAGGGGCCTACCAAACCAATGTGCAACGTATACACGTTCTTGACAAAGATCAAACATATCACAAAGAGTGATTACAATTGGTTGTAAAGAACGAACGCAAAGAAGAATCAATCAAGTGCTGTGCTGGTTGGCATAGGCGATCATGTCTCTCACATCTGTCTGTCTCTGGCACAATCCATCACTCAACCAACGATTTCTTTGTCTCCCAGTATCTTTCTTCCTCAGTATTTTGCCTGTTGTAACCAAATGCTTTAAACTGTCCCTTATATGTCTGAAAAACCTTATTTGTCTGTTTCTTATTCGATTGATTAGATTTCGATATTAGTCTGTCTCTGACAAGATCTCTTCATTGGTCTTTCTAGCTGGTATAGCTAACTCTTAATCTAGCTTCAACATATGGGTGTGAATCATGGGTATTTAACAGATAGTGAAAAAACGTGTGTTTTTGAATATGTATTACAGAAGAGCCCTTCGTATACAATTGACAGAAAAGAGAACAAATAGATCTATCTAGAAAGAACTCAGAATCAAAGAAAACTGAAGTATTTTGGACATATAAAAAGACATGAAAGGTTAACGAAGACCATCATGGCAGGAGGTATCCCAGCAAAGAGTAGAAGAGAAAGACCACAGAGAAGATGGATTCAGTATGTAACTAATGAATTTAGTGTAATGGCTGCAGTGGTAGGAAGTCTGGCTATGAGAGAGAGAAATTCAGAGGACTGTTGGGGTGGAAAAGTTCTGCTCAGGACAAGCTATATTATGATGATGATGGTTGCCAAGACTTACCCTATTCCGAGACATCTGTGATATTGAAAACCATTCATTATCTCCCTCAAATTTAATCTTGTAGTTACACAACTTATGACTTTCAGACAAACAACATTTTCTGCAAAACAAAACATTAGATAACATTTCACACTGAAAATCTGTATCTTTATATGTTTCTTCCTCTTCTGTCTAAAATCAGATTATAAATATAAATATATTTATATCTTCCTATTAACTTCATGTGTGAGTACTGTGTACATCTTAACCCTTTAGCTGCTAAGGACGTATATATACGTTTTTCCCATTCACTTAACCTAACTGTATCATCTCTGTGACAGCATTAACACGTTATACATTGCTACTGTCACTGCTATAGGGTACATTCACGTTTGTGACCTAGAAACAAATAGTAGCTATTTTTAGCTCATCCTTCAGAAAGTATGTAGCAGCGAAAGGGTTAATATAGCGTGTCTTGGGTCAAGCACTAGAAGACATCAGAAAGACCTCCTTCCTCCAAGGCCAGATAAATGGAACACATTATACGAACAAAAGAACAACTTACAAACACATGCAGATACCACTACATAGCATTGGGACGAAGGGCAAAAGCTCAAGTGCCGCTGGATCATTGAAGAAGAAGCGTGTCTTGAACTGACATGGGGGGTTGGTAATGTGTGTTTCCTCTGTTTCTCATATGTTCGGCACTCTTGCAGGATGTGTATCTGTCATCGTGATATTACCACAAGTGCATATGTCAGTAGGCATATTTTGTACTTGTTAAACAGATGGTTTGGAGGAGCGTCTGACTGAATAGATTAGAGCACTGCTCCCATGTGGGAGACCTTTGTTCAATTCACTGACTATTTTCTGTTGTGGGCATAAAAGAAAAATCCTAACCTGAACAACTTTGTGGCGACTGCACTAGCCATGCGGCCATTCAATTCCCCAGGCTCTCATCCCACACTGCCGCCCATAAAACGATACTATAGGCAGCAATTACAGTTTTTTTTGTTAAACAGATAGTACCTCAGCCAATTGTGACTATTTCGAAACCAAAAGATGACAACCTGTTCTTCTTTACTGAATTGGTAGCAGACTATCATCTTTTTGTTGACCTTGGTGATCTCTTGTCAATTTGTTCTATTGCTAAAGTAATTAACAATCCTAGAGCTCATACATTTTTTCTTACGCAGACCAACTGCGATGCTTCTCTTAATGACTGATTGGACCATCACTATTGCACTGTCGGTGAGTAACCATGTGTGTTCTGATCTCTTTCTGACACAGGAAGATCTCAGAGGCAGTGCACAAACTTTGTAGCATCGGCGAGGGTCCCGTGATGTAAATTAAAAGATAAAAATATTTTGTAGGAATTTTGATCAGGCCGTGGCTTTTCAGCCTGCTCGTCTCAATTTTGAACTACCAAGGGTTCTTTTACGTGCTCAACTTCAACATGGGACCTATGTTTTATCGTCCATCTCTGATAGGACTAGGAACGTGATCTCACCTACACTGAGATCAAGGATGACTGGAAAAATATCTTGATGGTAAAATGAGGGAACAAACCGAGTACCTTTGGAACCAGAGGTGAGCACTTAAGCTTTACATTACAGAAACCCCTGATGTTTCTCTTAAGAACCTGTAAGATAAAATAATAAATGAAAATCATGATGATGATGATGACAATATATTTAGAATATAATGAAAATCACCTTGGAAATGACTGGTCTCCTGGAATTGGTTCAATAGATAATGTATTTCTTCGGACACTTTCCAGTAATTTGTCTGCAAGCTGGGAAGTGATACATAATGATAAGAGTAGAAATGATGATGAGATTCTAAACAACTCTCTACATCTCAAACTCTAAACAACTGATAGAGTCGAGGTGGTCATTCCCTGGTTCATAGGTCAGATCCAGCCTGCGGACTGTTTCTATCTGTCTGGTGAAATTGCTTTAAAGTTTGCACATTCAAAGCAGAAGAAATAATTGATCATTACCTTCTACATATTCCAAAATAAATACATATATTTTATTGTATGCCGTAGTATTTCTGTCAGTTCACGTTCATTTCGCTATTCCAGGTTTCCATTGGTCGGTTCAGTCTCCTCCTTTCGTATGCTGTCCACTGGAGAGTTGTTATTACCAAAGTGTCTGTATGCATTCTATACACATGTACAAGTTATCTTTCTCTCTCGATCGTTCTTTTTCTGCCGTTTTGATCACTCTTATTGTGATATATAAACAGCCTTTGCCAACAATGTATTTTCGTCACATCTTCAGTACCTTTTTTTTTTCTCTTTTTTTTTTTCTTTCGTCCGCTTTCAACTCAGGCGAAGTTTCATCTCTGAAACTGATTTTTGCGTGAAAATCCATTTTTCCAATTTCTAACAATGGCAGCAGCGTGCACATTGTAAATTAATTACACTGGCAGCCGTGTGCTCAATGTACTCGTAATTAGTATTCCCTCGCCATACATGCAGATTTTCTCGACTTCAGAGTTACTCCATGTTATCGTCTGAGTAAGAACCAGGGACTCGAACAAATGCCGGACAGTAGGTTAGACCGACTATGGCGTCTCCAGCTAGCAGGCCGAACTATCAACTACTCTAGGCAGTCCCGTCTTCAGTACCATTTGCAAGTGTCCGATTTCACCAGCGTTTACTGGGTTCATCTCCGTCAGCCTTTGACTGTCCCAACCGACTGCAAGGCAGCAGGTTGTACAAGTTATCTTGATTCTTCTTTGGTTATGTTTGCCAGTGATATGCAATTAAATGTCCATGACATTTTCTGATTTGTGATCTGAAAGTTCATCTTATGTATATACATTTACTGTCCACTAGACAGAAGCTGCACAAAACAAGTTTCAACTGTAGTGATTATGGAGGTCAAGAAAAGGTTGTTGAATGCACATGGGATGGTGGAGGCAAATGATGATGTATACACTGATGGCTCAATGACTTGAGGAGCACATGGGCGTTCACTGCGAGCTTGAGATACATAACAAGGAGAAGAGCTATACTTTTTCTTTTACTACTACAAGCTTCACAATGGAAATCAAAGCGGTAAACATGATTCTGAACGCCGAGGGTTACAGGGCCCAAATTTGGGGTGTCAAGAATAGAACCACTGTTACCTGCCATGCATGTCGTAAGAGGCGACTAAGGAGGTTGGACGTGAGGCTAGCTACCCCACACCGTAAAAACACAGACGGAGAGCAAACCGAGTAAATGCTGTTTGAAACTGAGCACATCGTCGAAGGATAAGCACCAGCGCTCCAAATGGTGCTGAAGATGTGACATAAAACACACCAATGCTAAGGCTGCATGAATCAGATTTCTACATGAATAAAATTTATGGGGAGGTCTGGTACATCGGTCTGGGCGATGATCGAGAGAGAGAAACTGGGAAATGCCAGACATGAAGACTTTGTGCACAAAATATTTGATTAATCAACACAGATTGGGTGGAACTAGTTGTTATACGCTGGTAAAGATATTGAAGAGGAGATTAGAGCACTAATAAATATGACTGCAGATATGTGATGATAATCCTTACGAATCACTAATTTTATCATCATCTACCTCATTATCAATACAGTATACTGTGGTACCTGCACATATTAGACTGAAACAACTTACATTACAACAAGTAGCATGACAATAGAAGTACTGGCGGTGACTAAGGAGCTCATCTGACTAGTAAAAAAACTACTCATGTGTGCATTCTGAGTGATTCACTGAGTGATTTCCAAACGGTGGAGGCCAGTTTGGCGTGAAGGCAATGGACTGAATCACTACAAGCGTCAATGGGAAGCAGACGGCTCTGCTACCATATCAAGGGTTAGCTAATGCATAGAGCTGACATTCTGAATGCCTTAACAGTGTTGCCGCAAAGAGGATTTTCATTTAACCAATCCACAGCAACTGCTAGATTGCAAGAGATGGGATTGAAGATTGGAGTGGCCAAAAAAAAACAGCACAACAGGTATAGGAGACGGCTCATCAATCAACATCGAGCTGGTACGATCAGTCTCTGGATGCTGTTGGAGATATTGTGAAGGAGATCGGAGCATCTATGAACATGTCCAGAGTGCAATGAAGATATTTCAAACTGAGGAAAAAAAAAACAACTTACTCTTGTATTTTTAAAGTTCAGACATGGCTGTATGTCCTCCTGTTGTACTCTGAGAAAAAATTGACCTGTAAACTCTATAGTCGGTTGTAGCAGCCATCTTTTAAACTCATCAAACACAACTGTATCCAGCTGATGGAAACAAAAAAAAGGAAATGGGATTATATATTATTACAGGAAAATGTAGACATGTTGATGGCATTTATATTGGCAACATTTGACTTGGATATCGGTGAAATTCTGAAACTTTTCTTTAATCATGATTTGCCTCACAGTGTCAGGATAAGTAGAGATTTCTAGAATGTGTGCACTTCATAACTAGTGATTTTCTCCACCTCAGTTATTTCTCTTAATGATTGTTCGTAGCTTCAGAAAAAAAAATGATATGGATCTTTGGGAAAAAGACACCAGTGCACAGAACCACGCTGCCCGGATTCTTCTTCAAATGCTCCATATCAACCACTTGTTAACTTCTCTGTGTGATTTGTATGTGATCTGAGCATAAGAGCGATTATACGTTGTTCCAGTTATGCTCCTATAAGTAGGCCAGCACATCCAATTTCTGCAATGCTTTTTATTTACTAGGGTAGCTTTCCTAGGCCCCTACCTCAGTCGTCTCTTAGGACATGCCTTGTAGGTGAGTGTTACTGTTCTTTGCTCCCCTTGCAAGCCCCGGCAACACACAGGCGATATAAAATGAAATATTACCTCCTTGAGAAGAGAATGATTTTCTGTTGCTTCTGCCATTTCTCTGGATTCCTTTGTGAACTGATGATGACTAGTTGACCTGCGATGAGTTTTCCAAAATGGCTTACTATCCTTATCTTTTCTACCAGCATTAGCAATTTGTGGGTTTAGATGTTTGTTTGGGCTGCTTGGTGTTGATGTCAGAACCAAGTCCTTGAGAGCTGTCACTTCTGCTGTTAGAACATCAATCTAAACAAACAAATAAATGAAGGATGATTTATTCCGTTTGTTTCTTATGCATCAACAACAATTTTTTTGTTTAAATTGTGCCTATAATTTGAAACTGTAAACACTCATGTGTTGCAAAGGCTCTTAAGGAGCAAAGAATAGTAACACTGCGACCTACAAGGCATGTAGTAAGAAGTGACTACGGTGGGGGCCTAGGGTAGCTACCCTATTAAATAAAAAGCGTCACACAAATTGGATGTGCTGGCTTACTTGTAGACCCATAACTGGCACATTGTACAATCGCTCTTAGACCCATATCACATACAAATCACAAAGAGTGGTTTAACCGGTGGTCGATATGGAGCGTTCAAAGAAGTAACCGTAAGCCTTGCTGAAGAGACAAACAGAGTCAGGTACAGATGGTGCATATTTGGACAAACTTCAGAAGTCAGTTGTAATTTTTTTCTTTTTTTCTCGATTCAGAAGCACTTGAGCTTTCAGCTCTTCTGCTCGGTGCCATGGACATCGTAACCCTTTGGTTCAGTGTCACGATGCCCAAGTGGCTACCGGGGCCCAAATTTGGGGTGTAAAGAATAGAACCACTGTTACCTGCCACGCATGTCGTAGAGGCGATTAAGGAGGTTTGGCTGAAATCGGATGCATGTGTCCTAAACGTGTAGAAGTCTATGTGTTTAGGGGCCTACCAAACCAATGTGCGATGTATATAAGTTCTTCGCAAAGATCTAACATATCACAAAGAGCAATTAAAATTGGTCGTAAAGAACATGCCAGACAGTGTCGTCTTCATGGTAGAGAGAGAAGATATAGTAATCAACTTCTCATGGGTACGGTGAGCAAATGGACTTTGGGATGGCTGCTGCAGCGGAGGACAGAGCACGAATGTCCAATGTGCCATGACGTCGATCGCATAACATAACATAAAGAGAAAATTCAAGCTGTTTACAAGACTGTTGAGCCTACCTAGACAAGGATGTAGATTTTGCCCTGTAGGCAATTCAAGCCGTTTACAAGACTGTTGAGCCTACCTACTTGTACAAGGATGTAGATTTTGTCCTGGGGGCAAGTTTTTAAAATATTTTCACAAGAAAAGCAAGCATTGTAAATATGAGATATATGCTTGACATTCTGTCACTGTTCCCGTCATACAAACGTCTAAACTAAAGCATATATGTGGGTTACTGCTCATCAAAAAAAAGGAGAAGAACAAACAGTTTAATGAAAAATAAAAAAGAAAATCAATCTTGTGGACAATACTTAAGAAGAGGATAGACAAATCTAGTTTACATCACTGGGAGGTGAGGTTGGCTTGTGTGTTCTATAGGTCATCAGCAGGATACTAATTTTCAAACTTCCTAAGAGAGACTAGTTGACCCTAACTCTGCTGGATGTAGTGACAAACACAGAACACACTTTGTAGACTGGTTGTCAGAAATAAGTTGTACAAAACTGTGGAAAAGAACATGACAGAAAACAACACCGATGTAGAGTAAAGAGATAAAGTAGTGATGGACTGAACACACCCCACAATTAACAACATAACCAGATACGAACTTGATTGAAACCCACAGAGAAAGAGTGAGAAGAGAAAGAACATCTGATGAAGGACAGTAGAAGGAAGAGGTCAGAACTTGATGGGCAGAGGTAAAAAAAAACTCAGAAAATAAATTATTGGTGGGGACAGTTACAACCGTATGCTCCACTAGAAACGACAGTTTAGCAGTAGTAATCATTAGCTGTCTTTTCTGCCAATGTAATACCGCTTTTAGTGCGTTATAGGATGGGGAAAGGGGGCGCGCATGAGCCTGATGAATTTAATGGTCGTATGGCTAGTGCAGACACAGTGAAACTGTTCATGTTAGAATTATTTCTTTATGGCCCTGACAGAAAAAACTAATTGACCGTACCAGGGATCAACCCGGGTCTCCCAGATTGAAGCTAGCGCTCTAATCCACTCTGCCAGACGCTACTCTGCAATCATTAACTCATGAATTTCTTAAAGTGAGCAACACTACAGTTATCAATTTTCAAACCAAACACATACCTTTGCATTAGCTTCTTTCAAATTTCTCTTGGCCAGTTGCTCACTGAGTGCTGCCTCATTCAACTGGGAGTTCACTTCCTGCAAGAAAAATATATCTTTTATGGCATTCAATTCAGAAAGCGCCCAAGTGGTTACAGGGCCCAAATTTGGGGTGTAAAGAATAGAACCACTGTTACCTGCCACGCATGTCGTAAGAGGCGACCAAGGAGGTTTGGCTGAAATCGGATGCATGTGTCCTAAACATGTAGAAGTCTATGCGTTTAGGGGCCTACCAAACCAATGTGCAACGTATACACGTTCTTGGCAAAGATCAAACATATCACAAAGAGTTATTAAAATTGGTCGTAAAGAACGAACGCAAAGAAGAAGAATTCAGAAAGCAAAGAAACATTAACATAACAAACATGTCCATCATTTGTAATACCCAACATCATAGTTATGTTCATATGACATTACATGGAACTATGTCTGAACCTGTCAAATTTAATGGCCACATGGCTAGTGCAGTTGCAGCGAAGCTGTTACAGTTAGGATTTTTCCTTGATGCACACAACAGAAAAAATCCTTGGTCTTACTGTGACTTGAACACGGGTCTCCCACATGGGAGCCACGCTCTAATCCATTGACCAGACACTCCTCAACCAGTATACAATCTAATGACTTGAGAATATGAACGATTCAGTGACTTTTATCCTTATAAGGGAAGACTGCAGTAAAACTAGGTAGCAATGGCGAAATACGTAAAAACAAACTACTGTAGTTTTACAAAGTACAAAAACAATATACAGCAACGTTTCGACCAAAAGTCCTTTATCAAGCAAAGGATACACCAGAAGTGAAGAAATTCAGACCTCTTATATACGATCGTGAGAGAGACCTCTTATATGGCAGACATAACATTTACAATAAATAGCTAATCTTTTAAAATGACCACTGTACAAATAATGCTCACCTCAAACAACGCAGCAGTAAAGTCACTAACTTCCTTCATTAATCGCTCTCTGATTCCTCTTAGCTCATCAACCTCTTCATCTTTTCTTTCTAACGCCTGACAGATTCAATGAAGGGAAAAGTGTTAAGCACACAGCATATAAAAATGTCACTGGGTTAAATGATAGAGACTTAACCGTACTAGATTGTAACATTTGGAGGTAATGTGATCTATATTTCTTATGAAGTTTACCTTTTTTTTCTTTAACTAATCAAGTGAAGTACATTTTTGTCAACTTGTGTGTGACAGAGATATCCATGACTCTGTCAACTGTAAAGCTAAAGATTTATCTAACTAACTGACTACTATCTATATCAGTGTTTCATAACCTTTTTTGTGCCATGCCCCACCTAAGTCTTTCTAAAATTCCTATGCTCCCTGTGTAAGATATACATAATTTTTAATATTCAAAAATTGATTGTTAGTTGTGCAAAGTATGTGCTAAAATTAATTTAATATTTAGTGAAGTAAACGTAGACTAAAAAATGCATATTTAAATGTATATGACACATTTACTCCACAGCAAAATAACATATTTTTTCCATTTGATAAATTCCCCCACCACAACAATATTGCCCCCAGTAGAGCGTGGGCCCCACGTTGAGAAACACTGATCTACATACTTTTGGTTTTCCTTCCGACACAAGACTTTCACAATATATTTGTTGCTGTTCTGCAGCCTTTCTATTATTTGTATGGAACAAAGTGTTTGAGATGCAGATGTGGTTGTAGGCGCACATCTCCAGTAATTGTTGTCTATTTTCATTTATTTTTCCAATACCATGTTTTCCAAGGCATGGTGGCCAAGAGTTGTGATCGGCTCCAATTCTAACGTTGAAGTCTCCCATTAGGAATAGATGTTTGTGTATGTCTTTAGTTATGTATAACCTGTAACTATTGTTCTCTGTGTTGATTTGGTCAACCATGAAGTAACCTTTATGTGATGTATGCCGTGGCAATGTTTATGGAGTTGCTGGGTGGCTCAAGCGTCATCTACCGCTTCACCGATAAGAGTCCAGAGGTGTACAAACAGGAGGTCTAGTATCAGTTTGGTTGCTGGTGCTGCTGGTAGGAGCTGCTGGTAGGGCATCACACGATGCCTGCCAACCTTAGGGGCTTCACTCCAGATTTACTATTTGGGTTTACTTCCATAATCTTTACTAAACTGTTACTGTAACATATATACAGATGCTACTCAACTGATGTGACCGTTTACCTTATGAGCTCTCATTAACTCTTCCTCAAGTCTTGCATAACCCTTCTCCTTCACGTTGACCAGAGACATCCTTCTCTGCATTGCACTTGGTAAGATCACTTCTGATAGAGCTTGTCTGAATGGATAATGCTGAGGTCTCCTTGAACTCCAATCCTCCTTGACAATTTCACTGCTTGAGATAACAATCACAAAATAAATCTTTAAAAAAAAGTTAATTAAAATTAATGACAGACAATGTCAAACGCTAGTTTAAAAAGGTATTAAAAAATTAAGAATTACTTCATTGCAACAAATTTCTCAAAATCACTTGGTCCTTCTCCACAGAAATGGCACATCACCGTCGAAAGTATTGCACAAAGCAGACTCCACAGCTCCAGTAACAACCCTAGAGATCTTTGAAAAACTGCAATTATAAGCTGAATGAGACAGCCCAGATTTCAATCCATGATCTTCTAAATGCAAGACAAATGACTTGACTACAGAGACCTTGCAGTAGTAGTGCTACTTACATCGCCTGAGTGGTTACCGGGGCCCAAATTTGGGGTGTTAAGAATAGAACTATTGTTACCTGCCATGCATGTCGTAAGAGGCGACTAAGGAGGTTTGGCTGAAATCGGATGCATGTGTCCTAAACGTATAGAAGTATATGCATTTAGGGGCCTACCAAACCAATCTACAACATATACACGTTCTTGGCAAAGATCAAACATATCACAAAGAGTGATTAAAATTGGTTGTAAAGAACCAATTTGAACATGGGGCTGGCTACCTTAGCCTGTAAAAAAATTAAGCCAAAAAACTTCAACAAACATGGATAGCACAACAATATGAAATAACCTACAACCATCCAAACCAGGGAGGGTCCCCAATAGGGGGCAAATGATGTATCGCAGGGAAAGCCGAAAGGATCCGGTGATGCCAACTAGCCTTATTTCCTGTCGGAAAACGGTCACTGGGAGTTGAAAGGTGAAGAATAACATCCAAAAGAGATGCTGAAGATTTCATGTAAACTTACATTCCATAATTCAACAAGTTAGGCCCCCTCCTTTGTGCAATCTTACATTCTATAACTCTACAAGTAGTGTACCTTCTTAGACTCAAATCTTCCCTTCTCTAGCTAACAGGTCGGGTACAAAGTTCTCCATATAATCTGCCCCACATGGCTACAATTAAACAAATCCCACTTTCGCCTGAGTGGTTACCAGGGCCCAAATTTGGGGTGTAAGAATAGAACCACTGTTACCTGCCACGCATGTCGTAGAGGCGACTAAGGAGGCTTGGCTGAAATTGGATGCACATGTCCTAAATGTGTAGAAGTTTATGCATTTAGGGGCCTACCAAACCAATGTGCAACGTATACACGTTCTTGGCAAAGATCAAACATGTCACAAAGAGTGATTAAGATTGGTCATAAAGACGACGCAAAGAAGAAGATCTCACTTTTTACTACTACTACTCTTTTAATTACAGACTACAATTTGTACATCAGTCTCCACTCACTTTCCAGGCATCAAGCACTCACTTTCCAGACATCAACAAGCTGCACTCCCACAACACAACTGTATCCCCTCTCTCCCACAAGCTACAAATGTTACCTTGATGAATCATGTTCCACAGTTTTTATATCAGAATCTTTAATGCCAGATTTTTGTTCATTTGAAATCTTGCTCAAATCTCCATTAGTAATAATTTGACCAGAAATTGATGTTTGGGATGAAGTTTGGTCTGTTCTACTGCTGTTACCATTAAATTCATGACTAGGTCTACCTGAATCTGGTGTATTTTTGTCTGTTGTTTCGATATCTCCAGGTTTTGAACTTTCTGGCATGTTATCTGATTTCAATCTTTCTGATCGACCAGTGACACCAAACTTTTCTCTCCGCATTGTAACATCAAGAGCGTGTGGTTCATGACCAGGGACAGATGCATCATTATTATTACTGGGTGGCGATGAAGAATGACATGTGTCATGCACTAAAGGTGACTGGTAACTTCCTGTTGTAGTGTTTTGGGTAGGTGAAAAAGTTCTACATTGTTCTGTCTGACTTTGACTAATTCCACATCTGAAATTAAAAAAATAATTTAGAAATGTAAACATGTCACCATGAACACTAGAAGAGCATAGTACAACACAATCTTTCTCCCAACATTATGCTATCAGCGCCAAATCTGGAAGCTGACATCAAACAATAGAAGAAAACTAGTCACCAGAGAGATGAAGTGTCTATGCAGAATGCTGGGAGTAACAAGAAGAGACCAGGAAAAAAGTGGGCACAATATCAGTACTGAACTTTACCAAGAAACAAATGAAATGTTCGGCCACATAAGCAGATTACCAACAGACAGTGTACCTAAAAGAGCAATGTTACTCTGATACAGTGGATACAAAGCAAGAGGCTGGAAACGCAAATGGTGGACCTCAGAGATAACAGAAAGACCTCCAAAAGATACTGTTTATGAAGTGCACACAAAAGCCTGTTCTAGAAGTCACTTCTTATCCTGACGCTGGGAGACAAAACAGGATTGGAGAAAAAACTTTCAGCATATACAAATTCATTAACTTCCATCAAGCAGAGAAAACAAGCAATGACAAAAAAAAAAATGGTATCCAGAAAATAACAAGGACACTGTCTTTAATTTTTTTAATAGAAGCACTCACTTGTTTCCTAGTAATATTGCTTCTGTCCCTTCCTGATACGGCTGGTTGAGAATATCAAACAGTGGTTGCTGACTTTTGGGCATGGCTGTCTCATACACAGTGACTAAATAATATCTGCAGAAATATATGAATTATTGAAGAAACTTTTAAAATATGCCACATCTTAAATTTGCTTCAAATACGATTAAAATTAAGACACACAATTTTAAGTGGGAGAAGGAAAAGCTAAAAATCAAACAATTTTGAATATTTAAAAAATTGAGCCCTATTTGGGTAGAAAGCACAGAAGATAATAAAAAAGATACAAGAAATTTTGTCAGGGTACATGTAACATATAACACTATGAAAGAAATACAATACAAAGTGTGAGTATGTTATTACGGTGTGCATATCATCTTGGCCGCTTTGAGAATGTAGTTCTTGGTTTGTAACCAATTTGCAGTCAAGATTATTCAATTATTGTATGGATACAAAGAAAGAGAATTTTGAAAACTGGAGAAGAATCAGAATCAACATTTTTTTTGCCGCTATGAATTCATGCATAGTCTGGGTGCCTGGTGTAGTGATACTGACTGATTTTTGCGTGAAGACCTGCTTTTCTTATTATCAGTGCCCCCTGTCATAGAGGTATGCAAGCCCCTCTGACTTCAGAGATGAATCAACATCTAAAAGTATACTATTCACACAGTCTCAATAGGTTCTCAGTTCCTTACAACTTTTTGAAAGTGTTGATGGCAGAGCACTTACAGTACACTTACTATCACACTGTTATTTACAATTCAAAATTGTTATTGCAACTCTCAAAATCACAATGTTCTCGGTTGAGCAATTTCCAATCAATACAGTTATCATCATCAAATAGCTTGTCCTGAGCAGAACTTTGCCACCCCAACAGTACTTCGGAATTTCTCTCATAGACCAGATGTCCTGCCTCTGCAGCCGTCATGTTCAAACCATCAGTTACATCCTGAATCCATCTTCTCCGTGATCTTCCTCTTCTTCTCTTTGCTGGTATACCTCCTTCCATGATGGTCTTCTCCAGCCCTTCATATCTTTTATATGTCCAAAATATCTCAATTTTCTCTTTCTTATTTGTAGCATCAGCCAGTTTTCTTTGATTTTGAGTTCTTTCTGGATAGATCTATTTGTTCTCTTCTCTGTCAAAGATATATGAAGGACTCTTCTGGAACACTTATTTTCAAAAGCACATATGCTTTTCCATTGCTTCATTAAATGTCCATGCTTCACACCCCCATGTGTTGTCACTGGGAATATGCATGCTCTTAGTATTCTGATCTTTGTTTTCTTATCAGTTCCATTCCATACTGTTTTCAGTTGTTTAATTTTTTGTAAAACCATGTTTGTTCTTCTTTTAATTTCCTTCATCCCATTTCCATCTGTTGTTAGCAGTGAACCAAGATATTCAAAACTGTTCACATTGTAACATTGTTTTGTCTACGACTACTAAACTACTTTCTCTCCATTGATAAAAATATCATGTCATGTTCGTTTTATCTGTTGTCAGTACCTGGATTGAAACATTTAAAACAATGTCCACTACTTATTTAACTTATTGTCACTATTTTAGTATTTATAATATAACATACAATTTCCTGGTATAACACTTACACTACCTTAATCTACAGGACAAACGACTGTCTACTATCAGTATCACCCAGTAAAACATCAACATACTTACATTTACAATACCCTGCAGATAAACTATTTATTCAAACGTGTCAATTTGTTTACCTTATATTATCACGTGGCCTTCGACAGCACCAATAATAAATGACGAATATGACTTTAACGTACAGTTATGTTTACCTTAGTCAAAAGTGATCACGAGGTAACACTGGTAGCGGTGTGGGTGTCCACTCTTGCTTATCCTGCGTTAATATTTAACGTTACTTTTAGCGAGACGTTGTATGTTATCTGTTATGCATGAAACTTAATTCATTAACATAAACACGGCTTATGATTAGTGCAAATTCACCATATCATTCTAAACGATGAAAACAAACTATAACCCTAGCATGCGCAGACTGGAGATAGTATAATACTGCAGAAAGTTGAGAAAGTTAATACCGAGTTGATTGTTACTGAGCAAAACTCCCCTGCTTCTTCAATTGTGTCACAGAGCACACTACGGTGATGTTCTAAGCGGAGATACGCTCTGATCATACATGTTCTGCATGCTCAGGCTTAACGATACAAGCTCAAACTGAATAATTACGTTTAGCATATATGTAAATACACAAAGGAGATGTACCTACCAGCTAGAAAAAATGAACCAGAACGAACAACCTAGTCAATCAACCACCTGGGGAAAACTTTCCACAAGTTCATTCTGTTTACGTTTGTGCGCATGCGTAAATGATTGGAATGTCTGCTGTGGCCTTTAAAACATTAACGAAGCAGACGGGTGGAGTATGGTGCAGCCAACAAGTATAGGACGATCATGTTTCTCAACATATCGCGCTGCAACATTTCTGTTGTTGTACCCGATATATAAGGTTACAACTGTCGAGCACCGCGTGATTGCTGACAACAAAAGAATGATTCGTAAGAAAGTAATCTTCTTATATCATGTAAAAAAAAAAAAAGTAAAGATATATTTTGTGGAATAGGGTTTTAGGCCAGTAAGAACAGATGCAGGAAACTCGGACTGGTTCACAGTCAATTCGGGTGTGAAGCAGGGCTGCGTTATGTCACCTATGCTTTTGGGATAGCTATAGACTGGATCATGCGCAAATGCACCCAAGATGATCAACTAGGCATCAAATGGCTTAATAACAGCAAACTATTTGATCTTGACTTTGCCGATGACGTGGCCATATTGAATTCAACCACACAAGCAACCCACAAACTAACGAGCTATTTTTGCACACTTGCAGAACAGGTTGGTCTCCAGATTAATTCTGCCAAGACCAAAATTATGGACCTCACAAACTCGACAGACAACATCGTAATAAATGGCCAAACACTGGAGAAAGTTGAACATTTTACATATTTGGGTAGTAAAGTGTCAAACAACGGAGACAGATGAAAGAAATAAACTCTCGTAATAGCCGTCCATCGCAAACGATGATGACAACAATCTCAGACGTGTGCTGTTGCACCTCTCTGGTGTGTGCGGAGGTGACTGTAGAGTCAATCCTAGAACAGAATCCCCGACCACAGGTGGGGCATACATGATCAAGGTTAGACATGTGCGTGTTGTGTGCTCTGTCTTTTCGCGCTGCTCGTTTTCTATGTGACTCAACAATACTATGATTCTCAGCTATTCGGGTTCCTCTTTTGTTGTTACAGCGCCACATTTGGCGATCTTGCGCAAGGATTCCCAGCACGTATTGTCTATATCGAAGCATTTCAGAGACACTTTAGAGTGTCTTTAAGGCGTTTTTCTGTCCACCAGCTAAACGTCTGCCCCTTCAAGCTCGCCATACATCAACTGTTTTGGGATGCGTTTATCAGGCATCCGAGCAACGTGACCACCCATCTACTTGGGCCTTCTGCAACAGGGTATTGACGCTTGGGATCTTTGCTCTTGTGAGGACTTCGCTGTCTGAAATTTTGTCCTGCCAGTTTATTTTTAGTATTCTGCGTAGACAGCTTGTGTGGAAATGGTTTAATTTTCTTGCATGTCTGATATACACTGTCCATGTCTCGCTTGCGTACAGCAGCGTGGTTAGCACTATGGCCTGGTAAACTTTCAGCTTTGTGACTATGCTTATCCCCTTCCGTTCCCACATAGTGACACGTAACCTTCCGAACGCAGCAATGGCTTTGGATATCATATTGTTGACCTCAGAATCTATATTTGCCGATCTGGATAGGAGGCTGCCAAGATAAGCAAAGTTGTCCGTTGACTGAAGACGCTGGTGTTTAATGTTGATGACTGGATCGTAATACTGTTCTCTAGGGGCGGCTGGAACATGACCTCTGTTTTTGGTGTTAATGGTGAGGCCAAACCTATCACAGGCCATTGAGAACTTGTACACCATGTAAGTCTACAAGCGTTCTGGTGGCTAACTACCGATCCATCCGTGTAGATCACAACGTTACCCTCGCAACAGTTTTCATTAATGATGGTCTTGATTGCATTCACCGTCGCATGATTCCTCTTCCCCCTCTCTCTCTTTCTCTGACCCTTTATCAAATTAGATGACAGTCGGAAAGATGTTCTCGAATATTGAGGATACATGTATCCCTTCCTCCCCAGGGTCAGTATTATGCATGATGTTTGCTGCCATGCTCACGGATGTCTTTTGGGAAGGCGACGAACATGGGGTAAAGATTAGATACAGGACAGACGGAAACCTATTCAATCTTCGGAGGTTAAAATCCTCCACCAAGGTAAAAGAATCAACTATCTCAAACCTGTTGTTTGCTGATGACTGTGCCCTCGCTACCAACTCTGAGGAAGAAATGCAGACTTACATGGACACGTTCTCAATGGCCTGTGATAGGTTTGGCCTCACCATTAACACCAAAAAACAGAGGTCATGTTCCAGCCCGCCCTAGAGAACAGTATTACGATCCAGTCATCAACATTAAACACCAGCGTCTCCAGTCAACGGACAACTTTGCTTATCTTGGCAGCCTCCTATCCAGATCGGCAAACATAGATTCTGAGGTCCACAATAGGATATCCAAAGCCAGTGCTGCGTTCGGAAGGTTACGTGTCACTGTGTGGGAACGGAAGGGGATAAGCATAGTCACAAAGCTGAAAGTTTACCAGGCCATAGTGCTAACAACGCTGCTGTACGCAAGCGAGACATGGACAGTGTATAGCAGACACGCAAGAAAATTAAACCATTTCCACACAAGCTGTCTACGCAGAATACTAAAAATAAACTGGCAGGACAAAATTCCAGACAGCGAAGTCCTCACAAGAGCAAGATCCCAAGCGTCAACACCCTGTTGCAGAAGGCCCAACTGAGATGGGTCGGTCACGTTGCTCGAATGCCTGATAAACGCATCCCAAAACAGTTGATGTATGGCGAGCTTGAAGGGGCAGACGTTTAGCTGGTGGACAGAAAAACGCTTTAAAGACACTCTTAAAGTGTCTCTGAAATGCTTCGATATAGACAATACGTGCTGGGAATCCTTGCGCAAGATCGCCAAATGTGGCGCTGTAACAACAAAGAGGAACCCGAATAGCTGAGAATCATCGTATTGTTGAGTCACAGAGAAAACGAGCAGCGCGAAAGACAGAGCACACAACACGCACATGTCTAACCTTGATCATGTATGCCCCACCTGTGGTCGGGATTCTGTTCTAGGATTGGACTCTACAGTCACCTCCGCACACACCAGAGAGGTGCAACAGTACAGTCTGAGATTGTTGTCATCATCGCTTGCGATGGACGGCTATTATTAGTGTCCACATATCAGTTGAAAGTGTCTGCAGCACGACCAACCCACGATTGACGCCAAGATTAATAGATTCCAATTTCTGATACTGAGCCCATCGCCCAGTGGATGAACCAATTTAGCACTTAATTAGAGATAAGCAAGTGCTATCTTGGTTCTATACTGTATGGTCGATAAATCAAGGACAGTGAAAACCAAGTTAAACAATTTGTAAAGTTAGACAATTACGCATGATGTTATCTCAAGAATATGAGCACTAGAAGATATGTCTTTCTTCTTCTTCCTTCTCTCCATCTCCACCATTTGTTTAACTTCTCTTTGTGATCTGTATGGAATTTGCGCCTCTTCTTCTTTGCGTTCGTTCTTTACGACCAATTTTAATCACTCTTTGTGATATGTTTGATCTTTGCCAAGAACGTGTATACGTTACACATTGGTTTGGTAGGCCCCTAAACGCATAGGCTTCTACACGTTTAGGACACATGCATCCGATTTCAGCCAAACCTCCTTAGTCGCCTCTTACGACATGCGTGGCAGGTAACAGTGGTTCTATTCTTTACACCCCAAATTTGGGCCCCGGTAACCACTCGAGCGGGAATTTGCGCTTAACTTAACAACATTAGTTCGCTGTGCCATCTAGGCGCCTGTGTGATTTTAAATAGGGTTCGTTCTATAAGAAGATATGGGAATAGCACGTGTTCCGTGAAGAAGAAGAGTACTGGCGGCGAGATTATTGCAGTTTCTGCAGTCGAAAACAGTTATTGTTACTAGAGTGGTCAGATTTTGGAATGCAAAAAATCAAATGTTGATTTGTGAATTTCCCTTTATTTATACCCTTTATATCATAGCATCGTTAAGATTTCCATGTCCTTTACATTTTCTATGTTGAGAAAGTGTAATACGCAGATTGCGCTCTTTTCTATAATGTGAAATGCACATCTGAATATTTTTTTCTTCCGGAAATGGAAGAATAACTAACGAAATCCAACATAGATGCAATACAGCAAATCAAATCATTGGTCACATTTCACAAATTTTGAAATGCAATCATATCACAATGAACACTAAAACGGCATTGTACAACACAATCTTCCTCCAGCATTATTTATAGAAGAAAACTAGTCACGACAGAAATGAAGTGTCTACGCAGAATGCTATGATTATCAAGAAGAGGCCGTTTTCGAAATGAAGACATCAGGGAAAAAGTTGGTATAACATCAGTACTGAGCTTTATCAAGAAACAACAAATAAAATGGTTCTGCCATATACGTAGATTACCAACAGACAGTGCGCATCAAAGAGCAATGCTTCTCCGGTAGTTGATACAAAGCATAATGTCACCCACGCAAAAGATGGTCACAAATAACAGAGGCATTGAAAAAAGATAGAATGGATCATTGCTTGGCAAGCTATTTGGAGATCTCGACAGCCTGAGACGGACTACTGCTTTCTTTATGAACATATTCAAGCTGACGTCTGAGAGTGAACGAAAATTCGCCCGAGTGATTACCGGGGCCCAAATTTGGGGTGTAAAGAATAGAATCACTGTTACCTGCCATGCATGTCGTAAGAGGCGACTAAGGAGGTTTGGCTGAAATCGGATGCACGTGTCCTAAACATGTAGAAGTCTATGCGTTTAGGGGCCTACCAAACCAATGTGCAACGTATATACGTTCTTGGCAAAGATCAAACTTATCACAAAGAGTGATTAAAATTGGTCGTAAAGAACGAACGCAAAGAAGAAGAAGGAGAAGAGTGAACGAACAAGAAAAAACCAGCGATAAAAATCAACAAGTCATTAGTGGAATTTACAAGAATATACTTTGTACAAGCTGCATGCAGGCAGACACAATCGACGTCAGTAAATTATAACTATAGCACGACAACGTGACTACAATTCGCGCAAGCAAGTTGCATATATAATTGCGCGGTTTTTTTTTTAAAAATAGAGAGCTATTCCAAGTTAATAAAACTACGTACATTAAAGTCTCAAGGACTGTGTGATAATTTATTATTCAAGTCAATAAATTGAGTATATATAATCCAATGGACTTTACCAACGGCTAGCTCAAACGCAAGTTGCCTAGAGACAATAAAGCATAATCACGTGTTCGTTGAAAAACTAAAAACGTTCATTAACTGCTGAATGTACACACAAAACGATATCATGGCATCTAAATGGACAGGATTGCTACCACTTCATCATCGTTATTTTAACGGTATACATATCCCACATGGAAGAAAGGCTTTACGAATACGAGAAAAGTTTGTTATATTGCTGATTTTTATGACTTTTATAGCGGTTTGTGCTTCTGCATTTATGTTGCTTCCAAATTTCCAAGATAAAGCTGCAATGAAAGATGTCACTATCACTAAGGGTGGTGGTTTCTTGACATCTCAGAAAGACGATACATATGTAGATAGAGGTACAGATTTACATCGGGACAATGGTGTAGATCTTCATAATATAAAAGCTAACCAAGAAATGCCGCCAAATAGTGAACGAAATTTGGTACAGGAGATAAATAGAAAAGAAATCAACAAGCAAGATCATGAAGACAAACCACTGAAGAGTAAAATACAATTTGAGAAGGAAAGGATACTGAAAATGCAAAAGAAAGAAGAGGAGGAAAGAAAGTTTAAAGAAATAGAGGAAGAAATGAAATTGAATAAAGATCACAATGGGTATCCAGGATCTATCGGGGGCGAGCCATCTGACCCAGTAGTAAAAGTAAAACGAGACAAAGTTAAAGAGGTAAGTTGAAATAAAACCAATCTTTTATGTTGTTACATTGACCAGAGCTTCTCTGCAACTTTATTGTGTGTGTGTCTCTCTCTCGCGATCACCGCTTTGACTGGTGTACCAGATTTCCCCATAAATCTCATTCATGTGGGAATCTGATTCATGCAGTCTTAGCATTGGTGTGGTTCTTCACATCTTCAGCGCCATTTGGAGCTCTGGTGCTTATCCTTCGGCGATGTATCCGGTTTTAGCCAGCGTTTACTGGGTTCGCTCTCCGTCAGTCTTTGGCTGTCCCCAGTCGACCTGCAAGGCAGCAGGTTATACCATGTGGTATAATTATTGTGTATAAGTTCAAACATAAGTCTGCATACAAACACATTCACAACGGCATATAATTATTTATGTGATTTACTCCTTACTCTAAGCATCATGTTCACTCTACATCACCAATTTTATGTGCTCAATGAATGTCATCCAAAGTTCATGGTAAATGTATTACTATTTTCTGAGTTCATTCATTGAATTTCAGCATTCAATGAGTGATACATCCTGCTTTAATTTGCTTAGCAACTCTGTCTGATTACTGTTATCGTCTGTCATGCTGGATACCACAAATAATCATGGATCTTCACAAACTTGTGTCAGTCCTTAGTTGGCTCTGATATTCCACTCTGTAATGCCTACTTTGTGTTACCAGACCAAGCATGGACAATGACCAAAGCACAGTGGCAAAGCAAATAATTACATGTGAAATGCGATGCCTACAAAACATTACCAACAAAACCAGAAAAGACAGTCACTAACATCAACATTAGAAAGAAAGTTGGCACAGAACCTTGCTTGAATTACATTGAGAAACAAAGAATGAAATGGTTCAACCACTTAATAAGAATGCATCTAAACTCCACAGTATAGTCTTTTACAACAGAACATCAGGAAAGAAAGCTAGAGGAAGACCATGCAAAAGATGGTTAGATGGCACAGCAGAATCTTGTCAAAAACAAAAATAACTATCACCCAAGCTACTATAGCAGCGCAATATAAAAACAGAAAACCACAACACTGGGCAGCAACCCAGTAATGGTGGGAAAACAAAGCAAGAAAGAAGATTCTACCCTATCAATCAGATCTGACACCATGTTACAGTATAACTCAGCAGCTGTTATACTGTAAAACCAGGGAAATAGTCTGCTGTACCTGATTGTATGTCAGCTGCTGAAAAATATCACAATAGTCACACAAAAATCTCTAGATGTATTCAATGTCAAGTATAGAACTTGATAATGATTGTGAAAGAGTGACTAGTCGAGTAGCTTAAGTTTCTCTTCTTCTCTTAATTCCCCTTGAAGCATAAAGCATCAACAAATTTCTTCTAACCAGATCTGTATTGAGCAAGCCAGCTTAGTTCATTCCGCCTTTTCTGTTCCTCTGTCTACAGTTTATCTCTATATTTCACTAGATCTTCCCCTACCCCTCTTGGCACCCAGATTGCATTTCAGAGCTACATGTCTGATCTTCTGAATTCTTAATCTGTGTACTAACCACTTCCACCTTCTCTTTTTATTCTATTCTTGATGCCTGTGCATCAAGTTATCTCAGTGTTGGGTACTCTTTGATCTCAATAAATTTGAAGAATTCTTCTGACACATCTTCCCTCAAAGAAATCTAATGTCTTGGTATGTATTTTTTCATGTCTCTGATCCACACAGTCAGATTTAATACACATTAATTTATATATATTGAGTTTTGTCTGTGTCCTGTAAGCTGATGATCTCCATATGTTGTCCAATGATCTGAATGTTGCAGCTGCCATTGCAAGATCTAATAGCAACAAATATATTTGTCTGCTGCTAATCCTATATACATGGCTCTCTCCACTTAGAAGGATGAGAAGACTCTTTTTACTTCATCCCTTCAACTCAGGACCACCTGAAAGAAGTGAAAATCGTTTTCAATCTACAAGGAGACCCGCGTAGAACATTCAAGAAGCTACACTGGGCCTAGTGCTCAAAGACTTCAATAGTATTCACCGCAGACATGAGCAGATTCTCCTGACTTCAGAGGTCCACAGGCTCCTAAGAGGGAAAGACTCAACTAATCCATATTCGATATCTATAGGGTCTCAGCTTCTGCCATTCTTTAAGGAGCCATGAATACCCATTAAATCCTGCTCTCCACATTTAGATGATGCTTCATGCCTGGCACGGTTACGAGATGTATAGTTGGGGAGCCAATGAACACAGACCAGTATCCAAGCGGCCGCATATGGGCAGCATATTTGGTGCGGACTCTTTGGGAGCAACTATTGTAGATGCAGCTGATACGCTCTTCATAATGGAATTGAATAATGAGTACATAAAGGCCAGAGATTGGATTGCACATAGTCTAAATTTTGACACAGTAAGTAAATTATTCCAAACATGGAATCCTTCATTAACTCCAACATGAATCATTAATTCTTCATTAATCTCTTAATTAATCCCTTCATTGATCTTTCATTGACTCCCTTCAATATAGGATCTAGGGTTTGTTGAATAGAACAATATATGTTCTTAAGTCAGGGTTTCATACCAGACATGAATGGAATAATATAGAATCTAACCTACATTGATCCTTCTAAGAGATCCTAGATCCTGTATTGATCTCTTTCTGGAATCCTAGATCATATAATGATCCCATTTTGAAATCCTAGATCATAGATTAATCTTTCCATGAAATGTATCATCCTTTTAAGACTTGACACACCTAGGGAGCATTTTTGCAGCAAATGGAAGAATAACTAATGAAATTCAACATAGATGCAACAAATCAAATCAAATGATAGGACAGATGGCGCCAATTTTAAAATGCAAACATGTCACTATGAACACAAAAGAGCAATGTTCAACACAATCTTTCTCCCAACATTATGTTACCAGTGCCAAACCTGGACGCTGACATTCAACGATAGAAGAAAACTAGTCGCAACAAAGATGAAGTGTCTACACAGAATGCTGGGAGTATCAAGACGAGACCGGTTGAGAAATGAAGACATCAGGAAAAAGTGGGTACACCATCAGTACTGAACTTCATCAAGAAACCACAAATTGAATGGTTCGGCCACATAAGCAAATTATCAACAGACAGTGCGCCTCAAAGAGCAATGTCACTTTGATACAGTGGATACAAAGCAAAAGGCAATCCATGCAAAAATGGACTCAAAGATAACAGAGGTGGCAAAAAAACACTGTTTTTGAGGTGCACACAAAAGCCAGTTCTAGATATCTCTTCTTATCCTGACGCTGAGAGGCAAAACAGGATTAGAGAAAAGAAGAAGCATCATCCTATTTGGATCTCTCCACATCGCTTTATCCTTCATGTTCTCTATGAAATCTTTCATCATATTTTGATCTTCTCAGTCTCGCCCGTGTTTGTCGTGGCCCGCAAAGGAAGCAAAGAATAGTATCACTGCGACCTACAAGACATGTCGTAAGAGGCGACTGATGTAGGATGCTATTTACTGCAGAAGCTACCTAGTAAATAAAAAGCATCACAGAAATCGGATGTGCTGGCCTTCTTGTTGGTGCATAACTGGCACAGCGCACAATCGTTCTTAGGCTCAGATCACATGCAAATCACAGAGTGGTTAACAAGTGGTCGATATGGAGCGTTCGAAGAAGAAGATCTTCCTAGACAAGAAGACATAAATAGTATAGTAAACTATTGAATGAGAATAAATAAACAACACCATTATGTTGAATTGTTTACTTTCATTGATTATCATCATATTGACTTCAGTTGAATTGTTTACTTTCATTGATTATCATCATATTGACTTCAGTTGAATTGTTTACTTTCATTGATTATCATCATATTGACTTCAGTTGAATTGTTTACTTTCATTGATTATCATCATATTGACTTCAGTTGAATTGTTTACTTTCATTGATTATCATCATATTGACTTCAGTTGAATTGTTTACTTTCATTGATTATCATCATATTGACTTCAGTTGAATTGTTTACTTTCATTGATTATCATCATATTGACTTCAGTTGAATTGTTTACTTTCATTGATTATCATCATATTGACTTCAGTTGAATTGTTTACTTTCATTGATTATCATCATATTGACCTCAGTTGAATTGTTTACTTTCATTGATTATCATCATATTGACCTCAGTTGAATTGTTTACTTTCATTGATTATCATCATATTGACCTCAGTTGAATTGTTTACTTTCATTGATTATCATCATATTGACCTCAGTTGAATTGTTTACTTTCATTGATTATCATCATATTGACCTCAGTTGAATTGTTTACTTTCATTGATTATCATCATATTGACCTCAGTTGAATTGTTTACTTTCATTGATTATCATCATATTGACTTCAGTTGAATTGTTTACTTTCATTGATTATCATCATATTGACTTCAATTGAATTGTTTACTTTCATTGATTATCATCATATTGACCTCAATTGAATTTACTTTCATTGATTATCATCATATTGACCTCAGTTGAATTGTTTACTTTCATTGATTATCATCATATTGACCTGAGTTGAATTGTTTACTTTCATTGATTATCATCATATTGACCTCAGTTGAATTGTTTACTTTCATTGATTATCATCATATTGACCTCAGTTGAATTGTTTTCTTTCATTGATTATCATCATATTGACCTCAGTTGAATTGTTTACTTTCATTGATTATCATCATATTGACCTCAGTTGAATTGTTTACTTTCATTGATTATCATCATATTGACCTCAGTTGAATTGTTTACTTTCATTGATTATCATCATATTGACCTCAGTTGAATTGTTTACTTTCATTGATTATCATCATATTGACCTCAGTTGAATTGTTTACTTTCATTGATTATCATCATATTGACCTCAGTTGAATTGTTTTCTTTCATTGATTATCATCATATTGACCTCAGTTGAATTGTTTACTTTCATTGATTATCATCATATTGACCTCAGTTGAATTGTTTACTTTCATTGATTATCATCATATTGACCTCAGTTGAATTGTTTTCTTTCATTGATTATCATCATATTGACCTCAGTTGAATTGTTTACTTTCATTGATTATCATCATATTGACCTCAGTTGAATTGTTTACTTTCATTGATTATCATCATATTGACCTCAGTTGAATTGTTTACTTTCATTGATTATCATCATATTGACCTCAGTTGAATTGTTTACTTTCATTGATTATCATCATATTGACCTCAGTTGAATTGTTTACTTTCATTGATTATCATCATATTGACTTCAGTTGAATTGTTTACTTTCATTGATTATCATCATATTGACTTCAGTTGAATTGTTTACTTTCATTGATTATCATCATATTGACTTCAGTTGAATTGTTTACTTTCATTGATTATCATCATATTGACTTCAGTTGAATTGTTTACTTTCATTGATTATCATCATATTGACTTCAATTGGGTCATTCAATTTTGTTTGATCTCTCCCCAGCCAGAAGATGTGTCAGTATTTGAAACAACCATCAGATTTGTTGGTGGTCTTCTCTCAGCCTATGCTCTTACTGGCGACAGGGTAAGGGGACGGAAGAGAGAGTTTGAGAGGGGGAAGTGGGAGTAGATGATGGCCACGAAGATAGTTCGTAGGATGAATAGAAGATTTGTAATGGTCAGAGTGGGAGGGGAAATAATATTACGAAACAGTTGCTGGTGAGAATAATGGGTGGAGACTTGTTTAGAAAATGAGACTATAACAAAAGCTTGATCATGTCAGTTTAAAACATGCTGCAGGAGATAATATCACAATCTACACAGAAGATTGGATACACATTTATACAGATAGGGTTGTATTTCAAATCACACATTAATGCTAGTTATAAAGACTGGATCTGTTACCCCAACAAGGGTTCTGATGAGCTATTTCCTAATCATCATCAAGGTGAGTATCCTTTATAGGACGTTGCTCTCTTTGCAGCACATCTGAAATTCACTCTGTCTCTTGCCAGTTCACCCACTTCACCAATGGTCATGTTCATGGTTTCTTTAATATCTTGTAGCCATCTTCTTCTTGGGCTGCCTCTGTATCCTGGGACCCTGCCCTCTAGTTATTTCCTAATAAGAATTCATAAAAAGCGGAATTACAGGCAGTAAAGACAGGACCTGGGTCATCATGGGTTCCTGTCCTGTTCTTATTGACAGGTCTGTGCTTGCAACTTTGATGCCTCTCATATATGTCACCATTTTGTACCTACATTTCTTATCTTACATTTCTTTCATTGTAATAGCTGTTCCTCTGCTACATAATCTTTATCAACCATTTGTCCTTGTGATTATCATCTATTGGCATCACAAAAGACATCATTTGTTGATTATGAAATATTTGTACTTTCAGGTATTTAAAAATAAGGCTAAAAATATAGCGGACAAACTGTTACCAGCATTTAATACTCCAACTGGTCTTCCTCTTGCTGTAGCAATGTCCAAAGTAAGTAAATTAGTCTTTCTTCTTCTTCTTCTTCTTCGTTCCATATCGAACACTTGTTAACCACTCTGTGATTTGTATGTGATCTGAGCCTAAGAGCAATTGTAAGTTGTGCCAGTTATGCACCCATAAGTATTTGAGGCCAGCTTGATCAAATATGTTTGATGTGCACAGTACATGAGGTTGAACAAAATGTTTGATGTGCACACTGCATGAGGTTGAACTAAAATGTTTGATGTGCACATTGCATGAGGTTGAACTAAAATGTTTGATGTGCACACTGCATGAGGTTGAACAAAATGTTTGATGTGCACACTGCATGAGGTTGAACAAATATGTTTGATGTGCACACTGCATGAGGTTGAACTAAAATGTTTGATGTGCACACTGCATGAGGTTGAAATAAAATGTTTGATGCGCACACTGCATGAGGTTGAACTAAAATGTTTGATGCGCACACTGCATGAGGTTGAACTGCATGAAACCCTGATCCTTTACTTGGGGATCTAAATTAGGAGTAAGGAGGATTAAGGCTCACCTTAATGACGAGGGACACTCATAATAAGCAAAGCAAGTCTTCATGCAAAAATCAGTCAGATGCACCATATTAGATGCCATGACTATGCCTAAAATCATAGCAGGTGACCAAACAAAAAATTAAAAAAATGACTAGCTCCACTCAACATAGAAGAGTGAATTGTGATATTAAATTTCTAGACATGCTCAACAGATCCTATAACTTATCAAAAGTTGATATCCCCTAAAGTTTGTGCCAGAACAAATCCCTTGGAGAGAGGAGACTGAACCACAAGTATATATATATATTCATATAGAGGTGAAAGTAGTACTCAACAAGAATGAACAGAAGAGTTTGCCCCAAGATCCCTGTATCTGGACATACATGGAGGAATCAGCATTGTGTTAGATTACCTTGGCCTATGTTTCTTTGAGGAGTATCTGGTCGAATGGATTCGAACATGGCTCCCATTTGGGAGACCTGGGTTTGATCCCGTAAGGAAAAGTCCTTTTTTATCGTGGAATAAAGAAAAATCGTAACCGGAACAGTTTTGTGGTGACTGCATTAGCCATGCAACCATTAAATTCCTCAGGCTTTTTCCTCCCTGTCCTATACCCCTAAAAGGCTGTATTACATGCAGTAATGACAGATATGATAGTGAGCATCTGTAGCTGAAGCAGTTGTAAGCTCAATCACAACCCAAGCATACCTGGTTCAAACTTCATGGCGTGCAAGTTTGGAAGCAAAGTAATTCCCTTGGATTTTAAGAACAATAAAAATAGACCTCACTGTTCAGAAAGCAATGGCAAACTACTGTATGTATAAGTGGTGCCTAGAAAATCGACGACTTGTTTACTGTTGTTTTTTTTTGTTTTTTCCGATCCAGAAGCACTTGAGCTTTTCAGCTCTTCGCTCGGTGCCATGGACATCGTAACCCTTCGGTTCGGTGCCACGAACACTTAAATCTGGGGAATCTGTGGCTTTTTCTGCCATCCCGCTGAATTGAACCCGCACACAGAGGGATAGTCACCCGTAGTCCAACGCGCTACGAACACGCTGGGCAGATGGGCATTTACTGTTATTGATGGCTAAGTCCTGTAAAGGATATGCCACGATTTTCATTTCAATGACAGTATCTATGATTCTTTATATGTAGACAATTGTATGTGTTTTTTGACAGTGGGTATGCACATAACTATGTGTGGGCTTCTAGTGGATCTTCCATCTTATCTGAGGTTGGATCCCTACACCTGGAGTTTGATTACCTGTCATCCATCACAGGTGATAGTATCTATCGAGATAAGGTGAGTGGTGATATGTATTATGGCAAGATGACATTGTATTTAGGGATAAGGTAGATAGTTATATCTTGTACGGGGCATTGTAAGTTATTGATGATGTCTGTTGTATAGAAGCACTGTTTTTTATTCCATATTGTTCATATATTCTTTGCTTGATAAAGTCCTTTTTGTCAAAACATTGCAGTATCGTGTTACTTTGCTTTGTAAGGCTATGTGAGTGTCTGTAGCTTAGCGGCAGTGAACTCGATCACAACCCGGGAGTATCTGGTCTAAACACCGCAGCAGGCAGTTTAGAAGCACATTAATTCCTATGGATTTTTACAAACTGCAAAAATAGATCTTACCATTCAGAAAACAATGGCAAACTACTGAACATATAAGTGGTGCCTAGAAAATCAGCAACTTGTCTACTGTGATTAGTGGCGATGTCCTGTACAGAATATGCCATGATTTTAATTTTCAAAGCTACCTTATTTTGTTTTTCTATATTTCACATTTGTTACATCATTTTTACTTTAGTCTTCTATTTTATCAATATAAAATTCTGGGAGTAAATCTTGAAAAAATATGTGCACATGATAGTCTCGGCACATAATCCACTGAAACGAAGAAAGACTTGACTCAAATGGGTTTTCTAACTTGAGCTTAAGGTGTGTTTAAAATAAAATTTAAAAAATACAACAATTAATATGTCATATTCATTTTCAGGTGATGAAGATCAGGACTGTATTGAAAGATATGGAGAAGCCCAGTGGTTTGTACCCAAATTATATTAGTCCCAGAACAGGAACATGGGGACAGAGTAAGCTGTTTTCATTTACCTTCATCATTCAGATCCAATTTTTATTATTTTTTTCTGATCCAGAAGCACTTGAGCTGAAAGCTCTTTGGCTCAGTGCCATGGACATCATAACCCTTCGGTTCGGTGCCACAAACACCATAAATCTGGAGATAATGTGGCTTTTCTGCGAGTCCACGGAATTAAACCCGCACTCACAGAGGACTTGTCACCCATAGTCCAACGCACTACGAACACGCTGGGCAGGCGGGCATCCAATATTTTCTAGGTTTACAGCATCATTATTTATTTCTTATTATTACTGTGTTCGATACAGTGGATACAAAGCAAAAGGCGGTCATGCAAAGGTAGACCTCAGAGATAACAGAGGTGACGAAAGACACTATTTACGAAAACGCACACAAAATGCTAGTTCTAGAAATATCTTCTTATCCTGAAGCTGTGAGGCAAATCAGGATTGGAGACAAGAAAGAAAGAAAGACAATGTACATAGGTAGGCTCGCACCATGTGTCACATTTTTCAACCTGACGCTGAAAGGCATAACAGGATTAGCGAATAGATAGATTATTAATGAACATCTATTTATCATTATTATTGTAGTCATTCTTCATTATTATTGAGAAATTATCCCTCATTATTATTGAGAAATTATCCCTCATTATTATTAAGAAATCCCTCATTATTATTGAGAAATTATCCCTCATTATTATTGAGAAATTATCCCTTATTGTTATTGAGAAATTATTCCTCATTATTATTGAGAAATTATCCCTCATTATTATTGAGAAAGTATCCCTCATTATTATTGAGAAAGTATCCCTCATTATTATTGAGAAATTATCCCTCACTATTATTGAGAAATTATCTCTCATTATTATTGAGAAATTATTCCTCATTATTATTGAGAAATTATCCCTCATTATTATTGAGAAATTATCCCTAATTTTAGAACAGTTATTCATCATTTTTCCTTATTAAGAAAACACAGACCTATGGATAAGGGTAGGACAGGTGTCTGAGATGACCCAGGTCAGGAGAAGAAAATGATGGTGGGTCAAGTATACCCTGCGGAAGATACAGATGAGTGTCACTAGATACCTCTGAAGTTCATGAAGGCTCGCCTGTATGGCGGGGACACTGATAAAAGGAAAAGCAGGCCTTCACGTAAAGCTCAGTCAGGAGCGTTATACCAGGCGTCCTGACTACGTCTAAATTCATAGTGGGCAAACGCAGAGAAGAAGAAGTGTCACTAGACAAGTGCTTGAGTGGAACCCACAAGGAAAATGGAAAAAGAGATGTCCCAAACAGACCCGGAGATGGAGTATTTTTGAGGAACTGAAGCATGTTGGATTATCCTGGGAAACTGTAAAGAAAATAGTCAGAGACCAGAAAAAGTGGGAACATCAGTTGCTATGCTCCATGAGGAGGAGAAAGGAATAACCAAGCATTCCTCATCATATTTCATTGTTGACACAGTATTTGATGATTCTGTCTCCACTACTTCCCTTGCCTCAATTATTCCATCACTTCATTCCTTCTTCTCGCTCATTCCTTCACTCAGAAATGTCTTCTGACATATTCCTTCTGGCACCTTCTTGCGCATGCCTTCTCTTTGATTCTGTCTGGCACATTCTTACTAATATTTTCTTTATTCCTTTTGATATGTTCTTATGTCTTTTTTGTATTCCTTCTCATGTGTCAGTGCATGTGAGCATGGGAGCACTAGGTGACAGCTTCTATGAGTACTTACTGAAGGAGTGGCTGATCTCAACAAAGAAGACACAGAAGCAAGGCAGATGTATGATGCTAGAAGGCAAGCACTCCATTTATGTTTGTTTCAGAAAGGTTTGGGTTCCAAGATGGCAGACATCAATGCCAGTTTGCATCAGTACTGACTAAGGCCTTATTCTACCACAGTGGTAACCTAGTAACATTCTATATCACTAGTCTGCTGGCTAAGAAAGTGGTCATTAAAAAGTTTTCAAAACAGAAGTGTTCCCAGGGTTGTGAATTTCCAGTCACTGACCAGATTAAGAGAGATGGGTATCGATATTGGTACAGCCAGAAAATAATGACATACCTTCTTCTTTTCATCACACTGCTACGGGTTGTGCCCAGTGTTGTCACACTGCTAGGTTGTTGCCAGTGTGTCACACTGCTACTGGGTTGTTGCCCAGTGTCGTCACCTGCTACGGATTGTTGCCCAGTGTTGTCCACTGCTACTGTTGTTGCCCAGTGTTGATCACACTGCTACCAGGTTGCTGCCCAGTGTTGTCACACTGCTACCGGGTTGTTGCCAGTGCCATGTACCTGATTTTCCCAGTGTCATCACACTGCTACCAGGTTGTTGCCCAGTGTTGTCACACTGCTACCGGGTTGTTACCCAGTGTTGTCACACTGCTACCGGGTTGTTGCCCAGTGTCATCACTGCTACTGGGTTGTTGCCCAGTGTCGTCACACTGCTACCGGGTTGTTGCCCAGTGTTGTGGTTTTTTGTTTTCCGCTTTTCTGGTGGCTTGGGTGATTGTTATTTTTGCTCTTTGACAGGATTCTGCTATGCCATTTAACCATCTATTTCATGGATCTTCCTCTCACCTTCTTGCCTGATGTTCTGTTGTAGAAGACTTTGTATACTGTGGAGTTTGGATGCATTCTTATTAAGTGGCCAAACCACTTCATAATGACATACCAAATATGCAAAAAAAAAAAAAAAAAAGATCGATTAATCATCGAACTGGCAGTTGGGCCGCTGGACGCTGCTGAATTTGTTGAGGCATGGATCAGGGCACCTATGGACATGTCCAGAATGCTTTGATGATAGTCCTCATATAACTGATAACTGATAAAGATGGAAGACAAACTCGGTTTCCCTAATAATTATGTATGTAAAAGTTGTGGACATCACAGTCTTGTTGTAAACTGTGATACAGCATAACTAATATGATTGTTGGGGAGTTTAAGATGGATAAGGAGGATGTTCTTCGGTCTCTTTCGATGTCTGATTGGATGAGGACACTAAAATCGATGTTGAATCGATCAAACAATTTAAGCAGTTTGGAGTTACCCGTTGTACAAGGTAGAACTGGATGCCTGAGGGACAGAGTAGAGGTGATTTAATCAGCGAGCCACAGAAACCATCAGTATGCATACTCTTCGATATCTGTTGGGGAGACTGAGCACCTATGGGTCTGCCGGAGGCAATGACGTCAGTTTAGTAACCAATAACCAATAACCAAACTAATGTCCATTTGAAGATAAACAAAGATGATAAGATCTGCATAGTAGTTAGTGCACCTATTTTATTGGTGAGTTATCCCAAGATGGTGGCCTAGGGGTTAGTGATTCGGTCTATTAACCTCAACGTTCTGAGTTGCATCACGCTGCGACAGTTTGGTTACAAATTGTTTGCGTGGATTTTAACAAAAGGACGATGGTACCACCCGTTCAGAAAGCAATGACAAACTACTGAACGTAATAATGCCTAGAAAAATCACAAACAGCGTTACAAAGCTGGGGTTGATTCGCAAAGTCCTGTAAAGGATATGCAATTAACTAACTTGTCCAAGAACACATCCCACAGTGGGAAGGAGACTTTTTCTGATGATATGATTCTCAGGTTAACTCATTCTCAGTTGAGTACCTACCTGAGAAAGATTTGGAAGAAAAGGTGGTCAGCGTGATGTTGACCATGTCATCAGTTGTGTGCCATTGGTCACAGAATAAAATGTGGGCCTAACACAGTAATCCTCAATATCATTTATTGTATAAAAATATATTTGTAAATATTTCAATCACTAACACTCACATGACATCATTGAGGGGGTATCCATCAAGTTGGAGTTTTTAGCAGTGTTGTTCAGCAGTGTCGTTCAGCAGTGTAGTTCAGCAGTGTTGTTCAGCAGTGTTGTTCAGCAGTGTCATTCAGCAGTGTAGTTCAGCAGTGTTGTTCAGCAGTGTTGTTCAGCAGTGTTAATCAACTACTAGTAACAACTGTTATAAGAAAGAGAAGATGGAGATATGTTGGGCATACCTTGAGAAGAAATGTCTGTTCAACCACTAGTAACAAATGTTATAAGAAAGAGAAGATGGAGATATCTTGGACATACTCTGAGAAGAAATGTCTGTTCAACTACTAGTAACAACTGTTATAAGAAAAAGAAGATGGAGATATGTTGGACATACCTTGAGAAGAAATGTCTGGTCAACCATTAGTAACAACTGTTATAAGAAAGAGAAGGTGGAGATATGTTGGGCCTACTCTGAGAAGAAATGTCTATTCAACTACTAGTAACAACTGTTATAAGAAAGAGAAGATGGAGATATCTTGGACATACTCTGAGAAGAAATGTCTGGTCAACCATTAGTAACAACTGTTATAAGAAAGAGAAGATGGAGATATCTTGGACATACTCTGAGAAGAAATGTCTGGTCAACCACTAGTAACAACTGTTATAAGAAAGAGAAGATGGAGATATCTTGGACATACTCTTAGAAGAAATGTCTGGTCAACACTAGTAACAACTGTTATAAGAAAGAAAGATGGAGATATTTGGACATACTCTGAAGAAATGTCTAATCAACTACTAGTAACAACTGTTATAAGAAAGAGAAGATGGAGATATCTTGGACATACTCTGAGAAGAAATGTCTGGTCAACACTAGTAACAACTGTTATAAGAAAGAGAAGATGGAGATATTTGGCATACTCTGAGAAGAAATGTCTAGTCAACCATTATAACAAATGTTATAAGAAAGAGAAGATGGAGATATCTGGCTACTCTGAGAAGAAAGGATCAAAGAATCACAAAGCAGGCATTGAAGTGAGAGACAAAGCAGGCATTGAAGTTGGAGACAAAGCAGGCATTGAAGTGGGAGACAAAGCAGGCATTGAAGTGAGAGACAAAGCAGGCATTGAAGTGAGAGACAAAGCAGGCATTGAAGTGAGGAGACAAAGCAGGCGTTGAAGTGGAGACAAAGCAGGCATTGAAGTGGAGACAAAGCAGGCATTGAAGTGAGAACAAAGCAGGCTTGAAGTGGAGACAAAGCAGGCATTGAAGTGAGAGACAAAGCAGGCATTGAAGTGGGAGACAAAGCAGGCATTGAAGTGAGAGACAAAGCAGGCATTGAAGTGGGAGACAAAGCAGGCATTGAAGTGAGAGACAAAGCAGGCATTGAAGTGAGAGACAAAGCAGGCATTGAAGTGAGAGACAAAGCAGGCATTGAAGTGAGAGACAAAGCAGGCATTGAAGTGAGAGACAAAGCAGGCATTGAAGTGAGAGACAAAGCAGGCATTGAAGTGAGAGACAAAGCAGGCATTGAAGTGGGAGACAAAGCAGGCATTGAAGTGAGAGACAAAGCAGGCATTGAAGTGAGAGACAAAGCAGGCATTGAAGTGAGAGACAAAGCAGGCATTGAAGTGGGAGACAAAGCAGGCATTGAAGTGAGAGACAAAGCAGGCATTGAAGTGGGAGACAAAGCAGGCATTGAAGTGGGAGACAAAGCAGGCATTGAAGTAGGAGACAAAGCAGGCATTGAAGTGGGAGACAAAGCAGGCATTGAAGTTGGAGACAAAGCAGGCATTGAAGTGGGAGACAAAGCAGGCATTGAAGTTGGAGACAAAGCAGGCATTGAAGTGGGAGACAAAGCAGGCATTGAAGTAGGAGACAAAGCAGGCATTGAAGTGGGAGACAAAGCAGGCATTGAAGTGAGAGACAAAGCAGGCATTGAAGTGGGGAGACAAAGCAGGCATTGAAGTGGAGACAAAGCAGGCATTGAAGTGAGACAAAGCAGGCATTGAAGTGGGAGACAAAAGGCATTGAATAGAACAAAGCAGGCATTGAATGGAGACAAAGCAGGCATTAAGTGGAGACAAAGCAGGCATTGAGCAGTGTGAGCAAAGTCAGCATTTGTTCAAGTGGAGCGGGACAAAGCGGGCATGTGTCAGCAGTGTTGCAGCAAAGCAGGCATATAGTAACAACTGTATAAGAGAGAAGAGGATTGTGGAAGTGAGAAGAAAGCTGTTCATTGAAGAAATGTTAAGAAGAGAGAAAGAGGAGGATTTGGGAAATTGAGAGAAATGTCTGAACTATAGTAACAACTGTTAAAGGAGACAAGAGGAGATTGAATATGGGGAGAAAAGCAGGCAATTAGTAACAACTGTGATGGAGAAAAGAGGTGAAATGTTGGGCACACTTGAGAAAAATGCATTCAATACTAGTCAACAACTGTTGAAGGAGAAGATGAAATCAGGCATTGAAAGTGCGGAACCAAGAGACAATTTGAAGTAGGAGAAGATGAGGCATTTGGAAATGGAAGAAAAGCAGAAGCATTAGAACTGATGAGAGAAGAGGCATCTGAATAGAGAGAAAGTCTGGTCAAATTGAACATGAGAGAAAAAGATGAGAATCTGAACTGAGAGAAATGTCTGGAAAATTGAAGTAGAGAGAAAAGCAGGCATTCTAAGGAGAGAAAGTCTGGCATTGAAGTAAAAACAAAGCAGAGATTGAATTGAGATACTAAAGAAGCAGGCATTGAGTAAGACAAATGTTAGTGAAGAGAAGTAGGATTTGACATGTGAGGAGACAAAGAATAAGCAGGCATTGAAGTGGGAGACAAAGCAGGCATTGAAGTTGGAGACAAAGCAGGCATTGAAGTGGGAGACAAAGCAGGCATTGAAGTGGGAGACAAAGCAGGCATTGAAGTGGGAGACAAAGCAGGCATTGAAGTGGGAGACAAAGCAGGCATTGAAGTGAGAGACAAAGCAGGCATTGAAGTGGGAGACAAAGCAGGCATTGAAGTGGGAGACAAAGCAGGCATTGAAGTGAGAGACAAAGCAGGCATTGAAGTGAGAGACAAAGCTGGCATTGAAGTGGGAGACAAAGCAGGCATTGAAGTTGGAGACAAAGCAGGCATTGAAGTGGGAGACAAAGCAGGCATTGAAGTGAGAGACAAAGCAGGCATTGAAGTGGGAGACAAAGGGTTCAACAGGGAAGGGACCCTAGGAAACCTTGAAACAAACTTTACTGAGAGAGAGACAAGAAATATCACTCAATTTCATTGAAGAGATTGAATGGGTTGCCCAGGACAGAATGGTATTGAGAAATTGCTTGCAAACCCTGTGTAACGTATAATGCTATGAGAAAAATGTAATAATAATCACTTATCGCAAATTATTACCATAATCACACAAAATTGTTCTAGCCAGTTATTTTGTTTTGGAATGTCTTCGTTGAAATCCTCCAGTGGAGCTCTAGATGCCTTTTCTTCTATTTATTGTTGCCAAATGTTCTTAGGTATATCTACTCTATTTCAGTCTATATGGGTTCCAGCCATGTGCATGTTCTGTTTATTTTGTTACATTGTTTTCTTGCAGGTAGTTTTTGAAAGGCTGTTAATGAAGTCTAACAGTGGTCTGACCTACTTTGCAGAATACAAGTTTGGCAGGTTGGATCACAAGATGGACCACTTGGCATGTTTTTCTGGTACAAAATTATTCTTCGGTCTTTTGTAAATCATTATATTATCTTTCAAGGTCTCTGTGGCTAAGTGGTTATGCCCTTGCCTTGTGAGTTGGAGGTCATGGGTTTGAATCCGGACTGCATCGTTCTGTTGATGAGTGCATTTTTTTTCCATAGAAGCATTTTTTTGCCAAAGCTGTGAAGTTCCTGCTTTGTGCAATACTCTTGACAGGTGGCATGCCATTTCTGAGGAGAGGGACTGAGCCATATGGGGTAAAACCCGGTGCAATGAAGGCAATCCTTCAGCTATAAAGGAAAGGGAAAATTTTTATATACCTCAAGGTATTTTGAATAATACATTGTTAGGCCTGTATTTTTCATTGACAATCGGCACACAATGGGTGGTGAGGTCAATTCCCAGCTGTGGAATTCAACCTGAACCACTATCCTATGAAGCGGGTTCACTAACAACTACACTACTGCGGCTATAAAAACTGCCTTTATATTATTCTTAGTTCAATATAGAGTCTTGAAGCTAATATAGGATATTTAGTTTAATATAGAGTCTTGAAGCTAATATAGGATATTTAGATTAATATCTTGGACAGAGAAGAGAACAAATAGATCTATCCAGGAAGAACTTAAAATCAAAGAAAACTGGCTGATGCTACAAATAAGAAAGAGAAAATTGAGATATTTTGGACATATAAAAAGACATGTAGGGCTGGAGAAGACCATCATGGAAGGAGGCATACCGGCAAAGAGAAGAAGAGGAAGACCACAGAGAAGATGGATTCAGGATGTAACTGATGGTTTGAACATGATGGCTGCAGAGGCAGGACATCTGGTCTATGAGAGAGAGAAGTTCCGGAGGACTGTTGGGGTGGCAAAGTTCTGCTCAGGACAAGCTATTTGATGATGATAAGTTTAATATATAGTCTTCTACTTCTTCTTCTTTTGCTCTTCAGTCTACTCTTTGTGTTCTGTATTTGATTTGCCACTTAGCGTGTAAGTTTGTTGTGCAAGTTAGGTGCCTACATACCCGTAGATCGCCCGTATGCCCAGCGTGTTCGTAGCGGGTTGGACTATGGGTGACAAGTCCTCTGTGAGTGCGGGTTCAACTCTGCGGACTGGCAGAAATGCTACAGGTTCCCAGATTTACGGTGTTTGTGGCATCGAACCAAAGGCTTACGATGTCCATGACACCGAGCCGAAGAGCTTTCAGCTCAAGTGCTTCTGGATCAGAAAAAAACCAAAAACAAATACCTGTAGACCAGCACATCCGGTTTCTTGCAAGCTCTTTATTCGGGTATGCCTCCCTAGCCTGTGATAATTTTCACACTGACTACAGAGCACTATCCATGTGCACTGACTACAGAGCACTCCATCTGCACTGACTACATAGCACTATTTATGTGCACTGACTACAAAGCACTGTCTATGTGCATTGGCTACTGAGCACTGTCCATGTGCACTGGCATTGTATTGCTTTTACTCTGAAGTGACCACTTCTTAATGACTTTCTGCGACTTTGATATGATCTGAACCAGTGAGCATGATATGCCATGCCAATGGTAAAACACAGCCAGACTGTTCTGTATAACAAACATGCTCATTTTTTTTGGACATACCATTTTCATCGCCACAATGAATGAGGGGTTTTCACTCTGTATTATTTTCCTTTTAGGGGATTAGGAATGATGACTACAGATCACAGATTTGTTTGTAACAGCAATATTGACAATACTAGTCAATTAGGCTGCATTATCATATCTTTCTGTTGTTTTGCTTTTCAGGTAACTGTATGTACAGGGTCATCAGTCATTAACAGAGCTTTGTCGAGACCAGTAGTTCTGATATGATCAATGAGCATGACTCTAGGTGGCATACCCTCGCCGGTGCTACAGAGTTCATGCACTGCGGCTGAGATCTTCCTGTCGTCCGAGTGGTTACCGGACCCAAATTGGGGTGTAAAGAATAGAACCACTGTTACCTGCCACGCATGTCGTAAGAGGCGACCAAGGAGGTTGGACGTGGGGCTAGCTACCCCACACTGTAAAAACACTAGATGGCTACAGAACGGAGAGTGAACGGAGTAAACGCTGGCTGAAACCGGACACATCGCCAAAGGATAAGCACCAGAGCTCCAAATGGTGCTGAAGATGTGACGTAAAACACACCAATGCTAAAGCTGCATGAATCAGATTTCCACATGAATGGAATTTGATCTGGATCTGGAAACGGATCTGGTACATTGCTCTGGGCGGTGATCGTGAGAGATCGAGATCTTCCTGTGTAAGAAAAAGATCGGAGCACACATGGTTACTAATCAAAGTGCAGTGATGATGGTCCTATAAAATCTATCAAATCTAGGTGGCATTAATTTCTGCTAACAGGAGAATAGGTTTAGTTGACATGCTCACCTTCAACGTGGGACTTACATTTTATCATCTTTTACCAATAGCACTAGGAACTTGATCTCACTTACACTGTGATCAAAGATTTCTGGAAAAATATTTAGAATGCTACATGGGAGGGAAAAGGGGAAGTGAACTGAATACCTTTAGAGTGAAAATGGGAGACCGTACCTCCATATCCCAGAGACCCCCTGAGAAGATTGTCACTGGCTGGGAAAAGCAAACCAGAATAAAATTCATGCTGAAATCGAATGTGTTGTACTGAAATATGTAAATATTGCAGCTTTACTTTAAACTACAACACAACTTGCTTATCTCATTGGTTGAAATCATAAATAGTGTTTTATAAGTGGTTACATAACAAACATGACTGACACAAAGTTCTCATTTGCAGCTGGTATGGTTGCTATGGGAGCAAAAGGGTCTGATAATTTTGTAAAATACATGAGTATAGGCGAAGAACTTGCCCACACCTGCCATGAGTCGTATTTGCGCACAGGTAAGTTATATTATAATATAAATTGGTTGAATGAGCTGTCCTCTCTCACTCTTCTCTCTCTCGCGATCACCATTTAGACTGGTGTACCAGATTTCCCCATAAATTTCATTCATGTGGAAATCTGATTCATGCATGGTGTGGTTGTCACACCTTCAGCACCATTTTGAGCTCTGGTTCTTATCCTCCGGCGATGTGTCCGGTTTTAGCCAGATTTACTGGGTTCGCTTCCGTCAGCCTTCGCTGTCCCAGCCGACCTGCAAGGCAGCAGGTTGAATGAGCGGTCTAATCAGGTTAACCCATTCCTTTTTCTGATTCGATATATAGGTTCACAGTATTTTCAAGATGATGTAAAGCTAGTATAATGTCTATTTCAGTATTATCATCAAGTAGCGTGTCCCTTCCGGAACTTGGCTCCTATGATAGCAATCCTGAAAAATTCTCTATTCTGTGCAAGTTGGCCGGCATCAGCAGCAATCATTCTCAGATCATCAATGACATTTCTTCTTCTACTGCATTCTCACTAGATTGGGATTTCGGATTCTCTAATAAAGACAGTCGTCTGCCTCAGATTATCAGCCACGCCATACAGTTTGTCTTGGACGCTAGTGTAAGTGGGCCACCTCTTTCTTCTCAAGTCTGCACACTGGAGGCAGTTCTGTAGGATATAATTCCTATGATTTCTGCTTCCCAGTTTGTGCCGACCTCTTTCTGCAGTAAGTTTTGGCCACCCTCGTGATGGTAGGTCTGACATTCTTACTGTGTGGCTAAATCTCTGAGGCAGATTGGCGACCGTAGAATTCGTGATCCCATTCCTCATTGTGATGGGTCGTTGCACCATGTTATACGCCTTATGGCCTGGTGCATCAGTTTTCTGCAAGCATTTGTTTCGGGTTAGGATTCCCTAATGGACACATGCATCTGATTTCAGCCAAACCTCCTTAGTCGCCTCTTACGACATGCATGGCAGATAACAGTGGTTCTATGCTTTACACCCCAAATTTGGGTCTCGGTAACCACTCAGGCGTTCAATGATATTTTGCACCTATCATCTTCTAGGTCTTCCTCTCATTCTTCTTCCAAGCACCATTCCCTCTAAGATTATCTTGTCTGATGATCTTTTCTGAGCTATATGTCAGTATACATTGCAATAACAATGAGGCCGGAGATTAAAAAAACAATTACAGAGTGACAGGTTTAATATCACAAGTGATCTTCACTTTTGCAGTCTAGTGATGCTGGAGAGGAACATTGTCTCTGACTACGCTTGAATTTATTGCGGGCAAACACAAAAAGAATAAGAAAGTACAGAAATGTTATCAAATGTTTAATTGTCTCGTCCACAGCAACTGGTTTAGGCCCAGAGGCCTTCCATTTTGAGGAATCGGTCGAAGCAAAGGCCATACGTTATAATGAGAAATATTACATCTTGAGGCCAGAAGTTGTAGAAGGTTGGTTCTACATGTGGAGACTGACTAAGAAACAAAAGTACAGAGACTGGGCATGGGATGTTGTTCTGGTACAGTTTTCTAGATATTGTTTAGCATTTTCCTTTTTTCAGCATCTTTAGTATTATTGTTTCTCATCTTTAATATTATCCGTTCTTAACATCTTTAATATTATCTTTTCTAAACATCTTTTAATATTATTTTGAACTTTTCTCAGTAAACTTCTTCTCCTTAAAGTAAAACATGGAGAAATAATTAGGATTTAGAAGTATAAATGTTGATGGAAGATTCTTCTTCTTCTTTGCGTTGTTCTTTACAACCAATTTTAATCACTCTTTGTGATATGTTTGATCTTTGCCAAGAACGTGTATACATTGCACATTGGTTTGGTAGGCCCCTAAAGCATAGACTTCTACACGTTTAGGACACATGCATCCGATTTCAGCCAAACCTCCTTAGCCGCCTCTTCGACATGCATGGCAGGTAACAGTGGTTCTATTCTTTACATCCCAAATTTGGGCCCGGTAACCACTCGGGTGAGTAAACTTTCTATTATCTGTCATGTGCATCAAATCTGGGTTGCCAGTTAGATGAACTAAAGTGCTAAAGCCGAAGGATTGACTTCATTGTACAGGATGTTTACCCTTTATGGCTTGGTCCCTCTCCACAGAAATGGCATGCCACCTGCTGAGAATATTGCATAAAGCACAAACTCTGTAGCTCCACCATCAATCCTAGGGTCTCTGAAAAAAATGCACTATTCAGATTCTAACCCATGACCTTTGGAATGCAAGGCAAAGGCTTAACCACTTAGCCACAATAACCCACTTAGCCACAATAACCCACTTAGCCACAATAACCCACTTAGCCACAATAACCCACTTAGCCACAATAACCCACTTAGCCACAATAACCCCCTTAGCCACAATAACCCACTTAGCCACAATAACCCACTTAGCCACAATAACCCCCTTAGCCACAATAACCCACTTAGCCACAATAACCCACTTAGCCACAATAACCCACTTAGCCACAATAACCACTTAGCCACAATAACCCACTTAGCCACAATAACCCACTTAGCCACAATAACCCACTTAGCCACAATAACCCACTTAGCCACAATAACCCACTTAGCCACAATAACCCACTTAGCCACAATAACCCACTTAGCCACAATAACCCACTTAGCCACAATAACCCGCTTAGCCACAATAACCCACTTAGCCACAATAACCCACTTAGCCACAATAACCCACTTAGCCACAATAACCCACTTAGCCACAATAACCCACTTAGCCACAATAACCCACTTAGCCACAATAACCCAGCTTAGCCACACATAACCCACTTAGCCACAATAACCCACTTAGCCACAATAACCCACTTAGCCACAATAACCCACTTAGCCACAATAACCCACTTAGCCACAATAACCCACTTATTAAACTTTACAAAGTCAGATAGGACAATTATTATTTGTTTATATTATGCTGTCTTTGAATATCTATATTCTTTATTATGCTGTCTTTGAATATCTATATTCTTTATTATGCTGTCTTTGAATATCTATATTCTTTACTTGTTCCGTTGTACACATAAGGTTTCCACATCTAGTGTCAGCTGCTATCCGTTGACACATAAGGTTTCACATCTAGTTGTACACATAAGGTTTCGCATCTAGTGCTCACCTGCTACTTGTTCGTTTACACATAAGGTTTCCACATCTAGTTGTACACATAAGGTTTCCACATCTAGTTGTACACATAAGGTTTCCACATCTAGTTGCTCACCTGCTACTTGTCTCGTTGTACAATAAGGTTTCCCATCTAGTTGCTCAGCTGCTCTTGTTCTAGTTGTACACATAAGGTTTCCACATCTAGTTGTACACATAAGGTTTCCACATCTAGTTGTACACATAAGGTTTCCACATCTAGTTACTCACCTGCTACTTGTTCCGTTGTACAAATAAGGTTTCCACATCTAGTTGTACACATAAGGTTTCCACATCTAGTTGCTCACTGCTACTTGTTCCAGTTGTACAATAAGGTTTCCACATCTAGTTGTACACATAAGGTTTCCACATCTAGTTGTACACATAAGGTTTCCACATCTAGTTGTACACATAAGGTTTCCACATCTAGTTACTCAGCTGCTACTTGTTCCGTTGTACAAATAAGGTTTCCACATCTAGTTGCTCACCTGCTACTTGTTCCGTTGTACAAATAAGGTTTCACGATCTAGTTGCTCAGCTGCTACTTGTTCCGTTGTACAAATAAGGTTTCCACATCTAGTTGCTCAGCTGCTACTTGTTCCGTTGTACAAATAAGGTTTCCGCATCTAGTTGCTCAGCTGCTACTTGTTCCATTGTACACATAAGGTTTCCACATCTAGTTGTACACATAAGGTTTCCACATCTAGTTGTACACATAAGGTTTCCACATCTAGTTGTACACATAAGGTTTCCACATCTAGTTGTACACATAAGGTTTCCACATCTAGTTGCTCACCTGCTACTCGTTCCGTTGTACACATAAGGTTTCCACATCTAGTTGCTCATCTGCTACTCGTTCTGTTGTACACATAAGGTTTCCACATCTAGTTGCTCATCTGCTACTGCTCCGTGTACAAATAAGGTTTCCACGTCTAGTTGCTCACCTGCTACTCGTTCCGTTGTACACATAAGGTTTCCACATCTAGTTGTTCACCTGCTACTTGTTCCATTGTACACATAAGGTTTCCGCATCTAGTTGCTCAGCTGCTACTTGTTCCGTTGTACAATAAGGTTTCGCATCTAGTTGCTCAGCTGCTACTTGTTCCGTTGTACAAATAAGGTTTCCGCATCTAGTTGCTCAGCTGCTACTCGTTCCGTTGTACACATAAGGTTTCCACATTTAGTTGTATACATAAGGTTTCCAAATCCAGTTGCTCATCTGCTACTTGTTCCGTTGTACACATAAGGTTTCCACATTTAGTTGTACACATAAGCTTTCCACATCTAGTTGCTCATCTGCAACATCTTCTAAGCCAATTAGTCTGCTGTATGTGTCCTGGTATTTCACAGTGAGATGATAATGATGATGATATCTATTGCAACATGATCTCGTGGTGGTGGTGGAACAGATCAGACAACAAGGCCTGAAGAGATGACAGTTTTATCCTCTCTTCTACATTAACACTTTTGTTGCTATTGCCAAGTATGGCTGTGTAACATGGACATTTAGCAAGGCAGAGGAAAAACATTTATGTGTTTTTTACTATAAATATTACAGAATAGTAATCCGTATATCACGCACAGAGAAGAGAACAAATAGATCTATCCATCTGGAACTCAACATTAAAAAAAAACTGGCTGATGATATAAATAAAAAAGAGAAAATTGAAGTATTTGGACATATCTCCTTCTTCTTCTTTGCGTCGTTCTTTACGACTAATTTTAATCACTCTTTGTGATATGTTTGATCTTTGCCAAGAATGTGTATACGTTGCACATTGGGTTGGTAGGCCCCTAAACGCATAGACTTCTACACATTTAGGACACATGCATCCGATTTCAGCCAAACCTCCTTAGTCACCTCTTACGACATGCGTGGCAGGTAACAGTGGTTCTATTCTTTCCACCCCAAATTTGGGCCCTGGTAACCATTCGGGCGATTTGGACATATAAAAGATGCAAAGGGTTGAGAAGACCTTATATGAGGCATTATGGTAAAGAGGAGAATAGGAAGACCATGGAGAAGATGGATTCTGTAATGTAATTGATGATTTGAACATGACGGCTGCAGACAGACATCTGGCCAAACAGGAAAAATTTCGAAGGACTGATAGGGTTAGCAAAATTCTCAGCACAAGCTACTTGATGATGATGTTATTGCTATTTATAATTGTTCCACTCACATTATTTTGTCATTTGTTCAAATAGGCATTAGAAGCAAACTGCAGGACAGAGGGAGGGTACTCTGGGATACGAGATGTCTATCAAGTGGCTCCAATGAAAGATGATGTCCAACAAAGCTTCTTCTTAGCAGAGACACTCAAATATTTATACCTTATCTTCTCTAATGACAGTCTATTACCTCTAGACATGTGGGTATTCAATACTGAAGCTCACCCACTTCCTGTCAAGGGAATCCTTCAATATTCATAGCAAACTGATTGTATAACAAGTATAGGGAATCCCTCCAATATTCATAGCAAACTGATTGGTTGTATAACAAGTATAAGGAATCCCTCCAATATTCATAGCAAACTGATTGGTTGTATAACAAGTATAGGGAATCCTTCCAATATTCATAGCAAACTGATTGTATAACAAGTATAGGAATCCTCCAATCAGTTATCAGTTATATGAGGACTATCATCATAGCACTCAGACATGTTTATGGCGCTCCATCTCTGCCTCGGCAAATCAGCAGCGTCCATGCGCCCAGCACCACGCCAGTTCGATGTTGATTAATCAATCTCTTTGCATATTTAGTATGTCGTTCTTTTCGGGCTGCACCAATATTGACACCCATCTCTCTCAATCTGGTCAGCGAGTGGGATTCATAGCCCTGAAACTCCTCTGTTCGGAAAGACTCTCTCAATGCGTAAAGAATGTCATTTCGATCCATGGCAGCTCCTCTGATATTGTAGCCAAGCCAGCCAATCTATCAGCTCGTTCATTTAGTTAGTTAGTTTATTCCTTTCGAGCCAAAGGCGGCACATAGGGCAGAGGTTTTAGATCTCCATGTGATACGGTTCTTTGCTAGCAGTTGGAGATCTTGTATGGTTTTACATCCCAATAGTTTACTTTCTTGTTGGATGGTTCTTGAAGAGTGGTCTTTGGTCTTCCACGTTTTCTTTTCCCAACTGGTGACCACATAAGGACTTGTCGATTTAGTCTCTTTTCGTCTGATCTAAGAACATGACCTAAATATTTCCACCTTCGTTTCCTTATAATATTTGATACGGGTTGTTGGTGTGTTCTATCTCTCACTGTGTTGTTAGAAACGAAATCACTCCATTTTACTTTTAATAATTTTCGTAGACATTTATTCTCAAAGCTGTCCAGTTTCTTATCAATTTTCTTTGTTGATTTCCAACTTTCACAACCGTAGGTCAGTACAGGAATCATACATGACCTAAATAATTTAACTTTTGTGCATATACTAAGGTCTTGAGATTGCCAGATATTCGTTAATTTAGTGAAGGCACTAGCTGCTATAGCAATACGAGTTTATTTCTTTCATCGTGTCTCCGTTGTTTGACACTTTACTACCCAAATATGTAAAATGTTCAACTTTCTCCAGTGTTTGGCCATTTATTACCATGTTGTCTCGTTCATTACCCCCTCCAATATTCATATCCAATAGCAAACTGACTGGTTGTATAACAAGTATGTATTATTTGATCGTGTGCTCTGTGGCCTAGGGGTTAGTGACTCTGTCTATTAACCCCGATGTTCTGAGTTCGAATCACGCTGCGGACAGTTTGCTTGCAAATTGTTTCCGTTGATTTTAACAAAAGGACGATGGCGCCACCCGTTCAGAAAGCAATGGCAAACTACTGAACGTATAAGTGGTGCCTAGAAAATCAACGACTCGTTTACTGTAGTTGATGGCTACGTCCTTTAGGATATGCCACGATTTTCATTCATTTCATTATTCGATCACAAATTTTATGTTCTAGAACAGCTTTACCCAAACTGGGGTCTGCGGACCCCCAGGGTCCATGAGGTACTCATAGGGGTCTTCAAGCACTTGAATAAATATTATGGTCTTTGACACTTTGACATTTCAAACAGAAAAATAAATTTAAAAAACATGTATGAAAACAATGGTAAACTAGTTCCGCTGCGAAATCAAAGGACCTGGACCAGATTGGAGTCTAAGTGTTTGACAGGACAAAATAAAAATCATTTGAAGTTTCCCGGAGTCTGAGAAATTGGAGCGAGTTTGACTGTTGGTGTGGTTTACCAATAACTCCATCGCTAGAATATTTTCATATATAGAAACTTTTGGGCGTCCCGCAGAAAATGTATTTAAAAGGGGGGTTCAAAGTAATGCAAAGTTTGGGAACCGTTGTTCTAGAAAATTGCTCTCAACAAGTTATGTGTGTGACGAGATTTGGAGGCAGAGATCAACAATATAAAGAAGAGCTGGAGGAGCTGCAGGAGATAGCTAGAGATAGGAAGACTTGGCATGAGTTGGTTGAGGGCCTATGCCCCAACCCGGGGTAAAAGGCAAAGAGAGAGAGAGAGAAGTTATGTGTGGGTTCTCAGGTACTTCTTTACAATGTCAAGATAAAACAATTACAGACTTTTTATATTATGCCGTCTTTGAATATCTATATGTCTATATCCTTTAAACCTTTCGCTGCTACATACTTTCCGAAGGCTGAGCTAAAAATAGCTACTCTTTCTTTCTAGGTCACAAACGTGAATGTACGCCTAAAGCAGTGACAGTAGCAATGTATAATGTGTTAACACGTCTTTAGCCCACAGAGGAGAGATAATAACAAACGTGTTAATGCGTCTTTAGAAGTGAATGGGAAAACGTATATATACGTCCTTAGCAGCTAAAAGGTTAACTCTTAGTGGACCAGGGCAAAAGCCATGTTTTTACAAGTCGTTTGTATTAAGAATAAAAAACGTCCTTTAGTGTGGCTCATTGTAAAAAGGTGTGCAACCTAAAGCCACATAGTGTAGCGTTTGGTCCACAAGTAGTTAATAGTTAAGATAACCAACACTGAAGTACTGCAACGTGCAAACTTGCCTTCAATTATGGACATGCTCAACAGTAGAAGACTAAGATGGCTAGGGTGTGTGAGAAGACTAAACAATTGCTGCATACCAAAACAAATGTTGTTATGTGAACTTTCAGAGGGGAAGAGGCACCAAGACAAACCACTGCTCAGATATAAGGATGTCTGCAAGGCCTCAATGAATAACTTTTATTTAGTCTAGAACAATTTGCAAAGCTAGTTGATGACTCATAGGGTTCAGTTGAAAAAATTATCAGGTTTGACACTTTGAAAAAAGAAAATAAATTTACATGTATGAAACATGAAAGCAAGAGAAAAAAGGGTGGAAATTGGAGTCAAGTGTTTAGACAATAAAACATTGACCATCTGTAAATTGGAGGAGTTTGACTGTTGGTTGGTTTCCAATACTCCATCCAATGTTTTCATAAGAATCTTTGTGCTCTGCCACAAATGTATTTACGGTTCAAAGTAATGCAAGTTTGAACCTTTTCTAAAATTGCTCTCAACAATATGTTTGCAATTGAGGCAGTCACAATATGAAGATGGAGACTGCAGTGAATAGCTAGGATGTGACAAACTTGGCATATTGTTGACATGCACTAGGCAAGAAGACAGTTATGTGGTTCTCAGTCTCTTACTGCAGCATACAGACTTATAATGCCGCTTTAATTCTTAGTCTCCATTTTTTGCTCTTTTAAGAGTAGCTAAGATAGCATTTTTCTTTTAAAGAATGTAATGTATCTATCGTGACAGTAGCAAATAATGTTTTTAACATTTATGCACAGAGTATTCAACTTGTGTTAGAGTGAATGTGAAAACATATTTCAGTTTTGTTGAGTGACCAGGCAGAACTTCATGGTGGTTGGTATTTAGACAATCCTTGTTTGGTGACCAGACTTGGTCGGTAAAATGATACACCACATCCAGTGGTTACCGAGGCCCATATTTGGGTGTAAAGAATAGAACCACTGTTACCTGCCATGCATGTCATAAGAGGCGACTAAGGAGGTTTGGCTGAAATCAGATGCACGTGTCCTAAACATGTAGAAGTCTCTGCGTTTAGGAACCTACCAAACCAATGGGCAACATATACACGTTCTTGGCAAAGATCAAACATATACAAAGAGTGATTAAAATTGGTCGTAAGAACGACGCAAAGAAAAGAAGATACACCACATGAGGATCCTGCAAGGTGTAGGTCAATGTGTGACCTCTGACATTGATACGAACATCTGCATCCCAATATCCTTAGAAATTTATGCAAACACTCAATATTTAAACAGGGTGATTCAGGCACTGTTTTTTTCATTCCCATTTTTGCATTTATCCGATTGAAATGCCATCTGAATTGGTTTTGTTTGAATGCTATACAACTAAACATAATTTCTAGTCATGATTATTTTGATATTTTGTGCTCAATACTGTCTTTCGATTTTTTTGTTTTTGCTCCACTATGCATTTAGATATAGTCACATTGTATAATATTTTTGTTTAAATGTAAATTTGCTCAATGCATCACTACCTATACAGTACATTACAATACAGTACAAATTGACACACACATTTTTGCCTTGATGGTGCTAAAGAATATTTTCTGCATTTTAATTGTTATTAAAAAAAAAAAAATTGAAGCAAGTTTTCTTGATAAAAACTTTATATTTTTGAAAATCTTCTACTTCATTCAATCCTCCTCATTTTATTAAATGTTTCAGCAATCATTTTTTTGTTTGAACAATATATGAAGTTATTGATTATCTGATCAATATATGAAGTTATTGATTAAATTATCTGATCAATGTATGAAGTTATTGATTAAATTATATGATCAATGTATGAAGTTATTGATTAAATTATATGATCAATGTATGAAGTTATTGATTAAATTGATCAATGTATGAAGTTATTGATTAAATTATCTGATCAATGTATGAAGTTATTGATTAAATTATATGATCAATGTATGAAGTTATTGATTAAATTATCTGATCAATGTATGAAGTTATTGATTAAATTATCTGATCAATGTATGAAGTTATTGATTATCTGATCAATGTATGAAGTTATTGATTAAATTATCTGATCAATGTATGAAGTTATTGATTAAATTATCTGATCAATATATGAAGTTATTGATTAAATTATCTGATCAATGTATGAAGTTATTGATTAAATTATCTGATCAATGTATGAAGTTATTGATTAAATTATCTGATCAATGTATGAAGTTATTGATTAAATTATCTGATCAATATATGAAGTTATTGATTATCTGATCAATATATGAAGTTATTGATTAAATTATCTTATCAATATATGAAGTTATTGATTAAATTATCTGATCAATATATGAAGTTATTGATTATCTGATCAATATATGAAGTTATTGATTAAATTATCTTATCAATATATGAAGTTATTGATTAAATTATCTGATCAATGTATGAAGTTATTGATTAAATTATCTGATCAATGTATGAAGTTATTGATTAAATTATCTGATCAATGTATGAAGTTATTGATTAAATTATCTGATCAATATATGAAGTTATTGATTATCTGATCAATATATGAAGTTATTGATTAAATTATCTGATCAATGTATGAAGTTATTGATTAAATTATCTGATCAATATATGAAGTTATTGATTAAATTATCTGATCAATGTATGAAGTTATTGATTAAATTATCTGATCAATGTATGAAGTTATTGATTAAATCTGGTCAATGTATGAAGTTATTGATTATCTGATCAATATATGAAGTTATTGATTAAATTATCTGATCAATGTATGAAGTTATTGATTAAATTATCTGATCAATGTATGAAGTTATTGATTAAATTATCTGATCAATGTATGAAGTTATTGATCAAATTGTTTTGATCTGTTGATTTAATATCTCAGAAGATTATATATTTGATTGAAAAATTATGTTGTCTGACTTTGTTGAATATCTGAGACACATGACTGTCTCTGTTGTTATCTGTTTATCTTCTTATTCTTCTTCTTTGCGTTTGTTCTTTACGACCAATTTTAATCACTCTTTGTGATATGTTTGATCTTTGCCAAAGCGTGTATCGTTGCACATTGGTTTAGTAGACCCCTAAACGCATAGACGTTTAGGACACATTTAGGACACGTGCATCAGATTTCAGCCAAACCTCCTTAGTCACCTCTTACGACATGCGTGGCAGGTAACACTGGTTCTATTCTTTACACCCAAATTTGGACCCCAGTAACCACTCGGGCAATCATCTGCTTATCATATAAAATAATGTTGTTACTGTCTGTAATACCACTTTTTAGGACGGCGTAGGACAGGGGGAGGGCATGTACATGTGGAATTTAATGGATATGTGGCTAGTGCAGTCATCACGAAACTGTTCAGGTTAGGTTTTTTATTTATATCCCAACAGAATTCCTTGGCCATACTGGGGATTGAACCCAGGTCTTCTGCGCTCTAATCCATTTGTTCAGACACTCCACTATCTGTTTATCAAATACCAGAAAATGCTGTGTTGTGCTGTTTGTTGAACATTTGAAGTAAAATTGATACTGTGAATATTATTGAATGAACAAACAGTTAGAAGACGGAATTGATGCATTTCAGATGTGGATATATAGAAGAACAGGCAGAGTTTCATGGACAGAAAAACAGACAAATAAACAAGTTTTAGAAAAACTAGGCATGAAGAAACAATTATTAAGAGAAATAAAATTTAGACAAGTAATGTATTTTGGGTACATATAAAGACATGACACCTTGATAAAACATTTACTAGAGGGAAAGTTGAGGGGGGGAAGAGCAAGAGGAAGACCGAGAGATAAGTGGGAAACTTTAATAAATGGACAGGTTACAGTCTGGCAGAGTGCAATACCAAGGCGAAAGACAGAGGATGCTGGAGATTCATTGCTGCCAACCTTCGATGTGGAGACGGCACCTGATGATGATGAACATTATTGAACAATTTATACACTTGCTTATGTTTGCTGGTTTGCTCAACATGTTAGATAATTGTTGACATAATTGACAGTTGTTGACATAATTGACAAGTGTTGACTGTATGTTATTGCAAAAACATTTTTCTGTTACCTTGCTAAGAATTCAGGTATAGTCTCATTTTTCTTCTTTTGTTCGCTCACTATGAATTCAGGCGAGTTAGGGTGCCTGATATGGTACACTTCTGACCGATTTATGCGCAAAGGCCTGCTTTAATTTTTATCAGTAGGTATACAGGTATATGCTCCATACAGGCGTACGCTCCATACAGGTGTATGCTCCATACAGGCATACCTTCTCCGACTTCAGAAGTAGCTCATGGTGCCTCTAACTTTTACATATAACGGCTTGTTTTCCTTATCACTGCTGTCTCTCAGTATTTTTGTTGTTGTTGATCCAGAAGCACTTGAGCTTTCAGCTCTTCGACTCGGTGCCATGAACATCATAACCCTTCAGTTCAGTACCACGGACACCATAAATCTGGAGAATCTGCGGCTTTTCTGCCAGCCCGCGGAATTGAACCGCACTCGCAGGGACCTTGTCGCCTGTCGTCCAACGTGCTACGAACACTATTCAGACAAGTCTTACTCCAACTGTAATTTAGATTCCCAAGTAGAGGATCTGGGTGTCCCGTAGTCCAACAGCGTATCGTATGCATACTAAATATGTTTGCTACAAGCTGTTCTTAAACCATCGAAATTTAACGCCATGTGTTCGCTAGCGTGTTCTCAACTTTGCTATTGGTGACCCAACATTCTCAACTTTACTATTGGTGATCCAACATTCTCAACTTTGCTATTGGTGATCCAACATTCTCAACTTTGCTATTGGTGATCCAACATTCTCAACTTTGCTATTGATGATCCAACATTCTCAACTTTGCTATTGGTGATCCAACATTCTCAACTTTACTATTGGTGATCCAACATTCTCAACTTTGCTATTGGTGATCCAACATTCTCAACTTTGCTATTCGTGATCCAACATTCTCAACTTTGCTATTGGTGATCCAACATTCTCAACTTTGCTATTGGTGATCCAACATTCTCAACTTTACTATTGGTGACCCAACATTCTCAACTTTGCTATTGGTGATCCAACATTCTCAACTTTGCTATTCGTGATCCAACATTCTCAACTTTGCTATTGGTGATCCAACATTCTCAACTTTACTATTGGTGACTCAACATTCTCAACTTTGCTATTGGTGACTCAACATTCTCAACTTTGCTATTGGTGATCCAACATTCTCAACTTTGCTATTGGTGATCCAACATTCTCAACTTTGCTATTGGTGATCCAACATTCTCAACTTTGCTATTTGTGATCCAACATTCTCAACTTTGCTATTGGTGATCCAACATTCTCAACTTTACTATTGGTGACTCAACATTCTCAACTTTGCTATTGGTGATCCAACATTCTCAACTTTGCTATTGGTGATCCAACATTCTCAACTTTGCTATTGGTGATCCAACATTCTCAACTTTGCTATTGGTGACCCAACATTCTCAACTTTACTATTGATGATCCAACATTCTCAACTTTGCTATTGGTGATCCAACATTCTCAACTTTGCTATTGGTGATCCAACATTCTCAACTTTACTATTGATGATCCAACATTCTCAACTTTGCTATTGGTGACCCAACATTCTCAACTTTGCTATTGGTGACCCAACATTCTCAACTTTGCTATTGGTGACTCAACATTCTCAACTTTGCTATTGGTGATCCAACATTCTCAACTTTGCTATTGGTGACTCAACATTCTCAACTTTACTATTGGTGATCCAACATTCTCAACTTTGCTATTGGTGACTCAACATTCTCAACTTTGCTATTGGTGATCCAACATTCTCAACTTTGCTATTGGTGATCCAACATTCTCAACTTTACTATTGGTGACTCAACATTCTCAACTTTGCTATTGGTGACTCAACATTCTCAACTTTGCTATTGGTGACTCAACATTCTCAACTTTGCTATTGGTGACTCAACATTCTCAACTTTGCTATTGGTGACTCAACATTCTCAACTTTGCTATTGATGACCCAACATTCTCAACTTTACTATTGGTGATCCAACATTCTCAACTTTACTATTGATGATCCAACATTCTCAACTTTGCTATTGGTGACCCAACATTCTCAACTTTGCTATTGGTGACTCAACATTCTCAACTTTGCTACTGGTGATCCAACATTCTCAACTTTGCTATTGGTGACTCAACATTCTCAACTTTGCTATTGGTGATCCAACATTCTCAACTTTGCTATTGGTGACCCAACATTCTCAACTTTGCTATTGGTGACCCAACATTCTCAACTTTGCTATTGGTGACTCAACATTCTCAACTTTGCTATTGGTGACTCAACATTCTCAACTTTGCTATTAGTGATCCAACATTCTCAACTTTGCTATTGGTGATCCAATATTCTCAACTTTGCTATTGGTGATCCAACATTCTCAACTTTGCTATTGGTGATCCAATATTCTCAACTTTGCTATTGGTGATCCAACATTCTCAACTTTGCTAATGGTGATCCAACATTCTCAACTTTGCTATTGGTGATCCAACATTCTCAACTTTGCTATTGGTGATCCAACATTCTCAACTTTGCTATTGGTGATCCAACATTCTCAACTTTGCTATTGGTGACCCAACATTCTCAACTTTGCTATTGGTGACCCAACATTCTCAACTTTGCTATTGGTGACTCAACATTCTCAACTTTGCTACTGGTGATCCAACATTCTCAACTTTGCTATTGGTGACTCAACATTCTCAACTTTGCTATTGGTGATCCAACATTCTCAACTTTGCTATTGGTGACCCAACATTCTCAACTTTGCTATTGGTGACCCAACATTCTCAACTTTGCTATTGGTGACTCAACATTCTCAACTTTGCTATTGGTGACTCAACATTCTCAACTTTGCTATTAGTGATCCAACATTCTCAACTTTGCTATTGGTGATCCAACATTCTCAACTTTGCTATTGGTGACTCAACATTCTCAACTTTGCTATTGGTGACTCAACATTCTCAACTTTGCTATTAGTGATCCAACATTCTCAACTTTGCTATTAGTGATCCAACATTCTCAACTTTGCTATTGGTGATCCAATATTCTCAACTTTGCTATTGGTGATCCAACATTCTCAACTTTGCTATTGGTGATCCAATATTCTCAACTTTGCTATTGGTGATCCAACATTCTCAACTTTGCTATTGGTGATCCAATATTCTCAACTTTGCTATTGGTGATCCAACATTCTCAACTTTGCTATTGGTGATCCAACATTCTCAACTTTGCTATTGGTGACTCAACATTCTCAACTTTGCTATTGGTGATCCAACATTCTCAACTTTGCTATTGGTGACTCAACATTCTCAACTTTGCTATTGGTGATCCAACATTCTCAACTTTGCTATTGGTGATCCAACATTCTCAACTTTGCTATTTGTGATCCAACATTCTCAACTTTGCTATTGGTGATCCAATATTCTCAACTTTGCTATTGATGACTCAACATTCTCAACTTTGCTATTGGTGACTCAACATTCTCAACTTTGCTATTGGTGATCCTGCAAAGTTCATTTGACAGAACAAAGGCAAAACATGTAAACATGAAGTAATGTAGTTTTATAAAGTACAAAAAAAAGATAGTGACATTTCGACCAAAGGCCTTTATCAAGCAACACATACAAAAACAAAATAGAGATATACACAAGACATCACAGATACATTAAAGTGATAAATTTCTTTTTTTTTTTACTTTGTCAAACTACACTATGTTATATTTTACGTGTTTCACAATTGCTACATAGTTTTACTGGTTTTCCTTGATATCCATCAGTACTTACAGAACAGAATCACAATAAATGGAACAAAGAACAAACATCACTAAACTACAGAAGAACAAACATCACTAAACTACACAAGAACAAACATCACTAAACTACACAAGAAATAAAACAAACATCACTAAACTACACAAGAAATAAAACAAAGAACAAACTATATTTTAAAAAAAAAAGCATTCACTCTTTATTTGGAATCTTATTAAATGCTTATGTTTACATGATAGATACCAACAAAGCAACATTTTGAAATCAGAAAAAAAAATGAAATAAGCATGAAGACTATTATCTCCAAATTCAACAACAACAAAATATACAAATCAAATATAAATTAACAATAGCAACAACAAAAAAACCACAGCCCGAAAGGGAAATCATTAATTCACATTTTGTGACAATAAATTATGCGTATTCAAATATATTCTCCAGCAGTCAAGGGGTTGGACAGTTACGAAATGTCTGTGACAACTTGGTTCAAATCCTGTAACAGGATCTCTGTCGTTTTAGTTTTCTGATATGGTTTGAGGTCAAGTTCTGACCCTTCTTAATCATTTACTGCTCAGCCTATGAGGAGCAGAGGAGAATAATATAGATGTCATGATTGTCAATGATTGTTATTAGAGATCTTAACCACTAAGGCTGACCACTGCATTTTTGAACATATAATTAGGGAGGCTGACCACTGCATTTTTGGAATATATAATTAAAAGAGCATTGTACACCACAATCTTTCTCCCAACATTATGCTACCAATGCCACATCTGGATGCTGACATCAAATGACAGAAGAAAACTAGTCATGACAGAGATGAAGTGTCTACGCAGAATGCTGGGAGTATCAAGAAGAGACCGGTTTAGAAATGAAGACATCAGGAAAAAAATTGGTACAACATCAGTACTGAACTTCATCAAGAAACAACAAATTAAATGGTTCTGCCACATAAGCAGATTACGAACAGACACTGCGCCTCAAAGAGCAATGCTACTTCGATACAGTAGATACATAGAAAAGAGTTGTCCACGCAAAAGGTGTTCCACAGAAATAGCAGAGGCAGTGAAAAACACTATGTATGAAGAGCATACAAAAGTCTGTTCTAGCAATCTATTCTTATCCTGAGGCAAAACAAGATTAGAGATAAGAAAGAAGTTCAAGTATAAAATAAAATTACTGCAGAACAAAAATAATGACAACTGAAAATCAAATAAATAATGTTCTAAAATAGAATAATCTGGTTAAACAGGCTTAGATAAAACACTTTACTTAGAGATATACATTACAAGTACTTCTGAAGTCGGGGGTAAGGCTTGCCTGAATGAAGATGAGCATTGGTTATAAAGAAAGCAAGCCACCACACACAAAATTTGTCAGAGGTGTCATATTAGGTATCACGACACCTCTTAAACTGGAAAAGGTTCATCTGAATGGCAAGGGATACTGATGATAAGGAAAGCAATTATTCACACAAAAATCAGTCACAAGTGCCATACTAAATGCCCTAACTATACCTGAATTCATAGTGGAAAAAACAACCAAATATATATATATGACAAAAATAAAAGTTAGAAACATGTACATATGTAGGACTGACATATAGTAAACACATATTGTTGAAATCTGGATAGCAATGTCTTATAGAATGATATAACCAAGCAATAAAATAAATTAAAATGTTCATATCTAGATTAGAAACTGAGGTCTATAGTGACATAAGACAATTCAAATGTTTGTATAATAGAAAGTGTGATGAGTAATAGACAACTGAAGTGACATCAATGGAACAAATCTTTTCTTCTTCTGCATTCTCACTAGACTGGGATTTCGGATTCTCTAATAAAGGCAGTCGTCTGCCTCAGATTAACAGCCACACCATACAGTTTGTCTTCTGCGTTCTCACTAGACTGGGATTCGGATTCTCTAATAAAGGCAGTCGTCTGCCTCAGATTATCAGCCACGCCATACAGTTTGTCTTGGATGCTGGTTTAAGTGGGCCACCTCTTTCTTCTCAAGTCTGCATACTGGGCAGTTCTGTAGGATATAATTCCTATGATTTCTGCTTTCCCATTTGTGCCAACCTCTTCGCAGAAGTTTTGGCCACCCTCGTGATGGTAGGTCTGACATTCCTACTGCGTAGCAAAATCTCCTAGGCAGATTGGCGACCATAGAATCAGTTATCCCATTCCCATTGTGAGGTGTCGTTGCACCATGTTATGCGCCTTACGACCTGGTGCATTCGTTTTCTGCAAGCATTTGTTTCTGGTTAGCATTCCCTAGCGGACATGTGCATCCGATTTCAGCCAAACCTCCTTAGTCGCTTATTACGACATGCGTGGCAGGTAACAGTGGTTCTATTCTTTACACCCCAAATTTGGGCTCCGGTAACCACTCGGGCAGATCAACAGATCAAAATGTTTGTATAATATCTTCTTCTTCTTAGCGTTCGTTCTTCGCTGACAATTTTATCATTCTTATTGTGATATATAATTGATCTTTGACAAGAACGACTAACGTTGAACCCATGTTAAAATTAGGCTCCAACTTTGTGTTTGGTACCATTCACGGTGTAGGTTAGGGCTACGTTTTCTCCTACGAGAAGTGTTTTGAGTCTATCTCTGTGACAACCAGTCCCTAACACTTCCCCTTCATTCGTACAAGTTCACATTAATGATCTGTTTTGCTGTATATTTTGGCTTGGATCTACGCCAAAGAGCCTTTTGTACTGCAACCCTTCTGACTGAGTGTGGCGTTCCTTCTGCATTGTATGATAAACACTCTTTAATGATATTTTGATGCTGAAAGTTTAATAGAAAATGTGACGACTAACAGACTGAAGTGACATGGAGTGACATGGAGTGACACGGAGTGGACATAACAAAATATTCAGACCAAGATCCCAAAAAATGAGATGAAACAGATTTCAATAATTTAGAAAAAAACATCTTTCTCAGATAGAAAATACAAATAAGATGCTGATTGGAAGATATAACAAAATCTGATCAGAATAAACAAAACAAAATCATAGAAAGAAAACAAAAAGTTTACGTTATTAATCTTTCATAAGATGGTTGTTTTCACCCAGTGGTTACTGGGGCCCAAATTTGGGGTGTAAAGAATAGAACCACTGTTACCTGCCATGCATGTCATAAGAGGCGACTAAGGAGATTTGGCTGAAATCGGATGCACGTGTCCTAAACTTGTAGAAGTCTATGTGTTTAGGGGCCTACCAAACCAATGTTCAACGTATACACGTTCTTGGCAAAGATCAAACATATCACAAAGAGTGATTAAAATTGGTGGTAAAGAACAAACGCAAAGAAGAAGAAGAAGATGGTTGTTCTATGAGGAGGAGGAGGAACTTGTCGGGCTATAGTGTCTGGGAACTGAATCAGCATATTGTGTTCAGTTCCCTCTCCAGTCTACCCAGCTGAAAATGGGGTATGTGGTGCATACTAGCATATTGTGTTTAGTTCCTTCTCCAGTCTACCCAGCTGAAGATGGGGTATGTGGTCTTTTGGGTTAAGGACAACATTTGGAATCGTTGCTGGTGGTAATGTGCAAGGGCTCTGTTTTAGCTAGCTGAGCACCTATGGGAGTGTTCTGAGTATGAAAATGAAAATCGTGGCATATCCTAAAGGACGTAGCCATCAACCACGGTAAACGAGTCGTTGATTTTCTAGGCACCACTTATATGTTCAGTAGTTTGTCATTGCTTTCTGAATGGTGAGATCTATTTTTACCTTTCGTAAAAATCCCTACTGTGGTTGATGGCTACGTCCTTTGGGATATGCCACGATTTTCATTTCAAAAAACCACGGAAACAAATTTGCTTCCAAATTTGTATACACAGCTGAGTATACACACATAAATTGTAACCAGTTTCTAAGCTGTTTGCTAACCAGTTTGCTAACCAGTATCCATGATAGTTCTCTAAATTTCAAAATATTTGTGGATATTTGTTCTGGAACAAACTAAACATACATGACAAAGAACACTGGTGTTACTGCCTGTAATACTCATTTTTAGGACAGTGATGGACAGGATGGACACGAGCCTGTGGAATTTAATGGCCACCGCATGGCTAGTGCAGTCGCAGCAAAACTGTTCAGGTTATGATTTTTTCTTTATGCCCCAACAGAAAAAAACTCCTTAACCGTACCGTGGATCGAACCTGGGTCTCCCTCATAGAAGCCACACTCTAATCCATTTCCCAAGACGCTTTACTACATACATCATTAAGAGAGACAAAACACTACATACATCATTAAGAGAGACAAAACAGACGCAGATGGATAGACAAGATTATGTTACACTTAACTATTCCTTACAAGTTACATTGTGGACATACTATTAGATGATTGATTGTCTTGGGATGCTAAGAGCAGCCAGGTCTGTAGACCTTCAGGAAGACTAATAGTGTTATGGATGGTCAGCATTGGATATTCCCTGAAGGATTGAGGCTAGCACTGGAATTTGACCAGTTGCCCCGACATCGCTACATGAGCAAAATTCATTAACAACAAAATAACATAGCTGAAAATATTTAACCATCATAAAAATGACATAGAAGACACCTCACTAGTGTTATAGATTTTGTGAACTACTGGTGAGATCTTACTTTGTAAAAGGTTGAAGTACACATGGTTATTCCCCAAAGTGCGATGATGGTTCTATCAGTCAATCAATCAAACCAAAAGACAGAGACAAGACACCTGGTAAAATGGTATATTGTTCTCTATAGATAACCTCTACGTTCAAAAGTAGAGGAGGAATAATCAAGTAAATACATCAGGTCTTTTAATCTCTAGTTTTCAATATTCTTTTCAGTATTATTTGTCTACCATTTTTCCAGTATTATTGTCAAATCTTTTTTCCAGTATTATTGTCTATCATTTTCTTCCAGAATTATTTTGTCTACCATTTCTTCCAGATTATTTTTACATTCCTTCCAGTATTATTTATCATTTCTTCCAGTATTATTTTACCCATTTCTTCCAGTATTATTGTCTATCATTTCTTCCAGTATTATTTTTAACCCATTTCTTCCAGAATTGTCTACCATTTCTTCCAGCATTATTTTAACCTTTCCCTTTCCCAGTATTAATTTACATTTCTTCCAGAATTATTTAAACCATTTCTCCAGTATTATTTGTCTACATTTCTTCCAGTATTATTTGTCTACATTTCTTTCAGTATTATTTTAACATTTCTTCCAGTATTATTTCAAACAGTTTCTTCATTTTTGTCACATTTTTCAGAATTTATTTAACATTTCTTACAAAATTAATTTAAACAAGTTTGAAGTATTATTTGTCTATCATTTCTTCCAGAATTATGTGTCTATCATTTCTTCCAGTATTATTTTCAACCATTCCTTCCAGAATTATTTGTCTATCATTTCTTCCAGTATTATTGTCTACCATTTCTTCCAGAATTAATTTAAAGCATTTCTTCCAGTATTATTGTCTATCATTTCTTCCAGTATTATTTTAAAGCATTCCTACCAGTATTATTTTAAAGCATTTCTTCCAGTATTATTTGAAAGCATTTCTTCCAGTATTAATTTAAACAGTTTTTTGTCATCTTTTGTCACAATATTTTTCATTTGTCAATTTATTTAACATAAAAATTGCAGAATACAAAAATTAATTTAAAGCAAGGTTTGAAAAAACAAAAACATTAATATACAGAATACATGCTATCAAAATTACAAACAAGATCCAAATATAACTGGAAAAAAATAAATCACAAGAAGCTTGAGAAAGAATTGTGTAATTTTCGATCAGACTGCTTATATAACTTAAATATGTATCATTCTCCAATATGAAGTTACCATATAACTGACTAGGCACATTAAACTACAGACATTTTTGTTATAATGAAGGCATATGTTGATCTACATATAAATATGTACAAGAAGCAATGTCACACATAATTCACATATTTTTATTGTATTTACTAATAAATGTCAGCTTTGTTTTCAAATTATCTGCAACTAACACAAGGGAAACAATCAAAATAATATATTTGTACAACTTGTAGAAATAAACACAGTTATGTCCCATACTGTTGAATATTTTCTCTGCACTGTGATAGTATCCTTGCAGTAGCTAGCACAGAATGAACAATCCTAATCAAGAATGAACAATCCTAATCAAGAATGAACAATCCTAATCAAGACTAAGCACTAATTTTGAGCAATTAATGATTTGACAGCAGCAAAAATGTTCAATGAAAATATTTTTTTTTTTAAACCAGCAAACATTATGGTAGTTTTATAAAGAACAGTCAACTTTAGTTGACATTTCAACCAAAAGTCATGGCTTGTCTAGCGCATTTTGGCTAAGATTTAAGTGTAGCGACTACTGATCACGGTCAAGGTGGAAGCACCGCATGGCTAGTGCAGTCACTGTGAAGCTGTTCAGGTTAGGATTTTTCATATATGCCCACAACAAATAATAATTCTTGGCCTTACCGTGTATCGAACACGGGTCTTTCTTTCTTGTATGTTAAATGTGACTTTGTCTGCTTTGCTGTAATTATGAGCAGCCTCACAATGGAGATCATAGCGGTAACTATGTTACTAAGTAGTTGAGTACACAGGAGTTTAGATGTGCATGTGTACTGAGCGACTTAACAAATATACTCAAGACAATTCAGACTGTGAAAGACAGGAATGTCTTGCAGCATTGAACATATCTTGAATGACCCATTTAACCTTAATTCCCCCGGCCCAGCGTGTTCGTAGCACGTTGGACAATGGGTGACAAGCCCTCTGTGAGTGCAGGTTCAATTCCGTGGGCTAGCAGAAAATCCACAGGTTCTCCAAATTCACGGTGTTTGTGGCACCAAATCGTGGTACTTTGTAAAGCTATCATAATTCATATTGTATTGATCTTGTACAATTAGTTATCAGTTTTACAACAGTCTATCTCATAATATGAACAATACAGTCTATATCATCTCATAATATGAACAATACAGTCTATCATCTCATAATATGAACAAATATAATATGACACAAATGTTCGCTTGATAAATATGATATACGAGAACACAAATATTATCATAACAATGATCGTTATTTCCTTGTATGTAAGATAATTCTTTTTTGTTCACTTTCAGACTACCGTGGAGCATCTGGTCGAATGGATTAGAGCGCAGCTCCCATGTGGGAGACCCAGGTTCAATCCATGGTATAAGGCCAATGAGATTTTTTTCTGTCGTGGGCATAAAGAAAACATCCTAACATGAACGGTTTCATGGCGACTGTACTAAGAAATGCAGCCATTAAATTTCACAGGATCATGTTCCTCCTGTCCTACACCGCCTAAAAAGTGGTATTACAGGCAGTAACTTAGCGGTATTACATGCAGTAACGTAGCGGTATTACATGCAGTAACTTAGCGGTATTACATGCAGTAACTTAGCGGTATTACATGCAGTAACTTAGCAGTATTACAGGCAGTAACTTAGCAGTATCACATGCAGTAACTTAGCGGTATTACATGCAGTAACTTAGCGGTATTACATGCAGTAACTTAGCGGTATTACATGCAGTAACTTAGCAGTATTACAGGCAGTAACTTAGCGGTATCACATGCAGTAACGACAATTTTTTTTTTCTAGACTACCACGCTAAGGGAGCTAATAATGGTAGAAGTTCACACTAGGTTACCAACCTTGCCGTAAAGTTGTTCAAGAAGCAAGATAAGACATAAAACTCAAATATTAATGTCATAATTATGATATAGGTCAACATAAAAGTCATTATACATTTCTTTGGATGTAAGATGTCACTGATGATCAGTCATTAAATAAATTGTATAAATGATGTAATGCACTCAGAGTGCCCAGTCCCTTTCAACAGTGCCAACATCAGAACCGTAACAGGGTAATTTCTGGATACAATTCTGAACTTTCTGTTACCTTATAAATATCAGATTTTAGCTCATCAGACTGGGGAATATATTACGCAAGGATTTTATCCCTGATACATTTCATGAATTTATACAATGCCCAGCTATTGAGTGCTTAGTGCAACACTGTGAACTGTGAATTTCATTTGGAATGCTTTTTGTTTGACGACATGGTGGTTTTATTGTGAACGGCATATTTAGGAAGTGTCGGACAACTAGATGTCTGCAATCTAGCGGCTGCCTTATGAACTAATGCTTGTATAGACTGCTAGTTTTTGGAATAACTGATGTGTTCCTCGACAATAATTGCAAAATCAAGAGGTGGATGGTTGGTGTTGGCACTCTAGTGGCTGCCTTATGCATTTAATACATGTGTAGGCTGCTAGTTTATGTGTGGAGTGATGTTTCCTTGATGAGTTCACATATGACAATAATGAGCATTTTGTGTGGTTTTTGCTGGTACAGGAACAGGGCAATTGTGAGGCAACCCGTTGCCATGAAGTTGGAACCGTAACTAATGACAACTAACTGCGGTGACATTACATGAAGCCCTAATGTAGATACCTGGGTTCTTATTATGTTGAAGGAATGACACCACCATACTCTATTTAATGGAAAAATGGGGCATGGGTACAGGCAACGAGAATGAAGATAAATTTATTAACTTCTGTAAGAATAAATAACATGGTGGTTGGAAGTACACCTGTTTACAGTTGTCTAACCACCCATGTGTTGCCGGGCCCACAGGGAGCAAAGAATAGTAACACTGCGACCTATAAGGCATGTCATAAGAGGTGACTGATGTAGGGGCCTAGGGAAGCTACCCTAGTAAATAAAAGCATCGCAGAAATCGGATGTGCTGGCCTACTTGTAGGAGTATAACTGGCACAATGTACAATCACTATTAGGCTCATATCACGTACAAATCATGCAGTGATTAGCAAGTGGTCAATAGAAAAGAAGCAAAAACAAGACCAGCTGCACTGTTGGCTCTACACTCTTAATTGAGCAGAACAAAATAATAATGATAATCTGAAGCATTGACTATCAAGAAGTCACAAGTAGTATGACAATGATAATTATATATGTAGCATCAAAAACAATTTCAAAGTCTTTGTTTCAAAAATTGAAGAATCAATGTATATTATTGTATATATTGCTTCTGTACTATTGTAGTCACTTTGGACAAATATTTCAGAATTTAATTCATTGACCGATCATAACTGTTCTCTGTTCATCTTAATACTCTGAACTAACCAATCATAGTTGTTGTATCTTCATTATAAAACTCTGACCAATCATAACTGTTTTATCTTAACTGTAATACTCTGACCAACCATAACTGTTCTTTCTTATTGTAATACTCTGACCTGACCAACCATAACTGTTTTATCTTCAATGTAATACTCTGACCAATCATAACTATTCTCATTTACGTATGCTTCTTTGTCCCATTATAACTGTTCTCTCCTAAGTTTAATTATTTGACCAATTACAACTATTTGCTTTAAACTAATATTTTGGCACATCATAATTCTTCTCTCTAAATTTATTCTCCTGATCACTTCCAACTGTTCTTCTTTATTGAATTCACAATTAGATATTTTTTCTCGCAATATAAATAATCCCTTGACCAATGACAACTGTTCTCCCTGAACCTATTCTATTCATTGACCAATCACAAATATTCTTTATGAATTTATTTTCTAGACCAATCAAAACTGTTCTGTATTCTCCACCAATCACAAATGTTCTCTCTTAATTAATTTTTCTAACCAATCACAAATGTTGTCTGATCCTATTTCATTAACAAATCACAGATGTTTTACCCACAATTTCACCAGAACTACAGATGTTTTACCTACAATTTCACCAGAACTACAGATGTTTTACCCACAATTTCACCAGAACTTTGTTCAATATTCAAACAAGATGTTCTATAAAATCAGTTTCCACCAAATGCTCAATGAATTCCCTGTTTGACATAGCTGATGCTTCCACACTCTCTCCCCCTGATACTTCACCACCTCTCCCACCTCGATGTTCCTTTTCAAATGTATTCGCAGATTTGGTGGTTATCGTACGATCCTTTGAGCTCCGACTAGGATGACCACTGACAGAGGTAATGCTGTGTTGTTGGTTTCCTGAGTTGTGAGACACCGTATAGAAGAATGACTGAAGTTCTGTCAAGGATCGCAGACGACTGAGGGTTAATAAGGGACGGCCAGGTTCTGATTTCATCAAGGCTACTCGTTTTTTAAGCTGGTGATGGAAATTTACATCATTAACATCATTTTTAAAAATATACATACATAGATATACATAGACAGTGGCATAGGTTAGGACAGCTCATTGATGGACAGGTTATGATAGTATGACATAAGCATAAGACGGTAATAGACAGTAAACTAGTGAAAGTAGCAGACAAGACATACTAGAGAAGGGTTGCACACTTTGGCGTGCAACACAGGGGCAATTGCAGAATGGGATTGTAGGATTTTGACGTAGGTTAGCGACAAGAAAAGAACAATAGCAATCAAGATGGAGAAGTAAGAACGGATAAGAGGACTGAAGAGAAAAAGAAGATGGAGAACTCCGCTGCAGTTCCCAGTATTGCATCTACGAAATGAACTCCTAATTCCTGAAATCGTAGAAGGCGCGCCTGAATTATAGACATTATAACAGACAGCGTAGTAGTAATCAGCAAAAGGATACCAGGCTCTATCTCTTAAAACTCAAGCTCAGTGAAACCAACAGAATACTAAACTAAGTGGTATCATACTATGTATTATAGAATTATTGTCGTTCAAGCTCACACGCACTATCATCTCTCGAGAATACCATCTCTGCATATGTTATTGCTTACAACATGTAATACGAGTAAGCTCATCAATCAAAATTGAACTGGTACGGTCAGTCGCTGGACGCTGTTGGAGATATTGCGAAGGAGATCAGAGTGCCCATGGACATGTCCAGAGTGCAACGAAGATACTACAAACTGAAACTAAATGAAACTAACAAATAAATACTTACCGCAGTGTTCATCAGTCGAGATAATCGGATAATGTGAGGCATAAACAACGGACTGGGTCGCCATGATGGGTCATCACCATCTTCTACTGTTTGGTTGTACTCTTCGCCAGCTGTGCCAACAAACGCCCATCTATATCTGTAAACATGAACAAATAAGATATATATATATATGATATTATCCAACACTATGTACGACATGTATGTATACTAAGAATGTCCCGCTAATTCCATAGCATATAATGCTGTAGTACAGTACTGTCCAACATTTTAAAATATTGTGGCACATTTGACTAACGACTGTTTTTACGCTTGTAGTCCGTGTTCAATTCTACAGTGGGCGTGGAATATTTTTCCAACTGTAATGTCTCTCAGGTCAACCCAGCCTTAATTGAGTACCAAGAAAAGTACTAGGAAGTAAAGGTTGCCGGAGTGATGTTGATCATATCACTCATCGTGTGCTGACGGTCAATGAAAAATACGGACCTAACAGCGTAAGATACAATAAACCTCAAGGTATAAATGCGGTTTCTTTACTTTTTTACAAAAACAGTAACATTAATAAAAAAGATTATAACAGATGAAAACTTAATCCTGACTAAATGTTTAATTTTAAAAAAACAACATCGTGCAAATGAAAAAACCGAAACACTATTATCAATAGATACTTTTTTCTTTTGACGTTCTGATTAGCGTAAAGCCGGAGAGTAAAATAGGGCAACAGGGATGTATCATAAGGGCTAATGGTCCTCAACACCGCAATACTGTAGTATGTGAAGCGTTGGAGACATAACAGTACTTGGTGTGATCATTTGGAGATGATGTAGCCAGTCGTTTCGTGCGATCATTTGGAGATGATGCGACCAGTCGTTTCGCGTGATCATTTGGAGATGATGTGGCCAGTCGTTTCGCATGATCATTTGGAGATGATGTGGCCAGTCCTTTCGCATGATCATTTGGAGATGATGTGGCCAGTCCTTTCCGATCATTTGGAGATGATGTGGCCAGTCATTTCGCGCGATCATTTGGAGATGATGTGGCCAGTCATTTCGCGCGATCATTTGGAGATGATGTGGCCAGTCGTTTCGCGCGATCATTTGGAGATGATGTGGCCAGTTGTTTCGCGCGATCATTTCGAAATGATGTGGCCAGTCGTTTCGCGTGATCTTTTCGAGATGATGTGGCCAGTCATTTCACATGATCTTTTCGAGATGATGTGGCCAGTCGTTTCTCTTACCAACTTTCTACAATTTAACAAGAGAATTTGAAGACTCTGTAAAGTCAACACATGAAATTAGACACCAAATTTTATCTCAGAAAACATAATTTCATGTAACCGTGGATGGCAGACACAAACTTACAAGACAGACATCAGTGACTAACTTACATAGTTTATCTTCTTTCCATATAAGACAGACACAGACATTTGAGACAGACACAGACTTATAAGACAGCCACAGACATATAAGACAGACACAGACATATAAGACCGAGACAGACATATAAGACAAACACAGACTTATAAGACATACAAAAACTTACAAGACAGACATCAGTTAAAAAAAAACCCAAAAAGGATTGTCATTACTGTCTGTAGTACCGCCTTTTAGGGCAGTGCAGGACGTGGAGAGACGAGAGACTGAGAAATTTAATGGCCGCCGCACGGCTAGTGCAGTCGCAGTGAAACTGTTCAGGTTATAATTTTTCTTTTATGCCCTCCACAGAAAAAAATCCTTGGTCTTACCGTGGATTGAACACGGGTCTCCCACATGGGAGCCACGCTCTAATCCATTTGACCAGACACTCCTGACATCACTTACTAACTTACATAATCCATTATTTCCTCCCATAAAACAGACACAGACATATAAGACAGATACACCCTACACAGGCTGCGATTGTCCCCAACCCTTCTGTGCCTCCGCTGAACAAACCACAGAACATGTCCTGCAAGACTGCCCCTGTATGTCCTCCCAAGAAAGGAATGCTGGACCTACAACACAACACTACATTCAAAACTACATGGCGCTAGAGATGTGCTCCAGTCAACAGTCGATTTCATCATAAGAACGCGTCTAACGGTATAATCATCAAAAAAGCGATCGCAAATAAGAAGACAGATACAGACTTATAATAAGACAGACAAAAAAAAAACTAATTCTAAGACAAACAGTACTGTAAGACTAAAGAGAAGAAAAGCGTCGCCAAGATAGAAGAAACAGCAAGGATTCTCAAACTAAGGGACACGTCCCATCTTGATCCCTAAAAAACATAACAACACTTACAACTGAAACTGTGGCACCTGGTCGGCAGGCATTGTGATGCACATATCCAAAAGCTTGCAGACGCTGAGGTAGAGCTGAAGCCATGCAGGATTGTTATGAGCGTTGAGTCCATTACCGAGATGAGCCCAGCTGGAATCCAGTGCTGCAATTCTTTGGATTTGTGTTCTAGTGAAAGAAAATATATTTATAACATATCGATTACAATTAATCCTACACATATTTCTGAGATTTAATCTTTGGTCGGACGGGGAACATATACAATTTATATTATATAAAATATTTAGTCAATCTGGTTACTAATTTTTATTCTGAGATTGAATCTTTGTCGGACGAAGGACTCCTATAATTTATCATACCAAATAAAATATTTTCTCTTGAAAGTAAACTAATTTTTCATCTGGGATTTAATCTTTGGTTTGACAAGGACATTATTTTATAATATATGGGATTTAATCTTAGGTCTAGCAAAATAAAAAGCATAAATTTAAATATATATATATATTTTCCTCTCAGATCGTTATACATTACGTAACGCCTGCAAGTAATTTCTCAATACCGCTATGTCCTGGGCAATTCGCTCAATCTCTTCCAGGAATTTAGTCGATATTTCTTGCCTCTCTAAGCAAAGTTTGCTTCAGGGTTTCCAAAGGGCATCCTCTCTTTCTTGAACTTTTGGTCTCCTATTTCAGTGCGTGCCTTGGTATTCTTTTATAATTTCTTATCAAGATGTGTCCAACATATCTCCATCTTCTCTTTCTTATAACAGTTGTTACTAGCGGTTGACCACACATTTCTCTGATGTCATCACTTCTGAATTTGTGACATTTTATGTTCATTATTTTTCGCAGATATCTATTTTCAAATGAATTCAATTGTTTCTATATCTTTAGTCATTTTCCAACTCTCTATGTTAAGGTTTGATGCAACAGTTGAATTGGAAATTCCTAATTTAATTTGAAACTATATATCTTGGAGTTCCATATTTTATTTAAAGTTTAAAAGCTGAGCTGCTTTGAAAATCGTAGCATAATTATTTTAAAAGTATTCTGTGCAGTCAAAATTGCTAACCAAATAAGATAACAGTTTTGTTTAAAAACAAAACAATTAGTATCTGTAAAACTGATGTTACTGCATGTAATACTGCTTTTTAGAAGGTGTATACAGGAGGAACATGTGTCTATGGAATTTAATGGCTGCATGTCTTATGCAGTTGCAGAGAAAATGTTCAAGTTATGATTTTCTTTACATCCCGACAAAAACTCCCTTAGTATCCTTACCAAGGATTGAAACAGATCTCCTGCATTAGGGACCCACACTCTAATCACTTAGCACAAATGACAGTCCATCAATTAGTATATCGATTGATAAAGTGGACAAATATTTCTCAATAAAATTTATTTTTGTAAAACAAAGTAGATACAAGACATCAGAAGAAACATGAACATTTCTTTGAGATATCAATTCCAAAAGTCAATATTTCTGAAATAATTGATACAATTAACAGACAGGTTAATAGAAACATTGTGTAATTAACATTTGATAAACAAGCTATATTTTTATAATTATATAAAGCCTATCAATAAAGGGATTTACAGTATAGATTTGATCAAATTTACATGGTAATGGGGTCATGTGATGTTATCTGAATACAGTAATTTCTCGTTGTCTGTCTAGTTCCCAATATCAATTGAGAGGCATAGTGGAAGAAGGGCCTATCCCACTCTTCCATCAAAATGATTTTTTATTGTCATAATATGATAGCTGGAAGTATGTACTGTGAAAACTTCTTTGTTGTGGGGTAGACTCCACATTTTTATTTGTATTATTGAAGATAAAATGAAGATTTAATGCAATCAACAAACTTTGAATGTTTTTTTATCCAAACTTTCAAAATGTGGATAGGCCTTTTTTCTACTAAGTTCTTCAATTGCATTTAAAGTATTTTAGTGAATGTATAAAATATTTGAAGAAAAAGTGTTCAGATTGATTTTATTTAGATTGATAGTACCATCATCATTGCACTTCGGTGAGTAACCATATATGCTCTGATCTCTTTCTTATTTTATCTTAAAACTTATTTTATAACTAGACATAAAACAATTTTTCAAATTTAAAAAATTATATTTCTTAAATTAATGATTCGGTAGTGTTCATTCAGTGTCTTAGTTAAATTGTATATACATTTTAAGTTTTATTTTTTCACAACAGATCCATGTACCAGCAAATTAAAAACAAACCATGCAAGGCTCAATATTAATACACACATGTGCATATTTTTGTAATTACATTCAGAAATTCAAGTTTCAGAAAAAGTTTAAGAAGCAGTGACATGCAATAAAACCTGGCAATGTAGAAAAGCTCAGATGTAGTCTGCTACTGAAGTTATTAAAAGCTTTCAATTCTGGAGGAAAGTTGAAATACACACAGAACCAACAAATAAAAATTACATGCAAACATGTCAAGATTTTCAGTTTAAATAATGCATACAAAACTGTGTAGATCAGCATTTTAAAAGATGCACACCACAGCCAAATATTTGTGTTATTAAATTGCGGAAAGGATGGAGGTGCGCAGGCACATTGATGTTGATGATCTTTATGTCATCTTCAATCCCAACCTGCTTTGCTACACTACAGTAATCTGTTTCCAGGGCTACCACCCCCGTGATGGTGGAGTAAGATCTTGGTCAGTGCAGCACAATCATGACCCTGATGCTGTCTTGTCCCTTTATTTTCCTGTGTCTCTAGCATCCCCCCCTATTGAACACTATGCAGGCTCTATCTCTCACTTGAACATACCCAAATAGTTGTAACAATAATGTGTAACATACGTCAAGTCAAGTAGACATATCAAGTCTACTTGAAGCATAAAGCCTAGTTGAAGTGCTAAGCCTACATGAAGAGAGGTCTTGTTGAAGTGCTAAGCCTAGTTGAAGTGCTAAGCCTACATGAAGAGAGAAGCCTTGTTAAAGTGCTAAGCCTAGTTGAAGCATGGCCTACTTGACAAAGTCTAGTTTAAGAATGAAATTTAGCTGAAATGTGAAGATTTAACTGTCAGTCTGCACAAGATGATGATATCTAGGCTAGTTATCAACAATTGCTTCCACAAATTTTGCTCATGTCGTTTCTATATCTGCTTGTTATTGTAGCAATAATTGGATCTTTAAGTTGGATTCATCTTTCATAGAGATCCATGGACATGGTTATAGTGATACATTCAGAAAACTGTATCAATATTAATCAACACAATGGACATGGATTTATAGTGATAACACACATTTATAGTAACAACAGACATAGGCATATTTACAGTGACAACAGACAAATACAGTGACAACACACATAGACATGTTTATAGTGATAACACACATTTACAGTAACAACAGACATAGGCATATTTACAGTGACAACAGACAAATACAGTGACAACATGCATATAGACATGTTTATAGTGATAACACACATTTACAGTAACAACAGACATAGGCATATTTACAATGGCAACAGACAAATACAGTGACAACACACATTTACAGTTATGTTTTACTTATTTCCATACAGATTGCATTAGTATCTAGTTTTTGCCAAAACATCTCTAGTTTTTAAGAATCAGATGGCGAATAGATCAATATAAGGGAAGACTGCAGTAAAACTATGTAGCAATGAGAAAACACGTAAAAACAAAGCTCTGTAGTTTTACAAAGTACAAAAACAATACATAATGAAGTTTCGACTGAAAAGGCTTTTTTCCATTCCTAGTTTTTCGCATTTATTTCGTTTTTAGTCACATATTTTCATTTGAGTGTTTTAGGGACTTATTGTCTGATTGTATATGTTTTATCTACCGTATAGGAAGTCTGAATTTCATTGCTTCTGTTGTATCGTTTGCTTGATAAAACATCGCTTGTATTATTTATGTAATTTGTCAAACTAAAGTACTTTGTTTTTACATGTTTCGCCAAGAACCAGAAGTCTTGTTTCTTGAAAGTCAGAGTATCATTATCAAATAGCTTGTCCTGAGCAGAACTTTTCCACCCCAACAGTCCTTCGGAATTTTTGTCTCTCATAGGCCAGATGTCCCGCCTCTGCAGTCGTCATGTTAAAACCATCAGTTACATCCTGAATCCATCTTCTCCTTGGTCTTCCTTTTCTCATCTTTGTCGATATGCTGCCTTCCATGATGATCTTCTCCAGCCCCTCATGTTTTTTTATGTCTAAAATACTTCAATTTTCTCATTATTTTTTGTGATAGCAGCCAGTTTTCTTTGATTTTGAATTCTTTCTGGATAAATCTATTTGTTCTCTTCTCTGTCCATGATATACGGAGGACTTCTGTAACACTTATATTCAAAAGCAGATATATATTTTTCGACTGCCTTGTTAAATGTCCATGCTTCACACCCATACATTTTCCATACCTCGAGTTATATTGGGTAATACGGTGTTATGCCCCTATTTTTAACTGACCGTCGGCACATGATGGGTGATGTGGTCAACATCATGCTGGCTGCCTTTATTTCTCAGTGCTGTGTCCGTTACCCAATTAAGGCTGGGTAGACTGAGAGCCGTTACAGTCAGAAAAATTTTCCACGTCCACTGTGGAACTGAACCCAGATCACAGGCAAAAGAAGCAAGTTCACTAACAACTACGTCGCTTCTGCGACTCTCAGGATGGTGAAGGGATAAATTAACTCTTTCTTTGAAAAAATCATTTGAAAACACCTACAAGCCAACAGAAACCCAAAGAAGAAGGAAAATCCAATCCCAAAAAAATTGAATACAGACACCATCCAGCTTGTGGAGAGGAAACAAATTATTTCAAAATTTGGCTGTACTGTACTTCACATTTAAACCAGATACAATAAACTCTTGTTGATTACATTTGATGGTTGGTAGAACATTCACAGGTAATTCAAAACAACTTGTTCAAACAAAAACATTTGATAATTGAAAAAATTAAACTATTTTGTTAAATTATATTATCAGGCTGTACCAATATCGACACCCATCTCTTCCAATCTGGTCTGTGAATGGGATTCACAACCCTGAAACTCCTCTTTTCGGAAAAACTCTCTTAATGCGTTAAGAATGTAATTTCAGTCCATTGCAGTTCACTCTGATATTGTAGCCGTAGCTTTAACCATCCTATCAGTTCATTACCCTTGACTCCTGAGTGTCCAGGAACACAAATAAAGGTGATTTCTCTGATCACTGTCTGTAGCAGTATGTCCACCCAGTTTCGTCTCACCATTCCTGTTTTGACTTTACAAATAATACTCATGGAATCTAACATGGAGCATTTAGCCGAATGGATTAGAGCGCTGCTCACATGCTAGAGACCCAAGTTCAATACATGGTAAGACCAAGTAGTTTTTTTCTGTCGAAGGCATAAAGAAAACATCCTAACCTGAACAGTTTCGCTGCGACTGCACTAGTCATGTAGCCATTTAATTCCATAGGCTCATGTACCTCCTGTCCTACTCTGCCCCAAAAGCGGTATTACAGGAAGTAACAACAGTAACTCATGGAGTCACTTTATATTATTCTATAGAAGTCATAGATTGTTGAGAGTTCTGTCTGTCAAATCATAATTTCTTATTTTGTTTGAATTTCAGAAGAAAGGATTACATGTTCTCTTTTTTAACTTCTTTCCTTCTGTTTTCATTATTAGTTAAACAATGATCCGACGAGATATTTGCAGCTGCCATCACTTTCACTTGAATTTCACACATCTAAAGGTGAAGGATTCTCTCTCTCTCTCTCGATCACCACCCAGACCATGTACCAGATCACCCCATATATTCTATTCATGTGAAATCTGATTCATGTAGCCTTAGTGTTTTTTTGGTGTGTGTCTTAGTCACATCTTCGCTTCGCCCTTTGTAGCTCTATGTCTTCGGCGATGTGTCCCCCCGGGTTTCAGCCAGCGTTGCGTAACAGGGTTCTTCTCCCCCATCTGAAAGCCATCAGTGAATTCTTCACTGACTGGTTGGCTATCCCAGTCGAGCAGCTAAAAACCTTCTCAATGGCCTATCAATCGACAGCTGAGAGGTAACAGTGACTTCTGAACTTTACACCCACCAAATTAGATGGACCGGTAACAACATCTAGGCAAGCTGAAGACTAGAAATCAGCTAAACTGAAGGATGCGAGCTATCCCAGTCAACGAGCAGCTTTGAGAATGAAATCCAGATGATAAAAGGAGAAATCAATATGAAGACAATCCATGACTTTTTAAGACTTGGTAATTCACACAACCCACCACTAATATTTGATAATTTTCAAATGTTCTATTGATAACTGAAAACAATAGAAAATTGAAGGCTACAGATAGCAAAGTTGATGGCTAACACTGCCTTTGGACATTCCACAGTTCGAGGTCAGCGTGAGTAAAAATCTCGGTGTGCACATGGTACGCAGTTGAGCTACATGAAACCTGATCATTAACTTAGTACCTAAATTAAAGTAATTCTGAAGTTGCGAGGACACTGGTGATAAGGAAAGAAAGCCTTCAAGCAATAATCAGTCAGAAGCATCAAATCACATGCCACGACTACGCCTGAATTCACAGGAAGCAAAATTTTAAAAAGTGGTAAAATTTCACATTCATAACTCAAACACATACAATATAAAACTGCTCAAACTTCACATTGAAAACAAATGACAAATTATTCAAATTCATATTAATAGTTCGCCAGTGTAGTGCCGGGGCTATCAAGGGAAGTAAAGAATAGTTAGTAACACTGCGGCGTACAAGGCGACTCAGGTAGGGGCCTAGGAAAGCTACCCTAGTAAATAAAAAGCATCGTAGAAATTGGATGTGCTGGCCTACTTGTAGGCACATAATTGGCACAATGTACAACCACTCTTAGGCTCGGATCACATACAAATCACACAGAGTGGTTAACAAGTATTTGATATGGAGCGTTCAAGAGAACTTCATACTTATAGTTAAATAAAAAACGATATTATAATTGTCAAATTTCATATTTACTACTTACAAGTAAAAAATAAACAATATTAAAAAATGGTTCTATTTCATATTTCTAACAGAGAATAGTTCATTGAACATGTTCATGCATAGCAATCACATCAAATAGAAAGAAAACAAGAAATAAAAGAATGATAGACAGCCCATACCACAAACTAAAAGAGATTCATAGAAAATATATATATATACATATTTCAAGTAAACAATGCATAAAGTGACAGTAATAAATGACTGAATACTCAAATTTTTTTAAATCTCAAATTACACACTTTGCGAAAACCCGGAGGAATATAACAAGAAGGGTCCTTGTCTGGAACCCGCAGGGACAGCGAAAGAAGGGGAGGCGGAGAAATACATGGAGACGAGATTTGGAGGCGGAGATCAACAATATAAGGGGGACTGCCTAGAGTAGTTGATAGTAGCTCGGCCTGCTAGCTGTGAGATGCCTCATAGCTCGGGTTCGAACCTACTGTCCGGCATTTGTTTGAGTACCCTGGTCTTACTCAGAACGATAACGTGAGTACCTCTGAAGTCGGAGAAAATCTGCCTGTATGGCGAGGAATACTAATTACGAGTACATTGAGCACACGGCTGCCAGTGTAAAGTAATTTCAGAGATGAAACTTCGTCTGAGTTGAAAGCGGACGAAAGAAAAAAAAAAAAAAAGAAAAAAAAAACAATATAAAGAAGAGTTGGAGGGAGCTGCAGGAGATAGCTAGAGATAGAAGGACTTGGCATGAGTTGGTTGAGGGCCTATGCCCCAATCCGGTGTAAAAGGCAAAGAGAGAGAGAGATTGAAGTTTGGGTTGTGTTAAATACACATCTTTCTTTCTTTTCTCCAATCATGTTTTGTCTCAAAGTGTCAGGATAAGAAGAGATTTCTAGAACAGGTTTTTGTGTGAGCTTCATAAATATTGTTTTTCACCGCCTATGTTATTTATGAGTACAACTGTGTCTGTAGCTCAAGCGGTAGTTAGCTCGATCACGAACCCAAGCGTACCTGGTTCAAACCCCACAGTGGGCAGGTTTGGAAGCAAATTTGTTTCTGTGGAATTTTTACAAAAGTTAAAAATAAACCTCACCGTTCAGAAAGCAATGGCAAACTACTGAACGTATAAGTGAGTGCCTTGAAAATCAACGACTCGTTTATGGGTTGATGGCTGCGCCCTTTAGGATATGCCACGATTTTCATTTTCATGTTATTTATGAGGTTCACCTTTTGCTTTGTATCCATTGTATCGGAGTAACATTGCTCTTTGAGGCAATTGGTAATTTGCTTCCAAACTGTCCACCGCGGATTTGAACCAGGTACACTTGGGTTGTGATGGAGCCCACTAGCACTTAAGCTACAGACGCACACTGAGTATAACTTCATGCTAATAAAATGTTTGACAATATACAAACTATCTAACATTGGTTAAATAAACTTGAATTATAAACATCAAAATATAACTAATATTTCTACACATATTTCTGTAACTATAAACTCCCACTTACTGTCACATTTGGTTAAAGACAACAGATATATCTTACACACATAATAGTATCAATTTATTACAAAAACATTGAAGAAACCAAAAAAAAACAATGAAGAAACAATACAATAAGCTAGAACAGAACACAGTAGTAGTAGTAGTCAAAGCTGCTGTACCTGCTGCATGTCCTGAGATACTCACTGTAGGTCACAGAAATGATTTATAAAGATCAGTTAAAATAATGACTAAATAACATCTGATGAATATTTCATTTCTATCCCTGTTTTCTCCTCATCAATAGCAACCATTAAAATAACATTATTCAAATAAATATTTTATAGGTACCAACATGTCATGAGGTTCTGTATGGGGGTGCAATAATAAATCAAATCTTTGTTCCTTATCCCTTCTTTACCTCATCAAAAGTAACCAATCAGATAATGCCATTCAAAATAAAAAGTATATGCGCTGACATATGATGAGATTCGGTATAGGTTTAGTTGCAGCCCCCAGTAACAGAAGGCTGAATAGCTTAGCCGACAAATCGGAAATTGCTATTTGATGGGTGTCGACTTTTATATATGTTTGATAAAACACTGTACACTTTATTGCTCAATTCTTTGAGTTCATGGTTATTTATTGATGAAAAGTGTTAATAATACTGATATTTCTGAGTGTTAAACTGAACTTGTAATATAACATAACATTGATTTAGCATGTTGTTGTTGCGTTGTTTTAAAAATGAATTTCTCTTTATCTAACAATACAGGAATGCGAGTTCATGTGACGGTTGTGGTCTATTTCCTAGAATTTTTACATGAGCTTGCTGGTCTTATGTTATCGGGAGCCAAAGTTTAGTATAGTATATCAAATATTCTATGAGGTTCTGTATAGGTGCAATATATCAAATATTCTATGAGGTTCTGTATAGGTGCAATATCAAATATTCTATGAGGTTCTGTATAGGTGCAATATATCAAATATTCTATGAGGTTCTGTATAGGTGCAATATTATCAAATATTCTATGAGGTTCTGTATAGTGCAATATTATCAACATATTCTATGAGGTTCTGTATAGGTTGCAATATATCAAATATTCTATGAGGTTCTGATAGGTCAATATTATCAAATTTTATGAGGTTCTGTATAGGTTTAATAGTTATCAAAATTCTATGAGGTTCTGTATAGGTGCAATATTATCAAATATTCTATGAGGTTCTGTATAGGTGCAATATATCAAATATTCTATGAGGTTCTGTATAGGTGCAATATCAAATATTCTATGAGGTTCTGTATAGGTGCAATATATCAAATATTCTATGAGGTTCTGTATAGGTGCAATATTATCAAATATTCTATGAGGTTCTGTATAGGTGCAATATTATCAAAATTCTATGAGGTTCTGTATAGGTGCAATATTATCAAAATTCTATGAGGTTCTGTATAGGTGCAATATATCAAATATTCTATGAGGTTCTGTATAGGTGAAATATTATCAAATATTCCAACACTAAAAAAAACCCAAACAATTGTATATTTGTAAAACAAACAAAAAAAGAAATATATATATATCTAAATCACATTCAATTTCCTTTTCCCAAATAAAACAAAATAGGGAAACTAACATGCTAACAAATAACCTATACTGAAATGAACAGGTTCAAATGGACCTCCTTTTTCTCTCAAAAAGCTGCAGCAACTAGTGCATGAGACATGTTGTACAGAGACACAGTGCACCACAACCTTCTACATCAATGATAAGTCTGATGAGTATAACAAGTTCAAGCAAACAAGCAGTTTCTTGGAAACAAGGTGAAAGGTTATGACCTCCACCTTACTTACGAAACTGGAGTCTCAAAATAGACTACCACAGGCAGGCTTAGAAATAAATTTAATTAGCCAGATTATCAGCTAGTTCTTACAACAGAATACCAGCTAGTTCTTACAACAGATTATCAGCTAATTCTTACAACAGATTATCAGATATAAGGGAAGACTGCAGTAAAACTATGTAGCAATGGTGAAACACTTACAAACAAAGTACTGTAGTTTTACAAAGAACAATACACAATGATGTTTCAATCCAAATTTTGTATATGGTAAATGTATATATTTCATTATTATTGTTTATATTCTTTCTTCCATTCCTAGTTTTCCACAATCATTTTGTTTTTAGTCACATATTTAGTTTTACGGCCATTAGGGATTTATTGTCTGAATCTATGTTATGTCTGCTATTTAAGAAGTAAATTTCTTCCCTTCTAGTGTATCTTCTTCTTGATAAGGAAGCTCTTCTTTTGGTCGAAATGTCCCTGTGTATTGTTATTGTTTTTGTACTTTGTAAAACTACAGTACATTGTTTTTGTACTTTGTAAAACTACAGTACATTGTTTTTAAGTGTCTTGCCAACAGATTATCAGCTAATTCTTACAACAGATTATCAGCTAATTCTTACAGAGCAGATTATCAGCTAATTCTTACAACAGATTATCAGCTAATTCTTACAACAGATTATCAACTAATTCTTACAACAGATTATCAGCTAATTCTTACAACAGATTATCAGCTAATTCTTACAACAGATTATCAGCTAATTCTTACAAGAGTCAGATTATCAGCTAATCCTTACAACAGATTATCAGCTAATTTTACAATAGATTATCAGCTAATTCTTACAAGAGTCAGATTATCAGCTAATTCTTACAACAGATTATCAGCTAATCCTTACAACAGAATATCAGCTAATCTTACAACAGATTATCAACTAATTTTTACAAAGATTATCAGCTAATTCTTACAACAGAATATCAGCTAAATTTTACAACGGATTATCAGCTAATTCTTACAACAGTTAGATTATCAGCTAATTCTTACAACAGATTATCAGCTAATTTTTACAATGGATTATCAGCTAATTCTTACAACAGAATATCAGCTAATTTTTACAACGGATTATCAGCTAATTCTTACAACAGTTAGATTATCAGCTAATTCTTACAACAGATTATCAGCTAATTTTTACAATGGATTATCAGCTAATTCTTACAACAGAATATCAGCTAATTTTTACAACGGATTATCAGCTAATTCTTACAACAGTTAGATTATCAGCTAATTCTTACAACAGATTATCAGCTAATTTTTACAATGGATTATCAGCTAATTCTTACAAAACAGATTTAAGCTAATTCTTACAACAGAATATTAGCTATAGAATACCCCAAAACTTGTGCTGAGAAACAAAATGGTTGTAAAAAAAAACCTCCTATCAACCAAAAGTATCGGAAAATTTGAATATATAATATGCTAATGACATAAAGCTACAGGGAGATTTGATCCATAAAATCAGGACATCCATCAGTGTCCATTTTGGTATTTTTGCAGTATAAAAATACATCAAATGTTTTCATGTTAATATTTTCAATACATTACTGCATTGTTTTGAAACTTAAAAGGTGTACAGTAAATCCAGGAGAAAATAAGACTTAATTTGGGGAAAATCATTGGCTATTAAACAAAATAATGTCACCAAAAAAAAGCTTGCAATGAACATGGTGCATACATCATAAACACAAACTTATATTCATTACACATTTTTTTGGTTTCCATTATCTTGGTTACTGGAAATTTATCTAGACATATCAAAATGTCTATCCATATTTCTTAATGAAGAATTGATAACTTAGAAATATACTAGGTCTGCTGACATACATCAACAGGGAAGGATATAAGTTCAACAACAGATTAATCAACTAAGATTTTCATGTGTGGAAACAAACAAATAATGTAGGTTTCTTTATAATAATGAACATTTCCTTAAAATAATGTTGATTTCTTTAAAATAATGTTGATTTCTTTCAAATAATGTTGATTTCTTTCAAATAATGTTGATTTCTTTCAAATAATATTGATTTCTTTAAAATAATATTGATTTCTTTAAAATAATGTTGATTTCTTTAAAATAATGTTGATTTCTTTAAAATAATGTTGATTTCTTTAAAATAATGTTGATTTCTTTAAAATAATATTGATTTCTTTAAAATAATGTTGATTTCTTTAAAATAATGTTGATTTCTTTAAAATAATGTTGATTTTTAAAAATAATGTCGATTTCTTAAACAATAATGTTGAGTTAATACAAAATAATGTTGAGTTATTAAAATAATGTTGATTTCTTTAAAATACTGTAGATTTCTTACAAATAATGTAGATTTCTTACAAATAATGTAGATTTCTTTAACAATAATGTGGACTGAAAACTAAATGTTAAGATAGCAATAGACACCATGACAAAACTGTAGTGTAGATATGATTTGTAAACTTTATGCTCAATGAAAGACCTCAAACACAAAAGGAAATTGAAAGTTTGGGGAAAACAGGTAATAATAATGTGTCAGGTTTTGTGGAACAAAATGTAATTGTTGCGAAGTTGAAGTTAGTGTTCAGAAAATGAAATAAATGATCACAACAACCTAAAAATAGCTCGTTATGTGACAATACACTACAGCAGCGTTTCCCAAACTGGGGTCATCGAGGTACTCACAGGAGGGGGAGGGAGGGGAGGGGGTCTTCAAGCACTTGAAGAAATATTATATCTTTGACATTTCAAACAAAAAAATACATTTTTAAAACTATGTATAAAAACTGTGGTAAACTAGTTCCGCTTCAAAATCAAAGGACCCGGACCAGACTGGAGTCTAAATGTCTGACAGGATAAAATGAAAGATTATTTGAAGTTTCCAGCAAACTAAGAAATTGGAACCAGCTTGACTTTGGTGTGGTGTAATAGTAACTCCATCGCTAGAAAAATGAAATTTAAGTAATTGGCTTAAACGATCTTGGGAAAGATAGGATAAATAACATTGGCGTGCACTGGGTTTTGCTAAAATACATTTTGGCTGAGCTTCAGGATGGATTGCTTGGCTGAAATTGAAACGTAAATGTACTGATGATGCTAATGATGATGTGTCTTGTTCAAGGCAAAAGGAAACCTCTTTCTATTTATTAAAAAAATGTTAAATTGCAGACATTGTTTACTATTGTAGCACACAGATAATTAATTCCTGTCATTTTCATATATAGAGACTTTTAGAGTCGGCGGCAGCAAAATGTATTTAAAAGGGGGTCTGCCCACGTGCCCAGCGTGTTCGTAGCGCGTTGGACTGTGGGTGACTAGCCCTCTGTGTGTACGGGTTCAATTCCGTGGGCAGGCAGAAAAGCCACAGATTCCCCAGATTCACGGTGTTCGTGGCACCGAACCGAAGGGTTACGATGTCCATGGCACCGAGCCGAAGAGCTGAAAAGCTCAAGTGCTTCTGGATCGGAAAAAAAAAAAAAAAGGGGGGTCCATGAAAATGCAAAGTTTGGGAACTGCTGCACTAGAGAATAAACTAACTAATCACATGACAAAAACCTACATGTCATGTGACAATAAACTAACCAATCATGTGAAAATAAATTCCTATCATGTGACAATAGACTAATGAAAGAATAACTTAACTATAATATATAACAAATAAACTAACTAGTCAACCCACATCCCAAGTTGTTATAGCAGCTTTGTTAATAGGCTGATAGAGAAAAAAACCAACCAAAACCATGCCAAAATTAATTATTAGTTGGCCTGTAAAGATATTTGTGAACCAAAGATAAAATATTTGCAAATATATTCATTGCTGACTTATAAAAAACCTTAAGAAGTTAAAATTATATATCTGGAACAATTCTCACATTTTCAATGTTTTAAACGGATACATAAATCAATATTTAGGAAAACATATTCTATGATGATAATGTTTAGAATTTATGTAATTATAAATATCATTTTTGTAACACAAATATCATCTTTGTGATAATGTTCGAAATTTCTGTCAGTATAAATATCATTTTCTAAAACAAATTTCTTTTACTTCTTGAACGCTCCATATCAACCACTTGTTAACCACTCTTTGTGATTTTATGTGATCTGAGCCTAAGAGTGATTGTACATTGTGCCAGTCATAAGCCTACAAGTTGGTCAGCATATCCTATTTTTGCTTCGCTTTTTATTTACTAGAATAGCTTCCCTAGGCCCCTACCTCAGTCGATTCCTTACAACATGCCTTGTAAGTCGCAGTGGTACTATTCTTTGCTTCAATGTGGGCCCCGACCAGCGAGCAGATAACAAATATCACCTTTGTGCTAATGTTTGAAATTTCTGTAATTATAAATATCATTTTTAGAAACAAATATCATCTTTGTCTGTGTTGAGAATGTTTTGGTGATATCTAAAATTATAAATACCATATCTGAAAAAAAATCATCTTCGAAGTGTAATAAAATGGGAAATTATAAATATCAGATATTCAAAAAACAAATATCACGTTTAGAACTTCTGAAATAAAATATTTCATTTCTGAGTGTTGTCCATATTTATAATCTTATAAGATTCTTACTGTTTATATACCGAGTTTCAAGGTGTATTTTTTGTTCATTACTTGAGAAACATCTAGAGATTCTTGTTCGTTACTTTTATTATCGATATAAGGCAAGACTGCAGTAAAACAATATAGCAATGAGGAAACACACAAAAACAAATTACTGTAGGTTTACAAAGTAAAAACAACAGACAGCAACGTTTCGACCAAAAGGTCTTTGTCAAGCAAAGGATACAAATGAAGCGAAGACTGTTAGGGATTTGTTGTCTGACTATATGTTATATCTGCTGTAGAGAAGTCTGAATTTAACCGCTTCTGTTGTATCCTTTGCTTGATAAAAGCCTTTTTTTGGCCGAAAAGTGGCTATATATTGTTTTTGTACTTTGTAAAACTACGACACTTTATTTTTACATGTTTCGCCATTGTTCATGACTTAACTGATTGGCTTCCATAAGCCGCTGGGAGCAAAACTGTGTATTTGTTTTAAAATTATCTTAAAGACAATTTATATACCCACAAAATGGAATATATTACTCATAAAAATCTGTTAATAATTAAGAAAACTACAGCTTAATTTGACACCAGTACTGGGAAAATAGGACCTAAATTTAATTCAGACACACCCTGTTTTTCAATTTAGAAGCTAATCATTTAATAAACATCTAGAAATTATTGTACAATACTTGAGAAATATCTAGAAATTCTGGTACATAACTTGAGAAATATCTAGAAATTCTTGTACATAACTTGAGAAATATCTAGAAATTCTGGTACATAACTTGAGAAACATTTAGAAATTCTTGTACAATACTTGAGAAATATCTAGAAATTCTGGTACATAACTTGAGAAATATCTAGAAATTCTGGTACAATACTTGAGAAATATCTAGAAATTCTGGTACATAACTTGAGAAATATCTAGAAATTCTTGTACAATACTTGAGAAATATCTAGAAATTCTTGTTCATAAATAGATATAAAATGAACATGATAAAGTTAGCAGATATTGTTACTTGTTGACATAAATAAATTGAGTGCAACCATTAAGCAGATGACTACTAGGACAAGATAGAGAGAGACAAGCAAGTGTGCTGCCCTTAAAACCCAACAAACAACTGCAGAGCAAGACTTGGTTAGACAGGATGCAGAGGCTGAGAAGAGATTAGTTGATACATGGGAGTATACATACTTGAATTCATCTGTCTCCGTAGACAGTTCTTGTTCGATCTGAAGCAGAACTTGAACCTGTTGTTGTGTAAAATAGAAAACTGTGTCTTAGATCAAGGAATACAATCTTTCATTTTGCTGGGGACATTACACGTAACGTTACAGAAAATCTTTACTATCTTCAAAATTACATCTCGCCGGTGCTACAGAGTTCATGCACTGCAGCTGAGATCTTCCTGTGTAAGAAAGAGATCGGAGCACACATGGTTACTCACCAAAGTGCAATGATGATGGTCCTATCAATCAATCAATGTTACAGGTGAAGATACAGGTAAAAATATAGGTGTAGGTACAGATGTTATAGGTCTCTGTGGTTAAGTCGTTGCCTTATGTTATGAAGGTTGGGCATTCGAATCTGGACCGCACCGATCTGTTCACATGTGCATTTTTGTTCTGAGACCAAAGGATTGTTGCTGGAGCTAGAGTTCATGCACTGTGCGATACTCTCGGCAGGTGCCATGCCAGTTCTGCGGAGAGGGACCGAGCTATATGGAGTAAAACCCGATGCAATGAATTCAATCTTTCGGTTTTAGACTCTTTTTTAATGCTACAGGAGTAGGTACATGTAATGTCTTTGGTGTAGGTACACACAATGATATAAGTGAAGGTACTGGTAATATTGCAGGTGAATGTACAGGAAACAACAAATTAAATGGTGTTGCCACGTAAGCAGATTACCATCAGACAGTGCACCTCAAAGAGCAATGCTACTCCAATACAATGGGTACAAAGCAAAAGGCCGCCACGCAAAAGATGGACCTCAGAGATAACAGAGGCGACGAAAGAGACTATTTACAAAGCGCATACTAGGGCCCATTTGATAAATCTCTTCCTGACCTGGCGCTGTGAGGCAAACAGGATTCGAGAAAGAAAGAAAGATGTACAGGTAATGCTATAGGTGTAGGTACCGATACTACTATATGAGAAGGTACTTGTTTCTTGTAGATCTTTCATTTGGTTTTGGTTTACAAAGTGTTCTTTAAAAAACCACCGAACTGCCATCCCACTTGAATCAGTAGTAGTGAATGAACTGAGTGGTCTTGACTTCAGAGGAGACTGTCATCATTCTTGTGAATGAAATTTCCCTAGTTAGATAAGTTTTCTACTGTGTGAGACTCTGCTGCGACTCTCTTACAATATTGAAGGCATGCTGATGATGAAATGAGTTGTGTTCTGTTGTCAGAAATAGATCAACAACAGGTTTCATCATATGTTGATTTTTGTTTCAATATCCAGACATATATGTTATGAGAATGCTCCATGAGAAGGCGAGGCAAGGGCTTGATGCACATATCACTGCAATATTACTGCACATACTGGCTGAAATTGTATGAACTGATTTTTGTTATTGTTGTCCGCTTTGAATTCAGGAGTAATTATGATGTCACTGATTGATTTTTGCATGAAGGTTTGCTTTCCTTATCATCAGTGTCCCTCGCTATTCAGGTGAGCCTTCTTCTGACCTTAAAGATACTTGTAACTGAGATCTCCAAATAAAATAGAAGTATATATATATATCTTGTACCGTTACACGGGGCCTGCCAGTAATTTCTCCATACTGCCCTGTCCTGGGCAAATCGCTGAATCTCTTCCTTGGAATTTCAATATTTCTCGCCTCTCTCAGCAAAATTAATTTCAGGGTTTCGATAGGGCGTACGATTTCAAATATAAAGGAATAAAATTGATTAAAGTAACAATAAAGGAAGTTACCATTTCTGTTATGATGGTTGGCCACAACGATGTTAGATGTTGAGGTGACATGCGCAGAATGAGCACTCTGAAACACAGGAACACGGAGGACATCACATTGGCCACCTGAGGGAGTCTCAGGCATTCTGCAAGTCTCTCTATACAAATTTCAACAGATAATGATATGTTAATACAGAAAATATCAACTTTTTAACGAAACATCAATTTTTTTTATAACAGTTCAGTTTAAAGTTACTGACAAATAAAATGAAGTAACATTGAAATAAGATGCTACCAAAAAATTCTTAGAATGCACTGGACAGAGTAGAGAAAAAACAAGGACATACCACAAGACTTACATATCGTGGAGCATTGGCTCATAAACAACATTATGTCCTGGAATGTGAAGTATTTCGGACACGTTAAATAACACTATGGTTTAGAGAGAACAGTAATGGAAGGCATGGTTCCTGGAGGTAGAGGCAGGAGAAGACCAAAACGAAGATGGCAGCAGGACAGCATGCATCCACTATCCCAACCATAATTCAAAATGTTGTTATTTCCATGTCATAAATGTCTAGAACCCACCATGTCATTTGGGTCATGGGTTCTTTTTCTTGCTAATGTGTTTCACAGTTTTCAAGGAGTAGTTTTATGACTGTTGTCAAGGCACTTTACTCGTTGAAGATAATAAAGCCATTCTAAACTGATTTGTTACAGAGTGTTTTTTTGGCCTCTGGACGGGATTATTTCTTTAGCTCCAAAAAAATTGCAAACGAAGTTTAGCAACAAATTGAAGACAGATTGGATGTCGTTTCATAAAATATTTACTGTATTAACAAATATAATGTAGTGTTAGCTATGCAGGAAACATATTAGCATTCATTAAAAATTGAAATTGGGAGAACAAAAATCCAATTTATGAAGGGCCTTGATGAACAATAGGTTGAATAAACAAGTCCGACTGCTCTCTTTATATTGGTAATCCATTTATGAATATATAAACATTTTAAAAATTGTCATTAGATGCATTGTTTATTAACTGTTTACAAACTAGCATCATGACCTATCAGGAAAAATCTCAAGATTTTTTTGGGGGTTGCAGGGTATCCTAGAATGAATGGTAAACTAGATTTCACTTCTAATTCTAGCATAATTTTCCACGATGGCATGTTTTTGTTAACTCTTCCCTTTTAAGAATTTTCAGTTAATATAAAAGGCATTAAGGAACGGAAAGTAATGGGAAAGCAATGAAATATGTTCAATCTTTAAAACGATGATACATCCCTGCGATAAGCCTTGCGGATCTTTAAAAGTAACGGCTTGTACGCAATCAGTTGAGTTTATCACAATCATCATGTACTATCACGGCATAGAAGATTGACGGCAATTTATCTCCAACAAATTCTATCACTTGTCATGTTGCTTCACTGGAGTTTAGGTATAAACAAATGGGACAAAATAGCAGTTTGGTACCCACCTTGAACCTCTGGCATAGCTCTTTGGTACTGGTCAGTCTCACTACAGAAGATAGTAAAGGCCAGCCTCTTCATCATCTGTGATCGTAACTCATACTCCTGCTCCTTGCTGCTGAACAGGTTCAGTGAGCCACTCTGTGTGATTGTCACACGACCTTAGGATAAGAATGATTTGGAAAATAGATTGTCACATGACTTCCGGATAAGAATGAATTGAAAAAATATACTTTCTTCTACTGCGTTCTCACTAGATTGGGATTTCGGATTCTCTAATAAAGGCAGCCATCTGCCTCAGATTATCAGCCACGCCATATAGTTTGTCTTGGATGCTAGTGTAAGTGGGCCACCTATTTCTTCTCAAGTCTGCATACTGGGGGCAGTTCTGTAGGATATAATTCCTATGATTTCTGTTTTCCCGTTTGTGCCGACGTCTTCTGGCAGTAAGTTTTGGTCACCCTCGTGATGGTAGGTCTGACATTCTTGATGCTCGTCCATCACGGGTGATGATGACCACACAAATTTTCATCCTAGGGAATGTAGTTGCGCTATGTTTGTCTGTGCGTGCGTAGATGACTAGTGAGCCCGATACGGGCTTGAAATGTTCGTGTACAGTGTGTGCAAGGTATACTTGCACTTGTGGGAAGTTTTACTGCCTTTCTGTTTTGACGTCTTTGCTCCATCCGTGCTGTTCTACTGACATTCTTACTGCGTGGCTAAATCTTCAAGGGAGATTGGCGGTCGTAGAATCTGTTATCCCATTCCTCATTGTGAGGAGCCGTTGCACCATGTTATGCGCCTTACAGCCTGGTGCATCCGTTTTCTGCAAGCATTTGTTTCAGGTTAGCATTCCCTAGGAAAAGTATACATACCGATACATTTGTTAAAACACTGAACAATTTAAAAAGTATATTGTACTGACAGAATATGATTTTATTCCATGCTTGAATTATGAGAGAATTACTATTTCATAACATTCTTTTTCACTTTAACTCGAGTTATTATTTAGTTCTTAACTATCAATTTCACTGACATCAGAGCCATTAAAGCCTACCTCAGCACTGGACATGATTGAAATATTCCACAGTCACAGAAAAATATTTACAATAAATAATTGATTCTGCCAAACGTAACGTAAACAAGCATGATAGTTTCCAAAATGGATGACTAAACACACTAGGCATAAATCTGAACTTGTCATTGGCTGGGCTATTTAAAAACTAGCCACTCAGATTACTTGTTATACGGGGTCGATATTTATGCCTGTCAGTGTTTCTCGCTAGATTAATGGCAGCAAGAAAATCGGTCCTGTCATCCCAAGAGGGTTAACTTTTTCCACGCAGAGTTATTTCCTCAATTTTTAAGCAGTTAATTCAAGGGAGGTAAAAACCAACAACAAAAAAACCAATCTCAACTACTCGTCAATAAATAAACATATATATATTATTATATAGTAAATTGAAGAAAATTGGACAACCGAATAGAATAACAAGGTTAAAAAGTAGTAGAAGTAAAATAGTAGAAGTAAAACTAGAAAGACTTCTTATAAGGAAGCAACTCTATGGCACAGTGTGCGACTAATAGCGTGCAACGGACTTCCGCCGTGGCGCAGTGTGCGGCTTAAAGCGTGGAAAGAGTTAAACAACTATTTAGTATCTGTAACATATCAAACAGCTATTATATAAGATGAAAATCAAGGGCACACAACTCACCCATCAAATCTTTGAAAGTTGTCTTATCATGTGTCATAAGATTGTCAATAATAACTCGCCAAAAGGCAATGCTTCGTACATCCATCTGAAAGAACAAAGGCTCCATGAACATCTCAAAGGCTTCCTTTCTCCAAGCTCGTCGAGTGTACTGGTACCCAGATATGCTAGACAACATCTGACTGCAGGCTCGATAGCTAGGCAAGTTGTGAGAGCTGTGGGAAGATTACAAGAGAGTTGACAGTTCGAGTAAGTATATAGAAAACAGGTACGCTGTAACTTCAGCAAAGGAAGAAAATGAAAACAGAAAGTAATATACTTGATGTAGTTTTACAAAAGACAACAACAGACTAACTCTACATTTTGATCCAAATGTCTTTATCAAGCACAAGATAATGATGAAGGCTTCCTGTCAGCCTCGAGAGACAATGGTCTCTCATTGATCATTGGCATCTCTGTCTCAGGAGACAATAGGTTTTGCTTCATGTAGTATGTTCTGTGCTGAATCACAACGTCTGGTCGGGCTGTGATGTCCTATTCTGGAGTGGTAATCCTTGCCACAATTGCTGCAGGTGAAACTGGAGCTGGTACATAGGATTGTCTCTCTGCCCTATCTTTTGCCTCCATATGTGATGTTGCTCGTCTTCTTGAGCCAACCCTCGCCATTCTTGCATGTCTTTGGTCTCTACTTCAAAATAAATGAAGGCAAGTAAACCTTATTCACCTCAAAACTATGACAGTGAATGAATTATTATTTGCTTATGTATGATGGTTGAAGCTAAATGAGAACAATATTCTAGAAGTGAAAGATGCACTTACCTGTGATGTCTGAGGTATGGAAAGACATTATAAAGAAGAGTTGTCAGGAAATGAGCCACCTTATCCTTCTCGTCACTGTTGTATATGACATCTAGTATAGGTGCTGTCAACTGAAGATGGTTAGAAGTGAAAGATACACTTACCTGTGATGTCTGAGGTATGGAAAGACATTATAAAGAAGAGTTGTAAGGAAATGAGCCACCTTATCCTTCTCGTCACTGTTGTATATGACATCTAGTATAGGTGCTGTCAACTGAAGATGGTTAGAAGTGAAAGATGCACTTACCTGTGATGTCTGAGGTATGGAAAGACATTATAAAGCAGAGTTGTCAGGAAATGAGCCACCTTATCCTTCTCGTCACTGTTGTATATGACATCTAGTATAGGTGCTGTCAACTGAAGATGGTTAGAAGTGAAAGATACACTTACCTGTGATGTCTGAGGTATGGAAAGACATTATAAAGAAGAGTTGTAAGGAAATGAGCCACCTTATCCTTCTCGTCACTGTTGTATATGACATCTAGTATAGGTGCTGTCAACTGAAGATGGTTAGAAGTGAAAGATACACTTACCTGTGATGTCTGAGGTATGGAAAGACATTATAAAGCAGAGTTGTAAGGAAATGAGCCACCTTATCCTTCTCGTCACTGTTGTATATGACATCTAGTATAGGTGCTGTCAACTGGAGATGGTTAGAATTGAATAAACAATTGAAGAAGTTTGAATTACATCAATCTAAAAATGAGATTGTTTCAGATATATTTTATCATGGTCATTTGTACAAATGGAAGAATTATTTCAGATATATTTTATCATGGTCATTTGTACAAATGGAAGAATTATTTCAGATATATTTTATCATGGTCATTTGTACAAATGGAAGAATTATTTCAGATATATTTTATCATGGTCATTTGTACAAATGGAAGAATTATTTCAGATATATTTTATCATGGTCATTTGTACAAATGGAAGAATTATTTCAGATATATTTTACAATGGTCATTTGTATAAATGGAAGAATTATTTCAGATATATTTTATCATGGTCATTTGTACAAATGGAAGAATTATTTCAGATATATTTTATCATGGTCATTTGTACAAATGGAAGAATTATTTCAGATATATTTTATCATGGTCATTTGTACAAATGGAAGAATTATTTCAGATATATTTTACAATGGTCATTTGTACAAATGGAAGAATTATTTCAGATATATTTTATCATGGTCATTTGTACAAATGGAAGAATTATTTCAGATATATTTTATCATGGTCATTTGTACAAATGGAAGAATTATTTCAAATATATTTTATCATGGTCATTTGTACAAATGGAAGAATTATTTCAGATACCTTCCTCTCCTCTTCGATCGTTCTAGGTCTGTTTTAATCATTCTCATTGTGATATATAAACAGCCACACATCAGAACGTGATGTACGTGCACCAGCCTTCAGCACCTATTTGAGCTCAGTTGCTTATCCTTCGGTGGGGTGTTCGTTTTCAGCCAGCTTTTTATTTACTAGGGTGAGCTTTCCCTAGGGTTCGATCAGCTTTGCCGTATTTTTGGGCTTTGTGATCTACGCCGGGACAGTGAGTTACGCTATTTATGCCCGTTCTGACTGAGAAATATTTCTCAGGGCTTGTAAGCTTATCCTCGTACGGCGTCTTACTCGTATAAAACACCGTGTAAAGTATCGGCCTTCGCCAATGTTCAGACCCGAACTTCCTGTTTGATCCGTACATTGTCGGCCTTGCTTTACCGTACATTTTTGAGTTTGGTCCGGAGAAGGAACATTCTCAGCCTTTTCTAGACGCGCATTGGTACGTGGCAATTTGCAATTAACCTTGAAAGCATTGGCATGGGGCCGAGTACAAACAATGTAGAGGGTCGTTTCAGTCGGCACTATCAGCGTAGCTGAGGATTTTGCGCTCGGCGCCATCACCCGCCCCAGTTATTCCGGGGATGTTAGTTACGACTGCAATCGAACCTTGCCCGGTTGCCCCAAGGCTGGCAGTTCCGTTTGGCATCACCAACCTCAGTTCTTCCGGGGATGTTAATTTTTAGTCGCACAGTACCTTGCACGGTTTTCCCAGGGCGGTAGTTTCGTTATGCACTAAACGCAACTTGTTCTTTTGCGCTCGACAAACCTTGCCCAGTACATGTATCTGCACCAGGCTACCGATGCGGGGTCAGCTGCAATCTTCTTTCGCACCAACACGAGGTAGACTTTATTGCGTTTCGGTCCTGTCTTATTTGTTCTTGCCGACGGGCTGGCAATGTTTGCCCCCTCCTCAGGGCTTCGAGCTTTGCCCTACGTGGGCATACGTTTGGTCACTGGATGCACCTCTCATCCATGTCTGAGACGTTTCGTTGCTGTTTCTTTGCGTTCAGGGACTTTGGCAATATCTTGTTGGACATCGGTCAGGAGATTTGTGCGTTTGCCTGTATGTATCTTTATTGTATTTCCGTAATTGCACTGCTACCACTACCAGTAGTTTTCTCTCCCGATCCCTGCCCCTCTTAGCCAGACCGGAACCAGAGTCTGTTTCTAGGGTCACCGTGTGGAGGTTGGGGGCAGGGTCTTGGTTAGCGCGCCACCTCGCTAACCCTGGCTCATGTTACCACCATGACCTCATGAGCCTTTGACCCCTATTTCAGATACATTTTACAATGGTCATTTGTACAAATGGAAGAATTATTTCAGATATATTTTACAATGGTCATTTGTACAAATGGAAGAATTATTTCAGATACATTTTACAATGGTCAATTGTACAAATGACCATGATAAAATATATCTGAAATAATTCTTCCATTTGTACAAATCGTCATTATAGACACTTGGACATAAAAACCAATGCTATAATTGTGCAGACAGACATTGAACAGAGCAGACACAGACATATTGTACAAACTGATAATCTGGGGTTTTCAGAGTTTAAAAGAAATACTGACCTCAGCAAGTAGAGCCAGGGCCTGGACACTGTATTTAGAATCTGACACTTGACTTCTCTGTACCTGCGTTTTAACTGTACTGACCTCCTTCTTGATCTCTGCATGCCCCAGGCCAGTTGAAGGAAAGATATAGAGACACGGTTAACAAACTCAACAAATGTATAAATAAATGTAAAAATAAATATCATTATAAAACAGTATCGACTGTAGTATATGATCATGAATCTCTATAATATATCTTCAACAATTACATCGAAGATTCTCACCAGTGCTATATAGTTTGTGCACTGTTGTTGAGAACTTCATGTGCAAGAAAAAGATTGGAGCACATATGTTTACTCACCAAAGTGCAATGGTGATGGTCTACCAATTAGTAATGGATGTCCATAAACATGTTTTGAGCATGAAAAATATACCATCTAAATTGTGTTTTCTATCAAAAAGAAAATTGAGAAAGTAATATATAAAGATACTAGAGATGAAAATAGAAGATATTGAACAACTTAACATCATGGCATGGAAGTAAGTTAACAATAATAAATTGCTGTGTGTTGACGGGGCCAGTAAGGGCAGCAAAGAATAGTAACACTGCGATCTACAAGGTGACTGAGGTAGGGGCAGGAAAGCTACCTTAGTAAATAAAAAGCATCACAGAAATCAGATATGCTGGCCTACTTGTAGATGCATAACTGGCACAACATACAATCACTCTTAGGCTCAGATCACATACAAATCACAAAGAGTAGTTTAACAAGTGGTCGATATAGTGCGTTCGGGGTAGAAGAACAGCTTGCAGAGTGACCAGATACAGCAAAAAGATATCTAAGAAAATAGTGCATACAAATTATTTTTACAACTTGTTGGTCAACACATTTTCGAAGACCAAAAAAATGAAGTTTATGATGAACATATCTCTGTTATGGTTGATCTTAAACTGGTTCTGAGAACTGTGGAGAAGTTCTGACTGAACCTGATGGCTTTGTGCATTTAAGAAAGTAGTAGGCAAGTCTGTGAACTAGTCAGACAGCTGAGCCGCATTAGACACTGACTATGACTATGACTAAATTCATAAAGGCCAACAAAATACTTATCAGTGGTTGAGATAACAACTTAGATAAGTTAACAATAAACTAACACATTTATTATAAACTGGTCTACTTTGACACAGACTGGCAATAAACAATAAGCATTTAAAGTAGTCCATGGTTGCAATTAGTAGCAATATCAAGCATTCATACATAAATATAAAGATATACATAAATAAAAATAGCTCTTAGCTGCATTAGCAAGTATACCAAAGCAGTTATTAGAAACATGTTTGATATTGACAAGAAAGCAAATATAGCAGGTTTTTTTCAAATGGGTCCCATATTTCAACCCCGGCTTGATTTTCAGAGTAGCAAAGAATAGAACCAATATTTCCTCTCGCATGTTGTGAAAGGCAAATAATAGGGGTTGGTAATGTGAGATCAGCAACCCCATACTGAAACAAAAACAAAACATTTTAAAAAAAGAGACAGAATAAACACAAACTGTTCATGACTGAGAGGACATTTGAGCACGATAAGGACTGATGTTGACCTCAAAGCCATCATTAATGAAAACTGTAATGAGGGTGATGTTGTGATCTACACGGATTGACCGTGTTCGCCCAAAATCTGCATGGGCCTTCTCTGCAAACTCATACGGCATACAGATTTTTTAAAATGCAGTAGTGCATTTAGCATGACAAGTGGTAAGGCAATGGATGTATTGTGGTGACTAAGTCACTACTCTAATACTGGCTTCACTATTAAAACTAGACTCGCGCATGCGTTCTGAGTGATTCATTGAGTATGATCTGGAAGGGGGAGGCTGATTCGGTGCACAGACAATGGACTGAATCACTATATGAATCAATAATTTGCAGAGTTGCATTCATCTTCATTCCAGAGCACATGCGAGTGTCGATAACAATGAGAGAGCAGGCAGACTGGCTTGCTCTGCCACCATATCAGGTGATCAGCCAGTGGAAAGCGCTGACATTGTGAACGCTGTCATAGGGTGTGGTCTGCAACAACAGCTAGATTGCAAGAGCTTGGATTGAAGTGGTCAGCAAAAAGCAGCACAACAGGTATACTTCTTCTGCATTCTCACTAGAATGGGATTTGGATTCTCTCTTCTTCTTCTTCTTTGCGTTCGTTCTTTCGACCAATTTTAATCACTCTTTGTGATATGTTTGATCTTTGCCAAGAACGTGTATACGTTGCACATTGGTTTGGAAGGCCCCTAAACGTATAGACTTCTACACGTTTAGGACACATGCATCCGATTTCAGCCAAACCTCCTTAGTCGCCTCTTCGACATGCATGGCAGGTAACAGTGGTTCTATTCTTTACACCCCAAATTTGGGCCCGGTAACCACTCGGGCGTCAGATTCTCTAATAAAGGCAGCTGTCTGCCTCAGATTATCAGCCACGCCATACAGTTTATCTTGGACGCCGGTATAAGTGGGCCACCTCTTTCTTCTCAAGTGTGCATACTGGGGGCAGTTCTGTAGGATATAATTCCTATGATTTCTACTTCCCCGCTTGTGCCGACCTCTCCCGCAGTTAAGTTTTGACCACCCTCGTGATGGTAGGTCTGACATTCTTACTGCATGGTTCAATCTCCGAGACAGATTGGCGACCGTAGAATCCGTTATTCCATTCCTCATTGTGAGGGGTTGTTGCACCCTGTTATGCGCCTTACGGCCTGGTGTATCCATTTTCTGCAAGCATTTGTTTCGGGTTAGCATTCCCTAGCGGACACATGCAACCGATTTCAGCTCTTACAACATGCATGGCAGGTAACAGTGGTTCTATTCTTTACACCCCAAATTTGGCCCCGCTAACCACTCTGGCGCAACAGGTATACACACCGGCTCATCAATCACCATCAAACTGGTATGGTTAGTCACTGGACGCTGTTGGAGATATTGCAAAGGAGATCGGAGCACCTATGGACATCTCCGAAGTGCAATGAAGATATTCCAAACTGAAAACCAAACTGAGGACTGATGATGACATCTTACAATAAAGTAATTGTAGTCGTTTGTAATTGCAGTGAAGGAAAGTTTGCAGAGCTGGCTTGTACTTTGCTCTAAGTCGACAGTGCATAGATATATACTGGGCAAGATCTTGCTTCCAGTTCCACATGATGGGCTTCAGATAAAAACATGTTTAGCTAATTTTTAAAAAATGATTGACATTATCTTGGCTGTGATAAAGCGCTGCTGGAGACACATCTTGAAGGAAGGAATCAACTGTTGGATCTTCAGGATGTCTTGAGGTCGCAAGAGAGTCAGGATGAAATGAAAGGGGTGCCCAACTCTTGGAATTGTACCCATTTGGTTCTCTGAGACAACCAGATCTCTCGGATATGAAAGAAAGCTTTGGAAACCTACCCCATTCACCAGCGTAAAGTTCAAACTTCCCTTCCTGACACAGGGAACAAAAGTGTAAACTGGTACCTCCTCAGGGATCAGAACAGGAACAGTAACAGAATAACAGCATGGATCAAGGCATTGGACATTATAAAAGAAACAAAGACATTTTTTACAAATATTATAACAACACTAGCTGAGACTATCATAATGATTTTATGGATAACAGCAAAAACAATAAGGATTTTATGGATAATATCAACAAAATTATGTTACGGATAACAAAAACAATAATAATTTTATGGATACCAGAATCCGAACAGATTTTAGAGATAGCATAATCTATGTAGATTTTATGGAATACTGAATCCATACAGAATTTTTGGATAGCATAATACATGTAGATTTTATGGAGAACAAAATCCATATGGATTTTATGGATAACAGAATCCATACTAGTTTTATGGATAACATTATGAATAATGATTTTATGGACAACAAAATAATGATTTATGCATAACAGAATTAATAACAGTTTTATGCATAACAGAATTAATCATAATTTGATAGAAACTATAAACAACAAATAATAAGGAATTTACAAGCTCAACAAAAGATACCAAAAACCAAACTGGAGAAGGAGGTTAAATGAATGGGGATAAAAAAAATATACAAATGTTTACGCAGACTAACTTCACTACAGTATTTAACAAATTAGACCACTTTGGCTTGCCATAAGTACCGGTTTGCATTCCCTTAAGAAACTAGAAGACAAAACAAACTATTTCTGCTTGCCATAACTACAGGATAGTTTCTCCCCTCCAGATACTAGACTAACATGATAAGCATTTTAAAAACTGGTTATACAAGCCGGTTCACAGTACTGAACCGCTGGTTCTATAGACTCCCTAGCATAGCAAACCTACTACAGTCTATGGTTATAGAATGGTTACCACCTGCAGGTGCCAACTCTGTAACAACAACAGGTGCAGAATCATCATCACAGTGAGCGTTGTCAGCTGTCGGAGTGACCAAATGATAAATTAAACTACAAATATGCAGCTAATGATATATGTCTAAAAGAAGATAAAAGAAAAAAGGGATGAGCTGAAGTATATTTAGTATTTACATTTTTGCTATCCCATGTCTAGTTGTCCATTCATTTTAACTGTTATAAAATACTATCATCTTGCATTTCTTTTTTTTTTTTTAAAAACACATTATTTTCTGATCAGTGTGATTTGCTTCCCCCTGTACTTTCAATTACATTAGAATTTCGTCTTTTTTTTTTAAAGTGTGCTTACTCGCCCATGTGTTGCCAGGGCTAACAGCAGGAGCAAAGAATAGTAACACTGCGATCTACAAGGTAAGAGGTGACTGAGGTAGGAGTCTAGGGAAGCTACCATAGTAAATAAAAACGTTGCAGAAATTGGATGTGTTGGCCTACTTGTAGGTGCATAACTGGCACAGCGTACAATAGCTCTTAGGCCCAGATCACATACAAATCACAAAGAGTGGTTTAACAAGTGGTCGATATTGAGCTTTCGAAGAAGAAGTGTGCTTACTATGAGTTTAGTATCTCACGGCACCTTATACGGCACCTGTGACTGTTTTTTGTGTGAAGACTTGCTTTTCTTATCACCAGTGTCGCTGGTCATTCAAGTGAGTCTTACTCCAAATTCAAAAGTAGATATATTGCGATTTCTACCATTCTTATGACAAATAAATATCATATAACCACCAGTAATATTTATGTTTCTAAAATGATTGTCCATAATTTGCTTTTGTATGAGAATCTCTTATGTTTTGTTTGAGAATCCACTAAGTAATGAGTCTTCTATTTTCTTCCTTTCTCTCATTTTTTGGGTAATATACAAAGTTTTTTTTGGCATAACTCAAATGTTTCACTTTTCCTGCGTGAGCAATAGTGAGGCGCAAAATCTACTCTTTCTTTCTTTTTTCTTTCTCGTTAGCCCATTATGATTTTATGCGTAGTCATGGTGCCTCCGACTGCTTTTTGCATGAAGGCTTGCTTTCTGTATGACCGGTGTCCCTTGCCATTTTGGCAAACCTTATATAATAAATAAAATTTCCCGTAGCATTTTCAGATCTTATGGTATGAAGTGCTTGTCACTTCACATATCCAGACCCTAGTGTGCAGGAGGTAGTGGGGACATTTCCTTTCCTCATGTGTGGAACGTCAAGTGTGGGAGTGAACCCACAACTACAGAGAATTGAAACCTAAGCTGGAAAATGGATCCAGTAACCTGTCACTACGCCATGCTAAATTCTTTGACCAACTATGGTAAATCTGATTACTCATTTTTAAATGAAGAATTTAATTAAAAAAACTGTCATTACTGCATGTGTTGCCGCTTTTAGGGCGGTGAAGGACAGGATGGGGGAAGAAGAAGAGGATGTGAGACTAAGGTATTTAATGGTCGCATGGCTATTGCAGACACCGCAAAAGTGTTTAGATTCAGATTTTTTCTTTATTTCTTTATTGCCCCGACACAAAAATACTGCATGTCCTTACTAGGGATTGAACCTGGGTCTCCTGAATGGGAGCACGGTTCCCCAGATTCACGGTGTTCGTGGCACCGAACCGAAGGATTACGATGTCCATGGCACCAAACCGAAGAGCTGAAAGCTCAAGTGCTTTTGGATTGGGAAAAAAATTAAAAAAATGGGAGCCTATGCTCTAATCCATTCGGAAAATTCAATAGAAAGGGATAAACTATAGATAATCTTAAACAATGCCTTACCTGTCTCATCAGGTATTTCTGCTTCATCTTCTGCTTCATTCTGAGGACCTGGTTTCACAGCAAAGTTCCGTCTCAGCCAGGTTGTTTGTTCTAACGAAGATCCAGCTATAGCACTAATTGCCTCCAGAACCTTCTGACAGATATCCTGTAGATCTTTCTGATTCTTCTTCTCTTCCATTGTCGGTGTCTTCTGTACAAACTCGTGCAAGATTCTACAGGAAGAGGATGAAATCACAAAGAATAATTCAAATTTCTTCCGGCAGTTGTTGACAGTACATACATAAGAAGAATGAGATCAATATGCTGATAAATGGTTTCTATATATTATTCATAATTTATTTCAACTGAATTAACAAACTAAACTAATTAACTGAATTGTTATCTTATCTTATCTTAACCACATTTGCCGTGAAGCATCGTGGGAGAGTTAGTTTTCTATCTTGTGCCAGGTGTGTTGCACTTGACATGTCAGTCCATGCTTTCACAGGGACTCTGAGATGTTATCTATCCATCGTGTTCTTGGCCTGCCGCGTGCTCTGCTTCCTGAGTGTCGAGTATTGTAGGCACGTGATGGTAGTAAATGTGGTTCCATTCTCATTAGATGGCGAACCACTTGATTCTTTGCTTCTCGATGTACTGTATGCATGGTATAGTACCAACGATGCTTTTGATATTCTCATTTCTCACTCTATCTCTCCTTGTAACGTTGACAGCTTTTCGTAGAAATCTTATTTCACATGATGTAATCTTTCTTTCTTGTGTCTTAGTCAGGGGCCATGTTTGGCACTGATAGCAGAGAGTTGGAATAAATATGCAGTTTATCAGTTGTCGTTTGACTGCCATGACTAACTGAATTAACCAACTAAATTCACTAACTGAATTATCCGACTGACTTAACTGAGTGGATTAACCGACTGAATTAACCGACTGAATTAACCTTGTATGCCATTTCTGCTGACAAGGATATGGAGAAACCTGATGCAATGAAGTCAATCCTTTAATAATAGAATAGATTAATAAGTTAGTCTCTGCCATTGTCAACAGCCAAAACAGACACTGCAGCGTGTCCTCCAAGACTGTTCTCTCCTGGGTGAACTGAGAAGCAACATGTGGCAACACCCAGTCGACCTGAAAATTAAGCTTTGGGAAACCTGACAGACTTAAAGCTGACTGCCCCAGTTTGTGGTGCACAATGGACTAAGCCCACGACTAAAGATCTCATAAGATAAAGAAATATTCAACATGTTAGGACACAGTTAAACAAACTTACTGTAGCAGCAGAAACAAGGCTGGAGGAATTAGATTCATTTGTAGACATTCCTTTAGCAGACCCAACAATGATGGCCAGGAATCCAAAAGTTGAGAACTGCTGGCTGTATGACTAACATAAGCAAAAAAAAACTGCAGCAAGTTGACTTCTAGGGGCAGACCCTTCTGTAAAAATAAAAAATTAATTTAAAATACAAGAATAAAAAAACGGATGTAGCTGAAAACAGGAAATTAAGAAATTCAAATATTAAATTCAAAGAATATATTTTCATGCCATTCGGTATATTGAGAATACACTGCTATATCTGTATTTTTCTTTGATCAACGGCACATAATGTGTGATGTGGTCAACATAACAGAGGCTGACTTTCCTTCACAGTATTTCTAGGGTACCCAAATGAAGCTGTGCTAAACCTGTTTGATTGATAGGACCATTATCAATGCACTTTGATGAGTAACCAAGTGTGCTCTGATCGCTTTCTTACACAGGAATATCACAGCAGCAGTACACAAACTCCGTAGCACCGCCAAGATTCCCTGAAGTCATTTTTTAAGATGGTAAAAATATTTTGATGAATTTTATTTGTTAATCTTTCTAAACATCGAACATCGGGAAAGAAGGCAAGAGGAAGACCACGGAAAAGATGGTTAGATGGCGTGGCAGCATCCTGTGAAAGAGCAAAGATAACAATCACACAAGCCACCAGAACAGCGCAAGACAAAAACAGAAAACCACGACACTGGGCAACAACCCGGTAGCAGTGTGACGACAAAAGAAGGAGAAGAATCTTTCTAAAGAATTTTGCAGAGGCAGTGGCTTTCCAGTCTGCTCTATTAGATTTTTAACTGTAAAGGGTTCTTTTACATGCTCAATATGAACAGAGGACCTACATTTTATCGTCCATCTCCTATAGGATTAGGAACTCGATCTCACCTACACTGAGATCTCTGGAAAAATATCCTGATAGCTTCACAAGGAGCGAACCAAGTACCTTTGAGAGAGAGAAGACCCCAAAACTTTATGCTTATTAAATAAATTCCACTGCAATTGAAGATCTAAGCAAGACCATAAGTCTAGGAACAAAGAGCACGTTCTAGTCTTTTTCATCTTCGAACGCTTCATATCAACCACTAGCTAAACCACTCTGTGTGATCTGTATGTGATCTGAGCCTAAATGGCTTCACTTAGTAATGGAATTTAAACATATATGACCTTTCTTGTCTTTGAAATGAAAATCCTGGCATATCCTTTACGGGACATCGCCATTAACCACAGTAAACAAGTCGTTGATTTTCTAGACACTACTTATACGTTCAATAGTTTGCCATTGCTTTCTGAACAGTGAGGTCTATTTTACCGTTCGCAAAAATCTACGCCAAACAAATTTGCTTCCAAACTGTCGGCCATTGAGTTTAAACCAGGTAAGTTTGGGTTGTGATCAAGCACACTACCGTGTAAGCTACAGTCGCCACTTGTCTTTACAGATGGTTATTTGGCGAGTGTGTATTTCTTGTCTAGTAAAAGTAAAGGAACCCTTTCATACCTTGTGGTATATAGGGCAGTACAGTGTTAGGCCTGTATTTTCATTGACCATCGGCACACGATGGGTGATGTGGTCAGCATCACGCCGGCCGCCTTTACTTTCCCAGAGCATGTCTGGTACCCAGTTGAGGCTGGGTCAACCTAAGAGCCGTCACGGTTGGGAAAATTTCCACGCACACTGCGGGAGTTGAACCCAGACCACCAGCCTTGAGAAGCGAGTTCACTAACAACTATGCTACCGCTGCTCTCTTTCTTGTCTAGCCTGGACAGCTAATGAGGGGAATGTAATAAGTAAAGGAACCCTTTCATACCTCGTGGTATATAGGTCAATACAGTGTCAGGCCTGTATTTTTCATTGACCGTCGGCACACTATGGGTGATGTGGTCAGCATCACGCCGGCCGCCTTTACTTTCCCAGAACATGTCTGGTACCCAATTGAGGCTGGGTCGACCTGAGAGCCGTCGCGGTCGGGAAAAATTCCACGCGCATTGCGGGAGCTGAACCCAGACCACCAGCCTTGCGAAGCGAGTTCACTAACAACTACGCTACCGCTGCTCTCTTTCTTGTCTAGCCTGGACAGCTAATGAGGGGAATGTAATAAGTAAAGGAACCCTTTCATACCTCGTGGTATATAGGTCAATACAGTGTCAGGCCTGTATTTTTCATTGACCGTCGGCACACTATGGGTGATGTGGTCAGCATCACGCCGGCCGCCTTTACTTTCCCAGAACATGTCTGGTACCCAATTGAGGCTGGGTCGACCTGAGAGCCATCGCGGTCGGGAAAATTCCACGCGCATTGCGGAGCTGAACCCAGACCACCATCCTTGCGAAGCGAGTTCACTAACAACTACGCTACAGCGGCTCTCAAAAAATGTGCTTTGCTCATTTCCCTTTCGACCCTGCTGTTTTAATCCAAAGGGAAGACACGTTTGTAATTATTTAGGGTATGCTAGAAGATAGTTAGTTTGTTCCTTTCGTGTCAAAGACGGCACATAGGGCAGAGGTTTTAGATCTCCATGTGATGCGGTTCATTGCTAGCAGTTGGAGATCTAGTATTGCCAGAAGATGGAACACACTAAACCATCAGCTGCCTTAAGAGTACCTCCCACCGGATTTGTGGTCAAGGTTTACTCCTCTAGCCTACTGCATTATCATTCTGACCTGTAAGACAGTGAGAATTTCTATCAGGGTTTACTCCCTAGCCTTTATCTCCTCCAGAGCCCCACACAAGGTAGCGGATTTGACAATTGCAGATAGTACCATCTACCGCCATACGGCAGCAGGTGAAACACCTGATCTGACTCTGAATATAAACAAATGATGTGATCATCTCACTACCTAAATGACCTACCTTGCCGAGCTCACTCTGTGGGGGCTGTTTGATGGCTTGTTTAACATTTTGAATGAGAGTGTCTGTGGGCAACACCCTGATGGCACTGACCAGCTCCACAAGCAACAGCTGATCGTTACATTCAAGCACATTTACTTGACCCTGGAAACAGTTACAGTACATTTAGCAAAAACAACTCTGAACAAATTCAGATCAACTATTGTATCACTCATCTTCAAACAAATTCACATGAACTATTGTATCCCACATCTTCATGTCAATGGTTCAGCCACTTTTTTCTTTTCTTCAATCTTGTTTTGCCTCACTGCGTCAGGATAAGAAGAGATTTCTAGATCAGGCTTTTGTGTGCGCTTAATAAACAGTGTCTTTCCTCGCCTCCGCTGAGGTCACGCTTTATAAACAGTGTCTTTCATTAAGTCCTCTGAGGTAGCGCTTTATAAACAATGTCTTTCATTACCTCCTCTGAGGTCACGTTTTATAAACAGTGTCTTTCGTTACCTTCTCTGAGGTAGCGCTTTATAAACAGTGCCTTTTGTTACCTCCTCTGAGGTAGCGCTTTATAAACAGTGTCTTTCGTCACCTCTGTTATCTCTGAGGTCCACATTAGCAGATTACAAACAGATTGTCTCAAAGAGCAATGCTACTCTAATATAGTGGATAAAAAGCAAAAGGTCACCCATGCAAAACGTGGACCACAAAAATAACAGAGGCAGTGAAAAACACCATGTAGGAAGAGCACACAAGAGTCCGCTCTAGAAATCTTATCCTGATGCTGTGAGGCAGAACGGGGTTTGAGAACAGAAAGAGACATCTTCAAACAAAATCACATGAATTATTGCATCACACATCTTCAAATAATTCGACATAACTAATCATAACCTGTTTCATAATCCACATGAGTGGATGTTGTTCCAGCCACCAGAGACCCACATGGATCTACATGGATACATGAGGGTGTTTAAAAAGTGATTCTCATGAACAATGATGAAGTTAGACATGGCCCATCTGCCCAGCGTGTTCGTAGCGTATTGGACTACGGGTGACTATCCCTCTGTGTGTGCGGGTTCAATTCCGCGGGATGGCAGAATAAGCCACAGATTCCCCAGATTTACGGTGTTCGTGGCACCGAACCGAAGGGCTACGATGTCCATGGCACCGAGCCGAAGAGCTGATAAGATCAAGTGCTTCTGGATCGGAAAAAACAAAACAAAGTTAGACATGATTATCCTACTCCTACCTTTTTGGTGCTTGCAACAACTAAAGACTTTGGTCTGCGGTCATTCCAAGCTACAGCAAAAGCTGCTAGAAGGTTGGTTCCATGAGGGAGAGAGATGGGACTGAGTAGCTCAAGGATATGATGTCTGACAGCCTGATGAACATGAACAATTCTATACATTAATGTATAATTTAAAAACAAAATAATTTAAAAATGTAGTTACTGCATGTAAAACCCACATTTGATGGTGATGCAGGACGGGTGGGAGAGAGCCGAGGGTTAGTGTAGTTGTTAGTGAACTCGCTTCTCAAGGCTGGTGGTCTGGGTTCAACTCCGCAGTGCGCGTGGAATTTTTCCCGACCGCGACGGCTCTCAGGTCGACCCAGCCTCAACTGGGTACCAGACATGCTCAGGGAAAGTAAAGGCGGCCGGCGTGATGCTGACCACATCACCCATCGTGTGCCGACGGTCAATGAAACATCCAGGCCTAACACTGTATTGCCCTATATACCACGAGGTATGAAAGGGTTCCTTTACTTCACCTTTACAGGACGGGTGGGACATGAGCCTGTAGAATGTAATGGCTGCATAGAGAGCTTTGCCACTCTAACAGGACTTTAGAATTTCTCTCTTTCATAGGCCAAATGTCCCACCTCTACAGCCATCATGCTCAAGCGGGGGATATCTGGCCTATGAAAGCGAGAAATTCCCCACTGAAGAAGAAGATGAAAATAATGAGTAAACATATACTAGAAAACTCTTCTTTGTATTAAATAAACCAACTAGCAGGCAGGCATCAAACTTCAAAGGAAAAGATTAAATAAACCAGCTAGCAGCGGGCATCAAACTTCAAAGGAAAACCATTAAATAAACCACTACAGGCAGCATCAAACTTCAAAGGAAAAGATTAAATAAACCAGCTAGCAGGCAGGCATCAAACTTCAAAGGAAAAGATTAAATAAACCAGCTAGCAGGCAGGCATCAAACTTCAAAGGAAAAGATTAAAAAGTTTCCTAAAAAGATAAACAACCTGAACACATTAAGAAAAAACAAATAATCTGTTTTCAAAATGATACAAAAATGTCAGTGTTTTAAAAAACATTACTCTTCTTCTTCTTTGGGTTTGGTTTCATATGCTCGTCTAAACCATGAGATGGGTTGCCTCTACGAAGCTGCATGTCAGTTGGAGTTCCTCGAGAGTTCCCATAGCTTGCTCTGTAGCTTGTTCATGCCGCGTGCCCAGCGTGTTCGTAGCGAGTTGGACTACGGGTGACTAATCCTCTGTAAGTGCGGGTTCAACTCCGCGGACTGGCAGAAAAGTTACAGGTTCCCCAGATTTACGGTGTTCGTGGCACCGAGCCGAAAGGTTACGATGTCCATGACACCGAGCCGAAGAGCTTTCAGCTCAAGTGCTTCTGGACCAAAAAAAAAAAAAGCTTTGTTCATGAGGCCATGTTTCGTTTTGTTGCTGTATGTATGATGGACATGACTGCAGGATGTGCTCTGGAGCCTGTGTTTCTGTCTGACATACACTGTGCAGTCTGAGCAGGCTTTATTCTGTGCATGTAATGGTTGAGCCTGTGGCCACAAATACCAACACAAGATGATTACTATAATATGAGCAGATTGGAACAAGTTGTCATTCTGCGCCTTAGAACAGGACACAATCGACTCCGCAGCCACATGTATACAAAATTTAAGATTGGCAATTCATCCACATGTACAGGCACAGCAAACTGCAGAACACATACTTCAAGACTACCCTGAATATGATATACTGAGGAAAACTCACTGGCCTAATGAAACATCACTCAACAGAAAACTACACAGACCTCTGTGTGAGCTACAAAAGACAGTGAAGTTTATACAAGACAACATTGAATATATAGACAATATTTCAAGCGAACTAAAGGAAGGCAGGTTGAGTCTGCAGTGACCTGTTCTAAGGCAAAAGAGATTAAATTTGCCAGAGCATCAAATGGTAAATGTTGTAAATTCTACGAAGAGATACAGTTTACCAGTGCTTCTAGAAGATAAAAGATAGACCCACCTTAAAATCTCCAACAGCTGGATGACTAGTAACATACAAGACACCATCTTCTGTTGTCATGGCAACTGCCTTCCATAATGTTGCCATACAAGCCATAATACGGGGAAGAATACTCAGCAGACGGCTTCTGGCATCTAAGACAGGAGAAATTGGAGCAGAGTCCCTGGCAGGACTAGGTTCCTGCAAAGTCAAAATAAACATGTTTTAAATGACACTTAAATATCCTTGGCTGAAATGTCCACACTTACTTAAAACAAATCTTAAGTTAAAATGTCAATGCGCAAACATCATCAATGCTATAAAAGAAACAGATTGTAAAGATGACTTTGAAAACATTTATAAATCTGCATTCCTATTCACAGTGAAGGAGACGGGGAGGGGAAAGGTTTAGTTTAGTCGCCGGATTATCATCACAGCACATCAAACCAATTAGTCCATAAGTGCTCCAATTTCCTCTTCAGTATGTCTCTCGCTTCAGGCAGTGTGGTAACTATGTGGCAGCGTGTGGTAACTATGTGGCAGCGTGTGGTAACTATGTGGCAGCGTGTGGTAACTATGTGGCAGCGTGTGGTAACTATGTGGCAGCGTGTGGTAACTATGTGGCAGCGTGTGGTAACTATGTGGCAGCGTGTGGTAACTATGTGGCAGCGTGTGGTAACTAATGGAGAGGAGATCAAAGTCCCTATAGACTTGTTCAGAATGCTATGCTGATGATTCTCACTATCAATTATATGAGGACTATCATCATAGCACTCCGGACATGTCCATAGGTGCTCCGATCTCCACCTCAGCAAATCCAACAGCGTCCAGCAACCCAACACGCCAGTTCGATGTTGATTATGCAATCTCTTTGCATATTTAATATGTCGTTCTTTTGGGCTGCACCAATATTGACACCCATCTCTCTCAATCTGGTCAATGAGTGGGATTGATTCTCACTAATCCCTAAATATTAACCTGCACACAAATGTTACAAAATCCATCTCTTAGGAGCTACATCCATTGTTTTTATCACTTTTTCGATATTTTTCCTTTCAGGGCAGTTAGGGATTTACCGTCTGACTGTATATGTTTTGTTATTTCTGCTGTAAATGAAGTCTGAATTTCTTCATTTCTTTGTATCCTTTGCTTGACAAAGGTCTTTGGTCAAACGTCACTGTATATTGTTTTTGTACTTTGTAAAACTTTGTTTTTACGTGTTTGGCCATTGCTGCATAGTTTTACTGCAGTTTTCCCTTATATTATTCATATTTTTTTGATTAAAAGGATGCCATTAACAATTCTTAAAGTGTATTTACCTTCCCACTTGTGACTGGATTAAAGACATGAATGAGGTTGGTCAAAATCTGGCCTGCACTGGCTGTCTCTGTAGAAATGTTAGTACTAGTTGGAGTAGGCTGACCTATGGACACAGGGTTGGTGTTGTCCAGTAAACAGTAGTGGCAAAGGGTGGTCAGTCCTTCTAACATACTGACTACGTGGTCAGGCGGTACTTTCTGCATGGTGGATCTGTAACAAAAAGAAGGATTAAAAGATGGGTTCAATTACTCGATGAAACCATATTTCATCGGAAACACCAGTCATCATTTTTCATCACACTTCAAATAGGACAAGAATACAGAGAAAAAACTTCTAATTCATTGGGGAGACACAAATGATATGTGTCCCAAACAACTGAGGAGACTGTTTCTTATCCAGAGCAGATGCTCAGCTGTAAATCATGGCAAAGCATGATTGTATGACTTGGTTCGGATTACATACAAGTCACAGTGATTTTAAACCACCTACACTAGAGCAAACACAAATTAGTACCATGATGTACAGGTGGATCCCTTTATACAGTGTAGAGACAATCAAAGGCTAGGGATGCAAACCAGAATATCCCACTTTGCCCAAAATTAATATATCGGGTGTATTAGCTGAAGGAAACAAAAACCATAACACAACTCACAATCTCTGGTGTAACTCATTCTCTCTCTCTTCTTCCTACTGAACCAAAGTCATTGTACTCCAGGCAGACCCAACTGTGCTCAACCTCCCTAGCAGATGTAGAAGGGTATGCATACTGATGGTTCCCACTGTTAGCTGGTTAAACACACTCCTCATTCTGCCCCTCAGGGATCTAGATCAACTTGTACAACGGGTAACTCCAACATCCTTAAATCGCTGGATCAACATTTATTTTAGTGTCTTTATTCAACAGGCAGTCGTGAAGAGACGAAAGAACATCCCCTTATCCATCTTCAACTCCCCAACAATCGATGCTGTTGATGCAAGCCTGCCCGCTCTCTCATTGCCGCAAACACCTGCATGCCTAGGATAGGAAACTTTCATCCTCATACTAGAAGTAGTTGTCCTGTATACTCCACTTCACTCTACAACAACCATACCATGTGCATTAGCCAAGAAACCCCAGCTTGACTTCTCACCATGATGAACCAACTCATCAGTATATACAACAACATCATCATCCCTTGCATTATCTTCTATCAGCTGCTTAACTGCGAGATCAGCCTTCATGTTGCCCCAATCTCTACATTCTATTCCAAGGGTAATGATAACGTTGCGATAGTTGGTCATGCTACCATCTGTTGGGATATATTCTACCCCTTTTGGTAGGGTTGCTAGATCACACTTGAGGATCTAAACAGTCAGTGAAGTCCCGCCTGCATGGCGAGGACACCAATAAACGGTAAGTAAGCTTTCACACAAAAATCAGCCAGAAGTGCTATACCGAGCGTCATGGCTAATGTCCAAATTCACAGCGGGCTAACGCAGAAGAAGAAGGTAGGATCACAACTGTGGTCACCTGTTGTATGATGAGGTCAATATTTTATTAAGAAATTATTCATAGATTTCACAAAAATAGAAAAGATGAAAAAGAGAAAGAAATTACTCACTTTTTCTTGCTAAGATCTGCAGCTATAATTTCCAAATTACGACACAGTTGCAACACGACACACAAAACCGTCAGTGCCAAGGCCTTGCCCATGTACGGCAAAGCTGAAGTGACCAGGCCAATCCAGTGACGATGTAAGTGGCACTGATGATGTTGCTTGAGGGCACTCCAAACAGCACTAAGGAACATCTCTTGTTGTATGATTGGAAGATTTGCGTTGTAATGGACATTTAGCAGTGAAGACTGTGGATGGGTTGAGCAAGATTATTGTGTCTAATTAAAGTAATTGTCCGCTTTCAAAAAGTAACTATTCTTACATAAAAGTAACTACTCTCCCACAAAAGTAACTATTCTGACTTCGACAAAAGTAACTACTCTTCCACCAAAGTAACTGAAATGAATGAAAATCGTGGCATATCCCAAAGGACGTAGCCATCAACCATAGTAAACGAGTCGTTGATTTTCAAGGCACCACTTATACGTTCAGTAGTTTGCCATTGCTTTCTGAACACTACTCTCTCACAAAAGTAACTATTCTGAGACAAAAGTAACTACTTTCACAAAAGTAACTTTTCTAAAAAAACAGTGACTAATCTCACCAAAGTAACTATTCTTACAAAAGTAACCATTCTGAGAAAAATACTCTCACATATGTGTTTACATTCACAGTCATATGTACCAGTCACTAGAAGTAAGTCAAACATAGCAACTACTAGAACTCACAGTCAAGTGTCACGCTCCCCGAGGATGAACTAGTATCAGGCAATCCCTGCGCTAGGTAGATTTGATCCTCAAGCATAATCATGACCAACATCAACTGCAAGAGTTTCATCTGGAAAGTATCATTGACACTAGGGTCCAGGCTGTTCTCGTTGAAGTCTATTATCATTTCTGTCAGTTTAACTGCCGCTGTCTTGCTACTGTTGTTGTTATTGTTGATGGCTGGGGCATTACGGCCTTGATTGTACACTGAAGCCAGCAGACAGTGAAGTAAAGACTTCTGAAGTTTGCATCGAGACAGTAGGTCAGAGATGTATGATACAAAGTTCTTGCCACTTTCCTTCATGATTGATAACAGCTCGGAGACCATGAGTGTCAGAATCTCAATGCCTAAGATGTGCACCTGGAGAAATTATTAAAACATCAATTGTCACCAGCGAGGATAGAAAAATGGATTGATTTGACAAGAGATGATGATGAAATAACATAGATAAGGTTTTATACAAGAATGGGATGATCTGAAATGAGATGATGAAATAACATAGATAAGGTTTTACACAAGAATGGGATGATCTGAAATGAGATAATGAAATAACATAGATAAGGTTTTATACAAGAATGGGATGATCTGAAATGAGATAATGAAATAACATAGATAAGGTTTTACACAAGAATGGAATGATCTGAAATGAGATGATGAAATAACATAGATAAGGTTTTATACAAGAATGGGATGATCTGAAATGAGATAATGAAACAACAAAGATAAGGTTTATACAGAATGGGATGATTCTGCAAATGAGATGATGAAATAACATAGATAAGGTTTTAATACAAGAATGGATGATTTGAGAAGAGATAATGAAATAACATAGATAAGGTTTTACACAAGAATGGGATGATCTGAAATGAGATGATGAAATAACATAGATAAGGTTTTACACAAGAATGGGATGATCTGAAATGAGATGATGAAATAACATAGATAAGGTTTTACACAAGAATGGAATGATCTGAAATGAGATGATGAAATAACATAGATAAGGTTTTACACAAGAATGGGATGATCTGAAATGAGATAATGAAATAACATAGATAAGGTTTTACACAAGAATGGAATGATCTGAAATGAGATGATAATGAAATAACATAGATAAGGTTTTATACAAGAATGGGATGATCTGAAATGAGATGATGAAATAACATAGATAAGGTTTTAATAACACATTTAACAGCTACAGAAATTCAGGAATTCTCAAGATATTTATCTTAATATGAAGTCAATGTTAACATACAAAAAGCAAAAAGTTGAAAAGGTTTGACAAATTGATAGAAAAAGGAATAACAGTGAGAAAATGCAGTGAGAAGTTTTCAAACTCACCATTCTGTTGCCTAGCAACTCCTCATTGGTAAGCTTGCTCATCATCAAGTTGGGATAATAGCCCCGCACAAAATACAGACACAGGGAGATAACAATCTCCACAAACATGTTGCTACGGTAGCTGGACATCACTTCAGGTGGAAGATCTCCAAAAAAGTTCTTGCCGAACACAGATTTCCTATGTCGACCTGTATAAAGTAAATGTCAAGTTATAATAAGACTTTGTGGATGATCATGTTTTAGACAGCTAGAAGAACAATCTCCTCTTGTTCCTAGTGTACACTTGTGGTGTCTCATCTCCTCTTGTTCCTAGTGTACACTTGTGGTTGTCTCATCTCCTCTTGTTCCTAGTGTACACTTGTGGTGTCTCATCTCCTCTTGTTCCTAGTGTACACTTGTGGTTGTCTCATCTCCTCTTGTTCCTAGTGTACACTTGCGGTTGTCTCATCTCCTCTTGTTCTTAGTGTACACTTGCGGTTGTCTCATCTCCTCTCATTTCTTGTATACTCTTGCGGTTGTCTCATCTCCTCTCGCTCTTCATATACTCTTGTAGTGTCTCATTCCCTCTCGTTTCTCATATACTCTTGAAGTGTCACATCCTCTAATCTGGTTCCTTGTGCACTCTTGCGGTTTCAAAGTAAAGTATAAAGTGTGGGAGTGGGTCCTCTTATGCACTTCAGAAAGTGTTCATAAACTGTTATTTCATCAGTTGAAACACAAGAAAATTAAGTAAGGTACATAGTACAGAAACAACATATCTAACTGACTCAGAGATTTATCGTTTGACTATGTGACTGTGTTTCACATTGGATGATGACGGGGATGTTCTTCGGTTTCTTGGGAACCTATAATTGGATAAGGACACTAAAATTGATGTTGAATCAATTCATCAATTTCAGGAGTGTGGAATTTAACATTGCACAAGTAGAGGTGGATGCTTGAGGGATAGAAAGGAGTGTGTTTAACCAGCGAGCCACAGGAACCACCAGTATGCACACCCTTCAGTTTCAGTTTGGAATATCTTCATTGCACTCTGGACATGTCCATAGGTGCTCCGATCTCCTTCGCAATATCTCCATCAGCGTCCAGCGACTGACCGTACCAGTTCTATTTTGATTGATGAGCCTACTCGTATACCTGTTGTACCGTTCTTTTCTTGCCACACCAATCTTCAAACCCAGTTCTCGCAATCTAGTAGTTGACGTGGATTGGTTTAGATGAAGGTCTTCTCTGCGGCCACGCTCTATGAGGCGTTCACGATGTCAGCTCTGTCCATTGGCTGGCCGTCTGATATAGCGGCAGAGCCAGCCAGCCTGTCTGCTCTCTCATTGCCAACGACACCCATGTGCCCTGGAACAAAGACAAGTGTAATTCTGCAAATTGTTGACGCCTGCAGTGATTCAGTCCATTGCCTCAGAGCACACCCTTCGATATCTGTTGGGGAAGACTGAGCACCTATGGGTCTGCCTGGAGTGCTGTGATGTCAGTTCTGTAACCAATAATCTTGTTTAAAAGGTTGCCTGTGTGTTGCCGGAGCCCATAAGGGGAGCAAAGAATAGTAACAATGTGACCTACAGGACATGTTGTAAGAGGCGACTGAGGCAGGGGCCTATGGAAGCTACCCTAGTAAATAAAAAGCATAGCATAAATCGGATGTGCTGGCCTACTTGCAGGCGCATAACTGGTACAACGTACAATCGCTTAGGCTCAGATCACATAGAGTGGTTTAATAAGTGGTTGATATGGAGCGTCCGAAGAAGAAAGAAATTTAAATGTTGATTTTCAAGACCTGAAGATAAAATAATCTATATATAAATAAAGGTTGTACCTACCCAACAAGGACTGCAGTTTTGCCAAATGAGGTGGTTTCACTGAGCTGATGTTGGTGGTGGCCATTGCTGTAACAACCAGTCGAGGACAAGAATGAAGCATCGCTCGTAAAGTAGACAAGGCATACAATGTACGACGGTAGTCAAACTGCTGTGAGTACAACAGCATATGCATATGTAGCTCATGGATATCTGTGCTTGGGTCAAGATCACGAGGATTAATTGGGCGATGTGTTGTCAGTTCCGAGTCCTGCATCGTCAAGCTGTCAGTACTTCCGTTCTTGTTCGAGTTTGCTGTGAGCCGGTAACGCAAACTCTCACTAGCACTGGACAAATTTTTTATATCTCCATTTTCACTACCAGAAGTGGACTCAGCATCAATCTTTCTTAAGTCATCTAGACTTGGGGAGATGTATGACTGTTCCATACCCAGACCTGAATGTGACTTTGTAGAAAATTCACCTTCACTCTCGCTTAGCGACAGCTTCCAGAATTCTCCATCACAGCCGCAGATATTATACCATCCAAAACCCACTTAGCAACATCCTCAGAGGTGATATCATCCTCATGTACAACATCTTCCTTAAATTCTTGTTCATCTTCTGGCTTCTCATCTTCTTCAGGCGAGGGAACAGTCACCACTACAGTTGTCGCAGCATCCTTTTCAGAGAAATGATCCTCAACAAGGTCAGAGCCATCAAAATAAATTCCTTCCTTCTTACAAGTGTCCGAATTCAACCTTTTCACTCCGTCCAAGTTAGGCATGGACGCTGACTGAGGGAAATCATAGCCATCAAATATCAACTTGTCCAGGGAGCTCTCTGAACCAAACGGATTTATTCTCAACTTGACTCTCTCAGGATCGACCCTCTCAAATGAAAGATCTGTGACAGAGTATGTACGCACAGGTGCTGTGCTGTGACCTCCTTTGCCGTTCATCACTGATAATGCATAGGATTTCAGATCCTCTGTAGATTTTTGAATCTGTTTCTTGGTTAGTTGTGGATGTTTGCCCTGGCTAACATGGTAGATAACATTGCCTCCTTCAGAACTGATGGCATAGATTTTAGCTTCAACATCCTCCTCTCCATTCTCGACAACAGCAACTTTCTTGGGCTTGTGGACACTTACATGTTGAATGGAGATCCTAGTCATGAAACAAGAAGGGAGATTATAGACTTGAAAAAAGAAACATGGAGGGAGATTATAGGCGTGAAACAAGAAACATGGAGGGAGATTATACAGGGTGTTCAACTTAAAAGCAGCCCATGAATGGAGCTAATCTGGCATATATATAAATGAGAAAATGAGAAGGTTCAGTTATGACGTAGTATAGGTCAAGGTTGTGTGATGGTGTGTAATTGTAGTGCGGGAAGGGGCGATGAACAAATGTGACGTAGGACAAGCTAGTCAGAACCGGTTTAAATAGTAAATAGACGGAGATGCAATGCGTACCTGGCAAATTTCTATTTATCACTGGGGCTGCTTTTAAGTTGAACACCCTGTAGGTATAAAACAAGGATGCAGATTCTAATCAAGAAACATGGATGGAAATTCTAGACACGAAACGAGAGATTGAAATTCTAGACAAAGAAAATACAGAAAACACCACAATTCATTGAACAGAGATGATCTAAAATAAAAAATTGACATATGAACATGTTCTTACTGTCTCACAGAAAAACCTCAAGCTAGTCACTCAAGTTTGAATCTATCACTTTTTGATACTAAGATAATGAAGAAAATCTATTTTTTTTTAAAACTACTGTTACTGCCTGTAATATCTCTTTTTGGTTGGTGTAGGACAGGATGGACATATCCTGTGGAATTTAATGGCTGCATGGTTAGAGAGCTCTAGCTGCCAAACTGTGCAGGTTACGATTTTTCTTTATACTTTTGACAGAAAAACTTCTTGGCCTTACCGTGAATTGAGCCCGAGTCTCCCACATGGGAGCCTGCGCTCTAATCCATTCGGCCAGACGCTCCACTAAGATCTCTCTCCTCTTTAGCCTGTTACGCCCTTGGCGTTTAGGGCAGCAACAAATGTACACCATTCTTCCCTGTTCATGGCCTTCCTCTGTATTGTGTTCCAGCTATGATTCATTTCCTTCAGTTCTTGCTCTATCGTTCTCCTCCAGGTCGTCTTGGGTCTTCCACGCTTTCGCCTACCCTCTGGAGTCCATCTCAGTGCAGTTTTCGTGTCGGAGCCAGTCTCCATGCGCAGCTCCACTAAGATATTAAAATTGTACTCAAATATCAACGCTGTCCTTCTATATGGAGCTGAGACACAGTGAAGAATTAAGGGGAACACCAACAAGTTGTAGACATTCATCAATAGAAGCCAGAGCAGGATACTCCAACCATGATGGTATAACAGGACCACAAACAGGGAACTGTGGAATAGAGTGAGACAAAGGCAGGTGGAACAAGAGATACGGGGCAGAAAGTGGTGATGGATAGAACACTCACTGAGGAGAGCCTGAGAGCATCATGGGACAGGCCCTCGGATGGAACCCACAGGGTAAAAGAAATAAGGGAAAACTCAGGAACAGCTGGAGACAGGAGTTAGAGACAGAATGCAAGAAAATAGGAAGAGAGTAGAGAGATCTGGAAAATATAGCCTTGGATAGGAGGACTTGGAAGGTCTTGGTCGCTGACCTCTGCCTCCCTAGGGGTGAAGGGTGAAGAAGTAGAATGACCTTTTGATGCACTTTAAAAGAAAACTACTGAATGTCAATTTACTAAAGAAAGTAAACAAGTTACTGTAACAAAATACAGTACAAGGATGACCACAAACAACTGACCTGGCAGTATCGGGGTGTAACAACATGACAAGCAATGGCTGCAGTACCCGACTTGTATCTGCCCTCTGTATGACATGAGTTAACCAGGTCAAAGCCAGTGTCTTTGTAATACTAGACTCTTCTTTCAGACTGTCCAATACCACAAACATAGATCTGTAACAGATACAAGTATAGAGCTCAATTAGTACACATATATATTTATATATCCTTCCTTTCTTTCGTTTGCTTGAAATATTGTCTATATATTCAATGTTGTCTCTTGTATCCTTCCTTCCTTTCGTTTGAAATATTGTCTATATATTCAATGTTGTCTCTTGTTGTATCCTTCCTTCCTTTCGTTCACTTGAAACATTGTCTATATATTCAATGTTGTCTCTTGTATCCTTCCTTTCTTTCGTTCGCTTGAAATATTGTCTATATATTCAATGTTGTCTCCTGTATCCTTCCTTCCTTTCGTTCGCTTGATATATTGTCAATATATTCAATGTTGTCTCTTGTATCCTTCCATCCTTCGTTGTTGAAATATTGTCTATATATTCAATATTGTCTCTTGTATCCTTCCTTCTTTCGTCGCTTGAAATTTTGTCTATATATTCAAATGTTGTCTCTTGCATCCTTCCTTCCTTTCGTTCGCTTGAAATATTGTCTATATATTCAATGTTGTCTCTTGTTGTATCCTTCCTTCCTTTCGTTCTCTTGAAATATTGTCTATATATTCAATGTTGTCTCTTGTATCCTTCCTTCCTTTCGTTCACTTGAAACATTGTCTATATATTCAATGTTGTCTCTTGTATAAACTTCACTGTCTTTGGTAGCTCACACAGAGGTCTGTGTAGTTTTCTGTCAAATGATGTTTCATTAGGCCAGTGATTTTGCCTCAGTGTATCATATTCGGGCAGTCTTAAAGTATGTGCTCTGCAGTCTGGTGTGCCTGTCCACATGACTGAATTGCCAATTATATATATATAAATTTTAAGCAAAGGAGTTCTTTTTATACCATGTGGTATATAGGGTAATACGGTGTTAGACCAGAAATTTTCATTGAACATCGGCACATGATGGATAATGTGGTCAACATCACTCCGGCCGCCATTACTTCCCAATGCTTTTCCTGGTACCCAATTGAGAGCCGCTACAGTTTGAAAAAAAAAATTCATGCCTACTATGGAATTGAACCTCGACCACTAGCCTAAGAAGTGAGTAACAACTATGCTACTGCAGCTATCAAAATATATATTCTTCTTGTACCATTATATGTTACATGGGGCCTGCAAGTAATTTCTCCATACCGTTCTGTCCTGGACAACTCGCTCAATCTCTTCCATGGTACTGAGTCTGATAGTATATAACACTTACACTGGCAACAACCAACCAATTACAACACATACATTGTCACCTTCAACCAATCAAAACATATTAATACATACAACCAATCATAACACTTACACAAGACCCAACCAACCAATTACAACACATAGATTGTCACCTTCAACCAATCAAAACATATTAATACATACAACCAATCATAACACTTACACAAGACCCAACCAACCAATTACAACACATAGATTGTCACCTTCAACCAATCAAAACATATTAATACATACAACCAATCATAACACTTACACAAGACCCAACCAACCAATTACAACACATAGATTGTCACCTTCAACCAATCAAAACATATTAATACATACAACCAATCATAACACTTACACAAGACCCAACCAACCAATTACAACACATAGATTGTCACCTTCAACCAATCAAAACATATTAATACATACAACCAATCATAACACTTACACAAGACCCAACCAACCAATTACAACACATAGATTGTCACCTTCAACCAATCAAAACATATTAATACATACAACCAATCATAACACTTACACAAGACCCAACCAACCAATTACAACACATAGATTGTCACCTTCAACCAAACAAAACATATTAATACATACAACCAATCATAACACTTACACAAGACCCAACCAACCAATTACAACACATAGATTGTCATCTTCAACCAATCAAAACATATTAATACATACAACCAATCATAACACTTACACAAGACCCAACCAACCAATTACAACACATAGATTGTCACCTTCAACCAATCAAAACATATTAATACATACAACCAATCATAACACTTACACAAGACCCAACCAACCAATTACAACACATACATTGTCATCTTCAACCAAACAAAACATATTAAAACGTCAAATCAAACAATAGAAATGAAATAATGAAAATCTGAAAGGTCTATTTTGTTTGAATTCAAACTGAATGAATTAGAACAAGAAATTTCAATGAATATTCCTGGATGTCATTTCATAAGTTCTGAAGGTCATACTACATAATCCCACATACAAGATAGACTAACTATGTAATTTACAGACTTCATAGCATCACATACAATTTAGGGATCTGAATGTTATGAGTTTAAATCCATACAGAGTCACATGTGTTTTTTTTTCTGGAGATCACTAGGAATGTTGCTGAAACTACGGAATTCATACTTTGTGTACCACTCTTGGCTGATGGCATGTCCTTTCTGCCAACAGAGATGGAGCCATACAGGGAAATGTGTTGCCTTGAAGTAAATCCTTCACCTATAGACTCTGTTTTAGACATACAAGAAAGTAGAACAATGATACTGACCTATCAAAGGTTCTGGGACTGCGAGATGGATTTGCTTCTGTTTTGATGGATCTTGTCAGATGCCAGAGGACACTAAACTTCTTGAAAGCTGAAATCCTTTCAACCTCGCAGAAAAAGAAGAAAAACTGTCAACACTCACACAAATAAATCTATATTTAAAAAAAAGTGTTGAAATCCCAAACATGCAAGTTCAGACTTGCAATCTAATCTATCGATTTTCTATTCCTTTTGTGTCTTTCTTCTCCTTCTTCTTCTTACGCTCCATATCGACCACTTGTTAACCACTCTTGTGATTTGTATGTGATCTGAGTCTAAGAGCGATTGTACAGTGTCCCAGATATGTGCCTACAAGTAGCCAGCACATCCAATTTCTGCGATGCTTTTTATTTACTAGGGTAGCTTCCTAGACCCCTACCTCAGTCACCTCCTACCTCAGTTGCTTTGTAGGTCGCAGTGTTACTATTGTTTTCTCGGTGAAAAACGTAATCACAAAGTACTGAGTTTTACAAATTACAAAAACAATGACAATATACAGCAACGTTTCGACCAACAAGGTCTTTATCAGCAAACGAACAACAGGAGTAACGAATTTAAAAAAACAATTACATATGGACGACTAGATACGGAGACATTCAAATGTTTCTAATGAAAATCTGGGAATAAAACGAATCACGTCACTCCTGTTGTTCGTTAATAAATGACACCATCTATCTAACTCTGTCAAGATGTTTAGTTTTATACAGAAAACTTACTTCTGATTCGCTAATGAGGTCATGTCCAATGACATCCTCACAAATGTTGGCACTTGGTGTGACCTGGTGTAGTGTATGGAAGAGCTCGACGGCTCGTTGGTGGTGAGAGCTCAGCTTCTCACACAAGTGTGCCCACAATTCAGATGCAACAATCTCGAATAAAGATTGCAAACTAATGTTTACAAAAAAAAAGACAGAATGACAGCTAAATTAAACAAAATCTGTCTTGTGCAGCTAGATCCCATAACAAATTTCAAGCTGTAACTTTATATATGATTTTTTCCGATCCAGAAGCACTTGAGCTGAAAGCTCTTCGGCTCAGCGTCATGGACATCGTAACCCTTCGGTTCGCTGCCACGAACACCATAAATCTGGGGAACCTGTGGCTTTTCTTTCAGTCCGCTGGAGTTGAACCTGCACTCACAGAGGACTTGTCACCCGTAGTCCAATGCACTACAAACACGCTGGGCAGGAGGGCAACTTTATATGATAAAGATATGAGATTTGTTTTCTTTGTTCGACCACTATGATTTCAGGTGTAGACATGGCGCCTAATACGCGCCTCTAACAGATTTTTGTGTGAAGCCTTTTTTTCCTTATCAAAAAATGTCCCTTGCTATTCAGGCGAACCTTACTCCAACTACAGAGGTACTTGTAATGTAGATTCCCAAGTAACGGATCAGGTTTCCTGTAGTCTGGGACGTTCAAGGACAATATTCTCTTATAATCTGATGCTACTCATAGATAATTTCTTGTCCCTTTTTCTCTCATTCCTGTCTTCTACTTTCCCTCAATATGATTTCTACAATATATTTGCTTGTGCATTACCTATCACATGTAATATATAGCAAAAGTGGAGGTTTGGCATGGGATTAGCTACCCCATCCAGTAAAAAACACTCAGCTATAAAACTGCAACCAAGTACAAGAGAGCTTGCAAGGCCTTGGTTGGGAACCTATGCCTCCTTAGGGGCGAAGGGTAGAAGAAGAAGTGCAAGGCGTGGACATCTGTGAGCTACAAAATAGCAGTATATATAAGAATGATAAGACCATTATCATTGCACTTTGGTGAGTAACCATGTGTGCTTCAATCTCTTTCTTACACATGAGGACCTCAGCGGCAGTGCACAAACTTCATAGCACCGGTTAGGGTCTTGAAGTAATTTTGAAGATGGTACAAATATTGTGTAGGAATTTATATTTAAAAAAATCTTTCTAATGAATTTTGCCTGTTCAGATGTTTTCCAGACTGCTCTTCTCGATATGTCACTGAGAAGGGTTCTTTTATGTGCTCAATTTGCCCGTCTGCCCAGCGTGTTCGTAGCGCGTTGGACTACGGTGACTATCCTCTGTGTGTGCGGGTTCAATTTCACGGGATGGCAGAAAAAGCCACAGATTCCCCAGATTTACGGTGTTCGTGGCACTGAGCCGAAGAGCTGAAAGCTCAAGTGCTTCTGGATCGAAAAAGAAAGAAAAAAAAATGTGCTCAATTTGAACATGTTCCTAGTCTATGATATGACTAGGAACTCGATCTCATCTACACTGAGATCAGCAATCTCTGAAAAAATATCCACAAGAGAACCACATACATTTAGAACAAGAGGTGAGCATCTAACCTCTACGCCACAAACAACATTGAATATGTAAATAATATTTCAAGTGAACAATACGAAGGAAGAAAACAGACCCAAGATAAAACATGAAGATATCAGTGTTAAAATTTCTGACAACAATTGCCTTCCATACCTGATAGAACTTAGTCCTGCCATTAATGTAGACCAAATGTGTGGGCAACAGGGCTGGTAGAATGACCACAGAAACTCGACCCTCACTGAAAGACCTTTGGCCATGGCGACGTGTCTTATTTTCACTTTCACTCTGAACTGACTGGGTCAGTATAATCAGGTCAAGGACAGTGCTTATTGATGCACTTTGAACTTTAAAACAATCCACAAAGCAACTGCAGACTAACAGATCCTGAAGCCAGGGAGGTAACTCTGAACTATTTTCTGAAAAGTTAATAACAAAAGATAAATAATTACAAAATAAATTTTTCGTTAAAAATAAATGGCATAGAATTCAGCAATTTTAATTGAAATAAAATCCATAACAAAAATATCCTGCAACTTTTAATGCAAGTGCGCTTGTGTGTTGTCGGAGCTCTCAAGGGAGCAAAGAATAGTAACACTGCGACCTACAAGGCATGATGTGAGAGGCTACTGAGGTAGGGGATTATTAAAGCTACCCTTGTAAATAAAAACGTTGCAGAAATCTGATGTGCTGGCCTACTTGTAGGCGCATGACTGATACAACGTAAATCACTCTTAGACTCAGATCACATACAAATCACAAAGGGTGGTTAACAAGCGGTTGATATGAGTGTTTGAAGAAGAAGAATAATTCAAGTATATTTTTATTCCTACACTTTTAATGACTCAATAAACAAGTTTAGGAAGGTCCAGGCGTGTTGTGAAAAGTAAAAAAGTAAAGGAACCCTTTCCTTACTTGTGGTATATAGGGCAATACAGTGTTAGGCCTGTATTTTTCATTGACCGTTGGCACACAATGGGTGATGTGGTCAGGCACGCCCGGGCGCCTTTACTTTCCCAGAGAATGTCTGGTACCCAGTTGAGGCTGGGTCAACCTGAGAGCCGACACGGTCGGGAAAAATTCCACGCCCTCTGCGGGAGTTGAACCCGGACCACCAGCCTTGAGAAGCGAGTTCACTAACAACTACGCTACCATGGCTCTCAGGTGTGTTGTGTGCGAAGTGTAAAGCCAGTGACTGGAGTCTATGTTGAGTTTGGGACTGCAAAGTGTTGTAAGTCTACAGTACTTTGTTTTTATGTGTTTCGCTATTGCTACATAGATTAACTTATGGATGCGAGAGTTGGAAAGCAACAAAAGCTCTAGAAAGAAAATTAGATAACTTTGAGAATAAATGTCTTAGAAGAATACTGATCCTCAAATGGTCAGATTTCAGACCTAATACACAAATAAGACAAGAGACCAAACAAGAAAATGTATCAAATTTTATAAGAAAGCGCCGCTGGAACTACATCCGCCACACACTTAGAATGGATGAGAGAAGACTCCCTTACCAATCCCTCATATGGACACCAGAGGGGAAAAGAAAACGAGGAAGACCAAGAGAGACTCTGCGTAGAACCATCATCAGAGAAGGCTCAACGATGGGCCTAGCAAACATTAAAGACCTAAAACAGATAGCAACGAACCGCGAGACATGGAGAGCTATGACCTCTGCCCTATGCGTCGCCCACAGGCCCAAGAGGAAAGACTAACTAACTAACATAGTTTTACTGCGGCCTTCCCGTATATCAATACTTTGTTTTATTCATGTTTTGTCATTACTACATAGTTTTACTGCAGTCTTCCCTTATTTTACTACATAGTTTTACTGCAGTTTTCCCCTTATATTGCTACATAGTTTTACTGCAGTCTTCCCTTATATTACTACATAGTTTTACTGCAGTCTTTCCTTATATTGCTACATAGTTTTACTGCAGTCTTTCCTTATATTGCTACATAGTTTTACTGCAGTCTTCCCTTATATTGCTATATAGTTTTACTGCAGTCTTCCCTTATATCAATAATACTTTGTTTTCTTCATGTTTTGTCATTGCTACATAGTTTTACTGCAGTCTTCCCTTATATCGATAATACTAATTCAATGTATATAACACCCGTGTGGTTACCGAGGCCCAAATTTGGGGTGTAAAGAATAGAACCACTGTTACCTGCCACGCATGTCGTAATAGGCGACTAAGGAGGTTTGGCTAAAATTGGATACACATGTCCTAAACGTGTAGAAGCCTATGCGTGTAGGGGCCTATCAAACCAATGTGCAACGTATACACGTTCTTGGCAAATATCAAACATAACACGAGTAATTAAAATTGGTCGTAAAGAACGAACACAAAGAAGAATGTATACAAAAACCACTTACCTTTGATGCAGGTCTGCTCAATAATCATCTCATAGTCTGTACAGTAAATAGGGAAGCTAGCAAAATCAACCAGCAGACGGCAAGCTTGTTTGTAAGCTTGTGTTACTTCCTCCATCTTGTGAACAAGATGAAGTTTCTCCGACAGATCAAAATCAGCTTTTTGATCATTTGTACCTGGATGCGACATTCCTGATGTTATCGTCGTCATACATTTCTTGCTGAACTCTGTAGATTTCAGGATTCTTAGTTGACAGAATTGATGGAAAAATTGTTGGAAGGTTTGAACACAGAGCTGCATAAGGCTCAGATGACCTGACAATCTAGCAGCGTTGTTGTTTGCGGAGGAAGATATACCCGAGATGTTGCTGGCTGGAACTGTTCCACGGATGTCTTGTGAAGGATGTGACATTTTTTTCGAATGATCTTCAACATAACCGCTGATATCCGACGTTTCAGACACATTACCATTCCTTGAATCATCTACACCGTTATCTAAAGACTCTGCTCCTTTTTTCATGTCGGCAACCATCACTGAACTAATCACATGACTCTCTGAATCATCGTCAGTGACTATTACCTCCCCTGTCTGCCCAGCGTCTGTTAAAGATTGTTTGTTTTCATTTTCTTCTTCAATGACACTATCAGGGGTTCTCACACTTTTAGTTATGTTGTTACTTAAAGACACATCCTCTTGAGAACATTGTGCATTAAATGTAGTCTCTTCATTTTCAGACCTCGCTAAATCTAAGTTCAAATTCTCAGATTTCTTGTTAATAGGCTCCTCGAGGTCTGCACTCACAATTTGGGAATCACTGTTGTCTTTCATCGTATCACTAGATAAGCATTCTGTGTCGTCAGTTGAAGTTTTGATATCCTTTATAAGTTGAACGCTGCGTTGATCTGTCGTTGCATCACCATTACTCTCTTCCTTGCATATCTCATCCACATTTTTGTGTTTGACAAGGTCAACATTGTGAGACAAATCTGAATTGCTGAATATGCTAATATTGTCTCCTGTATCTGTAGTGTCCACTGAGTGTGACCGATGGAGTCCTTGACCTGCCATAGATGGTTGAACACGGGACAAAAGTTTTGAGCAGAGTTTCAAAGTGATGGTCACCTCTGCCTCAGTGACATCCTCACATGCTGTGGTCAAGGAAGAGATGATCTGTCTCAAGAGGTCAGGCAGATGTTCTGTTGTGGTTTCTGGGTAGACATCCTGTAAGAAACATTTTTTATGATCAATAAGTTTACAATTTATTTCAACATCAGAAAAGTGGTGAAAAATTTCCGTTGCCAGCAATGAATTCAAATGTAGTCCTAATTTTTTAATAAAATTTGAAGAAAAAAACCTATTGATGATGGAAAGAATCCTTCAGGCAAAATCATCTTGAGGTTTTTAAAAGTTTAAGTTAATTTTTCTTAAATAATTTTTGCGTGCAGGATTGCTTTCTTTATCACCAGAGTCCTTCGCCATTCAGGCGAGCCTTACTCTGACTTCAGAGGTTAACAGTATGAATAAATGAAACCTAAAACAGACATCAGACTTTATATAAGTCTGAAATGTCAGTCCAAAGTAAGAGATGATCGCAGAAGAAATGTCAGTCAAAGTAAGATGATCCAGAAGAAATGTCGGTCCAAATAGAGATGATGCTTGAAGAAATGCTATGTCAATATAGAGATGATCGATGCTTGAAGAAATGTCAGTCCAAAGTAAGAGATGATCGCAGAAGAAATGTCAGTCCAAAGTAAGAGATGATCGCAGAAGAAATGTCAGTCCAAAGTAAGAGATGATCGCAGAAGAAATGTCAATCCAAAGTAAGAGATGATCGCAGAAAAAATGAAAGATGAAATTAATTCTTTTTTTTTTTTCGATCCAGAAGCACTTGAGCTTTTTTCGCTCTTCGGCTCGGTGCATGGACATCGTAACCCTCGGTTCAGTGCTACGAACACCGTGAATCTGGAGAACCTGTGGCCTTTCTGTCAGCCCGCGGAACTGAACTCGGCACTCACAGAGTGCTAGTCATCCATAGTGCAGCGCCTACGACACGCTGGGCAGGCGAGAACATGTGGCTTTTCTGTCAGCCCGCGAACTGACGCGGCACTCACAGAGGGCTAGTCACCCATAGTGCAACGCGCTACGAACACGCTGGGCAGGCGAGCAATTAATTAATTTAAAGATTAAGAGATCATAAATTTAAGAGATTATACATTTGAAAAAAAAAATTAATTTCATGATTAATAGATCACGAATTTCTAAAAACGAATTTCATGTTAAAAATACAATCTTCTTCTTCTTTTGTCGTCACACTGTTACCAGGTTGTTGTCCAGTGTTGTGGTTTTCTGTTTTTGTTTTGCGCTGCTCTAGTGGTGTGGGTGATAGTTATTTTTGCTTTTTGATAAGAATCTGCTATGCCCTCTATCCATTTTTAGTGGTCTTTCTCTCGCCTTCTTTTCTGATGTTCTGTTGTAGAAGACTTTGTAATACAGTGGAGTTTGATAGCATTCTTATTAAGTGGCTGAATTACTTCATTCTTTGTTTCTCAATGTAATTCAAGCAAAAATACAAGAAAATTCAGAAATCTATAATTGAAATTGATAAATATATACAAACCAGAACAACCACACCCAGAAGAAACTCCACCAGTTCACAAAGATCTGATATAGAAACAGCTTCCATCTGTGGACTATACTTTGAGCCATCCCGTTCCTTCGATCTTTGTTCGCAAGCAGATTTGAACATACGAGCAACAAAATCCCAGATAAAGTATGGCTCAAATGAACCAAACAACAGATTTGCTGTTTTTTGGGTCTCGACCGGTAGTACGGTTTCTGGTGCAACAATTCCTGTGCCTTTTCCGGCATCACTCTGTGCATACTGATTTCCTTCACTCTTTAACCGCCGGAACACAGACAGCAGCACATTTTCTATAATAACCGGTCCAATTTCTGGTTTGTCCAGAAGACTAATTAGGATTCTGAATGGTTTTAGTACAGTTGTCGTTCCATCTGATGCTGGCTGGGAGTATGCATCCTCTTCTATAAGCTTTGTCTTCAAGGCTAACACTAGCAAGTCTTTGGAGTACATCTGGGGACAGACACAGAAACAGGACATGAATAAATTATCAGCCAGGACATGAAGGGCGTATAACAAATTATCAGCCAGGACATGAAGGGCGTATAACAAATTATCAGCCAGGACATGAAGGGCGTATAACAAATTATCAGCCAGGACATGAGTGGACATAACAAATTATCAGTCAGGACATGAATGTCTAACAAATTATCAGGGATGTAGGCTTATGAAGTAGCGTATAACAAATTATCTCTTCAGCATGAAGGGAGTATACATTATAGCCAAGCATGAGGGCGAAAGAGCAAATATCGCTCTAGAGAATGAATGATATATCAGTATACAACATTCTATCACCATTGGGTTTCATGGAAGGGCAGTAGCTAACAAATTAGCAGGGAGGCCTATGAAGAGACGAAACTATTTGATTTGCTCAGGACAAGCGTTTTATATGATAATTATCAGCTGAGACATGAAGGGCGTATAACAAAGTATCAGCCAGGACATGGTGGACAATAATAAATTATCAGCCAGACTGAAGGCGTATAACAAATTATCAGCCAGGACATGGGTGGACAATAATAAATTATCAGCCAGGACATGAAGGGCGTATAACAAATTATCAGCCAGGACATGGGTGGACAATAATAAATTATCAGTCAGGACATGAATGTCTCGTAACAAATTATCAGTGCATGTTAGTGCTTTAATTAACCTACAGTTACTGCACTCCTAGCAAACCCACTTGTCTCTTCAGCTGATGGTGAAGTATATGCATGCTGATAGTTCCCATAGCAAGCAGGGGCTTGCCCAATGAGCAAGGATATCGTTCTAGAGAAATGAACTTGATATATTTTTTTAAATCAGTATACAACGATTCTCATCACCATTGGTCTCTTTGTTTCAGGAGACAATAGGTTTTGCATCAAGTAGTTTGTTCTAACATGACGGCTGTAGAGGCAGGGCATCTGGCCTATGAGAGAGAGAGAAATTCCAGAGAACTGTTGGGGTGGCAAAGTTCTGCTCAGGACAAGCTATTTGATGATGATGATGAGTTTGTTCTATGCTGAATCACGTCTGTTGTGGCTGTGATCGTGTTACTTTGGTTAACAAAGTCGATCACGAAGTGACCTCTCTGTGATGCCTGCCTGGGCAATTTTTATGGAATAGCTGAGTTGTCCTCTCAACTTCTCTGATAAAGTACAGAGGAATGCAAGCACGTCATCTGGGATCAGTTTGGTTGTAGGAGCTGCCAATAGGGCTTCGCATGATGAGTTTACTCTTATAGCCTTTGAATCTCCCGAGGTTCCCACAGGTCAGTGGGGCTATTTGTCTAGAGCAGGAACTCTAGTTCTTGGGTATCAAGGTAAATTCACTCATAATACAAGTATTTGGGCCAAATCTCCTCCAAGATTTTTGGTCGGTTTACTCCCCAATTCAATCCGACAATCTTGGACTCTCAACGATTCTCAACCTTGTTAATAAGCAATCAGAACATGAAGACAATGAGGATATGCAGACATAATCAACAATCAAAACATGAGAACCATGAATCAAAGTACAAAACAAGATCAAAGTAATTTCTACTTTCGCCCGAGTGGTTACCGGGGCCCAAATTTCGGTGTAAAGAATAGAACCACTGTTACCTGTCACGCATGTCGTAAGAGGTGACTAAGGAGGTTTGGTTGAAATCGGATGCATGTGTCCTAAACGTGTAGAAGTCTATACGTTTAGGGGCCTACCAAACCAATGTGAAACGTATACACGTTCTTGGCAAAGATCAAACATATCACAAAGAGTGATTAAAATTGGTGTAAAGAACGAACGCAAAGAAGAAGAAATTCTACTTTCTTTCTCTAATCCAGTTTTACATCATCATGTCAAGATAAGTTCTAGAACAGGCTTATGTGTGCGCTTCCATCGTCTCCATTATCTCTGAGATCCACCTTTTACTCTATCCACTATATTGGAGTAACATTGCTCTTTGTGGCGCACTGTCTGTTAGTAATCTGCTTATGTGGCAGAGCCATTTATTTTGTTGTTTCTTGATGAAGTTCAGTATTAATGTTGTCCCCATTTTTTCTTCCTGATGTCTTCATTTCTAAACCGGTCTCTTCTTGTTACTCCCAGCATTCTGCATAGACACTTCAATTCTGTAGTGACTAGTTTTTCTTCTATCGTTTGATGTCAGCGTTCAGGTTTGGCACTGATAGCATAATGTTGGGAGAAAGATTATGTTGAGCAGTGTTCTTTTTGTGTTCATAGTGACATGTTTGCATTTTAAAATTGGCACCTATTATTTGATTTGCTTTGTTGCATCTATGTTGGATGTTGTTAGTTATTCTTCCATTTGCTGAAAAAATGCTCTCTAGGTATGTAAAGTACAGATATTTATAATCATACCTGAAAGTAACCTGTCTCAATTTCACTGGTCGTAGACACACTGTCCGATCTTTGTCGACTGTGATGAGAATCAGTTGTGGCCGTAGTAGATGTTGTAGATGTTCCAAGAAGCCAGGCATAGAGTCGACGGTTAAGAGACATGTCACGCCGAAGAACTACGTTGACCCCAGATTCCACTATTTTGGCCATGTCTGCTCTGGTCAGTTGGCCATTGTGCATGGGGAAGGCCAGTAGAAGAAAGTCCAGCATGCTTCTCTGTACAAGGACACTGGAATCTTGTAAGCAAGCACAGATGCTACTGACCTGTCAATGAAAGAATAGATCAAAAATAAATTTTCTACAAATGATATTGATTTATGAATGAAAAAATGGTCTAAAGGCAAGGAATCGACTTAATTGCAACGGGTTTCCCCATATCTGTTCTTCTCAGCAGAAATTGCAAGCCACCTGCCGAGAGTGTTGCAAAAAGCACAATCTTCTAGTTCCAGCAACAATCATCTTCAAAAAAATTGCACATGTGACTCGGTGCGGATGTAAACCTACAAACTTCAGAAAGCCAGGCAAACATCTTCCCCACTTGGCCATAGAGACTCCTATGAATGAAAGAATAGATTGAATATTACACAGTTTCTACAGATGATATTGATCTATGAATGACAGAATGTAATATTCTTCTTCTTCTGTGATCAGTTTTATATGTTCAGAAGTTCAAACAGAGATCAAGACACTGATATAACTTATCACGACAGAGATGAAGTGTCTACACAGAATGTTGGGAGTATCAAGAAGAGACTGGTTTAGAAATGAAGACATCAGGAAAAAAGTATACAACATCAGTATTGAACTTTATCAAGAAACAACAAATTTAATGGTTCGGCCACAAAAGCAGATTACCAACAGACAGTGCACATCAAAGAGCAGAGTTACTCGATACAGTGGATACAAAGCATAAGGCCAGCCACGCGAAAGGTGGACCTCAAAGATAACAGAGGCGATAAAAAACACTGTTTATGAAGTGCACACAAAAGCTTGTTCTAGAAATCTCTTTCTTACCCTGGCGCAGTACGACAAAACAAAATTAGAGAAAATATTAAGATAAATGTTTACACCAGAGATAGTTATCAATATAAGAAAGAGACAGTCATCATGTTTACGGGAATGTAATGAGAAAGAGCAGTTTCGAAAAGATTGTGACAATCAGTTAAACCAATGGTAGATGAGAAAGTTGTGGACAGTCTGTGACCCCATGGCATGGAAAATTGTCAACTACCAAACTAATAGTCAGCACAAAGGTCAGATGTTTGTGAAGATCCCTCCCAGCACTCATGATAGTGATAAGCAAGTAAAATCTCAGAAATGTTGATGGGATAACAAGTGTTGTATGACTCACCATCAGATCAATATCTAAACCAATCATGTGCAGCTGGTCTTCCATACTTTGACGTTTATTAAGATGGTTGAGAAGGAATGTTGCTCCATACAGACGAACACTTGGGCATGATAACATACACTCCCAGATGCCCGTGTAAAAGAAGGGTGGTCCAACGGCATTACAAAAGTCCTCAAGCAGCATGTTTGTTCTGAAATCAGATGATGCATCCTTAAATCATGTACTGTAACACACATAGTACATAGTTTATTTAGTCTTAAATAGTTTTATCCCTAAAGCATACATCTTTAGCAGTTATCTATATTGCTTAACCCTTCGAACCCTGGCCACCTGTATCTTAAAACCCCTTTCCACTGAGCTCCTAAGCAAAAACAGCACATATCAGAGTGGTAGTAAAACACAATAATTTAGCACAATTGAGGGCTCTATAATTTGTTATTGTCTTACCCCATCTTCTCTGTTATTTCTGTTTATTATATATTTTCAGATTAGTAAATTTTTTAACATTTTCTTGATATATTATGTGGGTCGAGCCCCTGAATACTTCCGCATAATGTAGCTTGTTTCCCAGATTTAACATATATGGCTTGAATATCAATCGATTTAAATCATTCTTCGTCGTCTAAATATTCATCTCACTCACTTTCGATATTCCTATCAGAATAATAACATTCTAAGTTTAATTTATCTTCAGATTCATTCAAAACAAGTTTGACAGCTTGCTCTGTTGTTATCCTTTTAGAATGACCATTTCCAAAATATCCCACAAACAACAGTGTCTGAAATCTTGCTAAACCATATAGAATATGTGTGTTGTGTTTGACGTCACATTTGTACACAATTTATCTTCGACCGCCGACAAATAACGATGGTGTCTTCTCAGTCTGATATTTCGGGAAGTCGGGATATGTGATGTTTGCTTTCAATACCGAAAATATCTGGACCACAGGTTCTAAGGGTTTAATAAATCATGTATGTTACTACGAGGATTAAATATTTATTATCTTGGAGAAGTAATCTTGAGCAGAATTGAAGAAAAAGGTGGCACATGATTAGCCCAGAAAATAGAACTCACTCTCATCTCTATCATGTTAGGTCCTTGCTGCTTAGGACAGCAACAAATGCACACTATTCTTGTATGTTCTTGGCTGTCCACTGTACTGTGTGTCAGCTGTGATTAATTTTTTTCAGTTTCAGTTCGGTTTCAGTCCCAGTGTTTATCCTTTAGGGGTTGTAGTATTTTTTTCTGTTCACCCGCTATGAAATCAGTCTTAGTCATGACGCCTAATATGGTACCTCTGACATATTTTTACATGAAGACTTGCTATCCTTATCAAAACTGTTCCTCACTATTCAGGCAAGCCTTACTCTGACTTCAGAGGTACTTGTAGTAATTTAAATCCTGATATGACAAATCAGGGTGTCCTGTCATTCAACTGTGTATCATGTACACATAGAACATTTTTGGTTGAAGCTAGACTTGAACCTCAGAATCTCCATACCAGGTGGTCACTAGCGCAGCATTTTATCAGCTTCACTATCTGTGACATCAGACATTCCAATGATCTGGACCCATGACTCCTGAACTATCTTGGTCAGCATAGCAACAGGTTCTCTTTGTATTGTCATGATGATTGCAATCTTAAAACATAGAAAACTAACTATGATTAAGTTTTATACCCCCCAACCTATCTACCCACAATCTACCAAACAACACATGCTATTAGATTCATTGAAAAACAGAAACTCAAATGGTTTGGCCACTTGGTGAGAATGAACCAGAATACACCAGTTGCAATAGTGTGCAACCTGAAAATAGTATCATCAAGAGGAAGGGGCAGACCAAGAAAAAGATGGATAATAGAGTTACAGACATCTTAAAGCTCCACAATACCACAGCATATCAAGCGACTGAGCGTGCACGATCTTGGAAACCGTTCATCAGTTAAACCTGCTAAATCAAAGAGTAAAAAAGCAGAGATGAACAAAAGAAGAAGAACCTACCTTTCAAAATGTTCAGCTCCCTCTTCAAGACCTGGCAACACACCAAGCAGTAATCCATTCAATCCAGGTTTAATATGTCGTCCGAGAGCAACAAAATGTTTCTCATAGACAGTCAACAGTACTGGTTTAACACTCATGGCGGCATGACCGAGTAACGGGAAGAGGCCAGCACTATAAATAAACAGGTCATGGGCTAGTCTCTGCGTTCCGATACATTTAAATATGATGTCATATGTCTCAAGTGCTTTTAAATGTACACCACTCGGAAGTGCTGGATGTAAACATTGTGCTAGACGTTTGCCAATAGTGACTTTTTTTGGAATCACTGGAAACTTCAGATGTGATAGCAATACCTAGAAAAGAAAACAAAGTATTAAAGATGATAAATTTCTTTTCTTTTGGTTTGTCCACTATGAATTGAGGCGTAGTCATGGTGTCTAAGATGACACCTTTGACTGATTTTTACGTGAAGGCTTGCTGTCCTTGTTACCATTGTCTCTTATCATTCAGGAGAGTCTTACGCAACTTCAAAGGTACTTGCAATTTATATCCTCAAGTAAAAGATCACGGTTTCCTGCAGTCCAACCGCATACGGTGTGCACAATGTATGGGGGAACCAGTGAATACCTCAAGAGCACTGCCCTGTTTATGACATATGCCGGAGTAGTAGCATAGTAGAAGTTTTTCAGAGAAGAAAAATTAAATCTACAGCTCACAGTGTTGCATCATGTACTTAACCCTTTAGCTGCTAAGGACGTGTATAAAGTTTTTTCCCATTCACTGCTAAAGACGCATCAACACATCTGTTATTATCTCTCCTCTGTGGGTTAAAGACGAGCTAACACGTTATACATTTCTACCGTCACTGTTATAGGCGCACATTTGTGTTTGTGACCTAGAAACAAAGAGTAGCTATTTTTAGTTCTGTCTTCAGAAAGTATGTAGTAGCGAAAGTGTTAACTTAGTAGCTGGTTGCCAAAACCGGGCACTATAAGTCCAAAAATAAGAAACAATGCGATATCAAACGCATCCAGAAGCAAACAGCACTACAAAGTCTTAACTGATCACTGGCCTTTCCACAATATTGGCCAGGTAGTTCTCAATATGATACTTTGTTGTTACTGGACAGCTGATTTAGATATTCTATGGTTGTTCTAGAAAGATCTTCAGATTTGTACTGATGCATCAAGACACCAGCTAAAACTATGTCAAAGCTCGAGTTCATAGTTTTACCTTATTTTCAATTTGGAATATCTTCATTGCCCTCTGGACATGTCCATAGGTGCTCCAATCTTCATCCCAATATCTCCAACAGTGTCCAGTTACTAGCCGTACCAGTTTAATGTTGATTGATGAGCCTACTCATATACCTGTAGTGCTGTTCTTTTCTGGCCACTCCAATCTTTAATCCCAGCTCTTGCAATCTAGCTTTTGATGTGGATGGTTTAAATGACAGTCCTCTTTGCATCCACACTCTATGACAGAATTCAGAATGTCAGCTCTATTCATTGGCTGGCCCCCTGATATTGTGGCAGACCTGTCTGCTATTTTATTACCATCATCACCCGTGTGTCCGGAACAAAGATTAATGTAATTCCGCAAATTGTTGACGCTTACAGTGATTCAGTCCACTGCCTGTGCACCGAACCAGTCTCCACTTTTCTGATCATAATGAATCACTCAGAATGCACCTGGTTCGTGGACAAAGTAATCACTCCAAAGCAAACCAATTTTATTACTTCACTTCAGGCAATATTTTGAAAAACCAGCATTATATGCTTCTTGTTCTTCACCTGCATTCTCTTGAGAATAACAACTTATAAACCAAAGTGAATATAATGAGAAGGACCCTTGTCTGCAACCAGCAAGGAAAGCGGAAGAAAGAAGCCTAGAAATACATGGATAAGAGATATAAAGGCAGAGCTTGACGCTATATGGAAGAGCTGCAAAAGATAGCAAGCCTTGGCATGAGTTGGTTTTGGGGGTCTCTGTGGGTAGTCCTTGTCTTGCACTCCAAAGGTCATGGATTCAAATCTGAACTGCACTGCTTTGTTCACAGGGGCATTTTTTCTAGAAACCCCTAGGATTGTTGCAGAAGCTACAGAGTTTGTGCTTTATGCAATACTTTCAGCTGGTGGTGTGCCATTTCTGCGGAGAGGGACCAAGCCATATGGGGTAAAACTGGGTGCAATGAAGCCAATCCTTCAGCTTTAGACCCTTTTGGTTGAGGGAATAAGATAGAGATTTAATGTTTTAAGTTATACATTTCTTCAACTGTGAATGTATCAATTTATTTTTAAAATAATAATTTGATTACCTTGTTCAACTTCCCTAATGCTGAAATGAGATCAGCCCATTCACTGGTGTACTCAAAACTTCGCAAAGCTTTCTCTACTTGTGTAATGTAAGAGCGATACTTGGAGTCTGTGAGCAACTCACACTCCTCGACGGTCAGCATACTCATCTTCTACGAGTGCTGGGGAAACAGAATACATACACATTAGCAAGACTACAAGCAGGAATAAGTATTGAATATTTGAACTCATTACAAACAACAGTAGAAATAATAACAGATATTCTTTGTTACTTGTTCTCCAACGTTGATAATTTCTGTCCGTGTGTTACCAGGGCTCACAAAGGAGCAAAGAATAGTAACACTGAGACCTACAAGGCATGTTGTAAGAGGTGACTGAGGTAGGGGCCTAGGAAGCTACCTAGTAAATAAAAGTGCAGCAGAAATCAGATGTGCTGGCCTACTTGTAGACACATAACTGGCACAATGTACAATCGCTCTTTGGCGCAGATCACGTACCAATCATAAAGAGTGGTTCAACAAGTGGTTGATATGGAGCATAAGAAGAAGAATGACTTCAAATTATATATTTCGAAAACTAATATCAGAATTTACAATTCCAATGTTGTATCAACTCTAGCATATTCCAGCAAGAGTTGGAAAATTACTAAAGATATCGGAAGTAAGTTAAATGCATTCGAAAATAGATGTCTGCGTAAAATAGTGAACATAAAACGGGACGAATTCAGAAGAAGTTATAAATTAGAGAAATGTCTGGTCAACAACCACTAGTAACAACTGTTATAAGAAGGAGAAGATGTATATATGTTGGGCTAAGCAATTACAAAGCAGGCACTGAAGTGGAAGGCAAAGGGTTCAAGAAAGAGAGGACCAACTAGGGAAACCCTGAAATGAACTTTACTGGGAGAGGCATGAAATATCGGACTCAATTCCAGAGAAGAGATTGATCGAGTTTCCTTGGACAGAGTGGCATGGAGAAATTACTCGTAGGCCGTATGTAACATATAACAGTTCAAGGACTATAATAATAATGTTAATAACTGTAAATAGAGAATAAAAGAGTTAAAAGAGAATAGGAATGGCCAAGGATAATTTCAATAGTATTAGAAAGTTACTGACATCCAAACAAATCACAAACAGGCTAAAAATTAGAATGATCAAATGCTATATATATCCTATATTAATGTATGGCTCGAAACATGGACAATGAACAAGCAGTTAGAAGACAGAATTGATGCATTTGAGATGTGGATATATAGAAGAATAAGCAGAGTTTCATGGACAGAAAAACAGACAAATAAACAAGTTTTAGGAAAACTAGGCATGAAGAAACAATTATTAAGAGAAATAAATTCAGACAAGTAAAGTATTTTGGGCACATAAAAGGCATGACACCATGATAAAACATTTACTAGAGGGAAAGTTGAGGGAAAAGAGCAAGAGGAAGACCGAGAGATAAGTGGAGGAAACTTTAAGAAATGGACAGGTTACAGTCTGGCAGTGTGCACACCAAGGCGAAAGACAGAGGATGCTGGAGATTCATTGCAGCCAACCTCGATGTGGAGACGGCACCTGATGATGATGATGATGAATAACTGTAAATACAGTTTTAAAAAGTATTTCATCAAGACAAGAAGTTGTCTGTTAACAAGTACCATCAATGGTAACTATTCTCATTTGCAAATATTTGATTTACATAATTGTGTGTTGTCAAAAAACAAAACTAGAACTTTTATAAATAAAATATCTGCAGAATCACAGAAACAAAACTGACGTGGTGAATGGAGATGATAGATTTAATGTACTGACATATTAGTGTTATCTTGGTTCACTGCCAACAAAAGATGGAAATTTTCTTAAGAAAATTAAAAGAAAAACAAACATGGCCTTACAAAAATGTAACAACTTCTTCTTCTTCTTCTTTGCGTTAGTTCTTCGACCAATTTTAATCACTCTTTGTGATATGTTTGATCTTTGCCAAGAAGCGTGTATAATGTTGCACATTGGTTTGGTAGGCCCCTAACGCATAGACTTCTACATGTTTAGGACACGTGCATCCGATTTCATCCAAACCTCCTTAGTCGCCTCTTCGACATGCGTGGCAGGTAACAGTGGTTCTATTCTTTACACCCCAAATTGGGCCCCGGTAACAACTAAAAACAGTATGGGGTGGAACTTATAGGAAAACAAAGATCAGAATACTAAGAGAATGCATATTACCAGTGGCAACGTATGAGTGTGAAGCATAGAGATTTAACAAGGCAGAGGGAAATTCCCTACAGCATCCCTCGCAAATGAATAAGCCAACAGATTAGCACAAGAAGGTGGAAAACTAGCTCATTCTGGAAACAATCATAACAATTTTTAAATATAATTAGGCATAGAGGTATGTCAGAAGACACTACATGAACAAGATGGAAAAGTAGCACCTAGACTACCAGAACAATCATTAATATTCCCAGGTTATTTATCAATGACTTTAGTTACCAATTCTTTATTTTTGTCAAACTAAAATGTTTTGAATACAACATTAGTGTTGTTATGTTTTTGGTTGTTAAGCGCTATACTAAATGGTATGCAGCAGGTATGCTACTTAACTCATAATTGAACACCCTTAATAACAAGAAAAACCACTTCCAAGTAGTTAGTTATACTAATAATAATCTATACTCAACAAACATATGCTTCATAAGTAATTATTACTCACTCAATTAGAATTGGCATTGCAGCCAACAATAACAATATGGCAACATTTATTATAATTTATACATTAAACTATTATTGAATTGATAGATACTAATAAGTAATAAGACAGTGTTGTGTTACCACTTACACTTACTGATGTGTAACTCAAAATGCATATAAAATTGTAATAAAATGTCATTACATTATTGATTATATTACATAACTAATAATACAATAAAATAACTATATTTAAGTGACTATATGACATTTAATGTCAGTCATGTTAAATGATTAAAGTTATAATTTTTAATTATAAATATATTAATTTTAATATAACTATAAAGTTAACCTCAATCAGGCTAAATTTACTAGGAGTAGGCGAGGCACCGATACATTGGTTTATTTACTTTATTTAACATTAATAATTATTAAATAATTGTCACAGACTCGACAATCAACACCAACGAACAACAGCTACAAAATCGATCAATTCAAATCGTACGATGATTTAGTAATTTAGTCATAAATTATTTTGGGAAGTGATGTAAGAAACATCTGTGTTGAGAATATAGCTACTCAATATTTACAAAATGTATGTTTAAAAACACTAACCTGTATGTAACGACACAGACCGTGTTAAATATGTGAGAAGGATCTATGTTTCACTTCATTGATCACATTTTTATGAGTTTGTTTTGATGAAATATACCTGTTGACAACTTCCGCAGGGACATTGCTACGCGCTAAATGTAACATTCAGGAATATTGTACAATAGCTGTAATTTACTTTGTCATTAATAAAGATAAATTGAAATATTAAAATGGTAACATTAAACAAGTTATGAAATTATTACATTAAAAATATTATAATTGGAAAATATTTTCCTGGAAAGTATTGTTGTAAAATGGTTGAGATGAACTATTGATCACTGATGATGTCTCGTGCATAAAAAAACAAAAACAATATGTACTGAATTCTGACGCAGAGTCAATAAGGCAGTATTCACTGTATATTAGTATTCTGGCAACTTCTGCGACGTTACTGATGCCAAGCTGTATCGGCTTTGTCGATTTGTCAGCTGCGTGTAGATGGGGAAACTGCATCAAGGGCAACAGGAATCCTGCCTGTTCTCAAGTCGTAGCATGTCCTTTGCAGAACGTCGCATTCATCAGAGCCCGCCTGAAAAGCTCTCCGTCTCTTGCAAGTTCTCCGGCCTCTTCTAGCGTCATGTTCAATGTTTCTTTGATGTCCTGCTGCCACCTTCATTTTGGTCGCCCCCTGCCTCGTACTCCAGGAACGATTGTTAGCATGTGCAAATAGCGACATGGATAGATCACTCCCGCTTCGACACTAGATGTCGACACAACACGGAAAACCTCAGTTACCGATCAAAAGCATTCTGCTTATTTCACCTTATCAAGAGAAACTCAGTTGACATTCAGGAAATGGAGGGGTGTTGGATTTTGTTCAGCTCTTTGATCAAAATATGAAATGCACAGTGCAAAGCGATGGCTTGATATCAGAAGACATCAATATTAACAGTGAAGTCAAGCAAGGATGTGTCATCGCTTCAATATTGTTCTGTATTCTCTTTTCTGCAGCACTAAATCACGCCTCGAGATCATCTACAGATGGTGTCTACCTCCACACACGACTTAGTTTGTTCCTTTCGTGCCAAAGGCGGCACATAGGACAGAGGTTTTAGATCTCCATGTGATACGGTTCGTTGCTAGCAGTTGGAGATCTTGTATGGTTTTACATCCCAATAGTTTACTTTCTTGTAGGATTGTTCTTCGAAGAGTGGTCTTAGGTCTTCCACGTTTTCTTTTCCCAACTGGTGACCACATAAGAACTTGTTAATTTAGTCTCTTTTCGTCTGATCTAAGAACATGACCAAAATATTTCCACCTTCGTTTCTTTATATTTGATACAGGTTGTTGCTGTGTTCTATCTCTCACTGCGTTGTTCGATACGAAACCACTCCATTTTACTTTTAATAATTTTCGGAGACATTTTTCTCAAAGCTGTCCAGTTTCTTATCAATTTTCTTTGTTGATTTCCAACTTTCACAACCGTAGGTCAGTACAGGAATCACATAGGACCTAAACAATTTAACTTTTTGCATATACTAAGGTCTTGAGATTCAGATATTTGTAAACATAGTGAAGACACTACTGCTATAGAATACAGTTTACTTTCATTGGTCTCCAGTTGACCTTTACTCCAATATGAAAATGTTCTTCTCCAGTGCTTGCATTTATTACGATGTTGTCGTCGAGTTAGAGGTCCATAATTTGACTTGAATTAATCTGGCGACCAACCTTTATATGCGTAAAGATTTGTTTCCGTTAGCGTTTAGGGCTTGCTTGAGTGTGGTTGAATTCAATATGGCCATGAATCATCGAATGTCAAGATCAAAATAGTCTGGCTGTTTCCAAAAAAGACCAAAGTCATGAATCACAGACTATCGAGAGAATATTTAATCTAACCAGCTTGAAATAAAAAAGGGATGAGGATAATTGTAATTAAAAGAGTTATAGTCCGTAGATGATGCCACCTATGTCAGATTCAGATGGAGACATGCTTTGAAAACAGATCCATGAAAACAAACTAATGAAATATGCTGACATAAAAAGTGCCAGGAAAAATCAGAAAGACTTTCATTGGCATTACTTTATTTTTATGTTCACTTGATGTAAATTTAGGTGTAGTCATGAGGCCTAATATGATGATTATGATGGATTTTTGCGTGAAGACTAGCTTTCATTATTACCAATGTTTATCACCATTCAGGCAAGCCTTATATCGACTTCAGGGATACTTGTAATTTAATCCTCAAGTAAAGATATCTCTCGAGATTAAAAGATCGCATCAGGCAGTGGCGGCTCGTCATTAGGGACTAGTGGGGCCGGGCTCCACTAAAAATAATGTGAAACGTATATTATAACCTAACCCAAAACCATGATTTTCGGAAAAATTCTTGTCTGGCCCCACCAACAAAAATTATCACGAGCCGCCACTGGCATCAGGTATTGAATTACATGTATTTCATAACCAGCAGAAATCCTTTCAGCAAAATATGTTATTTTCTATATTGTTTATCTACTAGTGTCATTGCTATTACAATTCATACATATTTGCGACATCGTTTAAATATGCATTATCAACAATGCAGTGGGCATCTGTACAGTGGGCGTCTGTACAGTGGGCGTCTGTGCAGTGGGCGATGTAGCTTAAGCAGTAGTGAGCTCGATCACAACCAAAGCGTACTTGGTTCAAACACTGCTGCAGGCAATTTGGAAGCCAAATTAGTGTCCATGGGGGGACTGCCTAGAGTAGTTGATAGTAGCTCGGCCTGCTAGCTGTGAGACGCCTCATAGCTCGGGTTCGAACCTACTGTCCGGCATTTGTTCAAACTTCAGACGAAATATGTACTTCTGAATTGAATTATCTGCCTGTGCGATTGATACTAATTCATACTATTGAGCCACGTTTAATTGCCCTTAAATAATGCAGTGTGCCTGCTGCGCCTGTAAGTGGAAAGACAATTTTCAAGCAAAAATCAGTGGTTCGGGTCAAACGTCTAGTTCAAACAGCTGCAGGAAAAAAATAGTGTCCATGGATTTTTACGATCGGTAAAAATACACCACACCGTTCAGAAAGCAATGGTAAACTACTGAACGTATAAGTGATGGCTAGAAAATCGACGACTTGTTTATTGTGGTTGGTAGCTACGTCCTGCAAAGGATATGTCACGATTTTCATATCAACAATATACTACATTATAGCAGCGCTGTTTCTTTATTAGGTTATGTCCCTTACACACAAAACTGTTTTTCATTGGCGATGTGCATATATAGTAAGTAATCGTTACTCGAATATTGAGAGAATAGGAGTTTAAGAACGTCAGGGGAAGCCTAAGCCTCCTTATTCTATTGTAACAATAAACTTGAAACTATCCACGAATGATGTGTGCAGCACATGTATGTTATATGTGTATACTTGTGTGTGTGTATGATGTTGTTGCGTCTCAAATATTCAAGCAAAAAAGGAGTATCTCATGTGTTTGTGCAAACAATTCTGAACAAGTTCGAGTCGGACACATATTCTGAGAATGCCCAGTCATTCTTCAACTATGGATATAGACAACGTTCGGAACATAGATGCAAGCAGTCACTTCCTTGGATATGGGAACGTCAACATAGATGCAACACATTGATTCACTATGGATAAGACAGTTGGAACATAGATGCAAGCAGTCATTCTTCAACTATGGATATAGACAACGTTCGGAACATAGATGCAAGCAGTCATTCTTCAACTATGGATATAGACAACGTTCGGAACATAGATGCAAGCAGTCATTCTTCAACTATGGATATAGACAACGTTCGGAACATAGATGCAAGCAGTCATTCTTCAACTATGGATATAGACAACGTTCGGAACATAGATGCAAGCAGTCATTCTTCAACTATGGATATAGACAACGTTCGGAACATAGATGCAAGCAGTCATTCTTCAACTATGGATATAGACAACGTTCGGAACATAGATGCAAGCAGTCATTCTTCAACTATGGATATAGACAACGTTCGGAACATAGATGCAAGCAGTCATTCTTCAACTATGGATATAGACAACGTTCGGAACATAGATGCAAGCAGTCATTCTTTAACTATGGATATAGACAACGTTCGGAACATAGATGCAAGCAGTCATTCTTCAACTATGGATATAGACAACGTTCGGAACATAGATGCAAGCAGTCATTCTTCAACTATGGATATAGACAACGTTCGGAACATAGATGCAAGCAGTCATTCTTCAACTATGGATATAGACAACGTTCGGAACATAGATGCAAGCAGTCATTCTTCAACTATGGATATAGACAACGTTCGGAACATAGATGCAAGCAGTCATTCTTCAACTATGGATATAGACAACGTTCGGAACATAGATGCAAGCAGTCATTCTTCAACTATGGATATAGACAACGTTCGGAACATAGATGCAAGCAGTCACTGTTGGAGATGGGAGAGTAACATAGCTTTAACACATTGATTACCGAGTCGCGCAGCCTGAACGACAGTTGGATGCTTATTTGTGCAATGCCAGTCAACTTCTTCCTGATTTGATTCTCATTATCAATTGCAGTCATAATTTCACTTAATGCCGTTCGATCATCCATCTTATTCTTCAATTACTGGATATAGCAAGTTGGAACATAGATGGCGGCGTCTGTTGAGATGTTGTGAGTAACATGTTTAACATTGATTCGAGTCCCAGCCTGAGCGACAGTTGGATGCTTAGTTGCATGTGCAACTTCTTCTGATTTGTAATCAATAATCAATTTGCGTATAATTTACATAATCGGTCTACTCATGCCTTATTTATTTATTACGAGTATCCGTACTGGTTAAAATATACAATCATATATCTGCATAATTACATCTTTCTTTTCACTCTGCTCCTCGTGGTTTAGGGCATCAACAGTTATGCTCCACCTTTCCCGGTCTATGGCTGTTTTCTTTATGGCTTTCCAGAATAGTCCAGAACCCTTTAGTTTTCAAGAATATTTCACCTCCAGGTCTGTTTGGGATACCCTTTTTCTGTTTTTTGTGGGTTCCACCCAAATACTTGTCTCGTGTCACTTGACAATGTCTTCCGCAGAGTATATCCGAACAATTACAATTTCTTTTCTTAATCTGGGTCATCATGGGTTCTTGTTTGTTCTTATCCACATGTCTGTGTTTGCACTATGTCATGCCATCTCAGTCTGATAATACTACCGAAGACATCGGTTGACAAATGTCTGAATATTATTTGTATTTAACTTGGTGACTCGCTACATTTACGAGTCATACAACAAGACACACTTTACATTAACTACATATTCCTTCCTTTCATTCGCTTGAAATATTGTCTATATATTCAATGTTGTCTCTTGTATCCTTTTCCTTTCGTTCGCTTGAAATATTGTCTATATATTCAATGTTGTCTCTGTATACAATGCTGACTTTTCTGATTAAATTGGTCCTATACATTTCCATAAAAAAGTTGTCTCAATATCCTTCATTCCTTCTTCCTTGCTTGAAATATTGTCTATATATTCAATGATGTCTCTTGTATGAACTTCACTGTCTTTGGTAGCTTACACTAAAAAAAAATTGTATATTCTTTACAGGACTTTGCGAATCAAACCCAGCTTTTTAACGCTGTTTGTGATTTTTTTAGGCATTATTACGTTCAGTAGTTTGCATTGCTTTCTGAACGGGTGGCGCCATCGTCCTTTTGTAAAAATCCACGCGAAACAATTTGCAAAAAAATTATCATCAGCGTGATTCGAACTCAGAACGTCGGGGTTAATAGACCGAGTAACTATCCCCTAAGCCACAGACGCCACCAGCTCACACTACGCATCCATAAAATGTCGATACCTCTGAAGTCGGAAAGGCGTGTGAATAACAGGGAACACTGATAATAAGGAAGGAATGCCTTCACGCAAAAATCAGTCAGAAATACTACACCATGCACACTGACTACGTTTGAGTTAATAGAGGAGAAACGCAAGAAGAAAAGAAGAAGAAGTACATTTCATAATAAAAAAATATAGAGGAAAGCTCCCACTTTTATTTGTTGATTGTTTGATTGATAGGGACATCATCATTGCACTTCGGTGAGTAACAATGTGTGCTCCGATCACTTTTTTTACAAAGGAAGATCTCAGTTGCTGTGCACGAACTCCGTAGCACCGGCGAGGGTCCCGATGTAATTTTGTAGATGGTGAAGATATTTTGTAGGAATTTATATTTAATCTTTTCTAATAAATTTTTTTCCGGGCAGCGGCTTTCCAGCCTGCTCTTCTCGATTTTGAACTGCCAAGGGTTCTTTTACTTGCTCAAATTGAACACGGACCTACGTTTTATCGTCCGTCTCCGATAGGACTAGGAACTCGATCTCACCTACACTGAGATCATGGATCTCTGGGAAAATATCCCGATAGTGGGGTTTTATTTGTACATTAACATGTGGAGCGGGGAGGGAAGTGAACAAAAATTGATTCGACGAGATCGAGTTTTTCAATGAGGCAGTCAATATTTTAAGTACTGCGCGACCTCGCATCGTGTGCTTACCATGATGTCTGCAACATATGCTGCGATCAAAGGTTATTCCAAGATAGCTTATACAGGTCATGAGAATTGTGACGAGAAACTTGCCGTAACACCGGGTCACTTCTGAGTGCACTGGCACTGCTCACTCACCGTCAACTCTAACTTAATTTTTTAGTTGGCTCTGGCTCACTGTACATATTTTGTAAACACGCAGTATTGCAATTCCCAGCAAACAAAATGGCGGGAAAAATATCGCTGGTGTTGTGATGCCATCACACAAGCAGGGTGTAGCACATTAATAATTAGATCACGCAGAGACTTCGACAGAAGAAACATACGGGTTAAAGGTTACACGTTTTGTTAAGTATTTCAGCAGGAAGAAAATAAAAGGATGAATGAAAGTTGTCAAAATATAGTTGGAACAACAACGTCATAACTGTCCATCAACAGATTCTGTAGTTTAATGCCGTGAAACTGATGGAGCAGAGTTCCAGATTTAATGGTCTCTGTGGCGTGGAGATAAAATAAAATGCGCGACTCTTGAAGCCACAAAATCAGTTGTTTTAAAAAAAAATACATGAAAGAAGAAATGTTTTCCCTCTTCGTTCGCCCTCTATGAATTCAGGCGTAGTCAGATCGCCTACTTTGGCATCTCTGATTGAGTTTTTGCCTAAAGGTTAGCTTTCCTTATTATCAGAGTTCCTCGCCATTCAGGCGAGCTGTACTTCGAGTTCTGAGGTACTTGTCATTTAGATCTCTACGTGAAGAATCAGAAATCCTGTAGTCAAACCATGTACTATGTGCACATCGAAAAGTATGGCCACAAGTTGACCTAGAAACATGGCATTGGTACGGCACGTGATACTAACGAAGCGTGTTATTGACTTCCCTATCAGCGTTTCCAGATAACAGATTGAGAACTATTTATTATTGTACTTAATCTTCTCTTATTTCTCAACATAATCCCAGCCTCGAACATTGCTGTACTTATCCCAACACTTTACCAGTCCCCAACTCCGTGCACCATAGAAGTCTTTGACAAATATACACATTACGTTCGGCTTCTTGTGTCATTAACAAAGAGCTTGCCTCCAAGCTAAGTTTTGCTAGTGTACCACACAAGAGGGACAGAATTATCGTAATGCATAAGAGTTCGCATATCGACTCGTACACAAAAGGATTGTGGGTTCAATCCTACACTTGACGTTCCACACATGAGGAAAGGAATTGGTCATCCTACCTTCTGTCTATTATGGCCTAGAAATGTAAAGTGACAGGCATTTTATACCCTTAGGTCTGAAAGGGATACGGGACAATTGTCCAAGAGGTAGAAATTGCATATGGCTAAGTTGGTTCTGTAAGTTGGATGTTTGCGAAGTTGCCTTCCTAGTTCACCAATTCTCTTCAAAGTTAATCAAGCCACATTTCATCTAGCATTGTTACAAATGTTATGTTATGTCATATTATGTTATGTTATGCGATCGATGTCATGGCACATTGGATATTCCCATGGGTGCTCCGTCCCCCGAAGCAGCAGAAATCCCACAGTCCACTTGCTCACCGTACTCATGAGAAGTTGATTAGTGTATCCTCTCTCTCTAACACGAAGACAACACTGTCTGGCATGTCCAAACTTAACTCTTAATTCTCGCAATCGTTCCAGTGTCTGAGACACGCCCACATCACATAAATTAGTGCGTATCGCATTGATGACATTGTTATTGGTTACTAAACTGACGTCATTGCACTCTGGGCAGACCCATAGCTGCTCACTCTCCCTCAACAGACATCGAAGAGTAGGCATACTGATTGTTCATGTGGCTCGCTGATTAAAGACATCTCTCCCTATGCCCCTCAGGCATCCAGTTTTACTTGCACAACGGATAACTCCAAACTGCTTAAATCGCTGGATCGATTCAACATCTAATTTAGTATCCTCATCCAACAGGAAGTCGCGAAGAGACCGAATAACATCCCCTTTATCCTTCTTCAACTCCTCAACAATGGATGCTGTTGATGCAAGCCTGGCCGCTCTCTATTACCGAAACACCCGCATGCTCAGGACAGTATATTCACGTAAGCCGCTGGAGGTTAGAAACTTATATAGACGACATCCACTCATACCGAAACCTTCCCTTCTAGATCTTGTGAAGCATCGATTCAGTCAGATACATGAATGATGACATTGTTATGGCTGAGAAGTAATCCCACATTCAGTAGAACTGGGTGTTTCTCGAATTCCTTCACGGAACATCAATAGAACGTCACAGAACGATCCAGAATTCACGTTGCGTCCTTTCATCAGAAAATGAGCTAACAGTACTTCATCAGAATCTTCTCCCCCCCCCAAATGCTAACATAACCTCTGATGATGTCATAACCTTGAACTTCTTGGATAAAGAATGTTTTCATTTCACTGACGCACGATTTGTTTATGATTGGCAATAATGCGTCTAAGACAGTGGCTTCAACTCAAAGGGTGTGCCCAGGCACACCAGTGCTCCCGGGAATATTCCTAGATGCGCCTAGGAAATCCCAGATCAGGGGTCGACAACAACATGGTGCCAGTTGGTATCATGGTAAAAAATCACCAAGACACATTAGGCACATGCTCCTCAAAAGCAAAAATTAAATGATGAATAAAGGTACGTATCATTTCCAATTATTTCTGTATTTCTTTGCTTTTTGCATCTTGTTTTATATTAAATTTGTGTATATAGTGCGCCTTGACTTCAAAATATTTGAGAACCACTGGTCTAAGTTTTATCCCAAGTTATAGTCCTGTTACCCGTGTCTTCTCCTTCATCTGTATACTACGTGTGATGTTCCAAGCAAAAATCTTACATTTTCGCTTGTGTCTTCGAGTATGATCGCCATTTTCATCTGCACGTCTACTTGACACTGCGTATGTGCGTGTGAATTATGACGCGACAATTTTTGTTCTACACAGCAACACCAAGCTCAATGGTTATGTCCACTTCAGAGGGACTTGTAGCTTAGATCTTCAAGTAAAGGAATACAGTTTTTAACTCTTGTCTCATAGTTTCTAACTTATGCTAGTTTAAAAATATGGGTTTAAAGCCGAAGGGTTGATATTATTGCACCGGGTTTTACCCCATATGGCTCGGCCCCACTCCGCAGAAATGGCACGCACCTGTCGAAAGTATTGCAAAGTATTACAAAGCACGAACTCCGTAGTTCCGGCAACAATCCTAGGGGCTCTAGAAAAATGCACTAGTGAACAGAACGGCAAGGTCCAGGTTCTCTCTCTATCTCTCTCGATCGTTCTTTTTTTTGTCCCCAGCCGACCTGCAAGGCAGCAGGTTGCTATTTTCTTTTAGGAAAGCTTCCCTTAGACAACCTAACCTCCCTGGTTGTTGAGCGTCATCTGCCCAGGTTACCAGTCTTTTTATGGACTACTTGGTTTTCCTACCGTCCAGTTTTGTGTACAGTTTACTCCGCTAGCCTTTGATTGTCCCCAATCTAACTACAAGGCAGTAGTAGGTCCGGTTCGAACCCACGACCAACGACTCGCACGAGAAGGGCTTAACCACTTAGACACAGAGAAATCCCCCTCCTCCAAAAGGAAAAAGCACACAAAGCGTTGAAAGACATTGTGCTTGGTGCAGAAAGGAAAAGCACACAAAGCGTTGAAAGACATTGTGCTTGGTGCAGAAAGGAAAAGCACACAAAGCGTTGAAAGACATTGTGCTTGGTGCAGAAAGGAAAAGCACACAAAGCGTTGAAAGACATTGTGCTTGGTGCAGAAAGGAAAAGCACACAAAGCGTTGAAATACATTGTGCTTGGTGCAGAAAGGAAAAAGCACACAAAGCGTTGAAAGACATTGTGCTTGGTGCAGAAAGGAAAAGCACACAAAGCGTTGAAATACATTGTGCTTGGTGCAGAAAGGAAAAGCACACAAAGCGTTGAAAGACATTGTGCTTGGTGCAGAAAGGAAAAGCACACAAAGCGTTGAAATACATTGGGCTTGGTACAGAAAGAAAAAGCACACAAAGCATTGAAATACATTGTGCTTGGTACAGAAAGAAAAAGCACACAAAGCGTTGAAATACATTGTGCTTGGTGCAGAAAGCTTTTTAACAAACATAGAATTTCAAGTCTACTTAAGCCGAAACACTTTCAACACAAGAAGTCATCTTGTAATTGTTATATCACAGCGTAATGACCAGTGCGGCTCGTCATTAGAGGCCAGTGGGGCCGGCCCCACCAAAAAATGTGTAACGGGTATTTATTATTTAATAAATTAAATTATAACCTAACCCAAAGCCATGATTTTCCCGAAAATTTGTGTCTGGCCCCACCAACAAAAACGATCACGAGCCGCCACTGATAATGGAGATACAGAAATGCTAAATAAGTAAACAATTCAATGCTGGTAGTTACTTTATTGCTTTTTTTTTTAAAGGGCCCTACCCGACAGTGCCCCGACGAGTTGACCCAGTGCGGTTGATCATGTAAACTCCGAGTGTCTCATCCGAAAGGATACGAGCTGGTCAGAGCTTGTTCGGTGTGCCTATTGGCTTTACTCAAACTCACCAGCCACTGACGCGATGAGAAGTTAGGCAATACTTTTTTATCAGGGTTTTATCCTTTACCGTTTAGGTGTGCAGCGGTTGGTACCTAGTGACGTTTTCAGCATGTAAAAACCCAGATCATCGCATTCTTTCGAATGAAAGCTTCTCGGAATTTCTAAATTTGGTTTAATTACCTATTGGCTCTAAGAAGGCTAATACCCTTTGGCCCCGATTAAGTGGACACTAGCACATTGATCTTAGCTAAAAGGCAGAGAAACGACTCTTTGATCTTAGCTAAAAGTCAGAGAAGCGACTCTTGATCTTAGCAAAAGGCAGAGAAGAGACTCTTTGATCTTAGCTAAAAAGCAGAGATGCGACTCTTTGATTTTAGTTAAAAGGCCATGAGTTCAAGAACAAACTGGATGCATAATATAAATTTGAGCAGTTCTTTGGCACATGATGATAGTTACGTAATAAATTCAACTTAACAACAATGTTATTATTGTTTTGTATACACATGTAAACATATTTGACCTCAATATATTGTTTATATACAGTTTTTTTTAACCTTTCTTCTTCTAAAGTAGAGACGCTGTTTTCTGTAAATGTTGTTATGTTTCAGCTCGTGTTTATGTTTTGCATATTATTCACAAATTACTTCCCCTGTTGTGGGACAGTAACGTACGCGATGTTGAACCGTGGTCCCCCAGAAACTTAGCCCGGATTCTTAGAGCGGGTTGTGGTTCTAACTTGTTCTTAACAAAATACATGTAAAAATAATTAGAAAAATACTGCAGCGCGTTGAGGTAAACCACGTGATCACGATTCATGATGTTCTGTGGAGGGAGCAAGTGAATCGCGTAGTGATACATGCTCACACAGTGACATCACACTCATGGGCGTTGCTACGTTAAAGCAAGAGGGGCAAAATCCACCCCCTGGGAAAGATAAAAGTTTTATGTGAATCTTTTTTTTTTCGTTTCCGCGTGGTAAACTACCAACTATACAAATATTTTTCCATTATAACCCATCCCTGGAAAAACGTGTCAGGACGCCCATGATCCCAATGTCTGCTAAACCACTTTATAATGTTCGTAGTCTTGTTCTATTAGACAAGGTTGAAGGTTACACAATTTAGCATTCACAAACAGTAAACAATTATTAAGAGCTTTCAGGATTTAAAAAAAAAAATTTACCAAACTAAATATTTGAACAGCAAAACTTTCAGTTATCAGTTGTTTGAGGACTATCATCATAGCACTCCGGACATGTCCATAGATGCTCCGATCTTCACCTCAACAAATCCAGCAGTGTCCAGCAGCTCAACATGCCAGTTCGGTGTTGATTAATCAATCTATTTGGTATTTCGTATGTCGTTCTTTTCGGGCTGTCCCAATATCGACATCCATCTCTCTCAATCTGGTCAGCGACTGGGGTTCACAAACCTGAAACTTCTCTGTTCGAAAAGACTCTCAATGCGTTAAGAATTTCATTTCGGTCGACTGCAGGAGTCAGAGGTAAATACAGAGGAAGTCTCTGATATCGTATCTATTCCAGCCAATCTGTCAGCTCGTTAATTACCCCTGACTCCTGCGTGCATTTGGACAAGGTCATTTCTCTGATCCCTATCTGTAACAGTAATTCCACCCAGTTCCGTCAAACCATTCCTGTTTCGACTTTACGAATCATGCTCCTGGAGTCACTGAATATGAAAACACGAGAGTATCCCATTGACAATAGGGAAAGTTTCCCATTGACTATACGAGGGAGCGAACGGAGTACCTTTGGAACGAAAGGCGAGCACGTAACCTCTACGGCACAGAGAGATCTCTTATTATTCAGTTCCGTTGCCCGTAAGTGGAGAAACAATTGTAGGGAATGCTAACCCGAAACAAATGCATGCAGAAAACGGATGCACCAGGCTGTAAGGCACATAACATGATGCAACCACCCTCCAATGAGGAATGGGATAACGGATTCTACGGTCGCCAATCTGCCTCGAGATTTAGCCACGCAGTAAGAATGTCAGACCTACCATCACGAGGGTGGCCAAAACTTACTGCGGAAGAGGTCGGCACAAACGGGAAGCAGAAATCATAGGAATTATATTCTACAGAACTGCCCCAGTATGCAGACTTGAGAAGAGAGAGGTGGCCCACTTACACTAGCGTCCAAGACAAACTATATTGCGTGGCTGCTAATCTGAGGCAGACGGCTGCCTTTATTAGAGAATCCGAAATCCCAATCTAGTGAGAACACAGAAGACAAACTGTATGGCGTGGCTGCTAATCTGAGGCAGACGGCTGCCTTTATTAGAGAATCCGAAATCCCAATCTGTGAGAACACAGAAGACAAACTGATGGCGTGGATGCTAATCTGAGGCAGACGGCTGCCTTTATTAGAGAATCCGAAATCCCAATCTAGTGAGAACGCAGAAAAGAAAGAGAATTGAAAGAGTAAGGAATAACAGAGAAGAGAGCAAGGAAAGAAAATGAAACAGCCAGAAACAAAGAGAAAGAGAATAAAGCTGAAAAGAAAAGAAGAAAAATTAGAAGAACAAAGATAAACAAAATAGAAAGAAAGAATAGAACAAATCAAAGTTAGAAGAAGAACTAGAAATGGAAAAGGAAGGAAGGAAGAAGAAAAATAAAATGATAAGAAATAGTAATGAAATTGAAAGAAAGAAGAAAACACGTGATAAGAATCAAAAGAAATCGCAAGGATTGAAAGGGGAAAAATGAGAAGAGAAATAAAATAGCAAGAAGGAACAGAAATAAAAGAAAACAAAGAATGTACATGAAATTGTTGATTCAGTTCAGGTTTATCCTAGTAAAAATGTTTTTGTTTAATTTTTTTTTTTAACAGTCTCTATATCGTTTTTCAAAATATTGTAGGAAAACAACAAACAACAAAGACCCGAAAAATCAAGCAACAAAATCAAGAAAGAAGGCAGGGTAAGAAAATCTGAATAAACAAAGAAATACTAGGAGCAGTGTCAACATAAGAACAGACTTCATTGACGTCAGATGTGATCTATCGTAACTCTGAGACGGTTCTCACGCTTTACTGACCCACCCAGGACTAAGGTGAGAGCTGGATGGACCGTCGCTGTTGTCGAGTGCACAGCTTGAAGTCAGCAGCGCATCTATTTCTCTATTATTCTGCTTCGATCCCTCAGATTCCTGTACTGAAAGCTGGGTTTACAATCTTCATTTACTTCCTTGTACAATCGCTGTAGTTGTGAGTTGAATCTTCTTCTCCTTTGCGTTGGGTTTCGTATGCTCGTCTAACCCTTGAGATGGGTTGCCTCTATGAAGCTGCATGTCAGTTGGAGTTCTTCGAGAGTTCACATAGCTTGCTCTGTAAGCTTTTTTCGTGAGGCCATGTTTCGTTTCGTTGGTGTATGTATGATGGACATGACTGCAGAATGTGCTCTGGAGTCTGTGTTTCTGTCTGGCAAGCACACTGTGCAGTCTGAGCAGGCTTTATTCTGTGCATGTGGTGGTTGAGCCTGCAGTGACCTGTTCTTAGGCGAAAGATTGTTGTGTGCTGTTTTCTGTTTAGTCTACTGATGTTATCTTGTGGATGTTTGCTGTGGGTTTGCTGCCTCCATACCTCTCTGTACTTTTGCTTGATATGTGTCTTGATTTCTGGTAGTGACAATGGGTGTTTGTGTTGTATAAGTTTTGTTCTCTTCCTATCCAGCCTGTCTGCTCTCTCATTTCCTAATCTTGTACTATTTGCATAAGTTTTGGTTGACTAGGACATACCTTGCCACAATTGGTGCAAAATTGGGATGAAAAGTCACTGACGAATTTGTAACTTTGCCAAATTGCATAGTAGCAACAAAAAGAAGGTATGGATTCTTCTTCTTCTTCTTCTTCGATCGTTCTAGGCCTGTTTTAATCATTCTCATTGTGATATATAAACAGCCAAACGTCCGAACGTAATGTACGTGCACCAGCCTTCAGCACCTATTGGAGCCCAGTTGCTTATCCTTCGGTGGGGTGTTCGTTTTCAGCCAGCTTTTGATTTACTGGGGTGAGCTTTCCCTAGGGTACGATCAGAATTTGCCGTATTTTTGGGCTTTGTGATCTACGCCGGGACAGTGAGTTACGCTGTTCATGCCCGTTCTGACTGAGAAATATTTCTCCGGGCTTGTAGCTTATCCTCGGACGGCGTCTTACTCGTATAAGACACCGTGTAAAGTATCGGCCTTCGCCAATGTTCAGACCCGGACTTCCTGTCAGGTCCGTACATTGTCGGCCTTGCTTTACCGTACATTTTGAGTCTGATCCGGAGAAGGAACATTCTCAACCTTTTCTAGACGCGCATTGGTACGTGGCAATTTGCAATTTACGTCGAAAGCACTGGCATGGGGCCGAGTACAAACAATGTAGAGGGTCGTTTCAGTCGGCGCTATCAGCGTAACTGTGGGTTTTTCGCTCGCCGCCATCACCCGCCCCAGTTATTCCGGGGATGTTAGTTACGACTGCAATCGAACATTGCCCGGTTGCCCCATGGCTGGCAGTCCCGTTAGGAATCACCAACCTCAGTTCTTCCGGGGATGTTAATTTTTAGTCGCACAGTACCTTGCACGGTTTTCCCAGGGCGGGTAGTTTCGTTATGCACTAAACGCAACTTGTTCTTTTGCGCTCGGCAAACCTTGCCCAGTACATGTGTCTGCACCAGGCTACCAATGCTAGGTCAGCTGCAATCTTCTCTCGCACCAACACGAGGGTAGACTTTTATTCGTTACGGTCCTGTCTTATTTATTCTTGCCGACGGGCTGGCAATGTTTGCCCCTCCTCAGGGCTTCGAGCTTCGCCCTACGTGGGCATACGTTTGGTCACTGGATGCACCTCTCATCCATGTCTGAGACGTTTCGTTGCTGTTTCTTTGCGTTCGGGGACTTGGGCAATATCTTGTTGGACATCGGTCAGGAGATTAGTGCATTTTGTTTGTATGTATCTTTATCGTGTATTCGTGCTTGCACCGCTACCACTACCAGTAGTTTTCTCTCCCCGATCCCTGCCCTCTTAGCCAGACCGGAACCATAGTCTGTTTCCAGGGTCACTGCGTGGAGGTTGGGGGCAGGGTCTTGGTTAGCGCGCCCCTCGCTAACCCTGGCTCATGTTACCACCATGACCTCATGAGCCTTTGACCCCGGTATGGATTCATTGTTTCTTCTTTGTTAGTTAGTTAGTTTGTTATGTAAGAGGTTAACCCGTTTTAAGCATAGACACCACTTTTCGACATAAGAACAAGTATTTGTGGAGGTTATATCGCAGTAAACATCACGAGGAATGTTACAGAAGATAACGGAAAAGAACAATACGATCATTTTATATTCGGAGGAAGAGAAATACCTGAACTAAGAAAGGCTGACGGTACAGTGCTAATATCAACATCCCAAAAAGGGATTAAGAAATTATTAGGGAAAGTGGAAGATACAAGCGAAAAACAAACTCTACATCTCAAAAACAAAAATAATAACAACAGATATAACAAGCATGACAAAAGATATTTTTATCAACGAGAGAAAGTAGAAAATGTGAACAGTTTTGAATATCTTGGTTCACTGCTAACAACAGACGGAAATGGGATGAAGGAAATTAAAGATAACTAGAGAACAGAACAGCAAGAGTTCAGGTTCATGGGTACAAAAGCATGAAGACCACACTGGAGCAAGGAGTTCCCCAGGAGGAGTGCTTCACCGACTCTCTTTCTAATCTTCGTCAATGACATTGCAACATGTCTCCCTGAACGAGTACACTCTGCCATGTATGCCGACGACCTGGCAATATGGGCGCGAGAAGAGTCAATGACCACAGCAGAAAATCGACTGCAAGCCACGTTAAATAACCTTGAAGTGTGGTCAGCAAAGTGGAATATGAAAATAAATCCTTCAAAGACCACTTACACTGTGTTCTCCCAGAACAACAAGGACTACAAGATAACGCTTAAAGTCAATGGGCAGAATCTTCCAGAGAACAAAACTCCAACGTACCTAGGGGTCACACTCGACAGAAAGCTGACTTGGTGCACCCAGATCGAGAATGCTACGGCAAAAGCGAGACATAGGCTAACAATGATGCGTAAACTCGCAGGTTCCACATGGGAGCAAACAGCAGAATTCTCAAGACACTTTACTCTGGTAGAGTGCGACCGGTCCTAGAGTACGGTATGGCAGCATGGAGCAATGCATCTAACAAACAATTTGCAAAAGTGAGCAGCAGTCAAAACCGGGCCTTACGCATCATCACTGGAGCCATGAAGTCCACGCCCATCAAGGCGATGGAGACAATCTCCGGCATCCAACCAATGACTGACCGAAGGGACAAAAACGTAGTAGTACTTGCAGAAAAACTCAAACGGCTCGAATCTCATCCAATGCATGAAAGAATGTATGAATCCGGAAAGTGGAGAATACAGAGATCTAACTTCGTTAGAATCTCTAACGCACTGACCACAGACCATCCAGTCCTTTCCAAATGCACAACCAAACCAATCCCGGCAATCGACAAGTGCCCGCCATGGAAGACCAAAATGCCAGAACTAATGGAATCAATCCCAGGCATACTGAGCAAAAGAGACCAAAAACCTCGAGAGAAAAATTGCAACAGAAGAACACATAGAATCAGAGTACCCTGAAAATGAGTGGACGCACGTATACACGGACGGATCGGCCAATAACGCAATAAGCGATGGCGGAGGAGGAATAGTGCTTAAAATCTCAAAGAAAGTAACAGTCACGAAAGCGATTGCCACTGGCAAATACTCGAATAACTACCGAGCAGAGGCAGAGGCAATCAAAGCGGCGGCCGAAATGATCTTGGAGAGAAGCACTACACGCAACAAGGTCGTGATATTCACCGATGCTCTATCGGTCATCACGGCACTCAAATGCGTCGGCAAAACTGAGATGAATGAGCTCAAAACGTCCCTCGCTGAACTAACGAGTTCACTCAAACGCACCGTCATCCAGTGGATACCGTCACACTGCAACGTTAGGGAAACGAAGCAGCCGACAAGCTAGCCAAAGAGGGCGGGCGACTACCTCAGACTGATCTCGAGATCGGTTATGAGGAAGTTAAAACAACCATCGGTTCGCACTATAGTAGCAAATGGGCAAAAGACCACCCTCAGCACACAGCCAGTGACGGATACTATGGTCTCTCTCGACGTGAACAAGTTGCCATACTTCGCCTCCGTACCGGCCACAACAAGCTCCGAGCCCACATGTTCCATAAATTTAAAATAGGCACAACTAGCCTGTGCCCATGCAATATGGCAGACATGACGGCAGAACACGTCTTGCAAGACTGTCAACGTTTAGCAGGTATAAGGAAAGAGTACTGGCCACAACACACAGAGCTTCGCGAAAAGTTGTACGGAGAAACGGAGTCCCAAAAACAACAGTAAAATTCATGATAAAAATTGGTTCACCAGTCTAGGCCAGGGAACGCAAAGAAGAAGAAAAGAAGAACAAACAGGGCTTTACCAAAAATTAAACAACTGAAAACAGTATGGAACGGAACTGATAAGAAAACAAAGATCAGAATACTAAGAGCATGCATATTCCCAGTGGCAACGTATGGGTGTGAAGCATGGGCATTTAATAAAGCAGTGGAAAAACATATATGTACTTTTGAATATAAGTGTTACAGAAGAGTCCTCCGTATATCTTGAACAGAGAAGAGAACAAATAGATCTATCCAGAAAGAACTCAAAATCAAAGAAAACTGGTTGATGCTACAAATAAGAAAGAGAAAATTGAGATATTGTGGGCATATAAAAGATATAAAGGGCTGGAGAAAAACCCTCATGGAATGAGGCATACCAACAGAGAGAAGAAGAGGAAGACCACGGAGAAGATTGATTCAGGATGTAACTGATGGTTTGAACATGACGGCTTTAGGGGCAGGACATCTGGCGTATGAGATAGAGAAACTCCGGAGGACTGTTGAGGTGACAAAGTTATATTCAGGACAAGCTATTTAATGATGAGATCGAGGGGTGCAGGCCAAAAAACATCATACAATGTTGCATACCAGATATTGTCACACAATGTTGCATACCAGATATTGTCATACAATGTTGCATACCAGATATTGTCACACAGTGCTGCACATCAGATATTGTCACACAGTGCTGCACACCAGATATTGTCACACAATGCTGTACACCAGATATTGTCACACAGTGCTGCACATCAGATATTGTCACACAGTGCTGCACATCAGATATTGTCACACAGTGCTGCACACCAAATATTGTCACACAGTGCTGCACACCAGATATTGTCACACAATGATGCACACCAGATATTGTCACACAGTGCTGCACATCAGATATTGTCACACAGTGCTGCACACCAAATATTGTCACACAGTGCTGCACACCAGATATTGTCACACAATGCTGCACACCAGATGTTGCGCTTAAGTTCTGCACACAGATATTGCCCTTAAGTGATGCACACCAAATATTGTCACACAGTGCTGCACACCAGATATTGTCACACAGTGCTCCACACCAGATATTGTCACACAGTGATGCACACCAGATATTGTCACACAGTGCTCCACACCAGATATTGTCACACAGTGCTGCACACCAGATATTGTCACACAGTGATGCACACCAAATGGAACGTTTTATCCTTCTATAATAGACGACAAACATAATAAAAATAGCAGACTGAAGACCACAAAAAGAGACATTTAAAAAAAAAATGTTATAAAATAATAACATATTGTTGACGACTTGTTACTATCACACCCTCACTCACCACCATCCCTTCTTCTCTAACAGTGCAGTTTCAAACATAAGTATCAAATAGAGGCTTAGAACACGATGAACTTACCACAAAAACTATCGCCTTGACAACTGGTTTGTGATCTGACCGGGTTAACCATGATTCTGGATAGAAACATCAGTGTTAGCTGTTATAAAACATACATGATATCCGTGAGAGACAGATGGTATACATGTTTTACTTAATAAGATTTAAGAGGGTTAGCTGTTTGTGATCTGGAAACCGCTTGACTGCAGTACTAGGCAATGGATGCAGTAAGAAGTAAGGTTGTGCTTCTTCTTATTCTTCTTTGCGTCCGTTCTTTACAACCAATTTTAATCACTCTTTGTGATATGTTTGATCTTTGCCAAGAACGTGTATACGTTGCACATTGGTTTGGTAGACCCACTAAACGCATAGACTTCTACACGTTTAGGACACATGCATCCGATTTCATCCAAACCTCCTTAGTCGCCTCTTACGACATGCATGGCAGGTAACAGTGGTTCTATTCTTTACACCCCAAATTTGGGCCCTGGTAACCACTCGGGCGATCAGTCTTTGTGATATGTTTGATCTTTGCCAAGAACGTGTATACGTTGCACATTGGTTGGTAGAACCCTAAACGCATAGACTTCTACACGTTTAGGACACATGCATCCAATTTCAGCCAAGTTTTCGAATCCTATGTTTGGTAAACTGGTTTTTTTCCAGAGGCCTTTAATATTTGTTTACTTTCGATTTATTTACTTAATAAAATCTGCATATTTGTTTATTATACGTTCTTAGTCCCTGTGTAACGTAGGTCTGTACTGTACCTATCACTCGCCAATACACACCTGGACATGCTGGAGTGCAGGGTAACGAGCGTGCAGACTTTCTTGCAAACAATGCCCCGACTCAAACGGGCAGAAGTATGGACAGAGCCGATATCATCAATGCGGTACGCTCTCAATTATGTGACATGGGCATGTCTCAGACACTGGAACGAGTTCGAGAATTAGGCGTTAAGTTTGGACATGCCAGACAGTGTCGTCTTCGTGGTAGAGAGAAAAGATATAGTAATCAACTTCTCATGGGTACGGTGAGCAGATGGACTTTAGGATGGCTGCTGCAGCGGAGGACAGAGCATGCATGGGAATGCCCAATGTGCCATGACATCGATCGCATAACATAACATAACATAACATAACATAACTCGCCAATACTTATTATTGTTTTCTTTGATTCTATACAGCTAGGAAAGTAAGAATGAGCGGGGGAGGAAGTGGGAGGAAGTGGGAGGAAGTGGGAGGAATTGGGGGAAAGCAGTTGGTTATACCATCAGAGAGAAGAACACCAGAACACAAAATATGTGTGTAGAATTTCAGTATAATTTTTTTCTTCAAAAGTTATTGCGGTTTGTCACCTACACTGTACGCTCTGCGTCTGCATCCAGCAGGGTTAGGATCAGTTTTCTTAGGAAGAGTGGAAAGTAAAAATTTGTAGCCTGCTGCTGACCCGTAGACCACATGGGTCAGCCCACCTCCAGTGGTGTAAACCGGGAAACATTGACAACGAGGTCCACGACTAACGGACTCTGACTGGCATAAGAAGATGAACTTTCCTAGATCATGTTTTTTTTCCCCTCTGTAGGTAGACGAACTCGAATAAAAAGGCATGCATGGAAATTCAAAATCGAAAAGCCGCCTGAGTGGTTACGGGCCCAAATGGGGGTGCAAAGAATAGAACCACTGTTACCTGCCACGCATGTCGTAAGAGGTGACTATGGAGATTGGGCGTGAGGATAGCTATCCCACACCGTAAAAACACTAGATGGCTACAGAACGGAGAGCGAACCGAGTAAATGCTGGCTGAAACCGGACACATCGCCGAAGGATAAGCACCAGAGCTCCAAATGGTGCAGAAGATGTGACGTAAAACACACCAATGTTAAGGTTGCATGAATCATATTTCCCCATGAATAGAATTTATGGGGAGATCTGGTACATCGGTCTGCCTGGGCGGTGATCGCGAAAGAGAGAGAAAATCGAAAATTGCAGGAAGAAAGGCCACTGCCTGGGCAACATGCATTAGAAAAATATATAACAAATTACTACAAAATATTTTCACCATTTAAATTACGAGGGAAGTCAATAAGTAAGCCACAAAGTTATGTGAGATGGTAGGTAAATGTAGTTGGTGTTTTCTAAAAGTGTCATTAGGTGACAGCAACATCCAACTTTATATTCCCGTTCCCCAAGTGGCGCTATGTGTCTCATGCGCATGCGCAGCCATAAACAAAATGGCGACTGTACTTACGAAGAGTACAACCAAAGAGCAACGTGCTGTTGTGCGTTTTTTGTGGTCAAAAGGACTGCCTGCAAAGGACATTCATAAGGAAATGCTTCCTGTTTATGCTGACAAATGTTTGTCCCATAAAACGGTGCATAGTTGGGTAGAAAATTTTCTCAGGACGCTCTAAAATTGTTGATGAAATCCGATCTGGTCGTTCTGTTGAGATTGCAACATAAGCATCAGTGCAGCGGGTGGAGGAGATGATTAGAGGTGACAGACGAGTAACGATATATTCTGCAGCATCTGCAATAGGGTGCTCACGTGGTTCAGCATACAGCATAATGCACGATCGATTGAAATTTAAGAAAGTGTGCTCAAGGTGGGTACCAGACAATTGAAAGAGGAACACAAAATGAACCGATTTGGCCTGTCCTTGCATCATCTCTGTCGATACGAAGATGAAGGAGAAGAGATGTTGAACAGGATTGTTACTGGGGATGAATCATGGGTGCATCACTACCAGCCCGAATCAAAGCGTGCTTCAATGCAGTGGAAACATCCTTCTTCGCCTTGTGTCCAAAATTCAAGGTTACGCCATCAGCAGGGAAGGTTATGTTGACGGTGTTCTGGGATTGTCAGGGAGTGCTTTTAACCAATTTCATGAAGAAAGGTGACAATGTGAATTCCGAATCGTACTGTGAAGTTCTATCGATGCTTCATGATGCAATTCGAAAAAACGTCCAGGGTTGCTGACTAGAGGAGTGTTGCTTCTTCATGACAATGCAGACCACATACGGCTCGATTAACTCAGGAGAAAATTAACCAACTAAGTTGGGAAGTTCTGGAACATCCACCTTACAGTCCCGACTTAGCCCCTAGCGATTTCCATCTCTTTGGTCCACTGAAAACCCACCTTGGCGGGAGACATTTCGTGAATGACGCCGAAGTTGAATGTGAAGTGAAAACGTGGCTTAGAAAACAGAGCCCGCAGTTCTATGCAGCCAGTTTGGGAGGATTGATAAAACGATGGGATAAGTGCATCAATGTTGGTGGAAATTATGTTGAGAAATAAGGAACAATGTATGTATAAAAATAAACTGGTTTCAAGTTGTTATCATGTTTAGCTATTTTTCTACAGCCATTTGTGGCTTACTTATTGACTTCCCCTTGTACATCGGGGACCCTCACCGGTGCTACGGAGTTCGTGCACTGTCGCTGAAATATTCCTGTTGAAAGATGTAGGTGCACACATTACCGAAGTGCAATGATGATGGTCATATCAATCCATCGATTTTAATCAATCAAGTTTTTGCTGATCTTCTTCTTCTCTTTTGTCGTCACACTGCTACCGGGTTGTTGCCCAGTGTCGTAGTTTTCTGTTTTGTCTTGCGCTGTTCTGGTGGCTTGGGTGATTGTTATATTTGTTCTTTTGCCAGGATTCTGCTATGCCACTTAACCATCTTTTTCGTGGTCTTCCACTCAACTTCTCGCTGATAATCCACGTAATTAAGCATTTCTAGGTTAGTACCACTGATGTCCTGAAAGAACTAAATGTTAAAGAGAATTAGCTGATAAACAACAAACTATACAGAAAAATTACATACTTTGGTCACATCAATCGTCACAATGGCCTGGAAAGAACAATATTAGAGGGCAGGATCCCAGGACGCAGAGGTAGACCAAGAAGAAGATGGCTACAAGATATTAAAGAAACCATGAATATGACCATCGATGAAGTTGGTGAACTGGCTAGAGACAGAGTGAATTTCAGATGTGCTGCAAAGAGAGCAACGTCATATAAAGGATACGCACCTTGATGATGATGATGAGGTTAGTACAGTCTCTGTATTCCTATATCAAGATTTATTCGGCTTCAACTATGGATAATTCTTTGTTCCGAAACGTAGTGCCCTTACTTTCACGACGGTTCCTAGATGAAAACATAGGCGGTCATACATTACGGCAAGTGGGGGGCAAGTACCATCTCCTGGAAAATTTCTTTTATTATAACAATTTTATGGGAACCTGGTCTTTCCCTTTACCGCGTAGTAAACTATCAACTAAGTTGCCCCCTCCTGGAAGCCTTTCTGTGGACGCCCATGGATGAAAAGTTCTCAGTATGTGTCCCGTCTCCTTCCAGACATTAAATTCTCATTGAACTGTGTCACCGTGTGCTTGTTCCTTTGAAACTGTGTTGGAGTAAGGAAACATTTCTTACCCAAGAAAATTAGTAAATACAACATTTGATAAAAATAGGCGGTTGACGTGGAGAAAAGTGAATGTTGAACAAAAATAAAGGGAGAAATATTTCAGTACAAATATTCTGAAACCTCTGAAGGATTTTCAACACACCAACGAACCTGTTTCTTCTTTCTTTCTTCATCTACTTTTTCTCCGTAGTCTTCTTTCTTCTTTCTTCTTCTTCCTTCTTCTTCTTCTTCTTCTTCTTCTGCTTCTTCTGCTTCGAACGCTCCATATCGACCAATTGTTAAATCCCTCTTTGTTATTTGTATGTAAGAAAGTAAACTATTGGGATGTAAAACCATACAAGATCTCCAACTGCTAGCAACGAACCGCATTACATGGAGATCTAAAACCTCTACCCTCTGTACCGTCTTTGGCACGAAAGGAACACACTAACTATTTGTATGTGATGTGAGCATAAGAGCGATTGTACTGTGTCAGTTATGCGCCTGTAAGTAGGCCAGTACATCCGGTTTTTGCGACGCTTTTTATTTACAGGGTAGCTTCCTATGCCCCTACCTCAGTCGCATCTTACGACATGTCTTGTAGGTTGCAGTGGAACCATTCTTTGCTCCCCTTGCGAGTCCCGACACCATGCGGACATCTTTTTTCTCACTTCCTCTTTCTTTCTTATCAATACAAAATGGCGGGTGTTGTTGTACATCTCTGGTGTGTGCGGAAGTAAGCCTACGGCGGGTGTTGTTGTACATCTCTGGTGTGTGCGGAAGTAAGCCTACGGCGGGTGTTGTTGTACCTCTCTGGTGTGTGCGGAAGTAAGCATACGGCGGGAATTGTTGTACCTCTCTGGTGTGTGCGGAAGTAAGCATACGGCGGGTGTTGTTGTACATCTCTGGTGTGGTGGAGGTAAGCATACGGCGGGTGTTGTACATCTCTGGTGTGTACGGAAGTAAGCATACGGCGTGTGTTGTTGTACCTCTCTGGTGTGTGCGGAAGTAAGCATACGGCGGGTGTTGTTACATATCTCTGGTGTGTGCGGAAGTAAGCATATAGTCCAATTCTGGAACACAATCCCCTACTATAGGTGGGGTCACTGGGGCATGCATGATCAAGGTTAGACATGTGGGAACCTGCTGCCTTGCAGGTTTGACTGGGGACTGCAAACGGCTAACGGAGAGCGAACCAAGTAAACGCTGGTTGAAACCGAACACACCAACAAAGGGATAAGCACCAGAGCTCCAATTGGTACTGAAAATTGCGAACGTATACCCGTTCTTGGTATTAAAGACTTTATATATCACATTAGAATGATAACAACGGCCTTAAGAACGATCGCGTGCGAGAGAGACATGTGGTTATTGTGTGTTCTGTCCCTTCGTGCATCACTCTTGCTATGTACCTCTTTTCTTTCTTTCTTTCTCGAATCCTGTATGCCTCACAGCGTCAGATCAGGAAGAGATTTCTAAAACGGGCCCTAGTATGCGCTTCGTAGATAGTCTCTTTCGTCGCCTCTGTTATCTCTGAGGTCCATCTTTTGCGAGGCCGGCCTTTTGCTTTGTACCCATTGTATCGGAGCAGCATTGCTCTTTGGGTGCACTGTCTGATGGTAATCTGCTTACGTGACCGAACCATTTAATTTGTTGTTTCTTGATGAAGTCTAGTACTGATGTTGTACCCACTTTTTCCTGATGTCTTCATTTCTCAACCGGTCTCTTCTTGTTACACCCAGCATTCTGCGTAGACACTTCATCTCTGTTGTGACTAGTTTTCTTCTATCGTTTGTTGTCAGCGTCCAGGTTTGGCACTGGTAACATAATGTGGGAGAAAGATTGTGTTGAACATTGCTCTTTTGTGTTCATGGTGACGTGTTTGCATCTTAAAATTGGCGCCATTTGCCCTATCATTTGATTTGCTTTGTTGCATCTGTGTTGAATTTCATTAGTTATTCTTCCATTTGCTGAAAAAATGCTGCCCAGGTATGTGAAATCTTTTACTTGATTTAGTAGATGATTATCGATGAAGATGTTGGTAGTGTTTTCCTCTCTGGCGAATGTCATTACTTCTGTTTTGTCGATGTTAATTCTCATGTTGTATTCGTTACATGCTAACTGGAGTCTGTTGATGTGTTGTTGTAGCTGTTCTTCTGTTGTTGATATGATTGCCTGATCGTCTGCAAAAGAAATTCATTTAAGAGTTCTCCGAGGTTGTTTCCTTCGCTGGTGTTAGCTATTTTACAAATGTGGTCAATATACGTGATGAATAGCAGCGGGGATAGTACGCAACCTTGTCTTATTCCTGACCCTACGTGAAACTTTTCTGATAATCCTGTATTTGTTCTAATCGTACATTGGCTGTCAGTATAAATGTTCTTGCAAAGGTTGATTAGGTGTTCATTAACCCCATAGGTTGTTAGTATTTTCCACAACTTGTGCCTATCTACGCGGTCGAACGCTTTTTCCTGATCTACAAATGCAACGTGTAAATGTTTGTCGGATTCGATAGTCCTTTCTACTAACTGTCTGAGGGCGAATATTGCGTCTGTACAGCTTTTGTTCTTCCTGAATCCCATTTGGGAGTCATTAAGCTGTGGCTCGATGATGTGGCGGAGCCTTTTCTCAAGTATTTTGCAGAATATTTTCCCAGTGTGGCTCAGTAGCGCTATTCCTCTATACTTTGTACAGTCCCTCTTGCTACCTTTCTTCTTCCAGATTGGAACAATTGTAGCATTCCTCCAATCTTCTGGTGTTTCTTGTGTGATCCAGACTTGGTTGAATAGTCTATGGAGCCAGCTGATTCCTACCTCTTTAGTTGCTTTGATTAGGTCGGCCGGGATATTGTCTGGGCCTGGTGTTTTATTAGGTGGGGCCATATTTACAGCATTTCTGATCTCTGATAGTGTTATGCTTGGTTCTACTTCTGAAGTTACATTTACTGTGTGTTCTTGAGTGTTCGGTTGGTCCTCTTGTTGTAGGTTGAGAAGTTCACTAAAGTATTGTCGCCATCTGTTCATTATCATTTTTGGATCATTAAGAGCTTGGCCGTTTTCATCGTTAATAATTTCAGTTGGGTCATATTGTTCTTGTCTTTTCCGCATAGCTTTAATTTTCTTGTAAAAATGTCTTGTTGAATTTTTGTAGTCTGAATTTAATGTTTCGCCATAATCTTGCCATGCTTGTATTTTAGACTTCTTTATTATCTCCTTGGCTTGTTTTCTAGCCAAGGACCTCAACATGTACCTCAACAGTACGATGATTGGCAATGGGTAACAGGGCAAGATCCAAGTGCTGCCAGATCGTTGCAGAAGAAGAGATGACGTTTATTAGATATATATCGTATTTGTTACAACTGCAGAGTAATAACAAAAGTAACATATCAAAACATGAAATAAGATCCACAGACCGTCCTATGGGTGTCTACATAAACTGTTCTAAAAGGGAGGAAAATGAATTTGTAAAATTGTATTTGGTAGTTTCTTCTTCTTTTGTCGTCACACTGTTACCGGGTTGTTGCCCTGTTACCGGGTTGTTGCCCTGTTACCTGGTTGTTGCCCTGTTACCGGGTTGTTGCACAGTGTCGTCACACTGCTACCAGGTTGTTGCACAGTGTCGCCACACTGTTACCGGGTTGCTGCACAGTGTCGTCACACTGTTACCAGGTTGTTGCACAGTGTCGCCACACTGTTACCGGGTTGCTGCACAGTGTCGTCACACTGTTACCGGGTTGATGCACAGTGTCGTCACACTGTTACCAGGTTGTTGCACAGTGTCGTCACACTGTTACCGGGTTGCTGCACAGTGTCGTCACACTGTTACCGGCTTGTTGTACAGTGTCGTGGTTTTCTATTTTTGTCTTGCGCTGTTCTGGTGGCTTGGGTGATTGTTATTTTTGCTCTTTGACAGGATTCTGCTACGCCATCTAACCATCTTTTTCGTGGTCTTCCTCTCGCCTTCTTTCTTGATGTTCTGTTGTAGAAGACTGTGTATACTGTGGAGTTTGGATGCATTTGGTAGTTTATTGCTATGAAATGAAAAGACCAGATTCACATAAAACTCTTATCAAAAAGAGATTTTCCAGTGGATGTTACTTGCTTTCTCTTACCTAAACGTATGGACGCCCATGACCCATTTCTCCTATTAGGTAGGGTATTAAATGGTAGTGGTGTAAAGGGGGCGGGGAGGGGGAGGGCTTGGTACCTCAAGGACCGTTGTACCTGGCAGAGTTACCCAAGCACGACAGGTCAAAAGAGAGGTCAGACTAAATGTGACCTCCAAGTTGTGGGCTGAGCGACGGGCTAATTACCCATTCATATCAAAAATGATGCAGTTATATAAACTAAATACAAGCTGTTCAACCCAAGATTACACAAGCGAGCCGTCCAAGTGGTTACCGGGGCCCAAATTTGGGGTGTGAAGAATACAACAGCTGTTACATGCCACGCATGTCGTAAGAGGCGACTAAGGAGGTTTGGCTGCGATCGGATGTACGTGCCCTAAACGTGTAGAAGTGTATACCTTTAGGGGCCTACCAAACCAATGTACAACGTATACATGTTCTTGGCAAAGATCAAACATATCACAAAGAGTGATTAAAATTGGTCGTAAAGAACGAACGCAAAGAAGAAGACTCCCATACAGTGAATACAAAGAAAAAGGTTGTCCACGCAAAAGATGGACCTCAGAGATAACAGAGGCAACGAAAGACACTGTTAGGAAGCGCACATAAAAGCCCGTTCTATAAATCTCTTCTTATCCAGACGCTGTAAAGCAAAATAAGATTGAAGAAAAGAAAGAAGGACCTACAAATCTTTAGCAAACAAAGATTGTAAAATATGCGAAACACATACACAGAAGGAAAAACATCACACATAAAATGATTGAAGAAATTTGAGTAAGCAAATGAGAAGAAAAAACAGAAAAGAAAGCCTCATAAATAAAGTGTTTTATTACCCCATTTTGCCCTCGATAATAGCGTTGCTTTACTGGCAGCAATGAAACTTGTCTTCCTCTCGGTAAGGTCGCTAACAAAGCATGATGGTTTCCATGGATAAAGAGCGTTAACTCTAGTGTATAGATTCCCAAACTTTTTCGACCCACCGCCCACTTTGCACGACATAAACTTTCTAACACCCTCCCCATTATAACAGTTTGCCAAGGCCCCCTCACATATATATATATACATGCTCTATTTTCACGTTGATATAGAAAATTGATACATATTTCTGTCATACATGGTCAGTTTTCAAATGAAATACATGAAATGAAATAGAACATTGATGAAAAAATGGATCTTGTAAGATGAGCATAAGATTAATTAAAATGCAGAATTCAAATTTTTAATGATTATTCAATCGTAAAATAACGACGAAAAAAAAACTCTACCCAAATGCTTCTGAACCCACTATCGCCCCACCCCTGGAAGGCTTCAGCGCCCACTGGGGCGTACAGCCCACTTTGGGAACCCATGCTCTAGTGGTAGCATACTTGTGTATGACGATTGAAATTCTTAGCATCACGAGTGATACATACCCCTACCCGGATATTTCTGACATATTCACTAATGGAGGGCTCACCCATATTTTTTATCATTTCAGAAATTGCCAGATTCACCTCCCTCCCCTTCCTCCCTTTAACACTAGCTGCAACTAGTATGCCAGAACAGATTTGAAACTAGATCCACGAGTATTTAACTTGTGTCACAAACTAATTCTGGCAGTTCTTGTTCACTTGTTAATGTGGTACTTTAGTTTTGTCGTCTATTCACAAATAACCGTCCAATATTGAAGTGATAATTTATTATATACTTCTAGTTTTATTTTGTGCTTAAATTGAGTTTATCAGCCAACTTTGTTAGGACAATTAAATTAATCAGATTAAAATTATTTATTGGTTTGGCATGTGTGGACTTTGAAATATTTATCCTGTGAATGAGACGTCAACCGATGGCTAACATGTTGGTCTTTTGTATTATTATTGCAGCCATTCTGGCAAGTGGTGAGTAAATAACATATATTATTGTATTACACAGCGAGCAGTGAGTGATTGATTGATAGGACAATCATCATTGCACTTTGTGAGTAACCATGTGTACTCCGATCTCTTTCTTACACAGGAAGATCTCAGCTGCAGTGCATAAACTCCGTAGCACCGGCAAGCGTCCCCGATGTAATTTTGAAGACAGTGAAGCTATTTTGTAGGAATTTTATTTTTAATATTTTATTATGAATTTTGCCGGGCAGTGGCTTTCCAGCCTGCTCTTCTCGATTTTGAACTGTCAATGTTTCTTTTACGTGCTCAAATTGAACACGGACCTAAGTTTTATCGTCCGTCTCCGATAGGACTAGGAACTCAATCTCACCTACACTGAGATCAGGGATCTCTGGAAAAATATCCTGATGGCTCTACGAGGGAGCGAACCGAGTACCTTTGACACAAGAGACGATCACCTAACCTCTACACTACAGAAGTATATTGCTTGTATCTAAGTGAATGGCCGGAGCATCTGCTGTATTAATACAATAACATTTCACATAACGTTTTCAGATCTTTGGGTATGAAGTCACTTCACGTCACATTTCTAGACCCTAGTGTGCAGGAGGTAGGAGGGTCAATTCCTTTCCCACGTATGGAACGTCAAGTAGGATGAGCTTACAACCCTATTATGTCGGAGTCGATAGGTTAACGCATTACGATAACCAGCACCACCGTATTACCAGACGTATATGAGTTCAAATCTCAATAAGATCAATTATCCAGTACACACAACTTGATTGATTGATTGATTGATTGATTAGGACATCATCATTGCATTTCGTTGAATAACCACAGTTATCCGATTCTTACGCATGTAGATCTTAGCGGCAGTGCATGATCTCTGTTGCATCGGCTAGGGTCCCCTATGTAATTTTGAAGATTATAAACATTTTTGTAGAAATCGTGATTTAATACTTTTAATGAATTTTTCCCAGGCATTCTTCTTCTTCTTCTTATTGCCTCATATCGTCCACTTGTTAACACTCTGTGTGATCTGTATGATCTGAGTAGAACCACTTGTTAACCACTCTGTGTGATCTGTATGTAATCTGAGCCTAAGAACCACTTGTTAACCACTCTGTGTGATCTGTATGTGATCTGAGCCTAAGAACCACTTGTAACCACTTGTGTGATTGTATAATCTGAGCCAGAACCATTGTTACCACTTGTGATCTGTATGTGATCTGAGGCAAAGAACGATTGACTTGGTCAGTTATGACTAGGTGAGCACCTTTTTACTAGGTAGTTTCAGACCTCTACAGTGGCGGCTCGTCATTAAGGGCCAGTGGGGCTGGGCCCCACCAAAAATAATGTGTAACCTGTATTTATTCATTTATACATTAAAATAATGTGTAACCTATATTTATTCATTTATACATTAAAATAATGTGTAACCTGTATTTATTCATTTATACATTAAAATAATGTGTAACCTGTATTTATTCATTTATACATTAAATAATGTGTAACGTGTATTTATTCATTTATACATTAAAATAATGTGTAACCTGTATTTATTCATTTATACATTAAAATAATGTGTAACCTGTATTTATTCATTTATACATTAAATAATGTGTAACCTGTATTTATTCATTTATACATTAAATAATGTGTAACGTGTATTTATTCATTTATACATTAAAATATAGCAACCCAAAACCATGATTTATCCGGAAAAAATGTCTGGCCCTACCAAGAAAAATTATCACTAGCTGCCACTAGACCTCTACCTCAGTCGCCTCTTACGACATGCCTTGTAGCTCACAGTGGTACTATTCTTTGCTTCCCTTGCGTTCCCTGGCACCACACGGATATGCCCGGGGATTGACTTTGCAGCATATTCTGATCGAATTTCAATCGTCATGGGTTCTTTTACGTCCACAACTTGAACACGACGTTTATTGTCCCTCTCCGATATGACTAGGAACTTGATATCACCTACATTGATATCTGGAACCTCTGGAAAATATCTCCATCACTCCACGCGTAAAACGAACCGAGTACATGTGAAGAGAGAGGCAAGCATTGTACCTCTGCTCAACATGGATCTCAAACATGTAAATGAAATAAACAAAAGTTTTAAAACAAGTTTAACCGACAACAGACAGACAAGAAGTAATTAATGAAACCAGCGTGCCCGCGTGTCCAGCGTGTTCGTAGCGCGTTGCACTACGGGTGACTAGTCCTCTGTAAGTGCGGGTTCAACTCCGCGGACTGGCAGAAAAGCTACAGGTTCCCCAGATTTACGGTGTTCGTGGCACCGAGCCGAAGGGTTACGATGTCCATGACACTGAGCCGAAGGGTTACGATGTCCATGACACCGAGCCGAAGGGTTACGATGTCCATGACACCGAGCCGAAGGTTCGATGTCCATGACACCGAGCCGAAGGGTTACGATGTCCATGACACCGAGCCGAAGGTTACGATGTCCATGACACCGAGCGGAAGAGCTTTAAGCTCAAGTGCTTTTGGATCGGAAAAAAAAAAATGAAACCAGCGTAACTACAATGAGATTTTCTTCAAGGTACAGATGATCAATAAATAGACAGTGCACAAGTATTAGGAGCTTCTGGAAAGAAACAAATTACCAAACGCAGAATTCGAACCTCAAACCCTAATTTCTTACTGCACCCACTGCATAGCAATAGCTTGACAGAGAGAGTGTAGTAACAAGGGCTACCTGTAGCGTAGAGGTTACGTGCTCGTCTCTCGTGCCAAAGTTACTCGGTTCGCTCCCAATAATGAAGCCATCGGGATATTTTTCCAGAGATCCCTGATCTCAGTATGGATGAGAACCGAGTTCCTAGTCCTATCGGAGACCGACGATAAAACTTAGGTCTTATCTTATCTTAACCACATTTGCCGTGAAGCGTCGTGGGAGAGTTAGTTTTCTATCTTGTACCAGGTGTGTTGCGCTTGACGTTGTAAGTCCATGCTTTCGCAGGGACTCTGAGATGTTATCTATCCATCGTGTTCTTGGTCTGCCTCGTGCTCTGCGCCCTGAGTGTCGATTATTATAGGCACGTGATGGTAGTAATGTGGTTCCATTCTCATTAGATGGCCGAACCACTTGATTCTTTGCTTCTTGATGTACTGTATGCATGGTATAGTACCAACGATGCTTCTAATATTCTCGTTTCTCACTCTATCTCTCGTTGTAACGTTGACAGCTTTTGTAGACATCTCATTTCACATGTTGTAATCTTTCTTTCTAGTGTCTTAGTCAGGGACCATGTTTGGCACTGATAGCAGAGAGTTGGAATAAATATGCAGTTTATCAGTTGTCGTTTGACTGCCATGTTAATGCTTGGATGTTTTAATAGTGGTGACAGTTTGTATGTCACTGCATTTGCCTTCTGGCATCTAGTCTCGATTTCTCTGTCCATCTTTCCATCTGCTGTGAATATACTCCGAGATATTTGAATTCTGGAGTCTGTTGTATTTTGACATTATTCACGTGTATACTTATTGTCATGATTTCTGATAAAACTTAGGTCCAGTGTTCAAATTGAGCCCGTAAAAGAACCCTTGACAGTTCAAGTTCGAGAAGAACAGGCTGGAAAGTCGCTGCCTAGGCACAATTCATTAGAAAAGAATAGAAATAAAATTTATACATAACTATCTTCACCATCTTCAAAATTACATCGGGGACGACGCCGTGCTACGGAGTTTGTGTACTGCAGCTGAGATCTTCCTGTGTAAGAAAGAGATCGGAGCACACATGGTTACTCACCAAAGTGCAATGATGATGGTCTATCAATCAATCAATCAATCAATCAATTCAATCAATCAATTGTTCCAGGTATAAACAATGATGATGTATAACATCACAGATGTGTATGGGCACCGTATAGTAAAAATCAGATTCGGGTGTATTAGCTAGCCTGCAGAGTAAGTGTCGTAACGAGGCAGTATGGAGCATACATGACTTCAATCGATGCTCAAATGTCTAAGGTTTTGCTATGGTGGTGTTGGTTATCCAGGTTCTAATCTTCAGAGATTGACACGAATCTACTGTCACGGGCGGCCATGCGAGTGTTCGAGGCAGTGAGAGAACAGGCAGACTTGCATCACAGCATCGATAGTCGGAGAGTTAACGATGGATATGAGGACGTCCTTGAGTTTTTCTAAGCCCGTCTGTTGATTTGAGACACTAGCATTGAGATTGAAACTATCAGGCGATTTAAGGAGTTTGTCCTTTGTCCTGGAAAATAGTATTCAGTAGCCGGCATTTCTTATTGCGTCTTACCGGACAACAAGTAAATCGCTCCATCGTGCTTGGTCAGTGACCAGTCTTCACATGGACCTCCATGATTGACAACCACCATGAAAGAGAAAATGGAGATATGTTGGGCATACGATGAGTAGAAAGGATCAAAGCATCACAAAGATGACATTGAAGTAGAAAGGATCAAATCATCACAAAGATGACATTGAAGTAGAAAGTATCAAAGCATCACAAAGATGACATTGAAGTAGAAAGGATCAAAGCATCACAAAGATGACATTGAAGTAGAAAGGATCAAAGCATCACAAAGATGACATTGAAGTAGAAAGGATCAAAGCATCACAAAGATGACATTGAAGTAGAAAGTATCAAAGCATCACAAAGATGACATTGAAGTAGAAAGGATCAAAGCATCACAAAGATGACATTGAAGTAGAAAGGATCAAAGCATCACAAAGATGACATTGAAGTAGAAAGGATCAAAGCATCACAAAGATGACATTGAAGTAGAAAGGATCAAAGCATCACAAAGATGACATTGAAGTAGAAAGTATCAAAGCATCACAAAGATGACATTGAAGTAGAAAGGATCAAAGCATCACAAAGATGACATTGAAGTAGAAAGGATCAAAGCATCACAAAGATGACATTGAAGTAGAAAGGATCAAAGCATCACAAAGATGACATTGAAGTAGAAAGTATCAAAGCATCACAAAGATGACATTGAAGTAGAAAGGATCAAAGCATCACAAAGATGACATTGAAGTAGAAAGGATCAAAGCATCACAAAGATGACATTGAAGTAGAAAGGATCAAAGCATCACAAAGATGACATTGAAGTAGAAAGGATCAAAGCATCACAAAGATGACATTGAAGTAGAAAGGATCAAAGCATCACAAAGATGACATTGAAGTAGAAAGGATCAAAGCATCACAAAGATGACATTGAAGTAGAAAGGATCAAAGCATCACAAAGATGACATTGAAGTAGAAAGGATCAAAGCATCACAAAGATGACATTGAAGTAGAAAGGATCAAAGCATCACAAAGATGACATTGAAGTAGAAAGGATCAAAGCATCACAAAGATGACATTGAAGTAGAAAGTATCAAAGCATCACAAAGATGACATTGAAGTAGAAAGGATCAAAGCATCACAAAGATGACATTGAAGTAGAAAGGATCAAAGCATCACAAAGATGACATTGAAGTAGAAAGGATCAAAGCATCACAAAGATGCATTGAAGTAGAAAGGATCAAAGCATACAAAGATGACATTGAAGTAGAAGGATCAAAGCATCACAAAGATGCATTAAGTAGAAGGATCAAGCATCACAAAGATGACATTGAAGTAGAAAGGATCAAAGCATCACAAAGATGACATTGAAGTAGAAAGGATCAAAGCATCACAAAGATGACATTGAAGTAGAAAGGATCAAAGCATCACAAAGATGACATTGAAGTAGAAAGGATCAAGCATCACAAGATGACATTGAGTAGAAAGGATCAACATCACAAAGATGACATTGAAGTGAAAGGATCAAGCATCACAAAGATGACATTGAAGTAAAGATCAAAGCATCACAAAGATGACATTGAAATAGAAAGGCGGAGGTTCAAGAAAGAAGAACCCGAAGAAAACAATGATACGAATTTCACTAAGAGAGGCAAGAAATATCTGACCCGGTTTCATTGAAGAGATTGAACGAGTTGTGCAGGATAAAGCGTTATGGAGAAATTGCCTATGTCACATATAACGATACAAGAGAAATATGTAAGAGAAACATATGAGCGTACACAGTTCTCATGTATCTGTAATAGAGTTTCTCGGGGAGGGGGTTTCTGAAAAGATCTTTAAATGTTGTTTACGCCCGAGTGGTTGTCGGGGCCCAAATTTGGGGTGTAAAGAATAGAACCACTGTTACCTGCCACGCATGTCGTAAGAGGCGAATAAGGAGATTTGGCTGAAATCGGATACATGTGTCCGCTAGGGAATGCTAACCCGAAACAAATGCTTGCAGAAAGCGGTTGCACCAGGCCGTTAGGCGCATAACATGGTGCAACGACCCTCACAATGAGGAATGGGATAACGGATTCTACGGTCACCAATCTGCCTCGGAGATTTAACCACGCAGTAAGAATGCATCACAAGGGTGGCCAAAACCTACTACGGGAAGAGGTCGACACAAACGGGGAAGCAGAAATCATATGAATTATATCCTACAGAACTGCCCCCAGTATGCAGACTTGAGAAGAAAGAAGTGGCCCACTTACACCAGCGTCCAAGACAAACTGTGTGGTGTGGCTGATAATCTGAGGCAGACGGCTGCCTTTATTAGAGAATCCGAAATCCCAATCTAGTGAGAACGCAGAAGACAAACTGTATGGTGTGGCTGATAATCTGAGACAGGCGGCTGCCTTTATTAGAGAATCCGAAATTCCAATCTAGTGAGAATGCAGAAGACAAACTGTATGGTGTGGCTGATAATCTGAGACAGGCGGCTGCCTTTATTAGAGAATCCGAAATTCCAATCTAGTGAGAACGCAGAAGACAAACTGTGTGGTGTGTCTGATAATCTGAGGCAGACGACTGCCTTTATTAGAGAATCCGAAATCCCAATCTAGTGAGAACGCAGAAGACAAACTGTATGGTGTGGCTGATAATCTGAGACAGGCGGCTGCCTTTATTAGAGAATCCGAAATTCCAATCTAGTGAGAATGCAGAAGACAAACTGTATGGTGTGGCTGATAATCTGAGACAGGCGGCTGCCTTTATTAGAGAATCCGAAATCCAATCTAGTGAGAACGCAGAAGACAAACTGTGTGGTGTGTCTGATAATCTGAGGCAGACGGCTGCCTTTATTAGAGAATCCGAAATCCCAATCTAGTGAGAACGCAGAAGACAAACTGTGTGGTGTGTCTGATAATCTGAGGCAGACGGCTGCCTTTATTAGAGAATCCGAAATCCCAATCTAGTGAGAATGCAGAAGACAAACTGTGTGGTGTGTCTGATAATCTGAGGCAGACGGCTGCCTTTATTAGAGAATCCGAAATCCCAATCTAGTGAGAACGCAGAAGACAAACTGTATGGCGTGACTGATAATCTGAGGCAGGCGGCTGCCTTTATTAGAGAATCCGAAATCCCAATCTAGTGAGAACACAGAAGAAGAATATATATCGTTTAGATTTGGGAAATGCTATTCTGACTTGATCCTTGTATTTGTTTCCACGCCGTCACACCCATCTATTTTTGCTATTATGCTTCCTAGAGAATGTAAATGTATTAAATAGACACTATTATGTGATATGCTTCCTAGAGAATGTAAATGTATTAAATAGACACTATTATGTGATATGCTTCCTAGAGAATGTAAATGTATTAAATAGACACTATTATGTGATATGCTTCCTAGAGAATGTAAATATATTAAATAGACACTATTATGTGATATGCACATTTTTTTGGGGGGACATAAAATAAAACGACAAACATATTTTTTTGACATTTAAGTTCATGACCTGGAAAATAAGGGCGAGTGAAATATCAGACTTAACGTAACGAGAACACCATGAACATTGTGAGAAGGTCAGACTAGAGTCTCGTGACGGAATCGTGGTGGAAAATATGTCGGAAACCCATCATAAGAAAGCAACTGATGTATGATAAACTGATTTGTTTCAAGGCCATGTTGCGTTGTCTTCTGCGTTGAATTTATGCGGTTCTGGTGCATGTCATGGGTGAGTTATCTCCGCTGCGATAATTCAAAGAATGGTTTTAGACAATATGTGTACATGTGGACAGGCACATCAGACTGTATAGCACATATTTCAAGACTGCCCCGAATATGATATACAGAGGCAAACTCACTACCCTAACGAAACAACATTGGACATAAAACTGCACGGACCTCTGTGGGAGCTACAAAAGACAGTGAATTGATACTAGAGACGACGACAATAAAGACAACTAGCAGTTTTACCCGTTATTCGCACAGGAAATTTTGTTTAAATCTATTTGTGATGTCCCAAAACATGACCCGTTGCCTCAAAATCGACTTCCCCCCCATTAAAAACAATACGTTTTCTCTCCATGAAAGTTTGAAAACTTTGTCGGTTGGCCACATAAGATTAAAATGTCCCTCATTCCGATTGACAGTAAAACCTGATACAACAGAAATCCCGTTTCCGTGAAAGTTGACAAATAACAATTTCAAATGTCCCTCATTCCGATTGCCAGAAAACCCGATACAACAGAATTCCCGTTCCCGTGAAAGTTGACTCCTCCCCATAGACCATCTCTGTTGGCCATATTGAAAACCTTCGTCAGATCAACATAGGTTATATATAAATTGCATAGCTACTCCTGACATTACCGTGATAACAAGATGGTTCCGGTAGCTATCTAGTGTTTTTTTACGGGATGGGGTAGCTAGCCGCCCCATGGCCAACCTTATTTGCCTCCTCTTACGGCATGCGTGGCAGGTAACACTGGTTCTATTCTTTACACCCCTAATTTGGGCCCTGGTAACTACTCAGACGCAGGATAACTATACAGTCAGTTTCAATCATTCGAAAACTATTTGATTACAAATATCCTCATTACCACTACCACTTCTCCCACATTTACATCATTACCACTACCACTTCTCCTACATCTCTCACACTTCCATCATTACCACATCTCCCACACTTCCATCATTACCACATCTCCCACACTTATATAATAACCACTACCCCTTCTCCCACATCTCTCACGTCTCCCGCATTTCCAACACTTTCATCATTACCACATCTCCCCCACCTCCATCATTACCACTACCACATCTCCCCCACCTCCATCATTACCACTACTACATCTCCCACACTCATAAATCTTCTATTATGTTTCTCTCTCAGGACACTCTCTACCAGCGTTCGGACAGGTTTGTCTGAAGTCCTTGACCTCGTCCACCAATCCAAGGGGAGTGAACCGTTTAGACAGAAGCTCTAGCACTCCATTGTTTCAGTTAGAGATAAATAGCAGCTCAGTACACAACAGCAGCATCGGCATCAGCGGAGATGAATATATGGTTTACAGAGGTATCAATAGTATTTAGATGCTCGTTTATATACTACTATATAGAGGAGATAGAGAGTAAATAAACAGAATAAAGAGATAATAAAGAGGAAAGAATGAGAAGAAATAAAATAAAGAGGTATAAAGAGAAAATATAGAACAATGAAGAAAGAAATGAAAGATAGAATAAGAGAGAAGAAAGAGAGAGAATAAGAAATAAAGAGAGAGAAAAAGAGAGAGAGAATAAAGAGAAGATAAAAGAGAAGAATAAAGAGAGAATAAGAGAGAGAAAATAAAGAGAGAAAGAATAAAGAGAGAAAAGAGAAAAGAATAAAGAGAGAAAGAATAAAGAGAGAGAGAAGAAGTAAGAAAATAGAGAAAGAATAAAGGAAAAGAATAAAGAGAGAAAGAATAAAGAGAGAAAGAATAAAGAGAGAGAGAATAAAGAGAGAAAGAATAAAGAGAAGAATAAAGAGAGAAAGAATAAAGAGAGAAGAATAAAGAGAGAGAGCAAGAAGAAGAAAAAAGTCAATAAAGGGAAAGAATATAAGGAGAAATCCAATAAAGAAATATATGGATTTCTTCTCATACAACCTTGAATATCTATTGTTATCTTTTTATTCTTTCATTGATTAGTTTGTCATGATATCACGCCAGTTCATTCATTCATATCATATACTAGTTATTTGTTTGTTCTTTCTCTCTCTCTCTCTCTCTCTCTCTCTCTCTCTCTCTCTCGCTTTCTTTCTCTGTTTGATTAATTGATATGACCATCATAACTGCACTTCGATGAGCAACCTTGTGTGCTTCGATATCTTTCTTACATCAGAAAATCTCAGCAGTGGTGTACGAACGCCGTAACTCTCTCTCTCTCTCTCTCTTTCTCTCTCTCTCTCTTCTCTCTCTCTCTTTCTCTCTCTCTTTTCTCTCTCTCTCTTTCTCTCTCTCTTTCTCTCTCTCTTCTCTCTCTTTCTCTCTTCTCTCTTTCTCTTCTCTCTCTTTCTCTCTCTCTTCTCTCTCTTTCTTCTCTCTCTTTCTCTCTTCTCTCTCTCTCTCTTCTTCTCTCTTTCTCTCTCTCTTCTCTCTCTTCCTCTCTTTCTCTTCTCTCTCTTCTCTCTCTCTTCTCTCTTTCTCTCTCTCTTCTCTCTCTCTTTTCTCTCTTTCTTTTTTTCTCTTCTCTCTCTGTTCTCTCTCTCTGTTCTCTCTTCTTTCTCTTCTCTCTCTCTTCTCTCTCTTTCTCTCCTGTTTTCTTGTCTATTTCTCTCTCTCTCTTTCTTTCCTCTTTTTTCTCTCTTCTCTCACTGATTTATTTAAATGATACCTGAATAACGAATGTGTCCTCTCTCTCACAAATGTATTCATGTATCACATGTGTAATGTGTTCCTCTCTCTACAAATGTATTCATGTATCACATGTGTAATGTGTTCTCTCTTCAAAATGTATTCATGTATCACATGTGTAATGTGTTCCCTCTCACGATATATCAGCGTGGAAATGGAGATTTTCCCTTCAGTGATCAGCAAAGATTGCTCAACTAGCCTCAAAGGGCCCCTGTGGTACAGGCTCATTGACATTTGACACCCATCACTTCTTTGATGCCAGACAGACTGATGCAACCTGTCCCAGACTACTCTTGACCAATCGGAAACTGCCAATGGTAAACTTACCGTCCCTAACATGGAGGCCACCATCTTGTGGGTGTGTCGTGTTTAGGTAATACTATCTTACTCAAAGCTTTAATATGATGCTAACATGGAGGCCACCATCTTGTGGGTGTGTCGTGTGTGGGTAATATCATTTTACTGAATGCTTTCGCTCATCTATTGTCCAGGTCGGTAAGGTTACCAATAAATAGTAACACTGTTACCTACAAGGCATGTCATAAGAGGCGAGTGAGATCGGAGCCTAGGAAAGCTACCCTAGTAAGATAAAGCTTCACAGAAATCGGATATGCTGGCCTTCCTGTAGACCAGTGTTTCCCAAAGTGGGCGGTACCTCCCCCATGTGGGCGCTGAAGTCTTCCAGGGGGGCGATAGTGGGTTCAGAAGCATTTTTGGGGAGTTTTTTTTCGTGATTTTACAATTGAATAATCATTAAAAATTTGAATTCTGCATTTTAATTCATCTTATGCCCATCTTACACGATCCATTTTTTCATCAATTTTCTAATCTCTCTCTCTCTTTGCCTTTTTACCCCGGATTGGGGCATATAACCTCAACCAACTCATGCCAAGTCTTCCTATCTCTAGCTATCTCCTGCAGCTCCCTCCAGCTCTTAATTTTCTAATTCATGTATATAATCATTTGAAAATTGACCATATATGACAGAAATATTATCAATTTTCTATGTCAAAGTGAAAATAGAGCATGAATATATGTGAAAAGGGGGGCGTTGGCAAACTGTTATAATGGGAGGGGGCGTTACAAAGTTTATGTCTTGAAAAGTGGGCGGTGGGCCGAAAAGGTTTGGGAAATTATGCTGTAGACGCATTACTGGCACAACATACAATAGCTCTTAGACTCCAGATCACATACGAATCACAAAGAGTGGTTTAACAAGTGGTCGATATGGAGCGTTTGAAGAAGAAGAAGATTGAATGCTTTAATATATTGTTAACATGGAGGCCACCATCTTGTGGGTGTGTCATGTTTAGGTAATAACATTTAACTGAATTCTGTAATACAATGCTGCCACAAACAACAACATCTGTCATTACAGCTCTTTGTTCCAATTTTTCAAAATACTCTGGGGAATTGTATAGAACAGGAGTATTGAAGCTGTCGCCACGCGTGTTCAGATTATAGGACAAGCTACCTTAATTTCACATATCTCAGAGAATGCTCTCAGGAATGGGAACACATTTCTGCAATTTATGTGGGCGGGTATAATATAATAAGAGAAGAATCAAAGACATCTTACAAGACCTGCATATCGAGGAGGATTGACTGATAAATAACATCATGTCTCGGAAGATGAAATATTTTGGTCAGATTAACCGCCACAGTGGTTTTGGAGAGAAAGGTAATGGAAGGCATGGTTCCTGGAATACGAAGCAGGGGGCGACCAAAACGAAGGTGGCAGCAGGACATCAAAGAAACCTTGAACATGTCTCTAGAAGAGGCCGGAGAATGTGCAAGAGACAGAGAGCTATTCAGACGGCATGACGCTCGAGTGGTTACGGGGGCAAATTTGGGGTGTAAAGAATAGAACCACTGTTACCTGCCACGCATGTCGTAAGAGGCGACTAAGGAGGTTTGGCTGAAATCGGATGCACGTGTCCTAAACGTGTAGAAGTTTATGCGTTTAGGGGTCTACCAAACCAATGTGCGACGTATACACGTTCTTGGCAAAGATCAAAGAAAGCACAAAGAGTGATTAAAATTGGTCATTAAAATTTAAAAAATAACATTTTCCATCGCCTTTTCAGATCTTCTAGTATGAAGTCACTTCACATTTCAGATCTTCTAGTATGAAGTCACTTCACATTTCAGATCTTCTAGTATGAAGTCACTTCACATTTCAGATCTTCTAGTATGAAGTCACTTCACATTTCAGATCTTCTAGTATGAAGTCACTTCACATTTCAGATCTTCTAGTATGAAGTCACTTCACATTTCAGATCTTCTAGTATGAAGTCACTTCACATTTCAGATCTTCTAGTATGAAGTCACTTCACATTTCAGATCTTCTAGTATGAAGTCACTTCACATTTCAGATCTTCTAGTATGAAGTCACTTCACATTTCAGATCTTCTAGTATGAAGTCACTTCACATTTCAGATCTTCTAGTATGAAGTCACTTCACATTTCAGATCTTCTAGTATGAAGTCACTTCACATTTCAGATCTTCTAGTATGAAGTCACTTCACATTTCAGATCTTCTAGTATGAAGTCACTTACATTTCAAATCTTCTAGTATGAAGTCACTTACATTTCTAGACCCTAGTGTTCAGAAGTGTGAGAGCCAATTCCTTTCATGTATTTAACTTCGAGTTCGGGATTGAACTCACAACCCTCCCGTGTCCAAGTCAACAGACGAAAGCTTACGCACTACGCTAATCCGTCCCATCTCCTGCAATTAGAGCTTAGAATGTGAAGGAAAGTGCCTTCATACACTAAACTGTGAAACACTTTATACACTAAACTATGAAACACTTTATACACTAAACTATGAAACACTTTATACACTAAACTATGAAACACTTTATACACTAAACTGTGAAACATTTCATACACTAAACTATGAAACACTTTATACACTAAACTATGAAACACTTCATACACTAAACTATGAAATACTTTATACACTAAACTATGAAACACTTCATACACTAAACTGTGAAACACTTTATACACTAAACTGTGAAACACTTTATACACTAAACTGTGAAACACTTTATACACTAAACTATGAAACACTTCATACACTAAACTGTGAAACACTTTATACACTAAACTGTGAAACACTTTATACACTAAACTGTGAAACACTTTATACACTAAACTATGAAACACTTCATACACTAAACTGTGAAACACTTCATACACTAAACTGTGAAATACTTTATACACTAAACTGTGAAACACTTTATACACTAAACTATGAAACACTTATACACTAAACTTGAAACACTTATACACTAAACTATGAAACACTTCATACACTAAACTATGAAACACTTCATACACTAAACTGTGAAACACTTCATACACTAAACTGTGAAACACTTTATACACTAAACTATGAAACACTTATACATAAACTGTGAAACACTTATACACTAAACTATGAAACACTTTATACACTAAACTTGAAACACTTATACACTAAACTATGAAACACTTCATACACTAAACTGTGAAACACTTCATACACTAAACTGTGAAACACTTTATACACTAAACTGTGAAACACTTATACACTAAACTGTGAAACACTATCACTACTGTGAAACTCTTCAATATACATGTAGTATGAATGAAATCCCAAGACAACCTGGAGGAGAACGATAGAGCAAGAGCTGAAGGAAATGAATCATAGCTGGAACACAATACAGAGGAAGGCCATGAACAGGAAGAATGGTGTACGTTTGTTGTTGCCCTAAACGCCAGGGGCGTAACAGGCTAAAGAGAGAGAGAAAATGAATGAAAGTTTAGCATTTTGTTGCTGACTCCAGCAAGTCATTCGTTTCTTGATCAACTTTACAGAGCCGTGATCATCTCACTGGACAATGTACATTACTCAGATAACCAAGACGTGGACAATGGAGCACTGACACAAACTATATGTGTTCACCAGAAGGTAGGGCAGTATATTTGTTTACTTGTTGTGTTCAGGAATGTTGACAAAATTGGGATTTAGATAATACTAAGTGTTTAAAAAAAATATATTTCAGCATTAGCTAATATTAATCTATTTTTTGCAGTAGGATGCCCTTTCTTTGTGGCGTAGAGGCTAGGTGCTCGACATTCGTTCCAAAGCTACTCTGTTGGCACCCTCGTGGAGTCATCGATATATTTTTCCGGATATCTCTGATCTCAGTTTATGTGAGATCGAGTGTCTAGTCCTATCGGAGAAGGATGATAAAGCGTAAGTTCCGTGTTCAAGTTGAGCACATAAAAGAACCTTAGACAGTTAAAAATCGAGAAGACCAGGCTGGAAAGTCGCTGCTCGGCACAGTGTAACAACTGGTAAAATCGAGGGGAGACGAGACAGAGTAGACACAGAAAATTTTGGATAGTCTGACTTCATGGCACAGAGAGCGTCAACATCTGAGATGATAGCAAACACCAGAGACAGAGATTGGTGGAGATCCATGATCGCCTACGCCAGCCGTCACGGCATCTGATGATGATGATGAGTTTAATTTTTTTTTTTTTTTAAACAATCTCTCCATCAACATGAAACACAGGGAACGATTCTCCTATATAAAATGTTAGAACAAATTCGCCTTTTTCTTTAAAGTTTCATCTTGAATTATTAACAGCATTGTACAAGTAATTTCAACTTTGCAATCTAATCCCTATTTTACCATTTTACATATATACAGTGGCGGCTCGTGGTCATTTTTGTTGGTGGGGCCAGACATTTTTTTCCTGATAAATCATGGTTTTTTGGTTGCTATATTTTAATTTATAAAATAATAAATACACGTAATACATTATTTTGGTGGAGTCCGGTCCCACTGACCCTTAATGACGAGCCGCCACTGCATATATATATATATATATATATATATATATATATATATAATTGTGATTGATAACTATACATTCTTGTCTAATATTTCTGACAGGCCACCCGAGAGATGTATTTGAACACCCTGTGTCACGTGCAAGACAGGTACTCGGCTGCTGAAATTATATCACGCGCTTCATTTTTACAACGCCACCAGATTGAGGCTAGATGGATGGATAGACATGGACTGGAAATGGGACTGGAGCTTCGTAGATCTGACAACAAATTTTGTTGTAGTAAGGTTCGTGTACTTGTGTGTATGCAAATGAGATAGATAATCATCATCATCATTAACAATCATCATGTGTGGTGCTCGTGGCACTCGATAAGCAACGTGTTCACAAATATCGATTTCATATGTTAACCAGCGATTACTCTGTTTTTCATAAAGTTATGTTATATTATTCGATCGACGTCATATGGCACATTGGGCATTCCCATACATACTCTGTCCTCCACTGCATCAACCATCCTCAAGTCCACCTGTCCTCCGTACCCATGAGAATTTGATTAGTATATCTTCTCTCTACCACGAAGACAACTCTATCTGGCACGTCAAAACTTAACTCTACCATCTCAGAATTCTATCATCTGAGTTTCGACATTTGAGTAATCAGTCAATTTATCAGTCGCTTTATCACTCAATTTATCAGTCACTTTAGCAGTCAATTTATCAGTCACTTTATTATCAGTCACTTTATCAGTCACTTTATCAGTCACTTTATTATCAGTCACTTTATCAGTCACTTTATCAGTCACTTTATCAATCACTTTATCAGTCACTTTATCAATCACTTTATCAGTCACTTTATCAGTCACTTTATCAGTCACTTTATCAGTCACTTTATCACTTTATCAGTCACTTTATCAGTCACTTTATCAGTCACTTTATCAGTCACTTTATCCGTCACTTTATCAAAACTTTATCAGTCACTTTATCAATCACTTTATCAGTCACTTTATCAATCACTTTATCAGTCACTTTATCAGTCACTTTATCAGTCACTTTATCAGTCACTTTATCAGTCACTTTATCAATCACTTTATCAGTCACTTTATCAATCACTTTATCAGTCACTTTATCAGTCACTTTATCAATCACTTTATCAGTTACTTTATCAGTCACTTTATCAGTCACTATCAGTCACTTTATCAGTCACTTTATCAGTCACTTTATCAGTCACTTTATCAGTCACTTTATCAGTCACTTTATCAGTCGTCACTTTATCAATCACTTTATCAGTCACTTTATCAATCACTTTATCAGTCACTTTATCAATCACTTTATCAGTCACTTTATCAGTCACTTTATCAGTCAATTTATCAGTCATTTTATCAGTCACTGATGGAAAAATGGAAAACGAGATCTGATCCCATACGAACGTGACAGTAATGCAAAGATGACGTTCCTTACCAATCACTTATCTCTGATCATTGTTCCAAATTTCGTGGTATACAATCTGAAAACTATCTAAAAGTATAGTAAGACTGTTCTTGGTCTGGAATCCACACGGAGGCAAGAAACAGAGGGAAACTAACACCGCATCCATTCTTCTTTTGCGTCTTGTGTTGTTTGTTTGTTTGTTAAGTAGAGGATTAAAGCCTCTTTAAGCCGAGGCACGCCCTTTCAACCTAAGGCGAACCTTTTATTGGTTATATTAGAGCGTGTAGGCCAAACAAACATGAAAAATAAGATTTAACTCCTTTCGGAGAATGATATGTCTGCTGTTGTGTTATTTTTTCATTTCTTTATACCTCTTCACAGCTAGGCCGATATTTTCGGATACGCCTGTTCTATATGCGTAGTTGACTATGAACCTGCGGTGCAACGTGTTCACGTTCTCGACGCAAACTCCACATGTCACAATGAGTGGTCAACTTGTTTGACAAGGATGAACGAACAGAAAAAGAAGAAGAACAGGAATATCTTCTCACTATATGTTTACAACTCTCTTGTTCCAATTTCCCAGCCAGACTTCAAAGATGCTGTCTGCTTTACCAAGGGCAACAACTTAAAATTTGAGCAGGGTATCGGTCAGCTCTGATTATCTGATCTTGTCTTCTCTCTTCTAAATGCTCTAAAGCCGAACGATTGACTTCATTGCACCGGTTTTTTGCACCCATATGACTCAGCCCCTCTTCGCAGAAATGGCACGCCACCTCCTGAGAGTATTACACAAAGCACGAACTTCGTAGCACTGACAACAACCCTAGAGATCTCTTGAAAAAAAATACAATTTTATCTTATTCACTGCGTCTTTACCTCCCTTACCCTCCCTCCCCCCTTCCCTTCCTTTCCTCCACAAAATGTTTTAAAATGACGATGTTAGCAATAACCATGGTAACGTTATGTCTGGAGATATATATTTAATGGTATCGTCTGGTTATCGTCTGTAACAGAGTACTCTGGAAGATAAGCTGACATGCTTCGATGACTCCAGACGTCGACGTGTAGACAGATTCTGTGCAGATGGTTATCCTGACATCCCTTGACCTCGTTTAGGTTGGATCATATGCGGACCAGGGAGAAGAAGTGTTGTTTTCTGCTTGGTAAGTTTAGGTTAGATCATATGCGGACCAGGGAGAAGAAGTGCTGTTTTCTGCTTGGTAAGTTTAGGTTAGATCATATGCGGACCAGGAGAAGAAGTGCTGTTTTCTGCTTGGTAAGTTTAGGTTAGATCATATGCGGACCAGGGAGAAGAAGTGCTGTTTTCTGCTTGGTAAGTTTAGGTTAGATCATATGCGGACCAGGGAGAAGAAGTGCTGTTTTCTGCTTGGTAAGTTTAGGTTGGATCATATGCGGACCAGGAGAAGAAGTGCTGTTTTCTGCTTGGTAAGTTTAGGTTAGATCATATGCGGACCAGGAGAAGAAGTGCTGTTTTCTGCTTGGTAAGTTTAGGTTAGATCATATGCGACCAGGAGAAGAAGTGCTGTTTTCTGCTTGGTAAGTTTAGGTTAGATCATATGCGGACCAGGGAGAAGAAGTGCTGTTTTCTGCTTTGTAAGTTTAGGTTGGATGATATGCGGACCAGGGAGAAGAAGTGCTGTTTTCTGCTTGAAGTTTAGGTTAGATCATATGCGGACCAGGAGAAGAAGTGCTGTTTTCTGCTTGGTAAGTTTAGGTTAGATCATATGCGGACCAGGGAGAAGAAGTGCTGTTTTCTGCTTGTAAGTTTAGGTTGGATTATATGCGGACCAGGAGAAGAAGTGCTGTTTTCTGCTTGTAAGTTTAGGTTAGATCACTATGCGGACCAGGAGAAGAAGTACTGTTTTCTGCTTGGTAAGTTTAGGTTGGATTATATGCGGACCAGGGAGAAGAAGTGCTGTTTTCTGCTTGGTAAGTTTAGGTTAGATCATATGCGGACCAGGGAGAAGAAGTGCTGTTTTCTGCTTGTAAGTTTAGGTTGGATCATATGCGGACCAGGAGAAGAAGTGCTGTTTTCTGCTTGGTAAGTTTAGGTTAGATCATATGCGGACCAGGGAGAAGAAGTGTTGTTTTCTGCTTGGTAAGTTTAGGTTAGATCATATGCGGACCAGGGAGAAGAAGTGCTGTTTTCTGCTTGGTAAGTTTAGGTTAGATCATATGCGGACCAGGAGAAGAAGTGCTGTTTTCTGCTTGGTAAGTTTAGGTTGGATCATATGCGGACCAGGAGAAGAAGTGCTGTTTCTGCTTGGTAAGTTTAGGTTAGATCATATGCGACCAGGAGAAGAAGTGCTGTTTTCTGCTTGGTAAGTTTAGGTTAGATCATATGCGGACCAGGGAGAAGAAGTGTTGTTTTCTGCTTGGTAAGTTTAGGTTAGATCATATGCGGACCAGGGAGAAGAAGTGTTGTTTTCTGCTTGGTAAGTTTAGGTTAGATCATATGCGGACCAGGGAGAAGAAGTGTTGTTTTCTGCTTGGTAAGTTTAGGTTAGATCATATGCGGACCAAGGAGAAGAAGTGCTGTTTTCTGCTTGGTAAGTTTAGGTTAGATCATATGCGGACCAGGAGAAGAAGTGCTGTTTTCTGCTTGGTAAGTTTAGGTTAGATCATGGACCAGGAGAAGAAGTGTTGTTTTCTGCTTGGTAAGTTTAGGTTAGATCATATGCGGACCAGGAGAAGAAGTGCTGTTTTCTGCTTGGTAAGTTTAGGTTAGATCATATGCGGACCAGGGAGAAGAAGTGCTGTTTTCTGCTTGGTAAGTTTAGGTTGGATCATATGCGGACCAGGGAGAAGAAGTGTTGTTTTCTGCTTGGTAAGTTTAGGTTAGATCATATGCGGACCAGGGAGAAGAAGTGCTGTTTTCTGCTTGGTAAGTTTAGGTTAGATCATATGCGGACCAGGGAGAAGAAGTGTTGTTTTCTGCTTGGTAAGTTTAGGTTAGATCATATGCGGACCAGGGAGAAGAAGTGTTGTTTTCTGCTTGGTAAGTTTAGGTTAGATTATATGCGGACCAGGGAGAAGAAGTGTTGTTTTCTGCTTGGTAAGTTTAGGTTAGATCATATGCGGACCAGGGAGAAGAAGTGTTGTTTTCTGCTTGGTAAGTTTAGGTTAGATCATATGCGGACCAGGGAGAAGAAGTGCTGTTTTCTGCTTGGTAAGTTTAGGTTAGATCATATGCGGACCAGGGAGAAGAAGTGTTGTTTTCTGCTTGGTAAGTTTAGGTTAGATCATATGCGGACCAGGGAGAAGAAGTGCTGTTTTCTGCTTGGTAAGTTTAGGTTAGATCATATGCGGACCAGGAGAAGAAGTGCTGTTTTCTGCTTGGTAAGTTTAGGTTAGATCATATGCGGACCAGGGAGAAGAAGTGCTGTTTTCTGCTTGGTAAGTTTAGGTTAGATCATATGCGGACCAGGGAGAAGAAGTGCTGTTTTCTGCTTGGTAAGTTTAGGTTGGATCATATGCGGACCAGGAGAAGAAGTGCTGTTTTCTGCTTGGTAAGTTTAGGTTGGATCATATGCGGACCAGGAGAAGAAGTGCTGTTTTCTGCTTGGTAAGTTTAGGTTAGATCATATGCGGACCAGGAGAAGAAGTGCTGTTTTCTGCTTGGTAAGTTTAGGTTAGATCATATGCGGACCAGGGAGAAGAAGTGCTGTTTTCTGCTTGGTAAGTTTAGGTTAGATCATATGCGGACCAGGGAGAAGAAGTGCTGTTTTCTGCTTGGTAAGTTTAGGTTAGATCATATGCGGACCAGGGAGAAGAAGTGCTGTTTTCTGCTTGGTAAGTTTAGGTTAGATCATATGCGGACCAGGAGAAGAAGTGCTGTTTTCTGCTTGGTAAGTTTAGGTTGGATCATATGCGGACCAGGAGAAGAAGTGCTGTTTTCTGCTTGGTAAGTTTAGGTTAGATCATATGCGGACCAGGGAGAAGAAGTGTTGTTTTCTGCTTGGTAAGTTTAGGTTAGATCATATGCGGACCAGGAGAAGAAGTGCTGTTTTCTGCTTGGTAAGTTTAGGTTAGATCATATGCGGACCAGGGAGAAGAAGTGCTGTTTTCTGCTTGGTAAGTTTAGGTTGGATCATATGCGGACCAGGGAGAAGAAGTGCTGTTTTCTGCTTGGTAAGTTTAGGTTAGATCATATGCGGACCAGGGAGAAGAAGTGCTGTTTTCTGCTTGGTAAGTTTAGGTTAGATCATATGCGGACCAGGGAGAAGAAGTGTTGTTTTCTGCTTGGTAAGTTTAGGTTAGATCATATGCGGACCAGGGAGAAGAAGTGTTGTTTTCTGCTTGGTAAGTTTAGGTTAGATCATATGCGACCAGGAGAAGAAGTGTTGTTTTCTGCTTGGTAAGTTTAGGTTAGATCATATGCGGACCAGGGAGAAGAAGTGCTGTTTTCTGCTTGGTAAGTTTAGGTTAGATCATATGCGACCAGGAGAAGAAGTGCTGTTTTCTGCTTGGTAAGTTTAGGTTAGATCATATGCGGACCAGGGAGAAGAAGTGTTGTTTTCTGCTTGGTAAGTTTAGGTTAGATCATATGCGGACCAGGGAGAAGAAGTGCTGTTTTCTGCTTGGTAAGTTTAGGTTAGATCATATGCGGACCAGGAGAAGAAGTGCTGTTTTCTGCTTGGTAAGTTTAGGTTGGATCATATGCGGACCAGGGAGAAGAAGTGTTGTTTTCTGCTTGGTAAGTTTAGGTTAGATCATATGCGGACCAGGGAGAAGAAGTGTTGTTTTCTGCTTGGTAAGTTTAGGTTAGATCATATGCGGACCAGGGAGAAGAAGTGTTGTTTTCTGCTTGGTAAGTTTAGGTTAGATTATATGCGGACCAGGGAGAAGAAGTGTTGTTTTCTGCTTGGTAAGTTTAGGTTAGATCATATCGGACCAGGAGAAGAAGTGCTGTTTTCTGCTTGGTAAGTTTAGGTTAGATCATATGCGGACCAGGAGAAGAAGTGCTGTTTTCTGCTTGGTAAGTTTAGGTTAGATCATATGCGACCAGGAGAAGAAGTGCTGTTTTCTGCTTGGTAAGTTTAGGTTAGATCATATGCGGACCAGGAGAAGAAGTGCTGTTTTCTGCTTGGTAAGTTTAGGTTGGATCATATGCGGACCAGGGAGAAGAAGTGCTGTTTTCTGCTTGGTAAGTTTAGGTTGGATCATATGCGGACCAGGAGAAGAAGTGCTGTTTTCTGCTTGGTAAGTTTAGGTTGGATTATATGCGAACCATGGAGAAGAAGTGCTGTTTTCTGCTTGGTAAGAAAATATTTTTTGTTTTCAATATGTTACCGTATAATTTCCAATAAATATAAAGCGGGTCTCTGGCGTAGAGATTAGATGCTCACCTCTCGTTCTAAATGTACTTGGTTCACATCCTCGTGGAACCATCAGGATAATTTTCCATAGACCTCTGATCTCAGTGTAGGTGAGATCAAGTTCCCAATCCTGTCGAAGACGGACGATAAAACGTAAGTCCCATGTTCAAGTTTACCACTTAAAAGAACCCTTAACAGTTTAAAATCGAGAAGAGCAGGCTGGAAAGCAGCTGCCGAGCAAAACTCATTAAAAATGTTTAAAAGAAAATTCTAAAAATAATTTCACCATCTTCTTAATTAAATCGGGAACCCTCGCCGGTGCTATGGAGTTCGTGTACTACAGCTGATATCTTCCTGTGTAAGAAATAGATCGGAGCACATATGGTTACTCACCAAAGTGCAATGATGATGGTTCTAGCAATCAAACAACCAATTCCAATAAAGGTAGAAAAAGCAAGTTCCCATGGTTACTTTTTCTCTGGGAGGGATTCTCAAAACTGTGTCCGGTGGGGGCACACATAGAAATCTACTTCATTTATATCACTTGTTCAACTTCTCCGTTTTACTATATCTATCATTTGTGTTACCAGAGGCGGCTCGTGGTAATTTTTCTTGATGGAGCCAGACACAAATTTTCGGAAAAATCAATTGTTTTGGAGTATTTACTATTATTTGTCTATTCCTGGAAGTTATTCCCTTTAGGTTTTGGGTGGGCCGGGCCCTACTGGCTCTTAATGACGAGCCGCCCCTGATTGTTACTTGTCTCGGAGTGGGACGGGTTAGCCTAATGGGTAAGCGTTCGCATCTCGACTCGGACTCAAGAGGGTAGTGGGTTCAATCCCACACTCGACGTTTCACACTGAGGAAAGGACTTGATCCTCCTACCCCTGCACACTAGAGTTTAGAAATATGAAATGACGTGTACTTCACACATGAACATGTTATGTTACATTCTTGTCTCGGAACTTTCGCATTACCAAACATGTTCGACAACTTTTACGAAGGGAGACAATTAGAAATAAAACAGTGTGTGCAGTCATTAAAGATGTATTGCTGCCCTTTGGTATCCATATTTCTAATTATAACATGAAGTAATTATCCAATCCAGTAGGGAGGGATATTGGCTAGATCCTATCAATCAATCTATCAATCAATCAATCAATCAATGTAAATTCACAAAATATTTTGCAGGTGAACACAGATACACATGTTTTGCGGAGAACAGTGATCTAGTTCATGTACCAGCAGTGACACTTCTAGACTATTCACAAGACGAAACTGACCCTGTCAATGATTTAGCAGAGTTTGCATCAGTGAAGGTCAGTCACTACTTTTAACTCTTGGTACACCCACTGTGAAACCACGTTTTAACTCTTAGTACACCCACTGTGAAACCACGTTTTAACTCTTAGTACACCCACTGTGAAACCACGTTTTAACTCTTAGTACAACCACTGTGAAACCACGTTTTAACTCTTAGTACACCCACTGTGAAACCACGTTTTAACTCTTAGTACACCCACTGTGAAACCACGTTTTAATTCTTAGTACACCCACTGTGAAACCACGTTTTAACTCTTAGTATACCCACTGTGAAAACACGTTTTAACTCTAGGTACACCCACTGTGAAAACACGTTTTAACTCTTGGTACACCCACTGTGAAACCACGTTTTAACTCTTAGTACACGCACTGTGAAACCACGTTTTAACTCTTAGTACACCCATTGTGAAACCACGTTTTAACTCTTAGTACACCCACTGTGAAAACACGTTTTAACTCTAGGTACACACACTGTGAAACCACGTTTTAACTCTTAGTACACCCATTGTGAAACCACGTTTTAACTCTTAGTACACCCACTGTGAAATACGTTTTAACTCTAGGTACACGCACTGTGAAAACACGTTTTAACTCTTAGTACACCCACTGTGAAAACACGTTTTAACTCTAGGTACACACACTGTGAAACCACATTTTAACTCTTAGTACACCCATTGTGAAACCACGTTTTAACTCTTAGTACACCCATTGTGAAACCACGTTTTAACTCTTAGTACACCCACTGTTAAAACACGTTTTAACTCTAGGTACACGCACTGTGAAAACACGTTTTAACTCTTAGTACACGCACTGTGAAACCACGTTTTAACTCTTGGTACACCCACTGTGAAACCACGTTTTAACTCTTGGTACACCCACTGTGAAAACACGTTTTAACTCTTGGTACACGCACTGTGAAACCACGTTTTAACTCTAGGTACACGCACTGTGAAACCACGTTTTAACTCTTAGTACACCCACTGTGAAACCACGTTTTAACTCTTAGTACACCCATTGTGAAACCACGTTTTAACTCTTAGTACACCCACTGTGAAAACACGTTTTAACTCTAGGTACACACACTGTGAAACCACGTTTTAACTCTTAGTACACCCATTGTGAAACCACGTTTTAACTCTTAGTACACCCATTGTGAAACCACGTTTTAACTCTTAGTACACCCACTGTGAAACCACGTTTTAACTCTTAGTACACGCACTGTGAAAACACGTTTTAACTCTTAGTACACCCACTGTGAAAACACGTTTTAACTCTAGGTACACACACTGTGAAACCACGTTTTAACTCTTAGTACACCCATTGTGAAACCACGTTTTAACTCTTAGTACACCCATTGTGAAACCACGTTTTAACTCTTAGTACACCCACTGTGAAAACACGTTTTAACTCTAGGTACATGCACTGTGAAAACACGTTTTAACTCTTGGTACACGCACTGTGAAACCACGTTTTAACTCTAGGTACACGCACTGTTAAACCACGTTTTAACTCTAGGTACACGCACTGTGAAAACACGTTTTAACTTGTTTACTTTTTGGAATACATTTTAAAGTATGGCTGCCATTAATAATTTACTCATATTTTATTTATTAATAATACCAAGGCAGTGTTATGGACATCCAAATGTGCATAAATTAAAGTTTTATTCATAAATATCAATTTTAAAATGTAGGCACTTACAACATAATCAGACAAAATATGAAATATTTCATGAAATGTATGACAAGAACAAGTAAGCGAGAGATCACGCAGGTCAACAACAAGATGGTATCGATGGTAACACAGTTGCAAAATCGATTAATAACTTTCGAGGCAAGTGCTACAGAAGAGCGTACAGAATACCATTGATTCAGGAAGATATTTAGAGCTGATGTCAGGGGAACCAAGTTCAGACATGGACATGCTCTAGATGATGCTGAAATGTCCACGTTTTTTCTGATGGTATTCCCCACATTCTCTGCCAATGCCGGTTCCAAGCCCGGATGAAAAGGAGGAGGACTTGTGCGTGAGGCCAGCTACCTCATCACAAGAAATTGAAATAGCTACAGAAACTTGTAAGAAAGGACGCCATACCGGTAAACCGACCAGCCAGGTGGTGTGCGGTGCACCTAGTGCATCAATGACGGTTGCTGATGAAAGCCGCTCTGCGGAAGTCAGCAACCCGACTCGTACATTACTTGGCTCAAAAACACACACTAAAATTGGATTTTGGAATGTGAGAACGATGGCCACGGCTACTAAGAGAGGTCGACCTAAGGAGACCCTGAAGCGAACTTTGCTGAGAGAGGCAGGAAATATCGGTCTCAGTTCCATGGAGGAGATTGAGCGAGTTGCCCAGGATAGAGCGGTATGGAGAAATTACCTGCAGGCCCTATGTAACGTATAACGGTACTAGAGGAATTATTATTATTCCCCACATTGTATTTATATTATATTTACAATCAATCAAATGCCCTTCTTGACAGCGTAGACGATCATGTCTCTCCACAACTCTCTCTCTCTCTCTCTCTCTCTCTCTCTTAGTGGTGCAGTTAATCAGTTCTGACATAGATCTTTTGTCGAACCACGATGTCAGACCATCCAACATTATCTCCCCCTGTCTTCCACGATCTCTCCTTCCCTGAATTATACCTGTTACCACCAAATGTTCTAAACCTCCTCTTCCAATATAATGTCGAAGAACCTTGATTGTCTGATTCTTATTCTTTTGATAAGGTTTCTTTGTGTGCATGTCTGTTTAAAAACACCATCATTTGTTTTCTTAGCAGTCCATAGAATTTTCAGCCTTCTTCTGTAAAATCACATCTCTGTGGCTTCTAATGATCATTATTGGCTGCTTGTCCATGATAACTTTTCATATTAGCGAACCAGATCGTAAACAAAATTTGGTAAACAAAAAGGAGTAGAAGGGTAGCACTATTTATAGTTGCCATAATTTGAGTTTCCCGAAACGAGAACATTTGTCCTAACATTAAATTCTATATAAATTGTATTCCATGCAGTGGCGGCTCATCATTAAGGGCCAGAGAGGCCGGGATCCACCAAAATTAATATGTAACGTGTATTTATTAATTAATAAATAAAAATATAACCTAACCCAAAGTCATGATTTCCCGAAAATGTGTGTGGTCCCACCAACAAAATCGATCACGAGCCGCCACTGATTCCATGTATATTATTCTGATGACCTGATCTTTTTTATAATGTCTTTCCTTTGCACCAAATGTCTATAAAATTGCCTGCATGTTAAATGTTTGAAATTAAATTGAACAAGTAAAATTGACTTGACTAAATCCACACACTAAGATGATTTCTCTCCATTGGTTAAAGAAAATAGTCTTTCTACCGAAGTATTGTTTGCTATAATAGCAAAGAAGAACTATGCTATCTTCACGATTCCTGGGTACATTTCACTACTCCTACAGTTTTAAATATAATCACACCACTTTTTTTAGTGACACTTGATTTTTATAGATAGATACAAATTTCTCCAGATTCCAGTATTGGTCGCACATCCTTGAACCCTATTTGCACACCTTGCCAGTCAAAATCTGATGAAGATTCAATTTTCACCGACATGTCATCAAAATCCAGCCATTGAAACATGAAATTCCTCCAGTGGTTGGACCCACATCTTGAGATATTTCACCCATCCTTCATAAAGTGGTTGGACCCACATCTTGATGTATTTCACCCATCCTTCATAAAGTGGTTGGACCCACATCTTGAGTATTCAAGAATCCTTCATCAAGTGGTTGGACCCACATCTTGAGATATTTCACCCATCCTTCATAAAGTGGTTGGACCCACATCTTGAGGTATTTCACCCATCCTTCATAAAGTGGTTGGACCCACATCCTGAGGTATTCACCCATCCTTCATAAAGTGGTTGGACCCACATCTTGATGTATTTCACCCATCCTTCATAAAGTGGTTGGACCCACATTCTGAGGTATTCCAGAAACCTTCATAAAGTGGTTGGACCCACATCTTGAGATATTTCACACATCCTTCATAAAGTGGTTGGACCCACATTCTGAGTATTCAAATCCTTCATAAAGTGGTTGGACCCACATCTTGAGATATTTCACCCATCCTTCATAAAGTGGTTGGACCCACATCTTGAGATATTTCAACCATCCTTCATAAAGTGGTTGGACCCACATCTTGAGGTATTCCAAGAATCCTTCATAAAGTGGTTGGACCCACATCTTGAGATATTTCACCCATCCTTCATAAAGTGGTTGGACCCACATCTTGAGATATTTCACCCATCCTTCATAAAGTGGTTGGACCCACATCTTGAGGTATTTCACCCATCCTTCATAAAGTGGTTGGACCCACATCTTGAGGTATTCAAAATCCTTCATAAAGTGGTTGGACCCACATCTTGAGATATTTCACCCATCCTTCATAAAGTGGTTGGACCCACATCTTGAGATATTTCACCCATCCTTCATAAAGTGGTTGGACCCACATCTTGAGGTATTTCACCCATCCTTCATAAAGTGGTTGGACCCACATCTTGAGGTATTCCAAGAATCCCTCATAAAGTGGTTGGACCCACATTTTGAGGTATTCCAAGAATCCTTCATCAAGTGCTTTCACAATATTATAGAACACTTTAACTTTGTCATTATGGTCATCACTTTCAGATTAACCAACTTTTATAACAGATAAAAGCTCACGATTGTCCATTGATGTTTTCTTTGCCCTTATGCTGAATCTTGTTAGTTTTCCAATGGTTGTAGTTTCTGTTTAGTTTAGAGTTAGTCGTCAGATCATCATCCCTGCACGTCGAACAAATTAGTCCATAATGTTTTTCCGATCTCCTCCTCAGTATGTATCTCAGCGTGTGGCAACTAACGACACCGATTATTTGTTGGTTTACTATTGTTCTTTGGCTGCCAGTATAGTGTTCTTGTCTAGCTACACCACATTTGACTTGAAATTCTTGTAGTCTGGTTAGTTTTGTAGATTCACCAATATTACTTTAATCAAGTACTCTTCCTCTCACCTTTAAGAAATGTATAATATCAATTCTGTTTCTAGTGCTAAGTTAGAAAACTAAATTTTACCTCATTACCACGTGGTTACCACATGATGTTGGTGACCTAAGGGTTAATTTTGCCTTGTCTTGAAGTTCTTTGCGTTCGGTTTCGTATGCTCGTCTAAACCATGAGATGGGTTGCCTCTATGAAGCTGCATGTCAGTTGGAGTTCTTCGAGAGTTCCCCATAGCTTGGTCTGTAAACTTTGTTCATGAGGCCATGTTTCATTTCGTTGGTGTATGTATGATGGACATGACTGCAGATGTGCTCTGGAGGTCTGTGTTTCTGTCTGGCATGCACACTGTGCAGTCTGAGCAGGCTTTATTCTGTGCATGTGGTGGTTGAGCCTGCAGTGACCTGTTCTTAAATTGCGGACAAATCTACGAATGTCCAAAACTGTTTGCGGACGCACAGATTTACTGGTGAAATGAGGATGCGTCCGCAACATGAGGACGTATGGCAACCCTACACAACTTGTAACTACGGTTCCCCGTAGTTGCCATATATTATAATTTCAATGTAATTCAAGTTGAACAAACATTAAATGAAAATCGTAGCACATCCTTTACAGAACTTCACCATCAAGCACAGTAAACTAGTCGTAGATTTTCTAGACACCACTTAAACGTTCAGTAGTTTGTCATTGCTTTCTGAACGGTGAGGTCTTTTTTTACCATTCGTAAAAATCCCCGCCGAACAAATTTGCTTCCGAACTGCCGACCACGGAGTTTGAACCAGGTACGCTTGGGTTGTTACCGAGCTAACTACCAGCTACTCGCTACAGAAGCCCACTTTGTCAAAATACCTTTTTTAATGAATGTTGATTTTTTTCTTTTCCTTTTATTTTAGGACTCAGATGTTGTCAAAAGTATTGGAACAATCACATTTGGAGAAAAGGATACAAAGGACAACAAAACAAACGAAAATAATGAAAATAATAGCGAGGCGAGTAAAGAAGAAGTTGATGAAACTAAAGAAGAACAATCCTTGGATGCACAAAAAGCCACAAAAGTGACATTGAAAACTGAAGATGTTAAAACCAGTTTGGAAGCTTCCAAAAGTTCACCTTCTGGAAGAGTTTCTCCTAGTCTGCAACAACAGGATTTAATGGAAGGTACTAGAATAAACTCTAAGAAAACTAGTGATGTTGAAGATCCTTCAGTGAGTAGCTCGGAACGACGAAAGAAGGGGTCACAAATTAGAGAGTCTGAAACAACATCTAGCGCTGAGCGGAATGAGAGAAAAAGAACGTCCAACAAAGATTATACATCTGATGGGAGATCAGTTAGTGGAAGTAAGTCTGGTAAAGGGTGGCCTAGCTATGAAAAGCAGAACTCAATTACAGGATCAAATCCTCGACTACATGGTTATGATAAAACTCACACTACTGGTACAGGTTCATCAGGTGAGAGGAAAGTAGTGTCCAGCGCCGAGAGGAAAGTAGTGTCCAGCGCCGAGAGGAAAGCAAAAACAAGAAATAATGCTGAAAGAAATCATGGAACTAAAATTGAAGAATCAGACTACGAGGACCAAGGAGGAGGGAAATCAGTGGAGGCTACCCTTGACAGTAAGTTTTTTTTAACAATAATTTTATTCTGTTTTTTTTATTTATTTGAAATTCCCGACTGAGAATAAAGTTTAAGGGTTTTTAAGCCGAAGGATTGACTTCATTGCACCGGTTTACCCCATATGGCTCGGTCCCTCTCAGCAGAAATGGCACGCCACCTGCAGAGAGTATTGCACAAGCACGAACTCCGTAGCTCCAGCAACAATCCTAGGGGTCTCTGGAAAAAAACTGCACTCGTGAACAGAACGATGCGGTCCGGACTCGAACCCACGACCTTCGACTCACAAGGCAAAGGCTTAACCACTTAGTCACAGAGATCTTCGACTCACAAGGCAAAGCTGGCTTAACCACTTAGTCACAGAGATCTTCGACTCACAAGGCAAAGGTTTAACCACTCAGCCACAGAGATTCGACTCAAAGGCAAGGTTTAACCATTTAGCCTGAGATCTTCGACTCAAACAAAGGTTTAACCACTCAGCCAGAGATCTTCGACTCACAAGGCAAAGGTTTACCATTCACAGAATCTTCGACTCACAAGGCAAGGCTTAACACTTAGCCACAGAGATCTTGACTCAAGGCAAGGTTTAACCACTCAGCCACAGAGATCTTCGACTCACAAGGCAAGGTTTAACCACTTAGCCACAGAGATCTTTGACTCACAAGGCAAAGGGTTTAACCACTCAGCCACAGAGATCTTCGACTCACAAGGCAAAGGGTTTAACCACTTAGCCACAGAGATCTTCGACTCACAAGGCAAGGGCTTAACCATTAGCACAGAGATCTTCGACTCACAAGGCAAAGGGTTTAACCACTTAGCCACAGAGATCTTCGACTCACAAGGCAAAGCTGGCTTAACCACTTAGTCACAGAGATCTTCGACTCACAAGGCAAAGGGTTTAACCACTTAGCCACAGAGATCTTCGACTCACAAGGCAAAGGGCTTAACCACTTCGCCACAGAGATCTTCGACTCACAAGGCAAAGGGCTTAACCACTTAGTCACAGAGACCCCGACTGATAATATTCTTTCTAAACAAAATACCGTAAAACTATTTTATTCTGTGTACTATATAATCTGTGTTTGTTAAGCTTCCTTTGTCTGTGTTTTTTAAGCTTCCTTTGTCTGTGTTTTTTAAGCTTCCTTTGTCTGTGTTTTTTAAGCTTCCTTTGTCTGTGTTTTTTAAGCTTCCTTTGTCTGTGTTTTTTAAGCTTCCTTTGTCTGTGTTTTTTAAGCTTCCTTTGTCTGTGTTTTTTAAGCTTCCTTTGTCTGTGTTTTTTAAGCTTCCTTTGTCTGTGTTTTTTAAGCTTCCTTTGTCTGTGTTTTTTAAGCTTCCTTTGTCTGTGTTTTTTAAGCTTCCTTTGTCTGTGTTTTTTTCCAAATATAAAAAGAAACAAAATGTTCCTGTTTAGACTTGGGTGTATGAAGTGTCTTTCATTTCACATTTCTAGGCCCGTGTAGGAGGAACAATTCCTTTCCTCGCGTGGGGAAGTGAACCCACAACACTTATATGTCTGAGTCGATAGACGAACGCTTTTGCACTACACTAATTCGTCCTATTGTTTATATATACATTCCTATCCTACCGTTATACGTTAAATATGGCCTGCAAGTAATGTCCCTATACCGCTTTGTCCTGCACAATTCTCCCAATCTCTTCTATGGAATTGAGTTAGATATTTCTCGCCGCTCACAGTAAAGTTAGTTTCATGGTTTCCCAAAAGCATGCTTTCTTACTTGAACCCTGTACCTCCAACTTCATGCTTGCTTGTTTTCTTGCCATTTCTTCAAGTATGTCAACATATGTCGAGACCGTCTACTCTTCAGATATCTCAGTTTCCAAAGCTTGTTTCTTTTCATTTTCTCAGAGTATGTCCAACATATGTACCGAGACCGTCTACTTCAGATATCTCAGGTTTCCAAAGCTTTGTTTCTGCCATTTCTTCTCAGAGTATGTCCAACATATACCGAGACGTCTACTCTTCGATATCTCAAGTTTCCAAACTTTGTTTTCTTTGCTCATTTCTTCTCAGAGTATGTCCAACATATGTACCGACACCGCCTACTCTTCGATATCTCAGGTTTCCCCAAAGCTTTGTTTTCAGGTCGATTGAGTATGGCCACATGTTGCTTCTCAGTTCACCCAGGAGATGACGGTCGGACATGCTACGGCGTCTGCTCAACCTGATGATACTGGCAGAGAGCTGTTTGACTTTTTTATAGTCTGTTTAAGTGTCTGCAGAGTTTGCAGTGTCCGGTATGTAGGCGAAATATAATGACCTGGTCTGTTCTGCTGAGGTCTTTGATGAAGCCTACTATAATCATATCTAGGGTTTGTCTTCCAGTTTACTGTAGATATTCTCTTTATGAGGGTGTTGAGCTCTTGAAAAGACAGTGGTTGGTAGATTTGTTCTTTGATATTGCTTTCCTTAAGCAAGACATTGGCAGTATTATTGCCTTCAATGCCCAAGTGAGATGGAGTCTAATACATGTGAAGTTCTGCCAAGAAAGAAGATGTTTATGTATTTGAAGGTACTTGTGTGTTTCATCTGTCGTTACTGTCTGTAATACCGCTTTTTGGGGCGGTGTAGGACAGGAGGGACATATGTCTGTGAAGAGTTTAATGGCAGCATGGCTAGTGCAGTCGCCGCAAAACTGTTCATGTTATAATGTTTCCTTTTTGCCCTGGACAGAAAAAGACTCATTGGCGTTACTGTGGATTAAACCTGGGTCTCCCGCATGGAAGCCGCGCTCTAATCCATTCGGCCGTTGTTAAATTAATTATTCTAACAGCATAAATTGTATTTATGATGTTTATAACGATACCTGCTGAAATTATTGCTACTATTGTAATTTTGAGTACGACGCCAATGAAATTAAAAATTAGGCATAATTTTAAAACGACACAAATGTCTTCTTTAAATTATACTTTTTTATTTACCGTATAGGACTTCAAAAACAAATGAAAGGAAACATTATTTTTTTCTTAAATTTTTTTTTTACTAAACAGTACTTCAAAAACAAATTGATCGTTTCCTGATCCGAAAACAATGCTGTGTCGCCGGGGCTGGAGCTGGACACCCTGTCTACGGATCGAAGGCAACAGTCAAGAAAGAATGTGAACACAGCGGACAGAAATACTTTGACAAAGGCAAAATAACATCAGGATTCCGTCGGTGTATGGAACAATTCGTTAAATGTTGCAGTGAAAAGGCTGTCAGGTAATGACGTTAATTCTAAATAAAATGTTGTATATCATGTGTATATCAGTTCTATCTTTATTTATCTCAGATTTGTGTTCTGTTTAATATATTTATCTCAGATTTGTATTCTGTTTAATATATTTATCTCAGATTTGTATTCTGTTTGATATATTTATCTCAGATTTGTATTCTGTTTGATATATTTATCTCAGATTTGTGTTCTGTTTAATATATTTATCTCAGATTTGTTTTCTGTTTAATATATTTATCTCAGATTTGTGTTCTGTTTGATATATTTATCTCAGCTTTGTGTTCTGTTTGATATATTTATCTCAGATTTGTGTTCTGTTTGATATATTTATCTCAGATTTGTGTTCTGTTTGATATATTTATCTCAGATTTGTGTTCTGTTTGATATATTTATCTCAGATTTGTGTTCTGTTTGATATATTTATATCAGATTTGTGTTCTGTTTGATATATTTATCTCAGATTTGTACTCTGTTTGACCTACAAGTCTTCCACAAGAGATTTTCATTCTGCCATCTTTCTACCCCTTGTTTTTCATGTCAGGCAACAATCTTTCCACAATCTTTCAACTCTCTTTCAACAATCTTTCAACAATCTTTCAACAATCTTTCAACACTCTTTCAACTCTTCTCCATGTTTCCTTTGGACGTCTAGACCTTCTTTTCCCATTTGCTGTCCAACGGAGAGCTGCCCCAGCCAATGTCCCTACTGGCATACGACTTACATGCCCAATCCACCTTCACCTTCACTTCATCATATAGGATGGTCCCCAGTTGCTGATGGATAAGGATGGATATTCTTCGGTCTCTTCGCGACTGTCTGTTGGATGAGGACACTAAAATCGATGTTGAATCGATCAAGCGATTTAAGCAGTTTGGAGTTACCTGTTGTACAAGTCGAACTGGATGCCTGAGAGGCAGATTGAGAGGTGTGTTTAATCAGCGAGCCACAGGAACCATCAGTATGAATACTCTTCGATATCTGTTGGGGAGACTGAGCACCTATGGGTCTGCCGGAGTGCAATGACGTCAGTTTATTAACCAATAACCAATAACCCCGGTGATACACTGTTGAACGTCCAGGACTTCTTTTTCCATCCACTGTCCATCGAAGAGCTGATCAAGCCAATGCCCCTACTGGCATACAACTTACACTGTCCATCGAAGAGCTGATCAAGCCAATGCCCCTACTGGCATACAACTTACGCTGTCCATCGAAGAGCTGATCAAGTCAATGCCCTTACTGGCATACGACTTACATAACAAATCCACCTCCATCTTCTTCTTCTTCTAATGATGATCTCAATGATGGATTCTTTGTCTTGTTTAAAGCTCTTTATTTTCTGTTTATTTGACTGAAATATTTGCAATTTTCTTCAACAAATAAAATCGTTATCAGTAACATACTGCTAATTGTTTAATGTATAAAATCGTTATCGTACTGCTAATTGTTTAATGTATAAAATCGTTATCAGTAACATACTGCTAATTGTTTAATGTATAAAATCGTTATCAGTAACATACTGCTAATTGTTTAACGTATAAAATCGTTATCAGTAACATACTGCTAATTGTTTAATGTATAAAATCGTTATCAGTAACATACTGCTAATTGTTTAATGTATAAAATCGTTATCAGTAACATACTGCTAATTGTTTAACGTTCTGTGAGTATATTTAACTTGAAAAATAATAAAAGAACTCTGTGGGGGTATACACAAATCTAGCTAACTAATTAACTAACTAGCTAATCTAATAACTAACTACTAATAACTGATAATCTATAGATAGCTAATACTTAGTTAATCGTTACTAGCTAACTAACTAACTAACTAGCTAACTAGATACCTAACTAGCTAACTAACTAACTAGCTAACTTACTTTAACTAACTAACTAGCTAATAACTAACTAGCTAGTTAGCTAACTTAATAACAACTAGCTAATCTAGTAATCTAGATACCTAACTAACTAACGAACGAACGAACGAACGATTACACTAACTAACTAGCTAACTAACTAGCTAACTAACTAACGAACGAACGAATGAACGAACTAACTAACGAGCTAACTAACTAACGAACGAACGAATGAACGAACTAACTAACAGCTAACTAACTAACTAACTAACTAGCTAACTAACTAGCTAATTAGATACCTAACTAACTAACGAACGAACGAACTAACTAACGAGCTAACTAACTAACTAGCTAGCTAACTAACTAACTAACTAACTAACTAACTAGCTAACTAACTAACTAACTAATTAACTAGTGTTTATAAATATATACGTTTAACTAAAACGCTATTACTATTGTATCTCTTTCAGTGGCCCAGTAGCTACAAGCAGTGAGTATAGAGAAAACCAATTTCAGTTTGCAAACAACGTGAAAAAAATTGGAAAAGTTGGAGGCAACTCTAACCTAGATCGCAAGAACTTTGACCAGCCTGATGAACTGATACAAGAAGAGATTACGAGGGGTGTTCCCAGACGTGAGACTCCTGAAGCTTATGAGTACGAGGGAGATAGAAGATTCCAGAGTATGAGAGAATTTGAAAAGGATCCTCAAAACATCCCAGATGATGAAGATGATGATGAAGTTAACGGTCCTGTCAATTTTGATGAAACTGATAATGATGATTTTGATATTTTAGATAGGAAAGATGAAACTCTTAACCGAACAACGTTGAAAGTTAAAGCTGATAAAGAAAATGATGATTTGAACTATAAAAATGTTGATGATGACGAAGATGATGATGGTGATGATACAGAAGAAAGTGTTGGTAAACGAGTTGGTGGTTCTACCAATCGGAAGAAAATCAAACGGGAGGATGAGATCAGGAAGGGATCAAAGAAAGGGATGAATAGGAAGACCGTTGCTAAGGATCAACTCGACCGAGGGAATGAGCAAGGTGGAAGAAAGGATGGTCACTACACAGGAAGAATAAGAGAAGATCCCTTACGGACGAGGGCAGCAGAGGGAAGATCAAGAAATAACAGAAACACTCAAGCTGGAGGTAGATCTCGAAGGGGAAGAACAGTGTCCGAGACTCCAGTCAGCAGACGTCAAGGGAAAGAACATCACCCTTTTCTTCTCCAGAACGTCAACGTACCTTAAGAACTTACTACAATAACAGAAGACCTTATAGTATGGCTCCGTATGGCAAGATTGGATCACAAGACTCTAAGGAAATGGTTGCTGCTCATTCCAGAAAGTTCATAGGCTCTTTGGACTCAAAAGAAATGGTGGATGCCTACAAGAAAACAAACAAGGATCTACTGAATGACGGTCCTAGACAACGTTCACATAAGAAAAGGAATCATGGGGGTCAAAGATCATTTTATTGAATATGGAAACGGAAACAATCTGAGTTTTAGATTGAATAAAAAATATTTGGATTAATATCTGCTCCACTAAAGGGACGTATGTACCATCAGATAACTCATATTTTCTCTTTATCATCAGTCAATACCTTCATTTTCTATCATCATGATATCTTCTATTTTCTTTATCATCAGTCAGATACCTTCATATTTTCTATCATCAGTCAGATATCTTCATATTTTCTCTTTATCATCAGTCAGATACCTTCATATTTTCTATCATCAGTCAGATATCTTCATATTTTCTTTCTATCATCAGTCAGATATCTTCATATTTTCTTTCTATCATCAGTCAGATATCTTCATATTTTCTCTCTATCATCAGTCAGATATCTTCATATTTTCTCTCTATCATCAGTCAGATACCTTCATATTTTCTCTCTATCATACCTTCATATCGTCTATTATAATTCAGATATCTTGTATCTGCTTCAGTCATTTTAAAGTCATCTTTCACACCCTGCATCCACTATCGCCTTGGTCTTCCACTTCTTCTCTTTCTCTTTCCTAGTCTCAATACATCATTTTTTTTTTCAAACCCTTAATTTCGATTGAAGTCTTCAGAACACTTCATTTTTCTAATGAAACGAATGTCTTCAATTCAAAGTTTTTGTTTAATATATATATATATTGGTTCGTTTCTTTGACCCATTTAGTTCAGAGGTTTTCTATACATTAATATTCTAAAATGTGAGAGAGAAAATTTCTAAGCTGATTTGCTATAGTTCGTTCCAAAATTCGTGATCATCTTTACCGACCGATATAAAATCATCCACTTGACATAAATTCTTGATTTTTACGTTTTTATATAAGTAACAGTGACGACCTTTTTCGTACAAATTAAACCTTGGTGTGTTCATGAATTTTGGAACGAACTTTAGTATCTATAACTTCGCACATTTAGATTAAAATTAAAAATAATTCCTCTCGTACCGTTATACGTTACATAGGGCCTACAAGTAATTTCTCCATACCGCTCTATCCTGGAAGACTAATATCTACAACAGCTGTGTGTTGTCAACATTGCTGTACGGATCGGAATGCTGGAGAATGACAGAACAGGATATGTCCAGACTCTCCACCTTTCATACAACTTGTCTGCGAAAAATCTTACGCGTGTACTGGCCGACTACTATCTCGAATCAAGAATTGCTTGCACGATGCCAACAAGAGAATATGGGCACTATCATCCGAAGACGACGCTGGAGATGGATTGGACATGCGATGCGCATGGAGACTGGCTCCGACACGAAAACTGCACTGAGATGGACTCCAGAGGGTAGGCGAAAGAGTGGAAGACCCAAGACGACCTGGAGGAGAACGATAGAGCAAGAACTGAAGGAAATGAATCATAGCTGGAACACAATACAGAGGAAGGCCATGAACAGGGAAGAATGGTGTACGTTTGTTGCTGCCCTAAACGCCAAGGGCATAACAGGCTAAAGAGCTCTATCCTGGGCAACTCGCTCAATCTCCTCCATGGACCTGAGACCGACATTTCCTGCCTCTCTCAGCAAAGTTCATTTCAGGGTCTCCTTAACACACGTAGATTGCCACTTGAAATATTCAATATTGTGATTTGTAGTTGTTGCTATGTTTCTTCTACAAAGTATTGAATGACTTATGTTTTTGTAGTGTTATGTTTGATCTAATATTAGAGAACAGGGTCCCAGGACGCAGAGGCAGACCAAGAAGAAAATGGCTACAAGATATTAAAGAAACTATGAATATGACGATCGATGAAGTGGGTGAACTAGCTAGAGACAGAGTGAATTTCAGATGCGCTGCAAAAAGAGCAACGTCATATAAAGGACACGCACCTTGATGATGATGATGTTTGATCTTCTTTCAACTTTCTTCATCATGTCTCCATTAGATGTTAATGTCAAGAAGTAGCATGTCGTTTGCGGAATCTCTTATCAAAGCCCGCCTGAAAAACTCTCTGTCTCCAGCAAGTTTTCCCGCCTCTTTTTGTTATTGATGACACAAAATATTCAAAACTGTTCAGTTTTTCTTGTTTCATTTATTGAGAAATACATTTTATGTTTTGTTTATTTGATCATTTGTCATTTTCTTTTTGTTTTGTTTTCATTGAGATCTACATTTAGTGTTGTACTTTTGTCTTGCAATGTCATTATTATTTTGTGAATTTTTATTTGAGATGTTGATAAGAATAACTGTTTGTTTGTTTGTTCTGTAGGGTATTAAATACTTTTTAAGCCGAGGCACGCTCATTTCAACCTAAGGATGAGCCTTGTTTTGGTTATATAAGAACGTGTAGGCTAACAAACGGGGAAAATAAGAATTAACTCCTTTTGGACAATCTAATAGTTAAAAATAAATAAATGAATTCAACTCATACTTTAATAAGGGGGAAAACTGCAAATAAAACTTGGTAAATAGCGAAACACGTACAAACAAAGTACTATAGTTTTACAAAATACAGAAACAGTGATGATAAACAGCAACGTTTCGACCAAAAGGCCTTTATGTCGCGGTGGAACAGTAACACAATGCAGGTACATGCTGTTAGAGTGCAGACATCTGTCCCTTTCGTCCTAGTGAATGTGTATGCATGTGCCACTGCTGAGATTATAAGGACTACACTGAAAACCTCTGGAAGCACTGCGCCAGGTCCTGATGGCATTCGCTATAAAGATATTGCCGATTTATCGAATGACGACATGGAGGACCTGGTAAAAGAATTCAATGTCAGTATCAGGAACGGTGCGACCAGGGAAGAGTGGCTCCACACCTACCTACTACCATTGCCGAAGTCTAACAAGGATCACTCTCAGATAGCCGGCTACAGAATTATTGCGTTGTAAAATACGACAGACAAACTTCTTGAGAAAATCATATCACGTCGACTGACATGGAACCTCCAAACTCGTCATATTCGGAGGTTACAGATCTGGGAAAGAAACATGGTACAACGCTGCGGTCTTCGTCTATGATGTCTTCGAGGGTTTCCATGCAAGTATTGAAACATTTGCAGCGATGGTGGACTTGAAGGTCGCATATAACAGAGTGTCCTATGGTTATCTCGCGCACCAGCTTATCAAACTCCAGGTGCACCCTCTATACATAAGATGGATAGCTGTTGCGCTATTCAAAAGAAAGGTTGTACTGCGATGTGGTGGTTGGTTTTCTGAACCGGTGACTGTACATTCCGGATTACAGGTTCTCCTCTTTCACCTGTCTTATTCAACATATACACGGTGTCAATCACAGAACAAGAACTCGATGGCAGAGGTAGAACTTTGTCATTTGCTGATGACATTCTAGTGTATAGGCAGGGTAAAGACAGGTACGCAATTGCTGGTGAGATACAAAATGAACTTGACCTCATCACAAACTGGTTTGATGTCTCTGGTGCACTAGTTAACCCTACAAAAGCGACAGTAACATGGTTCTCACTCAATAATCACACTGTTAAACGCATGTACGCATATTGTAGAACTTTGCGGTGTTGGTTTGTCCGAAGCTAAATCGATGAAATTTTTGGGTGTGCAATTTGACCGCAGTCTGTGTTTCGGGGAGCATGTTGAGTGTGTCATTGTCGGGGCACGAGAGTTATGGCGGCTGCTAATATCACGCAACGGCTGCTTGTCATCCTGTATCAGATTCTGGTTCTCTCCACCATTGAATATGCAATGTCCATTTACATGCAACTATTAGTAAAACGTAAATTGAAAGACTGGAGAGAATACAGAATGAAGCTATGCGTATCATCCTCGGTTGCACACGGGATACACCATAGATTCCCAAACTTTTTCGGTCCACCGCCCACTTTGCACAACATAAACTTTCTAACGCACCCCGCCACATTATAACAGTTTGCCAACGCCCCCTCCCACATATACATGCTCTATTTTCTCTTTGACATAGAAAATTGATATATTTTCTGTAATACATGGTCAATTTTCAAATGATTATATGCATGAAATAGAAAATGGACGAAATAGTGGACTGTGTAAGATGAGCAGAAGATGAATTCAAATGCAGAATTTAAATTTTAAATGATTATTCAATCGCCAAATCACGAAAATAATTTATTTTAAAATAATAATTATTAATTTTTAAGGAGCCACGACCCCTAGTGCCTGAACCGCCCAAATTCTTCTGAACCCACTAACGCCCCCTAGAACGCTTCAGCGTCCACTGGGAGGACGGTACCACCCATTTTGGGAAAGCTGGGATACACCCTGCGTGGCGATGAGAGTTTCTCCTGGATTTCCCGACCATGGAGTATAGGCTCGGGATAGCTAAAGCACTTGCCTATCTGAAAATAAGTGCTAAAAAGGATCACCCATTGAACGAGCTGCTCAGCACCAGTGGAGGAAATCGGTTAAAGCGGGGCAAGTCGTGGGTTGGCCATGCTGCAGACACTGTTCAGCTGGTATGCGGGCTCACAAATATTGATTATGGGGAAGAATGGATACCGATGCCTTCAATATACGGAACACTTTTTCCACCATCATTAAATTTGACAAATGTTGCAAAGAGAGAAATCCGTGGCGCTGGATGCAGACGGCAAGGCTATCATTGATAAAAACTGCAATGAAGGTGACGTTTGTGATTTACACGGAGGGATCGGTAGTTTGTCACGAAAGGTCCGCATGGGCTTTCTCTCATGTGGCAGAATGGTTCAGGAGGCCAGTGGTGCATTTCGTATGACAACAAGCAGCATGACAATGGAGGTACTGACGGTGACTAATGCACTACGCTGGCTGGAGTCACAAAACCATATGCATGCATTCTGAGTGATGCATTGAGTATGATCCGCAAGGTGGAGGCTGGTTCGGTGCGCAGGCAATGGACTGGACTGAATCACTACAAGCGTCACAAATTTGCAGAATCACACTTATCTTCGTTCCAGGGCACATGGGTGTCGTTGGCAATGAGAGAGTAGACAGACTGGCTGGCTCTGCCACCATATCAGAGGGGAAGCCAATGGATAGAACTGATATTTTGAACGCCCTAAGAGCGTGGCCACAAAGAAGATTTTCATTTAAACCAATCCACGTCAACTACTAGATTGTAGAAGCTGGGTTTGAAGATTGGAATAGTAATCCACGTCAACAACTAGATTGTAGAAGCTGGGTTTGAAGATTGGAGTAGTAATCCACGTCCACTACTAGATTGTAGGAGCTGGGTTTGAAGATTGGAGTAGTAATCCACGTCCACTACTAGATTGTAGAAGCTGGGTTTGAAGATTGGAGTAGTAATCCACGTCAACTACTAGATTGTAGTAGCTGGGTTTGAAAGATTGGAGAGAATCCCGTCCACTACTAGATTGATAGGAGCTGGGTTTGAAAGATTGGTAGTAATCCACGTCATTTACTAGATGTAGAGCTGGGTTTGAAGATTGGAGTAGTAATCCACGTCAACAACTAGATTGTAGAAGCTGGGTTTGAAGATTGGAGTAGTAATCCACGTCCACTACTAGATTGTAGAAGCTAGGTTTGAAGATTGGAGTAGTAATCCACGTCAACAACTAGATTGTAGGAGCTGGGTTTGAAGATTGGAGTAGTAATCCACGTCAACTACTAGATTGTAGAAGCTGGGTTTGAAGATTGGAGTAGCAAGAAAAGAACAGCATAACAGGTACGTGAGTAGGCTCATCAATCAAAATCGAACTGGTACTGTCAGTCGCTGGACGCTGTTGGAGATATTGCGAAGGAGATCGGAGCACCTATGGAAATGCCCGGACTGAAATGAAGAGATTCCAAACTGAAACTGAAATAAATGCTGGTTTCTATTAAATTTAGTAACATAACTTTTCATATCTTACCCGTAAATGTCCCGGTGGTTATTTTATCTTATCTTAACTACATTTGCCATGAAGCGTCGTGGGAGAGTTAGTTTCCTATCTTGTGCCAGGTGTGTTGCGCTTGACGTTGTCAGTCCATGCTTTCGTAGGGACTCTGAGATGTTATCTATCCATCGTGTTCTTGGCCTGCCTCGTGCTCTGCGCCCTGAGTGTCGATTATTATAGGCACGTGATGGTAGTAAATGTGGTTCCATTCTCATTAGATGGCCGAACCACTTGATTCTTTGTTTCTCGATGTACTGTATGCATGGTATAATAGCCGTCCATCGCAAGCGATGATGACAACAATCTCAGACGTGTACTGTTGCACCTCTCTGGTGTGTGCGGAGGTGACTGTAGAGTTCAATCCTAGAACAGAATCCCCGACCACAGGTGGGGCATACATGATCAAGGTTAGACATGTGCGTGTTGTGTGCTCTGTCTTTTCGCGCTGCTCGTTTTCTCTGTGACTCAACAATACGATGATTCTCAGCTATTCGGGTTCCTCTTTGTTGTTACAGCGCCACATTTGGAGATCTTGCGCAAGGGATTCCCAGCACGTATTGTCTATATCGAAGCATTTCAGAGACACTTTAAGAGTGTCTTTAAAGCGTTTTTTCTGTCCACCAGCTAAACGTCTGCCCCTTCAAGCTCGCCATACATCAACTGTTTTGGTATAGTACCTTGGTATAGTACCAACGATGCTTCCTGTGGTTAGTATTAATTGTAAACATATCTGGACTCGAGAAACAGAAAGAGAAAGTATTAAGCCTTCTTTGAAATAGTTGCCCGGTTAGCTCAGTCGGTAGAGCATCAGACTTTTAATCTGAGGGTCAAGGGTTCAAGTCCCTTATCGGGCGATAATTTTTTTTTTTCGAGCCTTCTATTTCTTGTATTGTGTGTGTTTTTTTAATGGAGTAAAATTTCACTTCATCATCATCAGGTTCCGTCTCCACATCGAAGGTTGGCTGCAATGAATCTCCAGCATCCTCTGTCTTTTCATAGTCCATTAACCTGTCCATTTCTTAAAGTTTCCTCCCACTTATCTCTCGGTCTTCCTCTTGCTCTTCCCCCTCAACTTTCCTCTCTAGTAAATGTTTTATCATGGTGTCATGTCTTTTATGTGCCCAAAATACTTTACTTGTCTGAATTTTATTTCTCTTAATAATTGTTTCTTCATGCCTAGTTTTCCTAAAACTTGTTTATTTGTCTGTTTTTCTGTCCATGAAACTCTGCTATTCTTCTATATATCCACATCTCAAATGCATCAATTCTGTCTTCTAACTGCTTGTTCATTGTCCATATTTCGAGACATACATTAATATAGGATATATATAGCATTTGATCATTCTCATTTCACTTACAAATTTGCAAAATATGACGTCTTGTTTAAGGGTTAGTGAGGTATATAACACTACTAGAGAGCAGCGTCCCAGGAGGCAGAGACAGACCAAGAAGAAGATGGCTACAAGATATTAAAGAAACCATGAATATGACCATCGACGAAGTGGGTGAACTGGCTAGAGACAGTGAATTTCAGATGTGCTGTAAAGAGAGCAACGTCCTATAAAGTATACACACCTCGATGATGAGGTCTATAATCATTACACTCCGTACAGGTTCTTTATGACTGTTTATAGTGCAATGTTTTCTCATGATCTCTCTCTCTCTCTCTCTCTCTTCTCTCTCTCTCTAGTCTGTGAAACCCCTTGGCGCTTAGAGAAGCAGCAAACATGCACAAATCTTCTTTATTCTTGACCTTCTTGTGAATTTTGTTTCAGCTATGATTTATTTCTTTCGTTTCTTGTTCTACTGTTCTCTTTTAGATCATTTTTGGGTCTTCCATGTTTTCGTTGACACTGGTATTATCACAACTGTACAGAGGATCAACTCTTTAAGCTGACTCAAAGAATACACGACAACTTCCAGAACAACAAACACACAGTAGCCATTCGACCACATAAGCAGATTACCAAGACAGAGTGCGCCTAAAGAGCAATGCTACTCTGATAATGTGGATACAAAGCAATAGTTCGTCCACGTAAAAGGTGGATCTCAGAGATAATAGAGGCGAGGAAAAACACGGTATATAACGCGCACACAAAAGTCCGTTCTAGAAATATCTTCTTATCCTGACGCTGTGAGACAAAACATGATTGGAGAAAAGAGAAGACAGAGTTGTCTCCCTTACACTAATCTCTGACTGGACTTGGGAGAAACACGTAAATACAAAATAATATAGTTTTACAAAGCACAAAAACAATATATATACATCAACGTTTCGATCAAGAGGTCTTTATCAAGCATAGGATAGAAAAGAATCGAAGAAATGCAGACTCCTTATACACCAGATATAACATATACAGTCAAAAAGAATAGAGAGACTGAGATGGTATGATAAGATAACGAACGAGGAACTCAGAGAAAGAACTAAGCAGACACCAGTGGAGAAAGAGCTCAGGAAGATGGATAGGACATACATTGAGAAGACCAACCGGAAGCATTACAAGACAGGCACTGTTTTGGAACCCGCAGAGAAAGAGGCAGAGCCGTGCCGTGGTATGATCTGGAGAGGCGGCTGCATCGGCGGCACCGTAAGGGGGTGGGGAAGGGGGCGGCATAAGCAGGGAAATCAAAGTTATTTTAAAGAAAAAAAAACATTTAAGGGGCGGCATTTCGAAGACTTGTATCATATTAAGAAAATATACCGCACGGTCCTGGAAAGAGAATTAGGGAAGGCCTAGACAGACCTGGAGAAGAGAGCTGGAGGCTGATATTAAAAGGATAGGTAAAACATGGAAAGAATTGGAAGGGATGGCAAGAGAGAGGAAAAGCTGGACGAAGTTTGTTTAAGACCTGTGCTCCATTGGGAGTTGAAAGGGGAAGAAGAAGAAGAGGAAGTCACACTGTTACGGGACTTCTTGCACAGTGTCGCGTGGTTGTCTGTTTTTGTCTTCTGCTGTTCTACTGGCTTGGGTTGATAGCTATTTTTGTTCTTTGACAGGATTCTGCTATGCCATCTAACCATCTTGTTTTCATGGTCTTCATATCGCATTTCTCCTTGTGTTCTGTTGTAGAATACTCTGTTACTGTAGTTATACACTAGTGGAGTTTGCTTGCTTGCCTTAGATCGCTATCCTAAACTTTTATTTTGCGTATTGCTGAGTTCTGTGTTGCTGCTACTTCCGCCGGGTTTCTCATAGTGTATTTGTTTTGGACACCAGTTTTTTTAATCGTTTTTATTCTTTAGTTTTCGCCACAATTCTTAAGCATTGGGGCTTGGTAAGGCCCTAAATATCCTTTAAAAAATGTATGGATACAAGAAACAGAAAGAGCTATTTTATTAACCTATGTTGAAACAGTTGCCCGGTTAGCTCAGTCGGTAGAGCATCAGACTTTTAATCTGAGGGTCAAGGGTTCAAGTCCCTTATCGGGCGTGTCACAATTTTATTAAATAATTTTTGTTTCTTATGGAGTTCGTACACTGCATCTGAGATCTTCATGAATAAAAACTATATAGGAGAAACACATGGATATTCACCGAAGTGCAATGATGACGGTGCTATTGATCAATCTTCATGTTATAGTTAACACAATGTATTTCTTGTATCTGATACATGCATCTTGCTATTTGTGATTGTTCAGAGTTTAGTCTTCCGACCAATTCTCATTTATTTCCTCATGTTGTTAATGTGACAAACACTTTGGTTACTTCAACTTATTTTATCTGCTTAATAATCTGTTTGTGATTCCCTCTTTCTCGTCAAACTCTACAGGAAAATCTGCGAGTTACCTTCTGGTGAAACCCTACAGGATGGTCGCCCGCGTGCCCAGCGTGTTCGTAGCGCGTTGGAATACGGGTGACTAGTCCTCTGTAAGTGCGGGTGCAACTCCGCGGACTGGCAGAAAAGCTACAGGTTCCCCAGATTTACGGTGTTCGTGGCACCGAGCCGAAGGGTTACGATGTCCATGACACCGAGCCGAAGAGCTTTCAGTTCAAGTACTTCTGGTTCGGGTAAAAAAAAAAAAAAAAACCTACATGAAAAGTGTATGAGTCACCTTCTGGTGTAACTCTAGAGGAAAAGTACGCACATGATAACATTACTAACATCTACAATTATTTCATTGTGTACGGTATTTATGTTTTCTTTACAATTTTTTTAAATGATTCCTCGTTAAACTACCAAAGTAGGATGACAGAATTGTTAACATAACTGTCCATGTGTTGCCGGGGTTAGCAAGGGCAGCAAAGAATAGTAACACTGCGACCTACAAGGCATGTCGTAAGAGGCGACTGAGATCGGGGTGTGGGCACAACCGACTCGAGAAATACAGTCGATCGTGGTGCTGGCCTACCTGTAGGCGCATAGCTGGCACAACGTACTTATGCTCTTAGTCTCAGATCAACTACAGATCACACAAAGCTGTTTAACGAGTGGTCGATGTGGAGAGTTCAAAGAAGAGGTTAACATAGATTATTGCTCACCTTGTTGTCTTTTTTTTCCTTAGGACCTCGGAAATTGTTTGAGAAAGTAGAAGATATACATAATGTAATATCTACCAGCCCGGTTAGCTCAGTCGGTAGAGCATCAGACTTTTAATCTGAGGGTCAAGGGTTCAAGTCCCTTATCGGGCGAGAATATTTTTATTCCATTTTATTTTCTGAAAATAGAAAACACACACATTGAGACAAACCAGCGCCAATTATAAACTTATGGGACTCAGGTAAGAATTATGGGAAATCAGAACCACACCACGTGATCTCCCATTCCAGTATTGGTGTATATAGAGGAATTCATTTTAAAATCAACACAAAATGCTAAATCGAAGTCATATTATGAAACAAGTTAAGTTTAACAATAAGGAATATCAATATTATGAATATTTTTCACCAATAAATAACCATAGACTCACAGAATTGAGTAAAATTATTAAAAAGCTTGCATTGTTCTATCAAACCTCTATATTTTCCGTACCCTTTTCTGATCTAGGTCAGGGAACCCCGAGTCAGTTGTCTGGCCTAGTTATCTATAGTTGGCCGTGGACTAACTAACATCAAATGAAGAAGAAGATAAAGCGTTATAAACACATAAAGTCAGTAAATGCAACAAGTAATTTTTAACTAAAGTCAGAAAGCAGATCTTCTGTACTAAATATAGTCATAGTGAGATGATTGAGAAGAAAGCAGTTCTTCTGTACTAAATATAGTCATAGTGAGATGATTGAGAAGAAAGCAGTTCTTCTGTACTAAATATAGTCATAGTGAGATGATTGAGAAGAAAGCAGTTCTTCTGTACTAAATATAGTCATAGTGAGATGATTGAGAAGAAAGCAGATCTTCTGTACTAAATATAGTCATAGTGAGATGATTGAGAAGAAAGCAGTTCTTCTGTACTAAATATAGTCATAGTGAGATGATTGAGAAGAAAGCAGTTCTTCTGTACTAAATATAGTCATAGTGAGATGATTGAGAAGAAAGCAGTTCTTCTGTACTAAATATAGTCATAGTGAGATGATTGAGAAGAAAGCAGATCTTCTGTACTAAATATAGTCATAGTGAGATGATTGAGAAGAAAGCAGTTCTTCTGTACTAAATATAGTCATAGTGAGATGATTGAGAAGAAAGCAGTTCTTCTGTACTAAATATAGTCATAGTGAGATGATTGAGAAGAAAGCAGTTCTTCTGTACTAAATATAGTCATAGTGAGATGATTGAGAAGAAAGCAGATCTTCTGTACTAAATATAGTCATAGTGAGATGATTGAGAAGAAAGCAGTTCTTCTGTACTAAATATAGTCATAGTGAGATGATTGAGAAGAAAGCAGTTCTTCTGTACTAAATATAGTCATAGTGAGATGATTGAGAAGAAAGCAGATCTTCTGTACTAAATATAGTCATAGTGAGATGATTGAGAAGAAAGCAGATCTTCTGTACTAAATATAGTCATAGTGAGATGATTGAGAAGAAAGCAGTTCTTCTGTACTAAATATAGTCATAGTGAGATGATTGAGAAGAAAGCAGTTCTTCTGTACTAAATATAGTCATAGTGAGATGATTGAGAAGAAAGCAGTTCTTCTGTACTAAATATAGTCATAGTGAGATGATTGAGAAGAAAGCAGTTCTTCTGTACTAAATATAGTCATAGTGAGATGATTGAGAAGAAAGCAGTTCATAGTGAGATGATTGAGAAGAAAGCAGTTCATAGTGAGATGATTGAGAAGAAAGCAGTTCATAGTGAGATGATTGAGAAGAAAGCAGTTCTTCTGTACTAAATATAGTCATAGTGAGATGATTGAGAAGAAAGCAGTTCATAGTGAGATGATTGAGAAGAAAGCAGTTCTTCTGTACTAAATATAGTCATAGTGAGATGATTGAGAAGAAAGCAGTTCATAGTGAGATGATTGAGAAGAAAGCAGTTCTTCTGTACTAAATATAGTCATAGTGAGATGATTGAGAAGATAGATGACATAGTCAGACTCTCTCTCTTTCTCTTGCGATCACCGCCCAGACCGATGTACGAGACCGCCCCATAAATTCTATTCATATGGAAATTTGATTCATGCATTGGTGTGTTTTATGTCACATCTTCAGAACCATTTGGAGCTCTGGTGCTTATCCTTCGGCGATGTGTCCGGTTTCAGTCAGCGTTTACTCGGTTCGCTCTCCATTCTGTAGCCATCTAGTGTTTTTTTTTTTTTAGTGTTGGGTCGCTAGCCCAACGTCTAACCTCCTTACTCGCCTCTTATGACATGCGTGGCATGTAACAGTGGTTCTATTCTTTACATCCCAATTTGGTCCCCGGTAACCACTCGGGCGTCATAGTGAGACTCAATATAAGATATGGTTGTTAGTCATCAGGACTGTTCGGTATAAATCATAAATCAGCTAGAATTGTCATAATCTGTCTGAACTTTAAAACCATCGCTGAAGTTGAACATATTCACACATAAAAATTACTGGCCCGGTTAGCTCAGTCGGTAGAGCATCAGACTTTTAATCTGAGGGTCATGGGTTCAAGTCCCTTATCGGGCGCGAAAATTTTTTAGTAACATTAAAGAATTAACATTATAGGTATTTTACATATTTCCGGTCGTTTACTCAGATACTTCAGTCGCCTCTTACGACATACCTTTGTAGGTCGCAGTGTTACTATTCTTTGCTCCCATGAGGTTAAAGGAATACTCGCTTTACTTGATGAAGAATACCCACATGATCTCTGGGTCCCAGTACAGCAGGATGGGTCAGCAGAAAATGCAGTGAAGAATGGAGGAGCAGGAGTGTACATAGAATACGCAAACAACGCAAGATATGTGATTAAAGTACCAACTGGGAAATTCTGTCACAACTATGATGCAGAAATCCAGGCAATTAAGGTGGCAACTGAGAAACTGTTGAATGCCAGACTCGATCCTCAACCTGTTGTATTTTTGACTGATGCAAAATCAGCACTCCAAGCACTCCAGTCCATAAAATTGTCAGGTCTACAGACCCTACTGTCTAAATTGTCCAAGCATCGCAGGGTCGTCTTGCAGTGGATACCCTCTCACTGTGGAATACCAGGAAATGAAACAGCAGACCGATTGGCCAAGAGAGGTGCTGCAGGAGAGCAGCCGGATGTGCCAGTTACCTACCACCAAAAGAAAAGGATGATTAAATCAATGAGAAAGCCACAAATACCAACACAAGACGACTACTATAATATGAGCAGATTGGAACAAGTTGTTATTCTGCGCCTTAGAACAGGACACAATCGACTCCGCAGCCACATGTATACAAAATTCAAGATTTGCAATTCAGCCATGTTGCAGGCACATCAGACTGCAGAGCACATACTTCAAGACTGCACCGAATATGATATACTGAGGCAAACTCACTGGCCTAATGAAACAACACTCGACAGAAAACTACATGGACCTCTGTGTGAGCTACAAAAGGCAGTAAAGTTCATACAAGCGACAACATTGAATATATAGATAATATTTCAAACAAACGAAAGAAAGGAAGGATACAAGAGACAACATTGAATATATAGACAATATTTCAAGCGAACGGAAGGAAGGATACAAGAGACAACATTGAATATATAGACAATATTTCAAGCGAACGAAAGAAAGGAAGGAAGGCACCCCTTAAGAGCCTCGACGACACACTTGTTGCAATAATGAATTTCCTTGTATAGAATGATGTTGCTTCGTCCTCCACTCTTCTTTTTTATGTTAGTATCAATGTGTGCAGTTATTATTTTTTATGTTAGTGTCAATGTGTGCAGTTATTATTTTTTATGTTAGTGTCAATGTGTGCAGTTATTATTTTTTTATTTCTTTAAAAATTATGGAATAATAATGGAAATATATTACAAAGTTGTAAATGAAGTTAATACAGAAAACAAATTCATTAGAAAATAAAATATAAAAATCTACGCCCGATAAGGGACTTGAACCCTTGACCCTCAGATTAAAAGTCTGATGCTCTACCGACTGAGCTAACCGGGCAGTGTTGAAAATGAAATGTGTCGACCATAAGAAAGGACTCAGAACCATCTAAATTCCGTCATTTGTTTTTTTATCTTTCCAACATTCAAAATAACATTCCTATACAATATCTTCATCATCTTCAAAATTACATCGGGAGACGCTCGCCGGTGTTACGGAGTTCGTGCACTGTCGCTGAGATATTCCTGTGTAAGAAAGAGATCGGAGAAACACATGGTAGCTCATGATGGTTACTCATGAAAGTGCAATGATGATGGTCCTTCTCAAACCGTTCTAAGTCGTGGCACACTTGAAGTCTTACTCGTTTCTCCTAAGTTCAATGTACATCTTCAACTTTCTCTGTCAGCTTCGTAGACTATAATCTCTCTCTCTCTCTCTCTCTCTCTCTCTCTCATGATCACCTAAAAGACCGATGTACCAGATCTCTCCATAAATTCATTCATATGAAAATCTGACTCATGCAGCCTTAGCATGGGTGGGTTTCTTCAAATCGTCACAGCGCCATTTGGAACTCTGGTACTTATCCTTCGACGATGTGTCCGGATGCAATCAGCGTTTACTGGGTTTGCTCTCTGTTAGCCTTTGTCTGTCCCCAGCCGACCTGCAAGGCAGCAGGTTGGCTTCTACACATTTAGGACACGTGCAACCTCCTTAGCCGCCTCTTACGACATGCGTGGCAGGTAACAGTGGTTCTATTCTTTACACCCAAATTTGGGCCCCGGTAACCAATCGGGTGGGACTATACTCTGATTAGAAAGATGATAAATGGACTATGATAATAGAAAGATGATAAATGAACTATGATAATAGAAAGATGATAAATGGAATATGATAATAGAAAGTTGTTGTTTGTGTTCCTTCATTCTTTACAACCAATTTGATCATGCTTATTGTGATGTGTGTAATTGATCTTTGCCTGCTGAAGACTGTCATATCCTGGATGAGCTGGAAATAACATGTGGCCACACCAGTCGACCTGAAAACTAAGCTTTGGGGAAACCTGACAGACCTGAAGCTGACTGTCCAGTTTGTGGTCCACAGTAAATTAAGCGCATAACCAGAGATCGCTGAAGAAGAAGAAGATCTTTGCCAAGAACGACTGTACGTTACACCTCGGTTCTTGGGCCCCTACATGTGTATGGTATCATACAAGTGTAGGACAGGGGATCTGAAATTCTGCCTACGGGAAATGTTTTGAGTCTGTCTCGATGACAGTAAGTCCCCCACACTTTCTCTTCCTTCGTGTATTTATTGCTCTTTAACGATCATTTTTCGCCGTATATTTGGGCATTATGATCTTCGCCTAAGATATGTCTATACTATGCGCCTTTTCTGATTATGTGAGGTCGTTCCGGATTAGAAACATTCTCAGCCATTAGGGACACGTAGCTTGTTACACGAACGATCATTTTTAGGCTCTTTAATTCGCCTTTATCTGATCTGAGTCATGGTGTGTGGACGTCTTTCTACAAGTGTAGGACAATCGCATCCGAAAAATGTCGGCCTTTGCAAATGCTTGGGATTGTACGGCGGGTCCAACCTTCACATTTTCGGTCTTGCTTTTCTATCCACGGTGAGGTTGTTCAGGACTATAAACATTCTCAGCCGTTTCAATACACGAGTCGACACTTAGCAATTTGCTGCTTTTCTCCGCATTTTCCTTTACACCGGAAAACACTGGAATCGGGAACAGAACGGTTATAAATTTACCATGATAACAAAAAGATGATAAATAGGCTCTCATCATCATCAAGCACCTTGTCACTTCAGAAACTTGGCTCCCATAACAGCAGTCCTGAAAAACTCTATTATGTGCAAGTTGACCGGCGTCAGCAACGGTCATTCTCAGATCGTCAATGACATCTTGCACCCATCATCTTCTAGATCTTTCTCTCATTTTTCTTCCAATCACCATTACCTCAAAAATTATCTTCCGAATGTCGGAATAATGCGTCTGAAATATTTAATTTTCATTGTCTTTACGTTCTTATGGAAATGTGCCATATTCAAAGATAACTTGAATATAAACAGTGGTTAATCAAGATATGCAAAGAAAAACAGACAACTTGTCATCTATAGTATCAAAAGTTGGACTGCAGATAAGCAACAAGTTATATAGTATTAAAACTAAATTACGAATTTTCAATTCAAATGTTGTATCAATCCTAACATATGCCAGCGAGAGTTGGAAAATGACTAAAGATATAGAAAGCAAGTTGAATGTATTTGAAAATAGATGTCTGCGAAAAATAATGAATATAAAATGGAACGAATTCAGGAGAAGTGTGTAAATCAGAGACATGTCTGGTCAACCACTAGTGACAACTGTTATAAGAAAGAGAAGATGGAGATATGTTGGACACACCTTGAAGAGAAATGATCAACTAATATCAAAGCAGGCATTGAAGTGGGATGCAAAGGGTTCAAGAAAGAGAGGTCGACCTAAGGAGACCCTGAAGCGAACTTTGCTGAGAGAGGCAAGAAATATTATTCTCAGTTCCATGGATGAAATTAAGCGAGTTGCCCAGGATAGAGCGGTATGGAGAAATCTTGCAGTCCCTATGTAACGTATAACGGTACTGAGAGAAATTATTATACAGTGGTCGTGAAATCAGCCAAATCACAGCCAACTCTAGATAACTAGGCCAGATCAACTGACTGGGGGTTTTCTGACCTAGACTCAGAAGGGCCGAAATATATATGTTTGATAGAACACTGCAAGCTTTTTTTTGCAATTTTACCCAATTCTGTGAGTCTATGGCTATTTATTGATGAAACATATATTTAGCATTTTGTGTTGATTTTAAATGAATTCGTCTATATACACCAATACTGGAATGCCAGGTCACGTGGTTTAGTTGTGGTCTGATTTTCCATAATTCTTACCAGAGTCCGAAGGCCCATAAGTTTATAGTTTGTCTCTGGCCAAATACTGCATCAGAACCAAAATTAATATATACTGCTGCTGATGTGCTATCAACTTTACTATACAGATCAGAATGCTGGAGAATGACGGAAGAAAATATGTTCAAACTTTCCACATTCCATACAACATGCAGGAGAAAGATCTTAAGCATTTTTTGATTTACAAAAACTATCTCTAACCAATAACTGCTTACAGTGTCTGTAAGAAAATATGAATACCATCATCTAAAAGAGACCGTGGAGATGGAATCGGACATGGGATATTCACTGGGACAAATTCTGTCACAAAACTGCATTGGTATGCCCACCAGATGGTACACACAAAACTGCATTGGATCCCACCAGATGGTGACACACAAAACTGCATTGGTATGCCCACCAGATTTACACACAAAATGATTGGTATGCTCACAGATGGACACACAAAACTGCATTGGTATGCCCACCAGATGGTACACACAAAACTGCATTGGTATGCTCACCAGATGGTACACACAAAACTGCATTGGTATGCCCACCAGATGGTACACACAAAACGTGGGAAAACATACCTCAAAAGATCTAGAATAGAAAGGTAGAACATGAATTGAAAGAAAGAATTCTAACTGGAACACAATACGGTAAAGAACAGAGAAGAATGGCGTGCATTTGTTGCTGCACTAATCACAGGGGCGTCTCAGGCTAGTAGGAGAGAGAGAGAGATATTTCAGTCGTTTGAAATCACACGTAACATAAGCAGTCCTGGACAGCAAGAGTGGCAGAACGAGAAGAAGCATGTTTAATCAGAGATTCATGACAAACATGCATATCCTTCGAACATTGCTGTGGAAGACTGAGTACATATGAGTCAGCCTGGAGTACTAGGATGGCTATTCAGGAACTAATAATCAATCTTCAACTAACATATTATAATTGTTACTTAAATTGTAGATCATCATCAAATAGTGTGTCCTGAGCAGAACTTTACCACCCCAACAGTCATTTGGAAGTTCTCTCTCTCTCATATGTCATATGTCCCGATACATATGGCCGTCATGTTCAAACCATCAGTTACATCCTGAATCCATCTCTTCGTGGTTTTCCTCTTCTCCTCTTTGCCCCATTCCATGATGGTATTCTCCAGCCCTTCGTGCCTCTTAGGATTCCCTCTCTCTCTCGTATGCCAGATGTCTCGCATCTACTGCTATCATGCTTACATCCTGAATCCATATTCTCCGTGGTCTTCATCTTCTCTTTGCTGGGATGCCTTCTTTCATGATGGTATTCTCCGGCCCTTCATGTCTTTTTATATGTCCAAAATATCTTAATTTTCTCTTTCGTATGTGTAGGATTAGTCAGTTTTCTTAGATTTTGAGTTCTTTCTGGATAAATCTATTTGTTCTCTTCTCTGTCCAAGATATACGAAGGACTCTTCTGTAACACTTATATTCAAAAGCACATATATGTTTTCCACTGCTTTATTAAATGTCCATGCTTCACACCCAGTGCAGGATTAGGCTAGCGTGGGGCCCGTAGCAAATTGTACGCGCGGGGCCCTAGGTTTTGTATGATAATAAAATAAAACACAACTTTTACAAACAAACTTGTCTCGATTTAATGTGAGCAAATTTAGAGATAATACTAGACAAATTAATTTCTCTAAGTAAATTACATTCAATGTTCATTAAGGTGAGATTATTTAGACGATCTTGTCCCATCATGTTCCTGAACTCACTTTTTATACGCTTTAAACGCCCGAGTGGTTACCGGGGCCCAAATTTGGGATGTAAAGAATAGAACCACTGTTACCTAACACGCATGTCGTAAGTGGCGTCTAAGGAGGGTTGGGTGAAATCGGATGCATGTGTCCTAAACGTGTAGAAGTCTTATGCGTTTAGGGGCCTACCAAACCAATGTGCAACGTATACACGTTCTTGGCAAAGATCAAACATATCACAAAGAGTGATTAAAATTGGTCGTAAAGAATGAACGCAAAGAAGAAGAAGATACGCTTTAATGTTGAAAAAGAACGCTCTCCGCTGCAGTTAGTAATCATTAAAAACAAGTAAATTCGTAAGACTATTTCTACATTTGGGAAACACAACTCTAATGAATTTTCCATTATAAGTTTATAAAATTGCAGTTCAAGAGCCTCATGTTTTTCATTATTAATAACAGCAGCTACATTAGTTTTTAAGAAGTTCAACGAACTGCACAAGTTCGTCGCCTAGGATTTCTTCAAATCCTCTTGGTAAAGACTGACAATGTTTGGAGTTCTTTTTCAAGATCTCTTCTGCTGTAATAGATTTTAACTGCCGAAGTATTCCAAATACACCAGTCACTCTATGGTACAGCCTAAATCAATAACTTTGCAAACAAAACAGAACAGTTGTCCTTTAGTTTCTGTATAACACAACCAATCTCTCACGTGAGTTTTGTTTGTTGGTGTATGTGTGAATGTGAAAAACGACTTTCGACAAAATCGTGGATTGTTTTCTTTATCGTATGTTTTTTTGTTTTTTTTTTTAAGACATGAAATCACTGTTCATATGTTACACTTCGCTACTTTCTTTCACAATCCAATAATCTCGATTCAAGTTGTTTGGCCATTCACCAATATCGTTGGAGTACATTTTACTTTCGTTGTGTTTTAGGCTTGTAGAAGATGTTGCTACATTAGAAGCATGTGCTGTGCTTTCTGCCTCTCTTTGGCTTGAAGATAATATGGCTAAATTGGGAGGACTTTCTGTACATTCGATTTCAGTTTGTCTTGTGAAAAATGTGGCTAAATCGTGAAGAGTTACTGATCTAAATGGTAGTATTGCTAATGATGATTCTTCTATAGCACTGCCTTCATCTACTACACAGTGGGACACGTCTTCTGTATTTTCTGCTTCGATTTCTCTGGATTCAGCACCATCACACACGACATTTTAAAATTCAGACAGCTTGCGTGTTTTTGATATAACATCTGGTTATTTTTCCATTTTCATCTCGGCCACATAGGCGCGGGGCCCCCTAGAAGCGCGGGGCCGTAGCATTTGCTACTTCTGCTACTAGGCTAATCCGGCGCTGTTCACACCCATACGTTGCCACTGGGAATATGCATGCTCTTAGTATTCTGATCTTTGCTTTCTTATCAGTTCCGTTCCATACCTTTTTCAGTTGTTTAATTTTTTGTAAAGCCATGTGTCACACTTCTATATGAACAGATTGTTTGTTCTTTTAATTTCCTTCATCCCATTTCCATCTGTTGTTAGTAATGAACCAAGATATTCAAAACTGTTCACATTTTCTCTCCATTGATAAAAACATCTTTATCATATTTGTTTTATTTAAAACTACAGATAAATACCCAATATACTTCTTAACTTGGCTGTCGAAAACACGACGACGATGGTCGAATCGCGACGTTCGTTTTTAGAGTCGGTCGTGGTCGAATATATGCATATACCAGAAATCCAAGTCATATATGTTACTGGAACAGTGTCCTTATTTTTAAAGTTGCTAAACGTATGGGCCCGGTTAGCTCAGTCGGTAGAGCATCAGACTTTTAATCTGAGGGTCAAGGGTTCAAGTCCCTTATCAGGCGTCTTTTTTTACATTTAATTTACTGCTGCGATAACAGATATACGGAGTCATGGGGTTCAAGAATCGCTGCATTATTGAAGAAGAAGAAAATAAAATCCCACCATTAGAAGAAGTTTGGACGGAAGTTGCATAACTTAACTGAATGCAAATGGTTTTCACAAAACAGTTTTCTCAGAAGACTGATAGAACCATCATCATTGCACTTCGGTGAGTAACCATGTGTGCTCCGATCTCTTTCTTACGCATGAAGATCTCAGCTGCAGTGCACGAACTCCGTAGTACCGGCGAGGGTCTCCGATGTAATTTTTTTCTTAATCTTTTTCTAAATGAATTTTGCCCGGGAATTCTAGCCGGCTCTTCTCGATTTTGAACTGCCAATGGTTCTTTTACGTACTCAAATTGAGCACGGGATCTACGTTTTATCGTCCGTCTCCGATAGGAATTAAACTCGATCTACAAACTACATTAAAATCAGGCTTCACTGGTAAAATATTCAGATGGCTCCACGAGGGAGCGAACCGGTTACCATTAGTACGAGAGGCGAGCACTTAACACTATACTATTCAGAATAGTTGTATGATTTATTAGTCATTGAAACGAGATTATAGCACTTTCAGCCGACTCATAGGTGCTTAGTTGTCTTCAGCAGAAGTCGAAGAGAGTATGCATGATGATGGCTGACTTGATAGTACAATCCTCATTTAAGCTCAGTCTCATGTACCTTGAGATTAGTAGTCTCAACATGAAACGAGGGTTTTTTATTGTATCGTAAAGTGAGACAGTGAATGAACATATAAACATGAAGTCAGTGAATGCACATAGAAATATGAAGTCAGTGAATGAAGAGAGAAATATGAAGTCAGTGAATGAAGAGAGAAATGCGAAGTCAGTGCAAGAAGGAAAAATATGCATGTCATGATGAACATAGAAATATTTAAGCTCAGTCCATGAACTAGAATTAGAAGTCAGACATGAACATATTGAAAATGAGACAGTGAATGAACATAGAAATATGAAGTCAGTGAATGACATAGAAATATGAAGTCAGTGAATGAACATAGAAATTGAAGTCAGTGAATGAACAAGAGAAATGAAGTCAGTGAATGAACATAGAAATATGAAGTCAGTGAATGAACATAGAAATATGAAGTCAGTGAATGAAGAGAGAAATATGAAGTCAGTGAATGAAGAGAGAAATGCGAAGTCAGTGAATGAAGAGAGAAATGTGAAGTCAGTGAATGAAGAGAGAAATGTGAAGTCAGTGAATGAAGAGAGAAATGTGAAGTCAGTGAATGAAGAGAGAAATGTGAAGTCAGTGAATGAAGAGAGAAATATACTAGACAAACATGATGTTACACAACATAAAAAATATGAGACAGAAAAGACATAAAAAGACATAACAGAAAAACAACAAGACATAAACAACAAGACATAACAAACAACACAAGACATACAACACAAAAAGACATACAGGCAAAACACACACAAGACATACAACACAACAAAAGACATACAAGACAGAAAACACAACACAAGACATACAACACAACAAAAGACATACAACAAAACACAACACAAGACATACAACACAACAAAAGACATACAGGGCAGAAAACACAACACAAGACATACAACAACAAACACAAAGACATAAACACAACAAAACACAACACAAGACATACAACACAACAAAAGACATACAAGACAGAAAACACAACACAAGACATACAACACAACAAAAGACATACAGGGCAGAAAACACAACACAAGACATACAACACAACAAAAGACATGCAAGACAGAAAACACAACACAAGACATACAAACAAACAAAAGACATACAACAAAACACAACACAAGACATACAACACAACATAAGACATACAAGACAGAAAACACAACACAAGAATACAAGAAAAAGAGCAATGTTAATAATAATAATATGTCTACAAGACTTTATTAATATTTAGAAGCAAAAATTTGCCTTTCTTGTGTGTTGACATCTCAACTAATTAGTTCTGAGTGCACAGGAAGATTGAAATAATTAGTGGCACAAGGTGGAGGCACGTGTATTTCTGGCCAGAACACAAATGTTAGCAACCGCTGATGTTACAATTTCAAATGTTAGCAACCGCTGATGTTACAATTTCAAATGTTAGCAACCACTGATGTGACAATTTCAAATGTTAGCAACCACTGATGTGACAATTTCAAATGTTAGCAACCGCTGATGTGACAATTTCAAATGTTAGCAACCACTGATGTGACAATTTCAAATGTTAGCACCGCTGATGTGACATCAAATGTTAGAACCCTGATGTACAATCAAATGTTAGCAACCGCTGATGTGACAATTTCAAATGTTAGCAACCACTGATGTGACAATTTCAAATGTTAGCAACCGCTGATGTGAGCAATTTCAAATGTTAGCAACCACTGATGTACAATTTCAAATTAGCAGCCACTGATGTTAAATTTCAAATGTTAGTAACCACTGATGTGAGAATTTCAAATGGTTTAATTAACAACTTCTCTAACCATGACAACAATTAGTACAGTTGACTACGTCCGTGTGGTGCCAGGGACACAAGGAAGCACAGAATAGTACCATCGCAACCTACAAGGCAGTCGTAAGATGTGACTGATTAGGACCTAACGAAGCTACCCTAGTAAATCTTCTTCTTCTTCTTTGCGTTCGTTCTTACGACCAATTTTAATCACTCTTTGTTATATGTGTGATCTTTGACAAGAATGTGTATACGTTGCACTTTGGTTTGGTAGGCCCCTAAATGCAGACTTCTACACGTTTAGGACACGTACATCCGATTTCAGTCAAACCTCCTTCGTCGCCTCTTACGACATGCGCGGCAGGTAATAATGGTTCTATTCTTTACACCCCAAATTTGGGCCCGGTAACCACTCGGGCAACCCTAGTAAATAAAAAGCATAGCAGAAATCGGATGTGCTGACCTACTTGTAGGTGCATACGTGCACAATGTACAATCGCTCTTAGGCACAGATCACATACAAATGACAAAGAGTGGTTAACAAGTGGTCGATATGGAACGTTTGAAGAAAAAGTAAATTAACTGTCAAGTAGAACTTGTTATATTGAATACAATATAGTTACTTATACTAATGGTTTAGCTATCGCCAAAAAAAAGATGTGCTTTTTCACCACTCAGGAGGAAAAATACGAAGAGAGGTCAGTGGGGCTTACACGGTAATCACAAGTAGTTTTACAATGGAGGTACATGCGATTACAGAGGCTGGCATCTTATAGCTACTCCCCTGTTTTCAGACTCAGTGACTCCATGATTATTATCCGTAATGTGGAAGGCTCAAAACAACCTGGAGGGATCAGTAGAACAAGAACTGAAAGAAATGAATCACAGCTGGAACACAATACAGGGGATGACCAAGAATTGAAAGAAATGAATCACAGCTGGAACACAATACAGGGTTATGACCAAGAATTGAAAGAAATGAATCACAGCTGGAACACAATACAGGGGATGACCAAGAACTGAAAGAAATGAATCACAACTGGAACACAATACAGAGGATGACCAAGAATAGAGAATAATGTTGTGCATTTGTTGCTGCCCTAAGTGTCAATATAGATGGAGACTGCAGTAAAACTATGTGGAATGGCTAAATAATGTCATAGGCCCTAAGTATAACAAGCTAGAGAGAAAGACCTATAACCTGTTACAACCACAGATGTCACATTGCAGACAGCAGTACAAAAAACCTGCCATAGATCTCTCTCTGAAACTTGTCAAATAAGTGTAGAGAGGTGTACCTTGTTCAGCTCTTGCCCAACCTAAATTTATTCTGTCTTCTCATTCCACTCTCAAATGTCCCCCGTAGAATAGTCTTTAAAAGTGAGTTAGTTGTGTGTCTAATTATATGTCCAAACCACAGGAACCCATGATGACTCAGATCATAATGAGAAAAAGATGGTTGGTTGGGCATACCCTACGTAAGACAGTCGAATCACTAAACAAGTAAAAAAAAAAAAAAAGTAAAGGAACCCTTTCATACCTCAGATCATAATGAGAAAAAGATGGTTGGTTGGGCATACCCTACGAAGACAGTCGAATCACTAAACAAGTAAAAAAAAAGTAAAGGAACCCTTTCATACCTCGTGGTATATAGGTCAATACAGTGTTAGGCCTGTATTTTCATTGACCGTCGGCACACGATGGGTGATGTGTCAGCATCACGCCGGCCGCCTTTATTTCCCAGAGCATGTCTGGTACCCAGTTGAGGCTGGGTCGACCTGAGAGCCGTCGTGGTCGGAAAATTCCACGCGCATTGCGGGAGCTGAACCCAGACCACCAGCCATGAGTTCACTAACAACTACGCTACAGCGGCTGCTTGAGTGGAACACACAATGACAACAAAGAAGGGGATGCCCCAAACAGGTATAAAGATAGTCCTCTAGAGGTACTGAAGGATGTAGGATTATCCTAAAAGGGGGAGACTGCAGTAAAACTTGGTGAAATAGCGAAACACGTAAAAACAAAGTACTATAGTTTTACAAAATACAGAAAACATCGTCACTGTTTCTGTATTTTGTAGGATTATCCTAGAAAGTCATAAAGAAAACAGTCAGAGACTGGGGACAGTGGATCCCCTATGCTCCGCAGTGATGAATAAGCATTTCTCGAAACAAGCAAAATGAACTTTGGTTCATCTGGTTGCGGCCTGCAAACTGTGCCTCCCGATTTGAAAATAACCGGACGGGCGAGCCAGTCAGCAACGCGGTTCCCAGTGTCGATAACCAATTGCGTGCATAGTTCTAACGGCTCGCGTGCCTCTCGCTTTTCACGCGAACGAGGCTCCCAGCGAATAAGGGACAAGGTAGCGTCTGCTATTAAGACTCGCTCGCGCGGTCTTATTGGTGGTGTGTGTGTGTCCGTATATCGGAGTTTCTCGGTCGCGATGTGATGCAGTCAGTCTAAAATTTTAAACGCTCGACGGTGGTCTCGTTAAAGGCCAGGCTCTCTGCAACGAGCTGTGGGTCCGCAGGTAGTAACATGGTGTCGTTCTTTGCTTGGCGAGGCGCAAGTCTTGCCGGCAAATCTGCGGAAGCGAGCCGGTCGCTTGCACTTCGCTCGGGACGCTCGGATCCGCTCTGCACAGAGCGCTGTCTCCTACCCCGAGCATTGTCGGTCCAGTCTCGTCCATGACAGCTATCTGGTTGATCCTGCCAGTAGTCATATGCTTGTCTCAAAGATTAAGCCATGCATGTCTAAGTTCACACTGTCTCACGGTGAAACCGCGAATGGCTCATTAAATCAGTCGAGGTTCAACTCAAAAGGCTCATGAGGTCATGGTGGTAACATGAGCCAGGGTTAGCGAGGGGTGCGCTAACCAAGACCCTGCCCCCAACCTCCACGCGGAGACCCTGGGAAAAAGACTCTGGCTCCAGTCTGGCTAAGAGGGGCAGGGATCGGGAAGAGAAAACTACTGGTAGTGGTAGCAGTGCAATTACGGAAATACAATAAAGATACATACAAAGAAAATGCACAAATCTCCTGACCGATGTCCAACAAGATATTGCCCAAGTACCTGAACGCAAAGAAGCAGCAACGAAACGCTCTGACATGGATGAGAGGTGCATCCAGTGACCAAACGTATGCCCAAGTAGGGCGAAGCTCGAAGCCCTGAGGAGGGGGCAAACATTGCCAGCCCGTCGGCAAGAACAAATAAGACAGGACCGTAACGAATAAAAGTCTACCCTCGTGTCGGTGCGAGAGAAGATTGCAGCTGACCCCGCATCGGTAGCCTGGTGCAGACACATGTACTGGGCAAGGTTTGCCGAGCGCAAAAGAACAAGTTGCGTTCAGTGCATAACGAAACTACCCGCCCTGGGAAAACCGTGCAAGGTACTGTGCGATTAAAAACTAACATCCCCGGAAGAACTGAGGTTGGTGATGCCTAACGGAACTGCCAGACTTGGGGCAACCGAGCAAGGTTCGATTGCAGTCGTAACTAACATCCCCGGAATAACTGGGGCGGGTGATGGCGAGCGCAAAATCCTCAGTTACGCTGATAGTGCCGACTGAAACGACCCTCTACATTGTTTGTACTCTGCCCCATGCCAGTGCTTTCGAGGTTAATTGCAAATTGCCACGTATCAATGCGCGTCTAGAAAAGGCTGAGAATGTTCCTTCTCCGGATCAAACTCAAAAATGTACGGTAAAGCAAGGCCGACAATGCACGGATCAGACAGGAAGGTCGGGTCTGAACATTGGCGAAGGCCGATACTTTACACGGTGTTTTATACGAGTAAGATGCGCTCCGAGGATAAGCTTACAAGCCCCGAGAAATATTTCTCAGTCAGAACGGGCATAAACAGCGTAACTCACTGTCCCGGCGTAGATCACAAAGCCCAAAAATACGGCAAAGCTGATCGAACCCTAGGGAAAGCTCACCCTAGTAAATCAAAAGCTGGCTGAAATCGAACACCCCACCGAAGGATAAGCAACTGAGCTCAAATAGGTGCTGAAGGCTGGTGCACGTACATCATGTTCTGATGTTTGGCTGTTTATATATCACAATGAGAATGATTAAAACAGGCCTAGAACGATCGAAGAAGAAGAACTTTGGTTCACTAACGCCAGAAGTGATTCCTGTCTGCTTGTGAACATATTTATTTTATCACTGGCATACATATTTTCATTTTCTGTTATAAGAAGCGACTTGATAACCCACGTATATATCTGTAGCCGCCGTTGTGTTCAAAAACCTGAATCATCCGTTCCTTGCGTCTGCAGTGAGTGCCTATCTCTCACATCCATATACTTCTTCTTTTGTTGTCACACTGCTACCGGGTTGTTGCCCAGTGTCGTCGTTTTGTTTAGGTCTTGTGCTGTTCTGGTGGGTTGTGTGATTGTTATCTTTGCTCTTTCACAGGATTCTGCTACGCTATCTAACCATCGTTCGTGGTCTTCCTCTTGCCTTCTTTCCCGATGTTCTGTTGTAGAAGACTCTGTATACTGTGGAGTTTGGATGCATTCTTATTAAGTGACCAAACCACTTCATTCTTTGTTTATCTATGTAATTCAAGCACGGTTTTGTGCCAACTTTCTTATGCTGATGTTAGTGATTCTGTCTTTTCTTGTGTTATTGGTAACTTTTCGCAGGCAACACATTTCACATGTAGTTGTTTTTTGTGACTGCGCTTATCCATATACAAGAATAAATAATACCAATGTTCTGTAAAATTGATGTTTTGATACTGATCTTGTTTTATAAAAAGGAAAACACAAACTTCTTTGTTCTGATACATCAATCTGAATATGTCCTAACAAGTAGGTTAGAGTTGTATCGGTTGTTGAAGGGTATGCATACAGATGTTCCTGTACCTCGCTGGTTAAACACACTCCTCACTTCTTAATCTTGTTGTGTTCGCCACCTATTAATTCAGGCCGTCTGATATAGCGCTTCTGATTTGTGCGTGAAGGCCTGCTTTCCTTTTATCAATGTCCTCGCCATTCAGGAGTGCCTCTCTGCCCCTCAGGTATCCAGTTTTACTTGCACAATAGTTAACATCAAACTGCTTAAATTGGTGGATCGATTCAGTATATAGTTTAGTGTCTTCATCCAATAGGTAGTTGTGAAGGGACCAAATTTATCCATCTTTAACATCCAGACAGCCTGTGCCCTTTCTCATTGCTGCAAACAACCGCATGTTCAGGACAGTAAGCCTCTGGAGTTTAGAAACTTGAATAAACAATATCTGCTCATACCGCCATTTTGGATCTTTCAAAGCATCGACTGAGAGTCAGACACAACAACGGTCCAGTAAACAGAGTCAATGGAGGACAGCAGTAACTGTCTCAACCACCCCATCATCATACATGCAGTAGTTGTCCGGAATGCTCCATTTTATACTTGCTATAAAGACAAATTTTCTGTTGGTAAAATGTTACCATCTGTACAGATCTGTGTCCGATTAGACAATATGCCTGCATCTTCTGTGGTTGAAAGGAACCAGAACTGAAGAACACGCCCGAGTGGTTACCGGGCCCAAATTGGGGTGTAAAGAATAGAACCACTGTTTCCTGCCATGCATGTCATAAAAGGCGACTAAGGAGGTTGGTTGTGGGTTAGCTACCCCACACCGTAAAAAACACTAGATGGCTACAGAACGGAGAGCAACCGAGTAAACGCTGGCTGAAACCAGACACATCACCAGAGCTCCAAATGGTGCTGAAGATGTGATGTAATAATACATTCTTGGCAAGGGCTGTTTGTATAACACAATAAGAATGATCAAAATGTCCAAAAAGAACGATTACGAGAGGTTGGCTCCTACAAGATTAAGAAATGATCAACATGACCAGTAATCAATTGGTGGCAGTGAATGAGTGCTTCGTTGGTAACATTATCTTACGGTGGAGAATAACTGCTAACTTATGTCCCACATTGACCTGGCAATCCTTTACTGGATTAAAACCTGGTACAGGTTAACAATCTGGATACCTCTGCGACAAAATAAAAAGTAAAGGAACCCTTTTTCATACCTTGAGGTATATTGGGTAATAATGGTGTTAAGCCTGTATTTTTCACTGACCGCCAGCACACGATGGGTAATGTGGTCAACATTCATACAGCCTGCCATCTTTACTTCTCAGTGCTTTTCTCTGTATTCAATTGAGGCTGGGTCAAACTGAGAGCCACCACGGTCTGAAAAATATTCCACGTCCACTGTGGAATTAAACCCGGACCACTAGCTTGAGAAGCAAGTTCACTAACAACTATGCTACTGCAACCCTCAGTGACAAAATACTAGAACAACAATTATATGGAATAGGGTATACAGGCAGAGACCTACTATCTGTTGGATCAACAACCATCATCCATGACAAGCAAGAAAAATGATGATTGTCTTAACAATATCAATGAGATACCCACTTCCAGAACATTGACATTAGTCTTTTAGCTGTACAAGGAATTCTCAACATTCTTCTGTAAAACCACATCTCTATGATCGCCAGGTTTGACTATTTGTTCTGTTTGTGTCCATTACATACTTCTATATGTTAGAACTGGTTCTATGTAGCACTGAAGAACTCTCAAAGACTATCAGAGAATCAAAAGCTAATAGGTCCAAAATTTAGTACTTACAATAACACACAATAGAAAAGCAAACATCAAAATAAAAAATATATAATATATATATAAAATCCAAATTTTCAAAAAAATGTACCGTATTTTATCAATGTGCACAGAATGTAATATAAACCTGGGGACTAACAAACACAATTGATATCAAAAAGTAACATCATTGAGATATTGCACTTTATATGACAGTAAAGAAACCACAAATAGAAAAAGGTATCTGCTATCATCTTCTACTCATCATTGCTATGATCTCTTTCTTCTCGTTGCTGATGTTCAATGTCTACAGAATGAGTCCGGTTCTCTGGATGTATGTTGTTGTATTTGTTAGTTCATCAACGCTTCCAAACAGTTTTGTGTTGATGTCTGTCTCTGTTGGCCAGTGTTCTTTCCGCAGTTTATTCATCAGGTGAAAATCTTGCAGGATGTGTTCAGCTGTCTGTCCGGAAGCACTTGTGGGTGATGGAACTAGTTTTAGTCTGTGTAAGTGTCTGTTGTGTCCAGTTCTGAGTTGAAACAATATCACCAGCCTTGCTCTATCTAGACATGTTGTTATGATGATAGTCCTCATATCTACACTGTTGGTTATTTTATTACTATACAATATCTTTAAACATTGACAAAGTAGCGGAGAAGATCATTAATGACTTTGAATGCAAATGCTACAGAAGATTACTTAGAATATCATGGACAGAGAAAATAATAAATGCTACAGAAGAGTACTTAGAATATCATGGACAGAGAAAAGAACAAATGCTTCTGTTCTGTAACAGCTTGATATTAAAGAGTTGGCTATTAAAGAACATAAAATCAAGGAAAATTAAATATTTTGGACACATCAAACGACATGAGTGCCTAGAGAAGATAATTTTGGAGGGAATGATGCCTGGAACAATAATGAGAGGAAGAGCTAGAAGATGATGGGTGCAAGATTTCATTGACGATCTGAGAATGACTGCTGCTGAATGACGCTAGTCAACTTGCACAGAACAGAGAGTTTTTCAGGACTACTGTCATGGGAGCCAAGTTCCGAAAGGGACAAGCTACTTACTTGATGATCTTTAAACATGACGCTCTTTGTCTCAAATTACACAATGAGTGATTTATACGCTGTTTTTCCAGAACAAGAACAGGAGTGGTCAAAAAAGAACAGCAAAATAGGTATTTGAGTAGGCTCATCAATCAACATCTAACTGGTACAGGAAGATGTTGGGCTATGTTGGAGATCGGAGCACCTATGGACTTGTCAGGAGTGCAATGAATATATTCCAAACTGAAACACAGAAGATTCTCAACTCTATCTATTCTCTAATCCTGTTTTGCCGTTCAGAGTCAGGTCGAAAAAGGAGACAACTGGAGCGAAACGCTCTATGCACCTTGTCTTTCTTTCTTTTCTCCAGTCCTGATTTGCCTCACAGCTTCAAGGTAAGAAGAGATTTCTAGAACGGGCTTTTGTGTGTGCTTCATAAATAGTGTCTTTCAGTGCCTTGGTTATCTCTGAGGTCCAATTTTTGCTTTGTATCACTGTATCGGAGTAACATTGCTCTTTGTGGCGTACTGCCTGTTGGTAATCTGTTTATGTGGCCGAACGATTTAATTAGTTGTTTCTTGATGAAGTTCAGTGCTGATGTTGTACCCACTTTTTTCCTGATGTATTTATTTCTAAACCGGTCTCTTCTTGTTAACCCCAGCATTCTGCATAGACACTTCATCTTTTGGTAGAAATTTTTATTTGTTAATATATCTAATGAATTTTACCCGGGCAGTGACTATCCAGCTGTTTTACTCGATTTGGAACTGTCACAGGTTCTTTCAAAGTGATCCACTCTATCACTGGACCTATGTTTTATTGTCCGCCTCCAATAGGACTAGGTATTCAATCTCCCCTACACTGAGATCAGGAATCTATGGAAAACTATTCAGATGGCATCACGAGGGAGTGAACATAGTGCTTTTGTAATGAGAGGTGAGCACCTAGCCTCTATGCCAAAGAGATGCCCTTATCTGACTTAAGAGGTCAATGATGTAGGTTCTCCCTGATATACACAAGAGCTGTACTGAGATACAAGAGGAAACATTCTGATTTCATATCTTCATGCTACAGAAGGTTAGAAATACTAAATAAACAATTAAATTTATACAAATATCACTTGGATGTGGAAAATTCATCCCTCAATTTTACTTCTAAACAACAAAGCAGTTGGAGACATACAGATACAAAAAGACTAGAAACAAAATACAAGAAGAATACAACAGAAATTGACAATGCTGCAAATGTATACCTGCAGAATAAAGTTATACAATACAACCAGCTCTACTAGTCAGAAAATATTTGTAAAATATATATATATGAAAAATTACAGAGCTAAATATCTCTGACAAAATGATCTTACTTGAGCCTAATTTTGCTGTAATTCATATTTCATTCTTTCTTTCTTCTTCTGCTTCTCACTAGATTGGGATTTCGGATTCTCTAATAAAGGCAGCCTCTGCCTCAGATTATCAGCCAGCTGCAGTTTGTCTTGGACGCTGGTGTAACTGGGCCACCTCTTTCTTCTCAAGTTTGCATGCTAGTGGCAGTTCTCTAGGATATAATTCCTTGATTTCTGTTCCTCGTTTGTGCCGACCTCTTTCCGCAGTAAGTTTTGGCACCCTCGTGATGGTAGGTCTGACATCCTTGCTACGTGGTTAAATCTCGACAGATTGGCGATCGTAGAATCCGTTATCCCATTCCTCATTGTGAAGGGTCGTTGCACCATGTTATGCGCCTACGGCCTGGTGCATCCGTTTTCTGCAAGCATTTGTTACGGGTTAGCATTCTTTAGCGGGCATGTGCATCAGATTTCAGCCAAACCTACTTAATCGCCTCTTACGACATGTGTGGTAGGTAACAGTGGTTCTATTCTTTACATCCCAAATTTGGGCCCTGGTAACCACTCAGGCGGATTCTTTCTAAGAATTAAAATAATAATTCTTTTTCTATTTTGTATTCCTTCTTCCTTGAACGCTCCATATCGACCACTTTTTGTGATCTGAGCCTAAGAGTGATTGTACATTGGGCCAGTTATGCGCCTACAAGTAGACCAGCATATCCAATTTCTGTGACGTTTTTTATTTACTAGGGTAGCTTCCCTAGGTCCCTAACTCAGTTGCCTATTATGACAACATGCCCTGTAGGTCACAGTGGTACTATTTTTTGCCCTCCCTGGCAACACACTGTCGTACATTGTATTCAAACTACCATATTTGGTAGACTTCTTTATGGTAGGACTTTTTTAGTTGTGAGGGACCATAGAAGTATGCAGCTGCATAAATACTTTGCAATTCTATTCTCTTATTTTTCTTATCTCTAATCCTGTTTTGCCTCACAGTGTCAGGATAAGATGAGATTTATAGAACGAGTTTGTGTGCGCTCTTCATAAATAGTGTTTTTCACCGCCTGTTATTTCTGAGATCCACCTTTTGCGTGGATAGCAGTTTTTCCTGATGTCTACTTTTCTAAACCGGTCTCTTCTTGATACTCCCAACATTCTGCATAGACACTTCATCTCAGTTGTGATTAGTTTTCTTCAGAATCTACGTCAGCGTCCAGCAGTTCACCTGTAAAGTCTGATGCAGGAGTGACAGTCTGTCAGTTTTATATCTAAAAGACGAGGTTGACTTCTCAAATCGGACTGCCTCTTGTCACGGCTCACATCCACAGCTTGTTTGATCAGTCTGTATTCAAGATACAAGTGTGCTTCCTATCTCTATTCTCTAGACATTTCTCTCTGTGATGACTTTTTTTAATTTGCATGTGAGTATTCAAGCGATGTTTATTATGCTTACCAGTAACTTTATATTACATCTGGGAGTCTTCCAGTCAACCTCTTACTAGAGCATCAATTCTACATAAGGATACCAGGGAATGTAGCCATCATCCATGCGAGAGATGTGTCCCAGCAAACATAGGTGCCTCATGAGAGTGTACATGGTAGCAATACCTGCTCTCTCTCTTTCTAGAGCATCAATTCACTGGTTACCTAGTCATTCCATCATATGCTTAGAATGTGACTCTCATATTTACGACTGTGACAAAAGTAACATCAGCTGTAAGTGACTTGTAATCATGTTTATAGGTGACTTGCAGTTATGTTTGCAACTACTGTCAAATCTGACCTGATCTACAAAAGGTAATCAAACTTCTTGAACGCTCCATATTCACTCATTACACTTATTAACTACTCTGTGGGATGTGTATGTGATCTGAGCCTAAGAGTGATTGTATGTTGTGCCAGTCATGCACCTACAATAAAGTCAGCACATCCGACTTCTGCTATGCTTTTCATTTACTAGGACAGCATCCCTAGGTCATATAACAGTCGCTTTTACGACATGCCTTGTAGGTCACAGTGGTACTATTCTTTGCTAATCTTGCAAGGCCCGGCACCACACAGGCGGGTAATCAAATAATGAAATTAACTGACAGCAGATGAAGATCAACATCATTCTATACTACCTGTTTCAGCATAAAAAAGGCACTGAAATCTCCTTAATTAAGTAAACAAAAATATAATTGATGGCAACACCCCCAGTTTGTATGCACACAAATTCACTCAGACAATAGACTATCCATGACATTACTTATTAGATATATCTTTTCACCAACTTTTGTGAAAGCAAAAATCTTCCTGAGTTTGTTGTCAGCTAGAAAAGACATACTAATGTATAATTTTGACAAAAGGGAAACATTGGAAAAACTGTGAGCATCTGTAGTACAATATTGTTCAGGAATAACAGGACTGCAATGTTCTTTGTTTGAAGCTATTCATAACTGTAATCTTCGAACGCTCCATATTGACCACTTGTTAAACCACTTTTTATGATCAGTATGTGATCTGAACCTAAGAGCGATTGTAAGTTATGCCAGTTATACACTTACAAGTATGCCAGTTATGCGCCTACAAGTAGGCCACTTCTATTTCTGTGACGCTTTTTATTTACTAGTATAGCTTCCCTAGACATCTACCTCAGTCGGAGACTCTTACTACATGACTTGTAGGTCGCAGTGTTACTACTCTTTCCTCTCCTTGAAGGTCACAGCAACACGCAGGCGAAAACTAATCCAATATAAATTCACTGCTTAGTTCTACTTGCTAGATACATACTATCATGCAGCTTCTAAAAGATGCTTCTTCTTCTTTGCGTTCATTCTTTTCCACCACACATTGTGATATCTGTGGTTTGCGATGATAACATTAATATGTTGTGCCCTAATTCTTAAGACCTCTACACCATGTAGGACATGCACCTCCAAATTACAGCCTATATGAAAATCGTGGCATATCTTTTACTACAAGACTTCACCATCAACCACAGTAAATGTGTCGTAGATTTTCTAGGCACCATTAATATATTCAGTAGTTTGCTATTGCTTTCTGAAGGGTGCGGTTTATTTTTACAGTTCATAAAATTCCACACAAACAAATTTTCTTCCAAACTTGCACGCAGCGGAGTTTGAACCAGGTACGCTTGGGTTGTGAACGAGCTGACTACCGCTCAAGCTACAGACGCCCACACAGCCTACATAAAAGATTAAGCGATGTTTACACTACAAGGTGGCGTCTGTGGCTCAGAGGATAGTGACTCGGTCTATTAACCCCGACGTTTTGAGTTCAAATCACGCTACAGACAGTTTGGTTGCAAATTGTTTCGCTTGGATTTTTACAAAAGGATGATGACACCACCGCTCAGAAAGCAATGGCAAACTACCAATATAATAATGCCTAGAAAATCACAAACAGCGTTAAAAGCTGGGGTTGATTCGCAAAGTCCTGTAAAAGGATATGCAATTAACTTTGAACACTAGAAAACACATATCCAACAGCTTTAGTAACACTCAAATTTTAAACAAGAAAGTTAACCAACCCGCTTTATTGAACGCTCATTGAAAATAGCAGATATTTGATTTGATTATGAGAACAAACTGCTTCTGTTGAATTTTCTTCACATAATCACATAGTCTGTCAGGTCACACATCAGTCAAAAAAATGATCATTGAAAGATCACTAGTAGTCTATGAACTTACCATCAGCATCTCTCAAAATAAACGTGCCTAAAATGTGTAAACATGCTCGTCTCAGAACTGAACATTCCAGAAACATAATGTATCAATATCAGTGAATTTTTCTCACTTTTCCGACAAATAAATGTCATCAATATTTCTAGTTTTAGAAAGTACAGATTTTCTTACCACAGTCAGTCATTTTTTTTATTTATTAAATGATAAATTTTTTTTATCAAACTGTTGAAATTTTTCTGAAAAGTTAAGAAATGTAACAATCAATAGTTTCACTGAGCAAATAGATAGCAAAACAAACATAAGTCTATTGTTATTTACCACAACGTCTATAAGTGTCAAACAAAATTCCAGTCTACAGGTGACTTGTATTACCAACAAACATCAAAATGTCATAGCATCGACATATCAATTCCAGTATACATGTGGCTTGTATTACCAACAAATATCAAAATGTCATACCACTGTCTTTGACCATACTAATTTCAGTCTGTGTAGGTGTACATGTATCTCTACAAATGTTCAAAGCACACTGACTATTAGTTTAAATGTTGAGATTTGCCCATGCCGTGAAGTTACTCTATTTAAAATTTTCTCTTTCTGTCATCAAAATGATATAACGCCATCACTTATCAATAACCAGGTGGTAATGCTATGTTTAGGTCATAGTTCAACACAGAGACTGCAATCACATATTTCTGTTACTTAGATATCAACATTTTTGTATAAATTAGGTACAAAATGTAAATTCCTCACAATTTAAATAGTTGCTAACAGTGACAAAACTCTGTTGGTACAGCACACAAAAAAAAAAACTACAATTTCTTTCCCTATGGTATCAGCACTGAAACTAGTCTTCCCCCCAATCCTGCAGGAAATCTTTTCCCCTGCATGTTCTCTTACAGTGGTGTGCAGTCTGTAACAATATTTTGACATGAATGTTGCTCAAGACAGATCAGCCTGGCGCATACTTATTCGGCATGCGAGGTGGCTAGAACTCCACTGATGGAATAGAAACGACAAAACTAGAAGTAAAACTCCCCACAAGTGCAAATATTCCCTGCCCACATTGCAAAAGAACATTTCAAGCCCACATCGGGCTCACTAGTCATTTACGCACACACAAACATAATGACAACTCTTTTCAAGTTCCGCTGTCTACATCAGGACAGTCTTCTATTCCATACTCTTACATATTGAGTTCCAGGTTTAACTGACTGGCTCCTATAAGCCGCTGGGAGCGTCTCTATTTATTTGTTTTAGAACGATCATAAAGAAAATTCATTTACCTACAAAATGGTATATTACTCATAAAAATCGGTTAATAATTAAGAAAACTGCAGCTGATTTTGTACATACAGCTACAATGAGAAAATAGGAGCTAAATTTAATTCTGCCGCAGCCTGTTTTTCAATTCAGCAGCCGATTAGTTAACATCGGTTGCTAACAAATAAACCATCAAAAACATAGAACCACATAGAGTATACACCAGCATGAATAACATATTTATAGCAAATCAATGTAGCTTGAAGTTTTGGGTTTTAAAGCTGAAGGAAATATCAATATAAAATTGTTTGTGTATATAGATAAACAAATAAGCGTCTTGTGCAGCCTTGTATAATTAATATATATATAAAGTATAATATATATGTATATATAGACAAGCGCACTTAATGTGAAATAAGAGAAATCAAAATTCAACACATCTGAAGCTTGTCTCAGCACTTTCATTCTTGAACATAATTTGAATACATGTTAATTCAAATACATTTTCATGTTCATATTAAGCGCACTCCACTATGTGTATATATTTATACACACATGTTTATGTATACATATATGTTATGTACATATACACACTTGGAGAAATTGTATGCGTAAAACAGCCATGTTGTATGATATCACAAAGCAAGATCTGCTTTAAGGAACTCTTCAATGGTCGGTGAGAAGTGTCAACTCCCAACTTGGTGCTACTTGCTAAAAGACCACAAATTGAAGCACCAAACAAACAGCAGTCAATTCCCCATCCACTGTGACGAGATGGTCTTGTTTAATCTTCTGATTTATCCAGCAGCCAAAGACCAAAACTCAGAAAGAGTGTTCATAAACAATGGCGAACTGACAACCTATCCCAGATATAGAATGTCCGCTGTTGTTGAAAATAGGATTCACATCTGGAACTGCAAGCAGCAAGGGTGCAGCTTTAAAAAATATTTGAACCAGGTCAATCTGCAGTTAAGTGTCAACTGTAGGAAGTGTCTAGCGGCTCTGCTTTCACTGAACTGGGCACTGTGTTGGCATAACAGTGACGATAACCTGAGAAATTTCTCTCACCCGGGCGCTTAATGAGGGGAGAATTCTGGAGAATTTCCTGGTGGACCCGAAGTGAGTCTGTGAGGCGCTCTGCGTGTGCTCGTTTGGCTTCCGGAGTTTCAATTTTCTTGAAGGGTTTCATGGACAGATTAGTAGCCTGCAAATCCTCATGGACACGTTTTATTGTCAGATTCTCAGGAAACATGCTATTATCCACCACATTCGCCTGCCGTTTGAGTACTGGAGTACCTGTACTGGACACTCGTTTCAGTGCAACTCCCTGTGATAGGGGTCTGGGCTGATCCAAACATCCCAGAGACTTGTTCCTATGATTTTGAAAGTGTTCCCTGGCAATGAGTGTTGACATGATGGGAGTGTGAGCTGCTGGGATGGTTACCATGACTGGGCTTGTGTGATGTTGTTGGACCGTCAGCTGATGTTTGTGCAGAGACTCTGAGGCTGTGATGTGATAGTTATTCAAACAACTGTTGGTGATAGTACAATTACCAGTGATGACTTGCTGTTTGGCTCTGTGGTTGCTAGCATTTACAGTAGCCACTACTTCTGCAACATCCATCTCATTTTCTGAACAGAATACTCTCTCTGGAAGAGGCTCCTGGTGGTCGACAGAACCTCTCTTTTTGTGAAGCATGACCTGAAGGTTTCCAGGAACTCCTGTAACCAGAAGAGTATCATGTGTTGGGATGCTAATTTTCATAGGACCAAACTCTTCAGAAGAGCAATGAATTCCAGCTAGTGAGTTGAACTCTACTTGCTTGATTGTTGTTCCTGCCATCTCTGGCATGTCATTCTTGTCTCTGTAACTATCCTCCTTTAAGGATGTCTCTTTCTTTAAACGCATTCGTTTCTCGGAGAGATCTAAACTTCCGGATTTTCTTAACAGATGATCATGACTGTTTGAATGGAACGTCACATCATTTCGGTCCAGTTTGATGTCATCAGGGATGGATTCAACATGACTCTTATCCACAGGACTGCACAGTACGATGAGTTCTGCAGAAACATAAAAGGCACCATAAGTTTCTATCACCAAACATGACTAAAACACATGCAGACATTTTTCTTGAAATATTTTAAAATAACAAATAATAGACAGTATAAACAAACAAAAATTATCTATCTCCAAATTTCAACTATTGAAAAACCAGTTTTGTTTTTTCCTGAAGAAGATTCAAGAACCAATACAAGACAATACATATAATTTGACTTAAATTAGCAAGAAAGCAATTTACCTCCATCGCTATATTGAACACGAACAGTTTTAAGCCAATCAACAAATTTTTGAATGTCTTTTACCATGAGACCACGGATGAGATCTAAAACTTGAGTTTTTGCCTGCATCAGACCTGAAATTTTAAAACATATTATGTGAATGCTGATATGTGATTACTTATGTGAATATGTATCAAATGTCTATTGCCAGACTGTGTGTTGTTGTTAATCAAGCATGTTAGCAAGGGAGATGTCAGCCAGGAGATCAACTGTGTGTTATTGTTGATCAAGCATGTTAGTCAAGGGAGATGTCAGACTGTGTGTTGTTGTTGATCAAGCATGTTAGTCAAGGGAGATGTCAGACTGTGTGTTGTTGGTTGAGTAACCAGGTTAATTAAAGATTTGTCTGAATGTGTTATTGGTTGAGTCAACATGCTGTCAATGTGTTTGAATGAGGTCATTAGTCTGTACAGTTTTATCTTCATCTCTCACACAGAAGCAACTGATATCATCTTGTCATCATGTTATATAAACAACAGTAAATAGCTTTTGATACACAATGGTAATAAAAGAAGTCAGGAAAAATTAGTCAGATGTGCCATATTGGTATGCAATTCAAGCAGGCAAACAAACAAAAATATAAGAGATAGCAAACATGAAAAGTTAACGAAATAACAAGTTAGACAAGTTTCCTACTATTGTAACAACTATTAGCAATATCAATGGCTACAAAATGTATGCAAGTTACTAAGTTGGTTGCAAAAGAGCAACATGCTCAGTATCTCTAGTTCAACTTTGGTATCTAAACACCATGGCAACTAGGATAAACAACAGAATGGTTTTCAGTAAATAATGATCATGTGTCTGTTTCTGGTGTCCTGAAAGCACTTCTTCTTCTTTGCGTTCATTCTTTACGACCAATTTTAATCACTCTTTGTGATAGAAGATTTGATCTTTGCCAAGAACATGTATATGTTGCACATTGATTTGGTAGGCTCCTGAAAGAACTAAATGTTAAAGAGAATTGGCTGATAAACAACATACTATACAGAAAATTACATACTTTGGTCACATCAAGCGTCACGATGGCTTGGAAAGAACAATACTAGAGGGCAGTGTTCCAGAACGCAGAGGCAGACCAAGAAGAAGATGGCTACAAGATATTAAAGAAACCATGAATATGACCATCGACGAAGTGGGTGAACTGGCTAGAGACAGAGTGAATTTCAGATATGCTGCAAAGAGAGCAACGTCCTATAAAGGATACGCACCTTGATGATGATGTCTGTTTCAACTAAAATCTCAGACATTGGAACAAGTGTGAGAAATAGGCGTTAAATTTGGACATGTCAGACAGTGTCGTCTTCATGGTAGAGAGCAAAGGTATACTAATCAACTTCTCATGGGTATGGTGAGCAAACACAACGTTAGGATGGCTGCTGCAGCGGAGGACAGAGCATGAACGGGAATGCCCAATGTGCCATGATGTCGATCGTATAACATTAAAATATTTGTACAAATATTACACAGAAAACCCACCTAAAAGATCACTATCATCCCCATCCATGCTTCCAGAACCCACAGAACTGGATAATCCTGGATGCTTCTCTCTAATCAAAACTGGTCCTCTCATGTCCAGGTCAATATGAGGAGCCTGCATCTCTGATGTCTGAGACCTACAATCATCACTGGATATTTCTTCTGATGCTGAATGTGACATCATGGGGCCTGCATAGTGTACATGTATTTATGTCAGAACACAGATATATCTTTAGAAATACTATCAACATGTACTCATTATTTCTGCATAATGAAGCATTGAACTCTCTGCTATATCATCATGAAACATGTTTCCAGTAATGATTAGCTAGACCACAACAACATTACAACTAGACACATACAACATTAGTACTAGACTAAAACACACAACATTAGAACTAGACACATACAACATTAGTACTAGACTAGAACACAATATTAGTACTAGACACATTTAACATTAGTATTAGACTAAAACACAATATTAGTACTAGACTAAACACAATATTAGTACTAGACTAAACACAATATTAGTACTAGACTAAAACATAATCGCAAGCAATTCTTGATTGAGATAGTCTTGTTCACGATACCAACATAGAATATGGGCATACTATCATCAAGACGATGCTGGAGATGGATTGGACATGTGATGCGATGGAGACTGGCCCTGACACAAACTGCACTGAGATGGACTCCAGAGGGTAGCAAAGCGTGAAGACCCAAGACGACCTGGAGGAGAACGATAGAGCAAGAGCTGAAGAAATGAATCATAGCTGAACACAATACAGAGGAAGGCCTATGAACAGGGAAGAATGGTGTACGTTGTTGTGCCTAACGCCAGGGCGTAACAGGCTAAAGAGGAGAAAAACATAATATTAGTACTAGACTAAAACATATATAGTACTAGACTAAAACACAATATTAGTACTAGACTAAAACACAATATTAGTACTAGACTAAAACACAACATTAGAACTAGACGCATTTAACATTAGTACTAGACTAAAACACAACATTAGAACTAGACGCATTTAACATTAGTACTAGACTAAAACACAACATTAGAACGAGACGCATTTAACATTAATACTAGACTAAAACACAACATTAGAACGAGACGCATTTAACATTAATACTAGACTAAAACACAACATTAGAACTAGACGCATTTAACATTAATACTAGACTAAAACACAACATTAGAACGAGCCGCATTTAACATTAGTACTAGACTAAAACACATTAGAAATATGCAAATGTATCAGTTCAAAATGAAAATCGTGACATATCCTATACAGGAAGTCACCATCAACCACAGTAAACGAGTCATTGATTTTCTAGGTACCCATTATACGTTCAGTAGTTTGCCATTGCCTTCAGAACGGTGATGTCTATTATTACCTTTCGTAAAAATCCAAGGAAACTCATTTTCTTCCAAACTTGTCCACCGCAGAGTTTGAACCAGGTACGCTGGGGTTGTGATTGAACTCACTACTGCTTAAGCTACAGACGCTCACATACTAATAATATAGCAGCACTAGACCAAAACAATATTACTATAAAAGCTGGGTCCAAAGCCGAAGGATTGACTTCATTGCGCAGGGTTTTACCCCGTATGGCTTAGTCCCTCTCCGCAGAAATGGCACACCACCTGCCAAAAGTATTGCACAAATTCTGTAGCTCCTCAAACAATCCTGGGGGTCTCTGGGAAATATGCCTCGTGAAAAAGCGTGCGGTCAGGATTCAAACATACGACCTTTCTAGCGCACTGTGAAGGATTAAGCACAGAGGCCCTCTCTCTCTATATATATGTTATATTAATATAAACCAATACAGCATTTGTATTTCAAAATAAAACAAAACTAGATCAGTATAATAGTGTTACAAAATATAACATTATAACTAGACTAATATAAGATTTGAGTCCCCAAAAGTACAAAATGGAATATCAAAATACACATCACTTTCTTCTTCTTCTTCTTTTCCCTAATCCAGTTTTGTCTCACATCGTCAGGATAAGAAGAGATTTCTAGAACTGACTTTTGTGTGTGTTTCATAAATAAATAAAATGTGTGTTTTACACTGCCTGTTATTTCTGAGGTCGAGCTAGTGTGTGGACTATCTTTTGCTTTGTATGAACTGTATCAAAGTAGCATTGCTCTTTGAGGCGCACTGTCTGTTGGTAATCTGCTTTTGTGGCCAAGCAATTTCATTTATTGTTTCTTGATGAAGTTTAGTACTGATGTTGTAGTGATGTACATCCCTAGAACAGTTCAAAATATATAACAGTAGAGCTTCTAAAGCACAACATTACGGTTTCATGAACACAAACAGGTGACAGACATATACCTGTAGGCTTGACCAAATCTACAGATGAAACGATGCTCTGGGTAACGGCAGATCCATTCTGTGCCAGCAATGCATCCTCACAAATGGATTCGACAAGCGGAATGCAAGCAGACTGAATAGAGTAGCTTGTATAGTTGTCGCTCAGACCTGAGGACAAGAAGAATTAGACCATAAAATAAATCGATCGAGAGAGACCATAAAATAAATGATCTTGTAATTTGTTCAAATATATTCTACTTCAAATGTTTTCATTATCAAATACAGCTTTGAAACTCTACCGTACAGATAGTGCAGATAGCGCACCTCTGAAGTCGAAGAAGGTATGCCTGTATGGCGGCGGGGAGGGCACTAATAATAAAGGAAAGTAGGCCTTCAAACAAAAATCAATCAGAAGTGCCATATCAGGTGCCCTGACTACTCTTGTAGTCAGTGAGTGAACAAAGGAGAGGACAGTTCATACTGAAGACAACAGAAATTAAGATACAGGTATAACATTGCAATAGCATGTCTGATGTACAGGTAGGTTTCAGTATTACATCTTCAGCATGGCTAACGCCTAGACATCGGTTAGGAAAATAATTTTATTTTCAGGGTCTGTTCAATATTTTCTTCACCCCTAGGGAGGAATAGGTCCTGAACCAAGCCCGCCTATCCAAGGCTATCTTTTCCAGATCTCTCCACTCTCTCCCCATTTTCTTCTGGTTTGAGAGAAGGTGAGTCGTCAGCCCGATTTTCTTTTGAATTTCTAAGTGTTGCTTCATTAGTCCCTTCTTGCTGGGCCCTTCTTCTTTCTCGGGTGGTGAGCTGTGAATTTCCTTGGTTGTGATTTCTGTAGCTATCTAGTGTTTTTTACGTGGGTTGGGTATCCAGCCCCACACCCAACCTCCTCAGTCACCTCTTATGACATGTACACAGTGGTTCTAATCTTTACATTCCTAATTTGGGCCCTGGTAACCACTCGGGGGATTTTCTATTTTACTACATTTTATTTCCTATCCTTTTGGTAATAAAATGTAAAATAAAGGAAATTGAACAAAAATATGTTTCCTAGTCTCTTGGAGTGAAGCATCTGGCCGAATGGATTAGAGCATAGGTTCCTAAAGTAGAGGCGCTAGCCTCTAGGGATTGGGGAAGGGATAGTGGGTTCAGGAGCATTTTTGCAGCGTTCAGGCGATTATGAATGGTGGCTCCTTAAAGAAGAAATTAATAATATATATTTTTTATTTATTATTTTCGTTGTTTTGCGATTGAATAATCATTAAAAATATGAATTCTGCATTTTAATTCAAGTTATGCCCATCTTACACGATCCATTTTTTCATCAATTTTCTGTTTCATGTATATAACCATTTGAAAATTTACCGTGTGTGACAGAAATAAATACCAATTTCCGTTTCCGATGTTAAAGAGAAAATAGAGCATGTATATATGGGACGGGAGGGCGTTGAAAACCTGTAATAATGAGGAGGTGGGGCGTTACAAAGTTATGTCGTGCAAAGTGGGCAGAAAAAGTTTGGGAATCTAAGGATTAGAGTATGGAGTGTCCAACCCCTGGTAAGTTCACCTCCCTAAGTTACGGACACACAAAAAAACCTAGCCACCTAGGTGAGTCCATCCCCCTAAGCGAGTCAGAGACTGTTTGCCATGGCCCTTGCAGCAAAAGTTTCCCGCTATACACCACTGGAAGATGTGGTTGGCTTGTGTATTCTATGGGTCATCAGCAAGCTAATAATTTTCAGTTTTTGCCCTTCTTAAGACTGACTAGTCAACCCCAGCTAAGATGGGCGGAGAGCCACACGCAGAACATGCCTTACAGACCAGACCAAACCACTGGAATACAACTACGGCATAATTGAACAATAAATAAACAATATTTCAGATGAACAATCTTATTCATCGTAACATAATGTTCACCTGCTTGAAGTGAGATCCTCTGCATGATTTTCGTCAGTGCACTGCTTCCAAGTGGGGCATGATCATACCACACATAATCAGACTGTGAGACACTACGTTTTGGTCTCTGCCAAAATGCATCAGTCATTGGATGAAGATGTGTGACATATTTCAGAAAGGATGACAGGGGACATCTTGGATCGCCTAAATAAGAAAAAGAGTACAAATTAACAACTAAATAAACATCACTTAGTGACAGCAATGTATAGACAGGTTGCAGGTTGGTTGTACTATATCCATGACAGCTGCTGCAATAAATACGAACTAATGAACAGTCCCTACAAATTAATTTTAGACATTTCTTCTTCTTTCTCTAATCCTGTTTTGTCTCACAGCTGCAGGATAAGAAAACATTTCTAGAACTGGCTTCTGTGAGTAGTTCGTACATGTTTTTCATTTCCTGTTACCGCCCGAGTGGTTACCGGGACCATATTTTTCTGGTGTAAAGAATAGAACCACTGTTACCTGCTATGCATGTCATAAGAGGCGACTATATAGGTTTGGTTGAAATTGGATGCACGTGTCCTAAACGTGTAGAAGTCTATGCGTTTAGGGCCTAACAAACCAATGTGCAACGTATACATGTTCTTTGGTAGTTCATGAAGCGATGAGGCTTATACTCGGTTGCACACGTGACACTTCTTGTGAGGCAATGCGCTATGTCCTTGGATTGCCAACGATGGCCACGAGACACAAAGTCGCACAGGTAAAAGCGTATCTGAGAGTTTCTGCGGACACAAATCATCCTCTGCACAAATCCATAAATAAGAACAAGGGAAGGCGATTGAAGAGAGGTCGATCCTGGATGGCCGAGGATATTATTAAACAGGTCTGTACTCTAGATGAGCTGAGGCACGGTGACGAATGGATGCCTATATCAGAGGATATGACTGCTTACGCCAGGGTTATCAGCACACTTGGACGCCGCTGTAGAGAATGGGCCCCGGGCATCGTCAATGCAGAAATTCTTGCACTCGTGGATCAGCACTCCCACCCAGGTGATATCATTATCTACACCGATGGCTCTGTCAAGCGTGGCACCAGATCATCGTGGGCTTACTCAGCACAACGAAACGGTCGCACACTTCATGAGGACTGCGGGCTTTCGAGACAACGACATCGAGCATGACTATGGAGATCACCGCTGCCTCCAGGGCTCTGTCATGGGTGGCTGAGCAACAGGTTACCCATACGATCATCATATCAGACTCGATGAGTATGCTTCAACTGATTGCATCTGGAAGTATGCGGGTGGAATGGGTGAACAGCATTCGGAGATCACATCTCAAGAAAATGACTTGGCTGTACACGCCTGGACATGCTGGAGTGCGGGTAACGAGCGTGCTGACTCTCTTGCAAACAGTGCCCGACTCAAGTGGGCAGAAGCATGGACAGAGCCGATATCATCAATGCGGTACGCTCTCAATTGTGTGACATGGGCGGGTCTCAGACACTGGAACGAGTTCGAGAATTAGGTGTTAAGTTTGGACATGCCAGACAGTGTCGTCTTCGTAGAGAGAGAAGATATAGTAATCAACTTCTCATGGGTACTGTGAGCAAATGGACTTTGGGATGGCTGCTGCAACGGAGGACAGAGCACGAATGGGAATGCCCAATGTGCCATGACGTTGATCGCATAACATAACATAACATAACATACATGTTCTTGGCAAAGATCAAACATATCACAAAGAATTATTAAAATTGGTTGTAAAGAACGAACACAAAGAAGATTTCCTGTTATTTCTGCGGCCCACCATGTAATTTACTGTATCTGAGTTGCATCTTACTTTCTGTTATTAATCTGCTTGTGTGGACATTTAATTTAAGTTAAATGAAGTTCAATGCTGAAGCTGTACCTTTTTTTCTCTGATGTATGGCAGTAATTCTCTGAAGGAATATTAAAACTTGCACAATTTCTATCAATAATTTTTTTTCCCGTCCACTATCAATTCATTGCACCTGACTGATTTTTGAGTGAAGGATTGCTTTCCTTATCATCAGTGTCCCTTGTCATTCAGGCAAATCTTACTCTGACTTCAGAGGTACTTGTAATTTAAAACCCCAAGTAAAAGATCAGGTTTCCTGCAGTCAAACCACATACTATGTGCACACACACAATTTTTGCCCAAGCTGACCATGACACCATCGCTAGCTCAGCACCTTCGCTATTGCTAACTAACTAAATCATTTCTAACTTTGATCACGTTTGACATGTCATCTCTTAATTTATTGCTGACAAGTGAGTGACACATATTACACAGACCTGAATCCAATAAGAAACAACCACAACTCACTTAACATTTGGAACCCTGGCCATCTATACCCTAAAAACCCCTGATCTCCTGAGCAAAAACAGCACATATCAGAACAATATTAAAAACACAATAATTCAGCCCAATATAATTGTGCTCTATAATTTGTTATTGACTTACCCCATCATCTCTGTTAATCCTGCTTATTATATATTTGCGGAATGCTAAACTGTTTTAAGTTACTTTATATTTTATGTGAGTCATGCCCCTGAATACTCCCAGGTAATGTAGCTTGTTCTCCAGACTGAACATATATGGCTTGAATAACAATCGATTACAATAATTCTTCATCTTCTAAATGATCACCTCACTCACATTTGATATACTCTTCAGATTAATTACATTTGAAGTCTAATTCATCTTCAGATTCATTCCAAACAAGTTCAACAGCTTGTTCTGTTGGTATCTTTTTAGAGTTACAATTTTCTAAATTTTGAGAAAGTCTTTTCATCATGAAAATACTAAACTAATTACCTTATCAGTACAAAAAACATCACACAACAGCCATCTTGCTAACCGTATAGACTAAGGATTCATATAGAACATGTAGATTTGTTTGACGTCATCTTTGTACACAATTTATCTTTGATAACCGATAAATAATGATGGAGTCTTCTCGAACTGATATTTCAGGACATCTGGATATTTACATTCTGCTTCTTCTCTGTTCGTCCGCTATGAATTCAGTCATGGCACCTGGGATGGCGCTGCCAACTGATTTTTGCGTGAAAGCCTGTTTACCGTTTAATTGGTGTCTCACGCCATACAGGCGGGCTTCTCCAACTTCAGAGGTATGTTTAGATTAAATACCGAACTATCGGAACCGTGGATTCTAAGGGTTAAGAGTAGCAGCTATGTACACACTCTCGTGAAACTGTCAAGCAAGGAAAGCACTTCCTCCTCATCAGAGGTTGGATAAATGGGACCCACTATTATGGGAGAAAAGAAAAACAATGGCATGCGGATACAAGTAAATAACATTGGGAAGAAGGACAACAAGACCCTCAACAATGCTGAAACATTGTAGATGATGTGTGCATGTTGATAATATTGTAGAAGATGTATATTTTGTGTATTATTGCATATCTTCCACCCATGTGTTGCTGGGGCTCACAAAGGGAGCAAAGAATAGTAATAATGCAACCTACAAGGCAGGTTGTAAGAGCCTAAGGAATCCTACCCTAGTAAATAAAAAGTGTGGCATAAATCTGATGTGTTAGTAGGCGCATAACTGGCACAACGTTACGCACAACACCTTTTATGCTTAGATTACACAGAGTGACAAGGGTCGATATGAAGCTTTCAAAGAAGTATATCTTCAAGATAATAAAATAGTTTTGTTTGCATCTCCATGGTAACCAACTACTTGCTTACATGTAATGATGTATAGTTTTGTTATGTGGTGTATGGTCCCATGGTGTCACTAATTATAAACATATATACACAAATATGCTGATAACTAGTGTTACTAGAATAAATGAAATTAGCAGAAGACTAAGTAGTAAGTAGATAGTAAGATACTCCCACCAGTCAGGCTCAACAAATGGTTCATAAGTACACAATGACTATAACTAGGTCAATATAAACATTATGAATATTTTGAATACAAGATTATTAGGTAGAATTAACTTACCAGGGCGCTCATACATCCTTTCCCCCACTTGAGAGGTATGCAACTCTTCATCAACACTTCTCTTCAACTTCAGTTTTAATGGCAGTTCGTCTTCACGAGGTGCTGAACTATCTTTCAGCCACACATATCGACGGCCATGAAGATCTGTTGAAACATCGAAATCATTCTTCTTCATGCTACGAACATATTCCTTTCCCTTGTTACAGATGTAAAGGCTGATATCAAAGAAGACTTTATTCTGCAGGGATTCAGGTCTACTAGTGTCCATAGCCTCGCTGAGATACATTTTCTTCAAATCGTCCCTCTCTATTCGCATTCTATGACATTTACGGTTAGCTCGCAATGCTAGATCAAACGATGCGTTTGCTAGCTCGAAAGTGCGATCACGAAGTATATCAATATTAACTTCGTCTAAGAAAAATTTATGAAGACCAGCTCTCAAGTCCTTAACGGTGAGTGTATCATTATTTTTAACTTTAACTTTGCTGTAGAAATCACGAAGAAAGTCGGCAAGTTGCGTTCTACTCATATGCGTAACACTATGAATTGTGTGTCCCTTCGTCGCAGCAAATTCTAACAGATTCTGTGTAGCTTCAGTGATCAGACTATCTTCCTCGCCAGACAGTGTCATTGATGCTGTTCCCAGCAATTCTGACAATTTAGGATGAAGAATATTTTTTCGAATCTCCATAACATCAATTTTATCACTGTTATCAAGAGGCGATGAATCCATGTCGCCAAGTCTGATGACGTCGATCAACAAGTCTAACTTCAACTTGCCTCGTAAACCTATTCAGAGAGAAGTAAATCCAACAACATGTCTGCCACAGTATTTGTGTGAAGCTAAAGCTGATTTTCTCCAGTCACTTACATTTAATAATCACTGAAATTCCAGGTAAACATATAACGTGTGACACAAACAAGCTACACGTCAAAATATGACGAGCCTCAAACCATTCTTGAATTAAGTAACCCAGGTCTTCGTCACTCAGTGAGTCAGCTTGCTGAAACATCGACTTCCGGCGTAAAAACCAGACGCGAGTACCTGACGTCACACCATAAGACTTCGTTCATGGGCCAGGTTTTATATGTTGGGACGATCAGCTAGCGAGGCGCAATCCGGGAACTGACAAACACTTTCAGGAATTTCAACTGTCAACGGATTTGAAAGTTATGTTATATTATAGACTAGGAAGTTAAATGTGTGTCTACCTCCTCCATATGCAATGTTGTCTATTGTAGAAAAAAGGAGTGGAACGTTTAATTCAGTGTATGATCAAGTATGGCTACTCCTCAATTCTTGACAAGAAATGGCATACATGGGTGTTTGGTTTCATATTATTGACTCATTTTCTTCTCCATTTGATGTTTATTGTTAGGGTACCTCTTTAAGTGTTGCTTTGAATTATTTCAAACGTCAAACCACTATTTACCGTATTATGAAGTTTAAATTGAAGATTGGAGTGGTCAGAAAATAACAGCACATCAGGCGTATGAGTAGGCTCATCAATCAACATCGAACTGGTACAGCTGGACGCTGTTGGAGGTATTGCAAACGAAATCGAAACACATATGGACATGTCCGGAGAACATCGAAGATATTCCAAACTGAAACTGAAACCAGGAAGGAGACAAACATCGACTATTCTGGACTAGGATCCCTTGCGAAAACCGAGAAATTCTAATGACACTTTTTTATCAATCAATCAAGAGCCCTGCCGGCGTAGGCGATCGTCTCTCCACAACTCTCTCTCTCTCTCTCTCTCCTTGGTGCAGGAAATCAGTTCTGACGTCGATCTTTGTCGAACCACGATGTCAGACCATCCAACATCGTCTTCCACGATCTCTCCTTCCCTGAATTTAACCTGTAGTCACCAAATGTTCTAATCCTTCGCATTATATGCCCGAAGAACCTTGATTGCCGGATTCTTATTGTTTTGATAAGGTTTCTTTGTGTGCAGGCCTGATTTAAAATCTCATCATTTGTTTTCTTAGCTGTTCATGGAATTTTCAGCATTCTTCTGTCAAACCACATCTCTGGGGCTTCCAATTATCTTATTGATTGTTTTTTATACCTTTTTTCAAAGATTATGAATTAAATTTTTATACGTTATTGAAGTTAACTAAATTGCATGTGTATCTGAAATCAAAGTAATGATCGCCTGAATGGGGAGGAACACTGGTTATAAGGAAAGCACGCCTTCACACAAAAATTATTTGAAGGCGCCATATTAGACCTACTCCTGAATTCACAGTAGTCGAACATGACAAAAATCTACTTAACTAATGTTTATGTTCAGACTACAAAAAGTAATTGTTAAACATTTTAGATGACTAAAATAGTTCTAAGTAGACTAGAATAGTTGCTAGATTTGAACAATAGACTATGATTGTCAGTCGTCGTCGTGTGTTGAAGGATGTCCTGAAGATAGATTGGGGGAACTTATGCACTTGATTCTTATACAAATTAACAGTGGCGGCTCGTCATTAAGAGCCAGTGGGGCCGGGCCCCACCAAAATAAAACGTGTATTTATTATTTTATAAATTAAAAATAGCAACCCAAAACCACGATTTATCCGGAAAAAAATATATGGCCCCACCAACAAAAATGATCACGAGCCGCCACTGCAAATTAGTATGCTATGTTGACTAATTACAATACTGTGTAACATTCTACTCTTTACGTTATTTCTGTGTGTTTGTCCCTTTATCTTACTTCCTCGTTTTTCTATGTTTTCTTCATCTTCTGCAGCTGTGAGTTACTCTCCTACATTCATCCAATTCTTACTTGGATATACTGTCTAGAAGTTGAAGTAAATGCATAGCTTATCTGGCTGTGCTTGGTCACAGCCAACTCTAGATAAGTTTATAGTTGGCTCTGGCTTGGTGTAGTGGCGGCGTTTTGAATTTGGAAAAGAGAAGATTGTTGAAGTTATTTGACGACCTCCTGCTGGATAAGGATGATGACGCATACGTTCCGATGCTACCTAATACTGTCTCTTCTCATGCCTCCTGTCAGCTATACAAACCCTAGAGGCTAAATCCACTGACAGCATAGTACAAAATCTAAAAAGAGAACTTGTTCAGTTTTTTCCAAAAAGGTGGAAATTCACTTGCAGTGGATTCCATCTCACTGTGGTATTGCATGCAATAAGAGTGCCGATGTCTTAGCTAAGGAGGGTAGTGCCAAAGAGCAAATTTACCAACCCCTGTCTTTTCAAGAGGTCAAAACCCTCATACATAGAAAATCTGCAGTAGACTGGAAGACAAACACTGGATATGATAATGGAAAAGACTCCCTCAAAGACCTAAGCAGAACAGACCAGATCATTATATTTCGACTACGTATAGGACACTGCAGACTCAACAAACACTTATATAAACTAGGAATAAGTCAAACAGCTCTCTGCCAGTGTCAGCAGGCGGAACAGACACTGAGCATATCCTGCAAGACTGTCCTCTCCTGCGTGAGCTGAGAAGCAACATGTGGCCACACACAGTCGACCTGAAAACTAAACTTTGGGGAAATCTGACAGAATCTGAAGCTGACTGCCCAGTTTGTGGTCCACAGTAAATTAAGCATATGACCAGAGATCGCTGAAGAAGAAGAAGAATGCCCCATAATATATGTGTATATGTTAAATGTATGCCCGTCTGCCCAGCGTGTTTTAGCGCACTGGACTACGGGTGACTATCCCTCTGTGTGTGCGGGTTCAATTCCGCGGGATGTCAGAAAAAGCCACAGATTCCCCAGATTTACAGTGTTCGTGGCACCGAACCGAAGGGTTACGATGTCCATTGTACCGAGCCGAAGAGCTGAAAAAGCTCAAATGCTTCTGGATCGGAAAAAAATGTTAAATGTATATATTTGATTTTTGTTTTATCTTCTTTTTCCATTTTTAGTTTTTTCAAATTTATTTAAATTTTAATCATATATTTTTATTTTAGAGTCGTTAGGAATTTATTGTCTGAATATATATGTTATGTCTGTCATATATATGTTATGTCTGTCATATATATGTTATGTCTGTCATATATATGTTATTCTGTCATATATATGTTATTCTGTCATATATATGTTATGTCTGTCATATATATGTTATGTATGTCATATATATGTTATGTCTGTCATATATATGTTATGTATGTCATATATATGTTATGTCTGTCACATATATGTTATGTCTGTCATATATATGTTATGTCTGTCATATATATGTTATGTCTGTCATATATATGTTATGTATGTCATATATATGTTATGTCTGTCATGTATATGTTATGTCTGTCATGTATATGTTATGTCTGTCATATATATATTATGTCTGTCATATATATGTTATGTCTGTCATATATATGTTATGTCTGTCATATATATGTTATGTCTGTCATATATATATATATATATGTTATGTCTGTCATATATATGTTATGTCTGTCATGTATATGTTATGTCTGTCATATATATGTTATGTCTGTCATATATATATGTTATGTCTGTCATATATATATGTTATGTCTGTCATATATATGTTATGTCTGTCATATATATGTTATGTCTGTCATATATATATATGTATGTCATATATAGTTATGTCTGTCATATATATTTGATTTGTTTTTATTATATTTTTCTTCATTTTTAGTTCTGTACATTTATTTAAAATTTTAATATATAGTTATTTTATTATTAGATGTCTGTTATAATGTTATTTTCTGATATATATAGTTATGTCTGTCATATATATGTTATGTATGTCATATATATGTTATGTCTGTCATATATATGTTATGTATGTCATATATATGTTATGTCTGTCATATATATGTTATTCTGTCATATATATGTTATGTCTGTCATATATATGTTATGTCTGTCATATATATGTTATGTCTGTCATATATATGTTATGTCTGTCATATATATGTTATGTCTGTCATATAAGAAGTCTGTATTTCTTCTCTTCTTTTATATCCTTTGCTTAATAACGGTATGTTGGTCGAAGCGGCGCTGTATATTGTTTTTGTACTTTGTAAGAGACTGGATGCTCGTCTCTCGTGTCAAAGGTACCAGGTTCGCTCCCTCGTGTAGCCATCTGGATATTTTTTCCAGAGATTCCTGATCTCAGTGTAGGTGAGATCGAGTTCCTAGTCCTATCAAGGCGAACGTTAAAATGTAGGTTCCGTGTTCAGTTTGAGCACGTAAAGAACCCTTGGTAGTTCAAAATCGAGACGAGCAGGCTGGAAAGCTGCTGCCCACGCAAAATTCCTTAGAAAAAGATTACAAATAAAATTCTTACAAAATATCTTCCCTATCTTCAAAATTACATCGGGGACCCTCGTCGGTGCTAAGAGCTCGTGCACTGCAGCTGAGATCTTCCTGTGTAAGAATGAGATCTGAGCACACATGGTTACTCACTGAAGTGCAATGATGATAATCCAATCAATCAATCAATTAAAACTATAGTACTTTGTTTTTACTTGTTTCGTCATTACTACATAGTTTTACTGCATTCTTGTCTTATATGGATGATGATGATGATGATGATGTGATGGATGGTGGTGGTGATGATGGTGGTGGTGATGATGGTGGGGGTGGGGATGATGATGGTGGTGTGGTGGATGATGGTGGGGTGGGGATGATGATGGTGGGGGTGGGATGATGTGATGATGAGTGATGTGGTGGTGGTGATGATGATGGTGGTGGTGGTGATGATGATGATGGTGGTGGCGGTGATGATGGTGGTGGTGGTGATGATGGTGGTGGTGGTGGTGGGGATGATGATGATGGTGATGATGGTGGTGGTGATGGTGGGGGTGGGGATGATGGTGATGATGATGATGGTGATGGTGGTGGTGGTGATGATGATGAAGATGATGGTGGTGGTGGTTATGATGGTGGGGGTGGGGATGATGGTGATGATGATGATGGTGGATTTGATGATGGTGGGGTGGGGATGATGATGGTGATGATGATGTTGGTGGTGGGGGTGGTGATGATGATGATGATGATGTTGGTGGTGGTGGTGGTGGTGGTGATGGTGATGATGATGATGGTGATGATGGTGGTGATGGTGGAAGTGGTGGTGGTGGTGGTGGTGATGATGGGATGATGGATGATGGTGATGATGATGGTGGTGGTGATGATGATGAAGATGATGATGATGATGATGATGATGGTGGTTGTGTGGTGATGATGATGGTGGTGGTGATGATGATGATGATGGTGATGGTGGTGATGGTGATGGTGATGGTGATGATGATGATGGTGATGGTGATGATGGTGGTGGTGATGATGATGGTGGTGGTGATGATGATGATGATGGTGATGATGGTGGTGATGATGGTGGTGATGATGGTGGTGATGATGAGGATGATGATGGTGATGATGGTGATGGTGGTGATGATGATGATGATGATGGTGATGATGATGGTGGTGGTGGTGATGATGATGGTTATGATGATGGTGATGATGATGATAATGCAGCAAATCACGCAGCTACTCTACGACTTTTGGAATTTGAAATAAAGCCCAGAGCGTGTAGGACGTGAACCCGCGAGACAGGATAACAAGTATGTTTAACCTGTGAGCCAGGAACCATCAGCATGCATACTCATTAACACCTGTTGGGGAGATTCAGATAATGTGTTATCTTCCTGGAGCACTGATCTTTCCCGTTCCTTGTCAGTTCTTCCTACTTTACACTTCCCAGATCGTGCAGCTACAGAGCGGACAAGAACGAGTGCAAGTATACACAAGAGTCAGTAAAGCGGAGAAAAGTGTACCCATGGGTGTCCATACTTTAAGCCAGAATGGGGCAGGTGTCATATCATCATCATCAGGTGCCGTGCCGGCTGGCGTAGGCGATCATGGACCTCCACAAATCTATGTTTATGGTGTTTGGTATCATCTCTTATGTTGACGCTCTTCCGTGTCATGGCGTCAGGCTGTCCAAAATTTTCTCTGTTTGTCTTCCTCGCTTTGTCTTCCCTCGATTTTACCGGTTGTTACAATGTGTTCTAAACAGCGCCGGATTAGCCTAGTAGCAGAAGTAGCAAATGCTACGGGCCCCGCGCTTCTAGGGGGCCCGCGCCTATGTGGCAGAGATGAAAATGGAAGAAATAACCAGATGTTATATCAAAAACACGCAAGCTGTCTGAATTTTTTTAATGTCGTATGTGATGGTGCTGAATCCAAAGAAATCGAAGCCGAAAATACAGAAGTCTCGTCTCACTGTGTAGTAGATGAAGGCGCTATAGAAGAATCATCATTACCAATATTACCATTAAGATCAGTAACTCTTCCCGATTTAGCCACATTTTCCACAAGACAAACTGAAATCGAATGTACAGAAAGTCCTTCCAATTTAGCCATATCATCTTCAAGCCAAAGAGGGGCAGAAAGCACAGGACATGCTTCTAATGAAGCAACATCTTCTACAAGCCAAAAACACAACGAAAGTAAAATGTACTCCAACGATATTGGTGAATGGCCAAACAACTTCAATCGAGATTATTGGATTGTGAAAGAAAGTAGCGAAGTGCAACATATGAACAGTGATTTCTTGTCTTAAAAAAACATACGATAAAGAAAACAATCCACGATTTTGTCGAAAATCGTTTTTCACATACACCAACAAAACTCACATGAGAGATTAGTTGTGTTATACAGAAACTAAAGGACAACTGTTCTGTTTTGTTTGCAAAGTTATTGATTTAGGCTGTACCATAGAGTGACTGGTGTATTTGGAATACTCCGGCAGTTAAAATCTATTACAGAGGAAGAGATCTTGAAAAGAACACCAAATATTGTCAGCTCTTACCAAGAGGATTTGGAAGAAAGCCTAGGCTACGAACTTATGCAGTTCATTGAACTTCTTAAAACTAATGTAGCTGCTACTATTAGCAACGAAAAGCATGAGACTCTTGAACTGCAATTTTATAAACTTATAATGGAAAATTCATTAGAGTCCTGTTTCCCAAATGTAGAAATAGTCTTACGAATTTACTTGTTTTTAATTATTACTAACTGCAGCGGAGAACGTTCTTTTTCGACATTAAAGCGTACAAAAAGTGAGTTCAGGAACATGATGGGACAAGATCGTCTAAATAACCTCACCTTAATGAACATTGAATATAATTTACTTAGAGAAATTGAGTTGTCTAGTGTTATCTCTAAATTTGCTCACATTAAATCGAGACAAGTTGGTTTGTAAAAGTTGTGTTTTATTTTATTATCATACAAAACCTAGGGCCCCGCGTAAAATTTGCTACGGGCCCCGCGCTAGCCTAATCCGGCACTGGTTCTAAACCTCCCTTTCTCATCATATGCCCCGCCCGAGTGGTTACCGCGGCCCAAATTTCGGGTGTAAAGAATATAACCACTGTTACCTGCCACGCATGTCGTAAGAAGCGACTGAGGAGGTTTGGCTAAAATCAGATGCATGTGTCCTAAACATGTAGAAGTCTATGCGTTTAGGGGCCTACCAAACTAATGTGCAACGTATACACGTTCTTGGCAAAGATCAAACATATCACAAAGAGTGATTTAAAATTAGTCGTAAAGAACGAACGCAAAGAAGAAGAAGAAGATCATATACCCGAAAAATGATGACTGTTTCTTTTTTATACTGATGATAAGCTTTCTATGTGTCTTGACCTCATTCTGTACCTCCATATTAGTCATTTTAGCAGTCCGTGGGACTGTCATCATTCTTCTGTAAAACCATACCTCTGTGGTCCTCAGAGATTTTGGTGTCACCACTTAGTGAAACCAGCAGGTGTCAGACCCTGAAAAATTGCTTTATAGTAGCACAATGTTCAGTAGTTTGCCATTACTTTCTGAACACTGCCATTATTTGTTATTAATACTATAAACATTTATTTATTATTATTGTTATTATACTTGCAGTCCGCCCGTATTGCCGGGGTTCTCAATGGGAGCAAAGAATAGTACCACTGCGATATAAAATGAATGTCTTAAGAGGTGACTGATGTAGGACCTAGGGAAGCTACCCTAGTAAATAACAATCAGAGACATGTCTGGTCAACTACTAGTAACAACTGTTATAAGAAAGAGAAGATGGAGATATGTTGGACACACCTTGAGGAGAAATGATCAACGAATATCAAAGCAGGCATTGAAGTGGGATGCAAAGGGCTCAAGAAAGAGAGGTCGACCTAAGGAGACCCTGTAACCAACTTTGCTGAGAGAGGTAAGAAATATCGATCTCAGTTCCATGGATGAGATTGAGCGTGTTGCCCAGGATAGAGTGGTATGGAGAAATTACTTGCAGGCCCTATGTAACGTATAACGGTAGAGAGGAATTATTATTAATCGTCAAACATCGTCCACGCCTCATCAGGCTATCAGCTGCGCCCCAATAAATAAACACATTGGCAAACAGAGTAAGCAGTTTTATGTGAGTCTAGTCTTCTCCATTTCCGCGTAACAAACTATCAACTAAACATTGTTTTAAATTCATTTTGCCCCCTCCAGTAAAAATGTATGTGGACGCCCATGAGTGATCATGGAGGAAGCCGCCTGATTGGTTACCGGGACCCAAATTTGGGGTGTAAAGAATAGAACCAGTGTTAACTGCCATGCATGTCGTAAGAGGCGACTAAGGAGGTTTGGATGAAATCGGATGCACATGCCCTAAACGTATAGAAGTCTACGCGTTTAGGGGCCTACCAAAGCAATGTGCAACGTATGCACGTTCTTGGCAAAGATCAAACATATCATCACAAAGAGTGATTAAAATTGGTCGTAAAGAACGAACGCAAAGAAGAAGAAGATGGAGGAAGCATTGCATCCTTATTTCATTTCTAAACAGAAACGAAACAAACGCTGGGAAGGAATAACCATCAACTTTATTCATTGAAGGGTAATTAGATCAGTGCATGCAACATTTTAATGAGGCACATCTGACTGATAGTTGATAGAGATAGGCTGTTGAGATTACAAATAACCACTAAATTAATAGAAGAACTAGTACTTAGAGATAAGTGTCTACACAGATACTGGAAGTAACAAGAAGATACCGGTTTAAAAATGAAGACATCAGGAAAAAAGTGGGTACAACATCAGTACTGAACTTCATCAAGAAACAACAAATGAAATGGTTCGGCCACATAAGCAGGTTACCAACAGAGAGTTCGCCTCAAAGGGCAATTTTACTCCGATACAGTAGATACACAGCAACATGCCGGTCACGCAAAAGTGGACCTCAGAGATAACAGAGGCGACGAAAGACATTGTTTATGAAGCGCAAACAAAAGCCCATTCTGGAAATATCTTCTTATCCTGACGCTGTGAGGCAAAACAAGATTGGAGAGAAGATAGAAAGTAATGTAAAAAGTATTATTAATTTACAAAATAATAGCAGATAAAAACTTAATCCTGATTAAAAAGTTAATTACATATCCTTTACAGGACTTTGCGAACCAACCTCAGCTTTTTAACACTGTTTGTGATTTTTGTAGGCAATATTACGTTCAGTAGTTTGCCATTGCTTTCTGAACGGTGGTGCCATCGTCCTTTTGTAAAAATCAGCGCGAAACAATTTGCAACCAAACAGTCCCCGCAGCGTGATTCGAACTCAGAACGTCGGGGTTAATAGACTGAGTCACTATCCCCTAAGCCACAGACACCACCAATCCTGATTAAAAGTGTACATAAACCAAATGTTGTACTTAACAATTAGAGTGGACATTTTGACACAGCATATTCGCTGCAGTTAGAATTCAGTGGAAATTTGACACAGCATGTTCCTAAGTTAGGGAATTCAGGTGTTCAGTGGAAATTTGACACAGCATATTCCTGCAAGTTAGGGAATTCAGATGTTCAGTGGAAATTTGACACAGCATATTCCTGCAAGTTGGGGAATTCGATGTTCAGTGGAAATTTAGAATTCACACTATATTCACAATTCTCTTGTTCTAGCTATGTGTTTTCATGATGTTTTCACGAAGTAATATAATATTAAGCTCTTTAGATATTTTTTCTCTGTCGACCCCTATCTCTCTTTCCCAGTATCTTTCCCGTAGTCACAATTCAATCAAGATTTTCTGTTAACGTATCCAAAGATTGTTTCTTTCTGATGTATTTCATAAGCGATCAGTTCTTTTTTTTTTTTTTTTTTTTTTGCAAACATTTGTCATGTTTCATACTCGTGATATATTTTTTATTTTTGTATTAAAACCACATCCCTGTAGTTTCTAATAATTTACTATTATTGTTAATTATTGTTCATGATTTACTTCCCTATACCAGAACTAATTCTACGTCTACCATTGTAATACTCTTTTTCTCACTTCTTTCCACGATAAACTTTTATTACACATCATGTTTTTTTCATTTTCCAGAATACTGTCTTAGATTAGTTTATTCCACACTTATTTCTGCATTACATTTACATATATATATATATATATATATATATATATATATATATATATATATATATATATATATGACAGAACCAGAGCCCATGTTGGATGAAGTGCGCCTGGCCATCAAAAGCCTGAAGAGAGGGCAGTCACCAGGGTGCGATGATATACCAGCGGAATTGATTCAAGCAGGTTCGGGTATATCATAAACTGTGCACAAAGATATGGAATAGTTCCTCCTGGCCAAAGGAATGGAAAAGATCAGTATTTATACCTATTCCAAAGAAGGGAAATATGAAACTATGCACCAACTACAGAACTATTGTCGCCCTTATAAGTCACGCCAGCAAAATCCTACTAAAAATCATAATGAAGAGGATGGAACAAAAATTAGAAGATGAAATACACGAAACACAAGCAGGTTTCAGAAGAGGTAGAGGCAATAGAGATCATATTTGTAGCATGAGACTCATTATCGAGAAATGCAGAGAATACAACATAAACCTGCATGCATGTTTCATAGACTATAGCAAGGCTTTCGACCATATACAACACCAGAAAATGTGGAACATCATGAAAGACATGCACTTTCCAACACACATAATACAACTAATAGAATCTCTTTACCACGAACAACAGGCAACCATTAAAATAGGAGGTGAAATAGCTGAATGGTTCGAGATTCAAAAGGGGGTACGACAGGGATGTATTTTGTCACCATACTTATTCAACATATATGCAGAGAACATCATGATGAATGTAAAAGACGATGCCAACTATGTGAATTACGACCCTTTCACTATAGGTGACAAATCCATACCAGAGCTTAGATACGCAGACGATACAGTATTATTATCCACCAGCAAAGAAGGTTTGGAAAACCTAATCATGTCGACCAAGAAACATAGTGAAGACCAACATCTATATTTGAATACACAAAAAAAAATCATGTCAACTGACAAAGCAAAAGGCTCACCTGACATCCAAGTAAACAATGAAGAACTCCAATGTGTAGAGAGTTACAAATACCTGGGCTCAATAATTAACAATAACGGTGACTGCTCCAAAGAGATCTCAAGAAGATTGGCAATAGCAATCAAGAAGTTAAACACAATGAAGAACATGTGGCAAAGCACCAGCAAAATACTAAAATTAAAAATATTGAGAGCATGTATTTTCCCAGTGGTTACTTATGGGTGTGAATCATGGACTATTACACAAAAATTAAGAACGAAACTCCAGTCCTTCGAAACTAAATGCTACAGAAAGATATTACGAATACCATGGACAGAAAAAGAAAGAACACTGATGTCCTGAAAGAACTAAATGTTAAAGAGAATTGGCTGATAAACAACATACTATACAGAAAAATTACATACTTTGGTCACATCAAGCGTCACGATGGCCTGGAAAGAACAATTCTAGAGGGCAAGGTCCCAGGACGCAGAGGCAGAGACAGACCAAGAAGAAGATGGCTTCTTCTTCTTCTTCACCCTTCGCCCCTAGGAAGCATAGGTCCGCAACCAAGGCCTTCCAAGCCCGCCTATCCAAGGCCATCTTTTCCAGATCTCGCCACTCTTCTCCGTTTTTTGCAATCCTGGAGATCTTCCGGGTCGCTTCACGAGTCCCTCTATTTGGGGACCCTCTTCTTCCTCGGATGGCGAGCTTTGAATTTTCTTGGCTGTGGTTTCTGTAGCTATCTTGTGTTTTTACGATGTGCGGTAGCCAGCCCCACAACCAACCTCCTTAGTCGCCTCTTACGACATGCATGGCAGGTGACAGTGGTTATATTCTTTACATCCCCAATTTGGGCCCCGATAACCACTAGGGCGAAGAAGATGGCTACAAGATATTAAAGAAACCATGAACATCACCATCGACGAAGTGGGTGAACTGGCAAGAGACAGAGTGAATTTCAGATGTGCTGCAAAGAGAGCAACATCCTATAAAGGATACGCACCTTGATGATGATATATATATATATCCACAATTTTCCAAGTATCTCAGTATATTAATAGAAGACCCTCGACGCTCCCTCAATGGATAAGATCATCACAAGTCACGAGTAGGGAAAGTACCAGTACAGTATATACACGTATATATATAAATATATACAAGTTTAAGACCAGAGATTTCATCGCATTAAGCGTATATATATATATATATATATATTTTTTTATATAGTACAGCATATGTTGAATATCAAATATAAGATCTAAGAGTACATATTTTAAACTGCACTGTCGTTCTGGTCATGCGATATTGAAGCCAGATATGGATACTACACATGGACGTCCACACGTTAATACAAGGGAGGGAATAAAGGGGGCAAGGACCCCCCCACACCCCCAATTTTTTTATTTTTTTTTGGGAAAATGATTAATTATTGTTGGTATTATTAGAGCCTGCATTTTACATGATAGTTGGTAATATGTGACTGAGAAATTTATATTTGTATACACGGAGCCTGCAAATAAAATCTGATCTGAATCTGGCCCTCTTTACTGCGTAGTAAACTGCCGACGATTTTTAAAATGTATTCCCCCACAAACCACCACCACCGGGAAATAAATGTATGTGGACGCCCATGATACTACAGGAAAATGATGCAAATAAAGCTGAGTATGACACAGAGAGCAATGAAGAGAATGAGAGTAAAGAGAGCTTTCGTTTAGGGACACATTTCTAAATGAGAGATCAGAGACGCAGTATTATGATGTTGAGGAAGTTGTAGAAATCTCATTCATACGCAGATAAACAAGGGTGGGTCATGTGACACGCATGTCTAATAATAGATGGGCAAATAGAATAACGTCCTGGTGGTCATGTGACTGTATAAGTCTCAACTGTATCGCCACACTTCCTCTACGTGTTGTCGAGATGGTTTTAAAAGAGAGACTGGAGGAGGGGGCTGAGTGGTACAGGTCGTGGTGGGTTATCAGTTATTTTCTTTTCTTCGATCTCGTATATCGATCACTTGTTAACCGCTCTGTGTGATCTGTACGTGATCTAAGCCTAAGACCGAGCTGTGTCAGTTATGCGCCTACAAGTAGGCCAGCACATTCGATTTCTGCAACGCTTTTTATTTACTAGGTAGCTTCCTATGCTACTACAACAATCGCCTCTTACGACATGCCTTGTAGGTCGCAGTTGTACTATTCTTTGCTCCCCTTGAGAACCCCGGCATCGCACAGGCTTATCAGTTATATGAGGATTATTGTCATTACACTCCGGACATATCCATAGGAGCTTCGATCTCCGCCTCAACAAATCCAGTAGCGTCCAACGGCCCAACACACCAGTTCAATGTTGATTAATCAAACTCTTTGCATATTTGGTATGTCGTTCTTTTTGTGCTGTACCAATATCAACACTCATTTCTCTCGGTCTGTTCAGCCACATCCAACTCTAGATAACTTTATAGAATAAGTTTATAGTTGGCTCTGGGTTAGCGGTGGTACATTGTTTGGATTCTCCGAAAAGATTTGTTTATGTTTGTCGACCTACTCGCTATGCATGATATAACCCAAGAAAACTCGTTATTAGATTGAAAGGTATGTGCCTCAGTTTAAACAGGCTTTAATCCCTCGCATAACAAATAAACATTGAGTGGAACAATATAGATAATGAAGGGAACCTATAGCGAACAACTTGGGGGCTTCTCCGCATACAATGGGGGCCTCCACACAGAAATGAGGTCGAGGAATGAAGTAAGTATATAAATAGACATGTAGGTAGTTCCCAGCTATAAATAGAAAGTAGGACATGGTAGAAAGTAGGACATGGTAAGCCTAGTCACAAAGTGAAGGTTGACGGCTAAAGAAAGCAATGAACGGAGAATGGAATGAACTAGGCATGAGCAATAGTGACTACGCGTAGGAGTGGATGTGTGTGTGCGTGTGTGGGGGTTTGGTGGGGGAGGACGAGCAGGACGTGGTGAAAACACAGACTGTGAAAGAAATTTATTATTAATAGCACTAGCTTTTAAAAATATTCCGATATTACTAAAGACGAAGGACTGACTTCAATGCACCGGGTTTCTTTATATGATTTGGTCCCTCTCCGCAGAAATGGCACGACACTTGTCGAAAGTATTGCACAAAGCCCGAACTCCGTAGCTCGGACAATAATCCTAGCGATCTCCGAAAAATTCGTTAATTTTACTGTACAGGATATCCCTGAAGTCGGAATAAGACTTGTCTGAATGGACATTGGTGGTGAGATCTGGTATATCTGGACAAATATTCAAATGGCTCCACTACTTTGTGGCTCTCATTTTTTAAAAACTTTTATTTTAATGTTAATATATATTCTATATTGTTGCTGAATACGGAACGAACCGAGTACATTTGGCACGAGAGACATGCATCTAACTTATACGCCACAAAGCCCTCCAGATTATCGTTAAACCCGGTGGAGTAATATATGGTCCCAGAAGTGTATAAAATGGGTATCATGGCGTCAGCGGACGTCACGTTAAACAGCGCTTCTCTAGGCCAACCGGTGTTGCACATGCTGATGATGATCTCATGTGCATTGATCCCGTTGAAATTCGAAACTTACTTGTATAGTAGGTGTGGCGTCTGTGGCTAGTGACTCTGTCTATTAACCCCGACGTTCTGAGTTCGAATCACGCTGCGGACAGTTTGCTTGCAAATTGTTTCCGTTGATTTTAACAAAGGATGATGGCGCCACCCGTTCAGAAAGCAATGGCAAACTACTGAACGTATAAGTGGTGCCTAGAAAATCAACGACTTGTTTACTGTGGTTGATGGCTACGTCCTTTGGGATATGCCACGATTTTCACTTGTATAGTACGTCTACACTGATATCGTCAGCATATGGATACGTACATAAGCTAGCAAGCGGTACAAACATCACGTGACTTGCTCAGTCTGTGTTGTGTTGTTTGTTACAACCGGCTGGTTGAAATAACTGAGATAAAAGTGAATACTGTATTCAGATTAGTAAAAGTTGCGTAAATAAATCAAGTTTCGCCTAAACACTTGACACGACTTTTGATTCAAAAACAAGCTTGCGTGATGTCGTCATGACCTCATGTCTTACCACAGCGGTTCTCAAGCCGGGTATCAGCAACACCAGTATTATAATTCTCAATTTTATTCTACTTCAGTGATCTCTAGTCATGCGCTTAGTTTACTGTGGGCCACAACTACTGGGCAGACAGCTTCAGGTCTGTCAGGTTTCTACTTCAGTGATCTCTAGTCATGCGCTTAGTTTACTGTGGACCACAAACTACTGGGCAGACAGCTTCAGGTCTGTCAGGTTTCTACTCAGTGATCTCTAGTCATGCGCTTGGTTTACTGTGGACCACAAACTACTGGGCAGACAGCTTCAGGTCTGTCAGGTTTCTACTTCAGTGATCTCTAGTCATGCGCTTAGTTTACTGTGGACCACAAACTACTGGGCGTACAGCTTCAGGTCTGTCAGGTTTCCTCTTCAGTGATCTCTAGTCATGCGCTTGGTTTACTGTGGACCACAAACTACTGGGCAGACAGCTTCAGGTCTGTCAGGTTTCCTACTTCAGTGATCTCTAGTCATGCGCTTAGTTTACTGTGGACCACAAACTACTGGGCAGACAGCTTCAGGTCTGTGAGGTTTCTACAAAGCTTAGTTTTTAGGTCAATAATGTTAATAATCCAAAGAGATCTCAAGAAGATTAGCAATAGCAATCAAGAAGTTAAACACAATGAAGAACATGTGGCAAAGCACCAGCAAAATACTAAAATTAAAAATATTGAGAGCATGCATTTTCCCAGTGGCTACTTATGGTTGTGAATCATGGACTATTACACAAAAATTAAGAACGAAAATCCAGTCCTTCGAAACTAAATGCTACAGAAAGATCCTACGAATACCATGGACAGAAAAACGAAAGAACACTGATGTCCTGAAAGAACTAAATGTTAAAGAAAATTGGCTGATAAACAACATACTATACAGAAAAATTACATACTTTGGTCACATCAAGCGTCATGATGGCCTGGAAAGAACAATACTAGAGGGCAGGGTGCCAGGATGCAGAGGCAGACCAAGAAGAAGATGGCTACAAGATATTAAAGAAACCATGAAATGACCATTGGTGAATGGGTGAACAACCGAATCACGATAAAGAAACCATGAATATGACTTGTGAATGGGTGAACTAGCAGAGCAGAGGAACAGATGCTAAAGGCAAGTCCATAAGGATACGCACCTTGATGATGAATGTTAATAATACTGAAGGGTGCTCGACTATCCTGGAAACCATAAAGAAAACAGCCAGAGACCGGGAAAAGTGGCGAACAACTGTTGAGGACCATGCTCACGAGAGGAAAGAAATAATAATAATAAAACAAAAGTAGAAACAAAGATCTTAGTAAAAATATATGAAAGCGATAATTATGGCTAAGAACCATAACTCTGAACGCAATATCTTGTTTGATGGAACATTTTTAAAACGAGTAAAGCGAGTTAAATATTTAGATACCTTGATTGATTGGTAGATCGTTGCACTTTGGTGAATAAGTATGTGCACTCCGATATCTTTCTTCCACTGGAAAATCTCAGTAACAGTGCACGAATTTGATAGAACCGGCGAGGGTCAGCGATGTAATTTTAAAGAAGGTAACGATTTTTGTAGCAATTTAATTTACCAGTTTTGTTAATGAATTCTGCATAGTCAGCGACTTTGAGGCAGGCCCTTACTTACTTATTACTCTTCTTTGCGTTCGTTCTTTGCGACTAATTTTAATCACACTTTGTGATATGTTTGATCTTTGCCAAGAACGTGTATACGTTGCACATTGGTTTGGTAGGCCTCTAAACGCATAGACTTCTACACGTTTAGAACACATGCATCCGATTTCAGCCAAACCTCCGTATCCGCCTCTTACGACATGCATGGCAGGTAACAGTGGTTCTATTCTTTACACCCCAAATTTGGGCCCCGGTAACCACTCGGACGAAATTCTATTGATGTGGAAATCTGATTCATGCAACCTTAGCATTGGTGTGTTTTACGTCACATATTCAGCACCATTTGGAGCTCTGGTGCTTATCCTTCGGCGATGTGTCCAGTTTCAGCCAGGGTTTACTCGGTTCGCTCTCCGTTCTGTAGCTATCTAGTGTTTGTTACGGTGTGGGGTAGTTAGCCCCACCTCCAACCTTCTTAGACACCTCTTACGACATGCGTGGCAGGTAACAGTGGTTCTATTCTTTACACCCCAACTTTGGGACCCGGCAACCACTCGGGAGCTTACTTACTTATTACTCTCCGTTCCTCGTGGAGCATAGGACCTCAACAGTTGTTCACTTTTCTGTCTCTCTCGTTGTTTCTTTATGCGCCCCGACGCATACGGAGTTCGTGCACTACAGCTGAAATCTTCCTGTGTAAGAAAGAGATTGGAGCACACATGGTTAATTACCGAAGTGCAATGATGATAGTCATGTCAATCAATCAATCAAACTTCTTTGTCCCATTAATACGAACATAATAAAAGTCAATCTTTGACAGTACACACACAAAACAGACAAGAAAAAAATGTGTAGGCTACGGAGATGGTGTTTTACAGACAAATGTCAACAATTCTCCACAGTTTGAGAATACATTGACTGTCCTGTCGCGAAACGTGGTATTATTTCACTGCATTCATGTTTCAATTAGGCCTTATTTGTAGGGGGATGGGGTCCTCTCCCACCCCGTCCCTTCCTCTCTCTAACAGAATCACATAAGTTCAACATCTTTGAGGTCCAGGTAGAAACCACAGGACTTTCATAACTCCCTAATAATGTTTCTCCCCTCCTCCTCCACCTGCCCAACTGCCATTCTAAATTTACGGATGTTGATCGCTGAAAAGAAAGAGCAAAGACATTCTATTGTGTGCTCTGAAAGACTTTGTCCCGCCTCTACAACAATCTCAAAATGTTCTGAATTGAAAGGAGAGTTACTTCCCCTCTAGCTGATGTTTTCAAGTTTTCATAACATACAAAATCATTTCATCGTTAGCGAAACAAATTTGTTTTCCTTGGTGGGCGGTGGCTACCAGGCAATGAAACATCTGATTCTTTCCTCTAATCCTGTTTTGCCTCACAGTTTCACGATAAGAAGAGATTTCTGCTTCTTCGAGCTCTTCATATCGAACACTCTGATTTGTATATGATCTTAGCCTAAGAGCGATTGTACGATGTGCAAGTATGCCAGCCCATTAGAATTCTGCGACGATTTTTATTTACTAGGTAGATTCGCTAGGCCCTTACCTTAGACGCCTCTTCTGACATGCCTTGTATGTCGCAGTGTTACTATTCTTGGCTCCCCTTGCGAGTCCTGGAAACACAAGGGCGTGGGAGAAGAGATTTCTAACACGGGCTTTTGTGTGCACTTCATAAACAGTGTTTTTATTCACATCTGTTATCTCCGATCCCCCTTTTACGTGTATGGCCTTTTGTTTTGTATACACTTTATCGGAGTATCATTGCTCTTTGAGGCGCATTGTCTGTTGGTAATCTACGTTTGTGACCGAACCATTAAATTTGTTGTTTCTTGATGAAGTTCAAGTAGTTCAATAATGAAGCAAGTATTTTACCAATATGTGTTCGACCCCCGACTTTTCACACAAAGCACGGGCTGCTAGTGCGCACTCTATAAAAAAGTTAATTGCATATCCTTTACAGGACTTTGCGAATCAACCCCAGCTTTTTTTTTAACGCTGTTTGTGATTTTTCTAGGTATTATTACGATCAGTAGTTTGCCATTGCTTTTTGAACGGGTGGCGCCATCGTCCTTGTGTAAAAATCCACACGAAACAATTTGCAACCAAATTATCCGCAGCGTGATTTGAACTCAGAAAGTCGGGGTTAATAGACCGAGTCACTATCCCTAAGCCACAGACGCCACCCCGTACTCTATACTCACTGCAAAAATACTTTACGAATTCTTTGAATTTCGAAATATATAGAACAGCGAGCGCTGATCTGATTCTGCTATGCTGACTTCATTCTCTGTTACTGTATTCGAGGAGAAATCGTAGGCAGCAGGTAATCGAGTTTTGTTAAAGTTTACGTAGTCGTAAACACGACCAGGCCAAAGTGGTGACACATATTTATGAAGGCAGGTTCAAAATAGGTGAAAAGTGAATCAGGGGCGTGAAAGTACGTGGTGGGGACTTGTTTACGGGAAGGCGTTAGGTTGCGTACTCTTAAGAGAATGTCAGAAACGTAGTGTGAGGTCATTTTGTTAGTTATGTGAGCAATAGGCGAGAGAAGGACGGCGAGAGAGGGGCGAGGGGCGGGAGGAGATAAGCATAGCGAGAGAACGACATAGTCTCTCTGTGGCGTAGAGTTTAGGTGCTTGTCTCCCGGGCTAAAGGTACCAGGTTCGCTCCCTCGTGCAGAAATATGGATATTTTTACAGAGGTACCTGATCTTAGTGTAGGTGAGATCGAGTTCCTAGTCCTATTGGAAACTGACACGTAGGTCCAGTGTTCAATTTGAGCACGTAAAAGAACTCTTGGCATTTAAAAGTCGAGAAGAGCAGGCTGGAAAGCGCTGCCGGCACAATTTATTGGAAATGATTTAAAAATAACATTCCTACAAAATATCTTCACCATCTTCAAAATTACATCTGGGATCCTCGCCGGTGCTACGGAGTTCGTGTACCGCAGCTGAGATCTGCCTGTGTAAGAAAGAGATCAGAGCACACATGGTTACTCACCGAAGTGCAATGCAAGTGGTCCTATCAATCAATCCATCAATCAATACTGAGAGAGAAAAAGAGAAATTTAGAGACATTGAGAGAGAGAGAGAGAGAGAGAGAGTGTGTGAGAGAGAGAAAGAGAGAGAGAAAGAGAGAGAAAGAGTGAGAGTTAAAGAGAGAGAGAGTGCTACAAAAAGAAATCATAGAGGAAGTTCTAGATTTTGTATACCTTGCACGTACATTCACTTCAATGATCCAGCGGCACTTGAGCTTTTGCCCTTCGGCCCATACGTACATTCACCAGACGATGATACGGAAATGGAGTTTCTTTCTTTTGTCTTTCTCTGCTCGGTTGCCGTTAGGTGTCGCATGTTTTACTGATGATTCGTTTCCGAGATAGTGCACGATCGGTAGCTTGATGTGCTGTGATATTGTGGAGTTTTAAGATGTTTGTAACTCCATCAATCCATCTTTTTCTTAGTCTGTACCTTCCTCTTTTTTATTTCATTTTATTCTTGGAAAAAAAAACTTTGAAAAAATTACGAAAGCAAGTCATACTTTCACCATGCTCAACACAATCTGGAAAGCAAAATGATTAAGCCTTTTAAAGAAGCTTGAAATATATAGAAGCAATGTCCTGGGAGTCTTATTATACTGTAATGAGTGCTGGTATATGAAACACAATATCATACACTAGCTAGTGACATTCCAAAATACATGCTTAAGAAAAACTCTGCATACTTTCTGGCCATATTCGATAACAAATGAAGGATTTTCAAAACTAACAGTAGTACTGCTGCCTTGTAGTTTGATTGGGGACAATCAAAGGCTAGTGGAGCAAACCGTACACCAAACTGGACGGTATGCAAACCAAGCAGTCCATTAAAAGGACGGGTATAGCTGGGCAGATGACGCTCATCATCCCGGGAGGGCAGGTCGTCTAATGGTCGCTGCCCTGAAAGAAAATAGCAACCTGCTGCCTTGTGGGTTTGAGCTGGGGACAACAAAAGGCTAACGGAGAGCGAACACAGTAAACGCTGGTTGAAATCGAGCACACCGCGAAGGATAAGCACCTGAACTTTAATAGGTACTGAAGGATGTGCGCGTACAACCGTTCTTGATGTTTGGCTGCTTATATATCACAATAGAAGGATAAAAGCGGCCTAAGAACGATCGCGAGAGAGAGAGAAAAAAAACTAACAGTACAACATTGAAGACCCCAATTAACAGACGAAGATCGAGATGGATCAGTCTTGTATGCCAGTAGGGGCATTGGCTAGAATAGCTCTCCGATGGACAGTGGATAGGAAAAAAAGACATGGAAGTCCAAAGGAAACATGAATAAGAACTGTGGAAAGAGTTGAAAGCTTGTGGTCTGGAGTAAGAAACAATTGGTAGTAATAATGCATAACGTCAACATTGGAAATCTCTTGTGGTAGCCATGTTTGTCAAACGGAACATGAAGAGGATATATATAAATAAATGACAAAATGGCTGGATACAAGTCTCGTATGCTCGTATATTCAATACCTCAACATTAGTCCCATGGGCTGCTAAAATGACTAATGTTGAGGTGTTGAATGAGATCAAGACACAGATAAAGCTTATCATCAATATAAGAAAGAGACAGTCATCATTTTTCGGGCATGTGATGAGGAGGGAGGTTTAGAACACATTGTGACAGCCGGTAAAATCGAGGGTAGACCAGACAGAGGAAGACAGAGAGAGAAAATTTTGGATAGTCTGACTTCATGGTACGGTAGAGCGTCAACATCTGAGTTGATAGCAAACACCAACGACTGAGATTTGTGGAGATTCATGATCGCCTACGCCAGCCGGCGCGGCACCTGATGATGATGATAAGAGAAACTACAAAGAATATATATATACTGCGTTTACTTGTGCTCAATACTTTCAGAAAACTCAATGTATCAATGACAGAGCCCTTACACAGTAGCTGCGGTGACGATTCTGAAAAACGTCCCAGACTTCTTCTTTGAACGCTCCATATCGACCACTTGTTAACCACTCTATGCGATTTGTATGTGATCTGAGCCTTAGAGCGCATGTACATTGTGCCAGTTATGCGCCTACAAGTAGGCCAACACATCCGATTTCTGCGATGCTTTTTATTTACTAGGTAGCTTTCCTAGGTCCTACCTCAGTCGCCTCTTACGACATGCCTTGTAGGTCGCAGTGGTACTATTCTTTGCTCCCTTGTGGGCCCCGGTACCACACGGACGTATCTGGAACTGAACACCGTTCTTTATATGAGAAAAACCAGCTCACTTTCACTGAGCGTTTCGATTAAATTCATTTGAAACACAGGAAAGTCAACAATCTGTGTTATGAGCCTGACTCTGCGTCTAGCTGAGGTGGGGTCGGCTAGTCTCTCTTAGGAAGAGCGAATTGTGAAAATTAGTAACCTGCTGATGACCTGTAGAACACCCTAGCCAACCCTGTCCCCCAGTCATGAAGACATGGCAACTTTCAACGTGAGATCCAAGTCTAACGGAGCTCTGGTTCGCCTAGAGGAGGGACAACTGTTGAGTTCTCATGCTCCACGATGAGCGTAGATGAATAATAAAGCAAGAATAGAATAATGTACTGAAGAAGAATAGAATAATGTACTGAAGGAGAATAGAATAATGTACTGAAGAAGAATAGAATAATGTACTGAAGAAGAATAGAATAATGTACTGAAGAAGAATAGAATAATGTACTGAAGGAGAATAGAATAATGTACTGAAGAAGAATAGAATAATGTACTGAAGAAGAATAGAATAATGTACTGAAGAAGAATAGAATAATGTACTGAAGAAGAATAGAATAATGTACTGAAGAAGAATAGAATAATGTACTGAAGAAGAATAGAATAATGTACTGAAGGAGAATAGAATAATGTACTGAAGAAGAATAGAATAATGTACTGAAGGAGAATAGAATAATGTACTGAAGAAGAATAGAATAATGTACTGAAGAAGAATAGAATAATGTACTGAAGAAGAATAGAATAATGTACTGAAGAAGAATAGAATAATGTACTGAAGAAGAATGAGATAATGTACTGAAGAAGAATAGAATAATGTACTGAAGAAGAATATAATAATGTACTGAAGAAGAATAGAATAATGTACTGAAGAAGAATAGAATAATGTACTGAAGGAGATATAGAATAATGTACTGAAGAAGAATAGAATAATGTACTGAAGAAGAATAGAATAATGTACTGAAGAAGAATAGAATAATGTACTGAAGAAGAATAGAATAATGTACTGAAGAAGAATAGAATAATGTACTGAAGAAGAATAGAATAATGTACTGAAGAAGAATAGAATAATGTACTGAAGAAGAATAGAATAATGTACTGAAGGAGAATAGAATAATGTACTGAAGAAGAATAGAATAATGTACTGAAGAAGAATAGAATAATGTACTGAAGAAGAATATAATAATGTACTGAAGAAGAATAGAATAATGTACTGAAGAGAATAGAATAAATGTACTGAAGAAGAATAGAATAATGTACTGAAGAAGAATAGAATAATGTACTGAAGAAGAATATAATAATGTACTGAAGAAGAATAGAATAATGTACTGAAGAAGAATAGAATAATGTACTGAAGAAGAATATAATAATGTACTGAAGAAGAATAGAATAATGTACTGAAGAAGAATAGAATAATGTACTGAAGAAGAATAGAATAATGTACTGAAGAAGAATAGAATAATGTACTGAAGGAGAATAGAATAATGTACTGAAGAAGAATAGAATAATGTACTGAAGGAGAATAGAATAATGTACTGAAGAAGAATAGAATAATGTACTGAAGAAGAATAGAATAATGTACTGAAGGAGAATAGAATAATGTACTGAAGAAGAATAGAATAATGTACTGAAGGAGAATAGAATAATGTACTGAAGAAGAATAGAATAATGTACTGAAGAAGAATAGAATAATGTACTGAAGAAGAATAGAATAATGTACTGAAGGAGAATAGAATAATGTACTGAAGAAGAATAGAATAATGTACTGAAGAAGAATAGAATAATGTACTGAAGAAGAATATAATAATGTACTGAAGAAGAATAGAATAATGTACTGAAGAAGAATAGAATAATGTACTGAAGAAGAATAGAATAATGTACTGAAGAAGAATAGAATAATGTACTGAAGAAGAATAGAATAATGTACTGAAAAGAATAGAATAATGTACTGAAGAAGAATAGAATAATGTACTGAAGAAGAATAGAATAATGTACTGAAGGAGAATAGAATAATGTACTGAAGAAGAATAGAATAATGTACTGAAGAAGAATAGAATAATGTACTGAAGGAGAATAGAATAATGTACTGAAGAAGAATAGAATAATGTACTGAAGGAGAATAGAATAATGTACTGAAGAAGAATAGAATAATGTACTGAAGAAGAATAGAATAATGTACTGAAGAAGAATAGAATAATGTACTGAAGGAGAATAGAATAATGTACTGAAGAAGAATAGAATAATGTACTGAAGAAGAATAGAATAATGTACTGAAGAAGAATAGAATAATGTACTGAAGAAGAATAGAATAATGTACTGAAGGAGAATAGAATAATGTACTGAAGAAGAATAGAATAATGTACTGAAGAAGAATAGAATAATGTACTGAAGAAGAATAGAATAATGTACTGAAGGAGAATAGAATAATGTACTGAAGAAGAATAGAATAATGTACTGAAGGAGAATAGAATAATGTACTGAAGAAGAATAGAATAATGTACTGAAGGAGAATAGAATAATGTACTGAAGAAGAATAGAATAATGTACTGAAGGAGAATAGAATAATGTACTGAAGAAGAATAGAATAATGTACTGAAGGAGAATAGAATAATGTACTGAAGAAGAATAGAATAATGTACTGAAGAAGAATAGAATAATGTACTGAAGAAGAATAGAATAATGTACTGAAGGAGAATAGAATAATGTACTGAAGAAGAAGAGAATAATGTACTGAAGGATCTGAATGTTTTGTGGTTTGAATCCTGTTTTTATTTTTTTAATCCTCTAATACTTTTTCACTGTCTGTTTACTGATCACATTCATTGGCTTCGGTGCTTCCCACGGGTTCTTATAACATCACATTCATTGGCTTCGGTGCTTCCCACGGGTTCTTATACCATCACATTCATTGACTTCTGTGCTTCCCCACGGGGGTTTTATAACATCACATTCATTGACTTCGGTGCTTCCCCACGGGGTTTCTTATAACATCACATTCATTGGCTTCGGTGTTTCCCCTGTGGTTTCTTAAACTCCTTATTCTCTTCTCAAATGAAGTTACTTCATGTTTAAATATTTCTTCGCTCCACTGCAACCTTTTCACAAACTCGAATTTTGCTCCTATCTGAGTTATTTCCGTGCAACTTTAAGGATCGCCGCCTATGGAAATAGAAACGACTCCTTTGTCAAAATGGGAAAAATGTCAGTTTTCACCCCTCCCCTTTCCTTTTTCTTAAAAAAAAAAAAATATCACGCCATACATTAACATGCAATTAGCAATGTGTACCAGTCATCGTTTCATTCAAGAATTTTATGTTGGAATTAATGAAGCCTTACTCGGTTGTCTAACACGGGTCAAGGCCGTTGTCAAAACGACATACCTCAAGGGGACAGCACCACTAAACTGATTTGTCAACTCTATGGACATGAGTTATCCCGCACCCAATCCACATTGAATGAAAATCGTGGCATATCCTTTTACAGGACTTCGACATCAACTACAGTAAACAAGTCGTTGATTTTCTAGACACCATTTAAACATTCAGTAGTTTGCTATTGCTTTCTGAACGGTGTGGTATATTTTTACCGTTCGTAAAAATCCACTGGAACAAATTTGATTCCAAATTGCTATTATATGAATAATCTTCTTCTTCAAACGCTCTATATCGACCACCTGTTAAACCACTTTTAGTGATGTGTATATGATCTGGGCCTAAGAGCGATTGTACGGTGTGCCAGTTATGCTCCTACATGTAGGCCAGCACATCCGATTTCTACGACGCTTTTTTATTTACTAGATAGCATCCCTCGGCCCCTACCTCAGTCGACTCTTACGACATGCCTTGTAGGTCACAGTGTTACTATTCTTTGCTCCCCTTACGAGCCTCGGCAACACACGGGCGAAACAACAAATACTAATATTGTTGCAATCATATTTTCTTAACTAGACAAACATTAAATTCATTCAAGATGTCTCATTTTGACACACACCGCTCGTTTCATCCACAATTTCATCCGCAGAGAAACGCCACTGCACAAGCTGTAAAACCTCTATAAATCCACATGTCAACAAAATATTTTTTGTCGCAAAATGATTTTCAAATTATTATTATTACGCAAAAAGACAAAAATTACCAACCGCCTACACATTCTTCACAAAACTAACAAAAATGTCAGAGAAGCAACTTGTGGACTTGTGTAGGTCAGTATCATCTGATTGGATGTTGCGTAATGATGAGAAAATGTATTGATTTTGAGACTTGTCGTCTGTCTCTGCCGGCAGAAGTGATGATTGCGGAATATGCACTTGGTATTTCGACATAACACGAAAATATAAATCTAAAATGACATAACTCGAGACATCTGTCGACAATTTATGTCGCACACTTTTCTGCTGATCTAGGTCTATAATTGAAGCCAATTATGGACAATTAAGTATAATTTGTTGAACTAGTAGAGTATATTCGATACTGTTATTGTATACATAATTCTTGTTTGCAAAGACACATTTTTATCTTTAGTAAGTAAATTTGTTTCATCGGCCCGGTTAGCTCAGTCGGTAGAGCATCAGACTTTTAATCTGAGGGTCAAGGGTTCAAGTCCCTTATCGGGCGCGTATAATTTTTTGGGGTTATGTTTTTCTGTGGCTACGTGTTTCGAAGTCCGTGGGTTCGAATCCAGAGTTCTGTTCGTAAGTGTATTTTTTTTCCCTCCAGAAACCCTTACGATTTCTGCAAGAGCTACGGAGTTCGTGCTTTGGAAAATACTTTCGGCGGGTGGCATGCCACCATGAATTTCGCCGGCACGTGATCATTAGCGCAGCGTGTTATCAACTTGGCTATCGGTGACCTCAATTATGCATAATAATAAAGTTACTTTCTGCTTACCGACTTTAAGTTGGTCTTACATCTGGGCGTATTCTTTTACTAGTATGTTGTCTGATTCTCTGATATACAACGCCAGTTTAATGACTCCTTGAACTGACTAACTGACACAATAGCACTTTAGTGATCAGTGTCACCCATCATATTAGAAGGGTATCGCCCGAATGGTTACCGGGGCCCAAATTTGGAGTGTAAAGAATAGAATCACTGTTACCTGTCACGCATGCCGTAAGAGGTGAGTAAGGAGATTTGAAGGAAATCGGATGCACATGTCCTAAACGTAGAAGTCTACGCGCTTAGTAAGAGATTTAAAGAAATCGGATGCACATGTCCTAAACGTAGAAGTCTAGCGCTTAGGGCCTACCAAACCAATGTGCAACGTTCTTGGCAAAGATCAAACCTATCACAAAAAGTGATTAAAATTGGTCGTAAAGAACGAACACAAAGTAGAAGAAGAAGAAGGGTATGAATGCTGATGGTTCCAGTGGCTCACCCATTTTTGTAACCCTGTGTATTCAGATTTACTAAAGAAAAATTTGATTACAAACTTTTAGAATTATATTTATATGTACCTCAAATCATAATCTGATAGTTGAGATAGTTAAACAAGTTGGATATATTCCCACTAGCCATTACTAACAAAAGACAATGCAATGTTCCCTCTAGCCATTACTTAGACAATGCAATGTTCCCTCTAGCCATTACTAACAATATACAATGCAATGTTCCTCTAGCCATTACTAACAATAGACAATGCAATGTTCCTCTAGCCATTACTAACAATGCAATGTTCCCACTAGCCATTACTAACAATAGACAATGCAATGTTCCTCTAGCCATTACTAACAATGCAATGTTCCTCTAGCCATTACTAACAATAGACAATGCAATGTTCCTCTAGCCATTACTAACAATGCAATGTTCCTCTAGCCATTACTAACAATAGACAATGCAATGTTCCTCTAGCCATTACTAACAATGCAATGTTCCCTCTAGCCATCACTAACAATAGACAATGCAATGTTCCTCTAGCCATTACTAACAATAGACAATGCAATGTTCCTCTAGCCATTACTAACAATAGACAATGCAATGTTCCTCTAGCCATTACTAACAATGCAATGTTCCTCTAGCCATTACTAACAATAGACAATGCAATGTTCCTCTAGCCATCACTAACAATAGATAATGCAATGTTCCTCTAGCCATTACTAACAATGCAATGTTCCACTAGCCATTACTAACAATAGACAATGTAATGTTCCTCTAGCCATTACTAACAATGCAATGTTCCTCTAGCCATTACTAACAATGTAATGTTCCTCTAGCCATTACTAACAATGCAATGTTCCCTCTAGCCATTACTAACAATAGACAATGTAATGTTCCCTCTAGCCATTACTAACAATGCAATGTTCCTCTAGCCATTACTAACAATGCAATGTTCCCTCTAGCCATTACTAACAATGCAATGTTCCCTCTAGCCATTACTAACAATGCAATGTTCCTCTAGCCATTACTAACAATGCAATGTTCCTCTAGCCATTACTAACAATGCAATGTTCCTCTAGCCATTACTAACAATGCAATGTTCCTCTAGCCATTACTAACAATGACAATGTAATGTTCACTAGCCATTACTAACAATGCAATGTTCCTCTAGCCATTACTAACAATAGACAATGCAATGTTCCCTCTAGCCATTACTAACAATGTAATGTTCCTCTAGCCATTACTAACAATGCAATGTTCTCTAGCCATTACTAACAATAGACAATGTAATGTTCCTCTAGCCATTACTAACAATAGACAATGCAATGTTCCCTCTAGCCATCACTAACAATGCAATGTTCCTCTAGCCATCACTAACAATAGACAATGCAATGTTCCCTCTAGCCATCACTAACAATAGACAATGCAATGTTCCTCTAGCCATCACTAACAATAGACAATGCAATGTTCCTTCTAGCCATTACTAACAATAGACAATGCAATGTTCCTCTAGCCATTACTAACAATAGACAATGCAATGTTCCCTCTAGCCATTACTAACAATAGACAATGCAATGTTCCTCTAGCCATTACTAACAATAGACAATGCAATGTTCCTCTAGCCATCACTAACAATAGATAATGCAATGTTCCTCTAGCCATCACTAACAATAGACAATGCAATGTTCCCTCTAGCCATCACTAACAATAGACAATGCAATGTTCCTCTAGCCATCACTAACAATAGACAATGCAATGTTCCTCTAGCCATTACTAACAATAGACAATGCAATGTTCCTCTAGCCATCACTAACAATAGACAATGCAATGTTCCTTCTAGCCATTACTAACAATAGACAATGCAATGTTCCTCTAGCCATCACTAACAATGCAAGTTCCTCTAGCCATCACTAACAATAGACAATGCAATGTTCCTCTAGCCATCACTAACAATAGACAATGCAATGTTCCTCTAGCCATCACTAACAATAGACAATGACATGTTCCTCTAGCCATCACTAACAATAGACAATGCAATGTTCCTTCTAGCCATTACTAACAATAGACAATGCAATGTTCCCTCTAGCCATTACTAACAATAGACAATGCAATGTTCCTCTAGCCATTACTAACAATAGATAATGTAATGTTCCCTCTAGCCATTACTAACAATAGACAATGCAATGTTCCTCTAGCCATTACTAACAATGCAATGTTCCCACTAGCCATTACTAACAATAGACAATGCAATGTTCCTTCTAGCCATCACTAACAATAGACAATGCAATGTTCCTCTAGCCATCACTAACAATAGACAATGCAATGTTCCTCTAGCCATCACTAACAATAGACAATGCAATGTTCCTCTAGCCATCACTAACAATAGACAATGCAATGTTCCCTCTAGCCATCACTAACAATAGACAATGCAATGTTCCTCTAGCCATCACTAACAATAGACAATGCAATGTTCCCTCTAGCCATCACTAACAATAGACAATGCAATGTTCCTTCTAGCCATCACTAACAATAGACAATGCAATGTTCCCTCTAGCCATCACTAACAATAGACAATGCAATGTTCCTCTAGCCATCACTAACAATAGACAATGCAATGTTCCTCTAGCCATCACTAACAATAGACAATGCAATGTTCCTCTAGCCATCACTAACAATAGATAATGTAATGTTCCCTCTAGCCATCACTAACAATAGACAATGCAAATTCAGTAGTTTTGTTTACTTGTTTCTTTGTTCTCTGCTCTTCGTGGACATAGGACCTCAACAGTTGTCTTTCTCTTTCCCGCTCGTTTCTTAATGGTTTTCCAGAATTATCCAACATTCTTCAGTTCCTCAAGTCTGTTTGAGGTGTTCTTTTTTTCTGTTTCCTTTGCAGGTTCAACTCAAGTTGTCTAGTGTTACTGCACCGACTATGTCTTCCACATGGTATGCCACATGACCCACCGCTATTTTCTCCTCCTAACCTAGGTCATCCTGGATTCCTACCCTATTCTAACCCACAGGTCTATGTTTGCCATTCTGCCTATCATCTCAGTCTGAGAATCTACAATATTCCCATAGACATTCAAAAGAGTAAATCCATATATGAATATAACAACAGCAGCTAATGAATGGAAAATCATAACGACAGAGATGAGGTGTCTTAGAAGAGCTGCAGGTGTGACAATAAGAGACAAAATTTGAAATGAAGAAATCAAAAGACTGGATGTGAAACCAGTCATGCAATTCATAAAAGAACAACAGATTAAATGGTTTGGACACCTGACAAGAATGCCCTGGTATCGCCTACCACAGAGAGCCACACAGAAAAAGTATAATGAGTACAAAGCAAGAGGAAGAACACGCAAAAGATGGAGCCACTGCATCGAGAACAGCCTTACGAATATGAATATCAGCTTACCAAGTGCCTTAAAACAAGCACACACAAGATCACTACATTCCCCCTCCAACACTTCTACAAAGAAGTAAATGGTGGAAGAAAAGAAATCCAGCCAAGACCCTGAATGTTGGAAGTATCTATATATATATATATATATCACCAACCGAGTCAGTGAACCAGACCCGATCAAGACCATCTTTCAAGGGGTTTTGTGGCTAAGTGGTTACGCCCTTGCCCATAGTTCAAATCCCTATCGCGCTGTACTGTTCTCGAGTGAATTTTTTCCCCAGACATCTAGGATTGTTGCTGGAGCTACAGAGCTCATGCAATACTCTCGGCAGGTGGCATGCCATTTCTGCAGAGAGGACAAGTCATATGGGGTCAAACCCGGTGCTAGGTTCTAAGAGCATATTTTCAGAGCCAACAAAGATGACACAGAATCTAGCTATTCTGGATCTTCCAAAGCAGTGATACAAACAATTAAACACACAAAGAAACAAAGATAAAACACATGTAAGTTTAAAATGCATAAACAGTTTATTTCTAAAGTAACGTGTGGCTGTATTTTCTTCCTGACTGTTTCCACAGATCATATATTTACAACAAATTTACGGCACACAACCACGTCCAGGGAGGTAACCATTAATATTTCAACAGTTGCTGCATACTGGCTTGAGATTTATTGCTTATGTTCCCTGCTAAGTAAGAGACACAAATATACAAATACTAACAGAATTTAATATCTAAATACAAAATGACAACACCACTTAATAAAACTTAAAGCATATTTGCTCTTTCAGGTAAATATTAAAAATATTGACTTATTTGTTTAATCAGTTAAAACTCTCAGCCGGATATTTTCAATTTTTGAATTCCATTAAATCTTCACAGATTAATATTTTTGTACAAATATAACTACAGATTCTTGCCCTTAGTTAAATAGTTAGTTTTTTTTGGCCAAACAATAAAGTAGTTTCAAACCAAAATAGTTCAGCTTGAAGTTAATGAGAGATAATTTGCTACACTGCCATTTGTATAAGATCAAAGTGAAGTGACCAGCGTTTTTTATTCTCGATCCAATATTAGGAGGAGCCTTCAAATAACAAACTGATACACCCTTACACAAATGCTGAGTAATTCTCTCTGAAAGGATAGGACACCGAGCTTACTTCTGCTGTTAGGTTCAGTTGTACACTTTGCTGTTGGGTTCAAGGTCAATTGTAGATTTATGCTGTTAGGTTCGAGGTCAGTTGTAAAAATCTGACCAGTACCAAGTGTGATCTTAGAGTGTCCACTATGTTCATTGACAAAAGTGTCGGTTATTGTGACTATAAAACAAATAGTTACCTCCCCCACCCCTTCATTCCTCCATAATATATACAATTGACAGATGGCAAACCAGGAATGTGCTTCCTTCTTTACGTCTCTCACATTCATACATTCATCATACAATTCATTTGTTCTCTCATTTCTGATATTTACACAAGTCATTGTCGTTCAAAGTCTCTCTGTACATTCTGATACACTGATCAAAACATGCATACCCTTCTGTTTTCTGGAGTTCCTTGTGAACATAACGGAGACATATATCAAAATATTTCTGAAATTCTACTTATCAACTTGATGTCTCCGTGATCAAAGTATGTTCTACATGCAACAAGCCTTCCCTCTTGTTTCATGGAGAACAGAATCTTGTGATTGATATTTATTACTGTGAATAAAAATCCATTATGATTATACTGTCTGGCCGAATGAGGAGAATCTGGCCGAATGGATTAGACGTGGCTCCCATTTGGACTCCCCGCACAGGTTCCCTCCTTATCGGAGATTGAACCCGGGTTCGATCCCTGGTAAGGCCAAGGAGATGTTTCCTGTGGGGGGGGGCATAATGAAAAATCATAACCTGAACAGGTTCGCCGAGTGATGTGGTAAAGATCATGCCAGCCACCTTTACTTTCTAGCGCTTTTCCTGGTACCTAATTGAGGCTGTGACGACATTAGAGCAATTACGGTTGGAAAAAATTTGGAATTTAATTCAGACCACTAGGCTAAGAAGCAAGTTCACTAACAACTACACTACTGCAACTCTCCCTGCAGCCTCTACTATTATAAATTTTCCAACGATCATTTTTCTATATTCTCAAACATGTTTTATTATCAACCTTCTCTCAGAGAAAACAAAAAAAAGAGACACGACAAGCACAAACTTCTGTTGAAACAAGTAAGGAGGAAAACAAGCCCATGAAACATTCAAGGCACCAAAACTTTCCAGCAAATTCTAAAATATATCTCTCAAGTTTCAATTAGACAGCAGCGGCAGAAGACGACAAGAATATCACATGTTTCTCGGACTGATAACAAAAATATACAATTTGCTGAACTCTCTAAATGGGCTACTCTAAGAATAAATTAGGTCGCGACAACAACACATTAAACTTTTCTCACACACAGACACACACGCGTTCAAATATTTCCATTTATAACATTTCTAACATTGCTAGTTTTATAAATATTTCATAACGACGTACAACTAAAACATAACAATACAAACAACATAAAGATACAACATGATAAAGCATACAAAATTGTTGTTGATTCAAGAAAATCATCTGATACTTTCAAGATGGCTGTTAATAAATAAAGAAAATCTTCTGACATTTTCAAGATAGCAGTAAATTGATTTTAAATTATCTAAAATAGAGAACAAGTCAAGATTGCAAGAAAGTTAAAAAAAATGGTAACAAACTTTGCTCAACGTAAAAAATGTTTTAGGTGGAAAGTGTTCTTAACTTTTAAAATAAAAACTAGTTTTATTAAATTTTTTATTTTAATTTAAAAAATTTTTTTAAATTTTAATTTAAAAAAAAATTATTTTTAATTTTATTTTGTTGAACAAAATTTTGATAAATTTGTTAGTACAATCTTGGAAAATGATTTTGATTTGTAATGTTGTGATTGACTAAATCAATTTTGATATCAAGATGAAAGCATGTGAATATGGTGGTGGTGGTATCACTGTTGTGTGGTTTACTGGAGAATTAGCCTCCTGATATGGCTGTAAAGTTGTATAGACTACAACCAATTGTTGATATCAAGATGAAAGTATGCGAATGTGGTGGTAGTAAAGTATGTGAATGTGGTGGTGGTAGTATCACTGATGTGTGGTTGTTAAACATACACTGGTGAATTAGCCTCCTGATCTGGCTGCAACGGCACAGAACAGGGGTGGCCACCATCATCAAAAAATCGTCTGAATGTGAATTCGAAAAAAGCATGTTCTGGATGCTTGCCATTTTCTAACTTTGAGTCGACTTTTTTCGATCCCTCCGAGTCATTAGTTCTTAGTTTATCTGGGTCAACCGGATCAAAATTGGAAGTATCTGTCAGGAATTTGATTGTGGGTTTTAAAGGTGCAGGGATTCTCCGTAAGCCTTCAAAATTTGTTCCTGTAAAGAACTTGTGTTCTTTCACCTCTGTGGCACCGTTTCGTCCAAGTCTGTTCTCAGGACCTTGTAATAACTGAATAATCAAGTCTGTGGTCACTGGTGTGATGTTGGTGCAATGGCGGATCGTCAACGTCTCCTTCCAGTTTATCACCTGGTCGTACAGATGAAAAATAAAACGTTTGAACAATATGAAATGAACATATTTGAAGCTAGCCATGGAGGGCTAACAAATATTAACATAAGAAACTTATAAAACTTTCATACAAATAAAACGTAGCTGATAAAAATAGGAATATGTTGAAACAAATGATATGAAATTATTATTCTTCGAATGCTCCATATTAACTATTTGTTAGCCACTCTTTATGATCTGTATGTGATCTGAGCCTAAGAGAGATTGTACATTGTGCCAGTTGTGTGCCTACAAGTAGGCCAGCACATCCGATGTCTGCGATTCTTTTTTACTTACTAAGGTAGCTTCACTAGGCCTCAACCTTAGTCGCCTCACAGTCACCTTGTAGGTCACAGTGTTACTATTTTTTGCACCCCTTGCAAGTCCTGGCAACACACATGCAATATGAAATTGTTGGAATTCTTTAATCAGTGTTTCTCAAATGAGTTGCATGAAACTCCAAACATGACTTTTGTTGTTTTGTTATGAAAGAACTATCACTGACAGACAATTTGTAAACAAATCTTTAACCGCCAAACAAGGGCTGATCTAAAACCAAGGTAAGATAGTAACAAAAGTTTCTTAGAATGTTTCTCGTCCAAGTGGTTACCGGGGCCCAAATTGGGGTGTAACGAATAGAACCATTGTTACCTGCCATGCATGTCGCAAGAGGCAACTAAGGAGGTTGGGCATGGGGCTAGCTACCCCACACCGTAAAAAATACTAGATGGCTACAGAACGGAAAGTGAACTGAGTAAACGCTGGCTGAAACTGGATCACCGAAGGATAAGCACCAGAGCTCCAAATGGTGTAGAAGATGTGACGTAAAACACTAATGCTAAGGCTGTATGAATCAGATTTCCACATGAATGGAATTTATGGGAGGTCTGGTACATCGGTCTGGGCAGTGGTCGAGTGAGAGAGAATGTTTCTACTTTGAGATAATTCAGAAAATGTCTAGTGATCAATGACTGCAAAGAAGATGAGGACAAACATCTAGTCCTATCAGAGATGGACACAAAAATTGGAGGTACTGTGTGCAAGCAACAGATCTTTAGGAAATCATAATTATTTCCCCATTTTTAATGCTATAAAAAATTATAAAACATCCCTAAATGGGGTGGGAGGAAGAGAAGAAGAGAGAGAGAGCAAGAGAGCGAGCAAAAACTTGTGGAAGTTTCCTAATTTAAAAAACAAAAAGTCTACAAATAACTGTTTTAAATAACGACAGATATTAACTGATAATACATACTTTATATTGTGTTTCTGCAGGGGATGAAGCGTAGAATGGTGGTTGACCAATCACCATCTCATAAAGAATTACACCAACACTCCACCAATCACAGGCCTTGGTATATCCTATGTACACAAAAATGATCCATGTTAACTATACAAGTTCAGAGATGACATGAAATCTGTTTAAAAACGATATGAAGTCTGTTTTATCTAATACAGTGGTTCTCAATGGGAGTCACATGATTATTTTGTCTAACGCTAAAGCTAAGAATAAGAATGAGAAAAAAGTATTTTTGACCCAAAAAGTAGACAATTATGGATATTCACATTCTGGGATAAAAGGAAGACAGCATAGAAAATGAATGAAAGATGTGATAGATGATTTGAGCATGACGGCAAGCAGAGGCAGAACAGGGTTAAGATGACAAGCAGAGGCAGAACAGGGTTAGGATGACAAGCAGAGGCAGAACAGGGTTAAGATGACAGCGAGGCAGACAAGGTTAGATGACAAGCGGAGGCAGACAGGGTAAGATGACAAGCAGAGGCAGACAAGGGTTAGGATGACAGCGGAGGCAGACAAGGGTTAGGATGCAAGCAGAGGCAGAACAGGTTAGGATGACAAGCAGAGGCAGAACAGGGTTAGATGAAAGCAGAGGCAGACAAGGGTTAGGATGACAGGAGGCAGACAAGGGTTAAGATGACAAGGAGCAGACAAGGGTAGATGACAAGGAGGCAGACAAGGGTTAGATGACAAGCGAGGCAGACAGGGTTAGGATGACAAGCGGAGGAGAACAGGTTAAGATGACAGCAGAGGCAGAACAGGGTTAGATGACACAGAGGCAGACAAGGGTTAGGATGACAAGCGGAGGCAGACAAGGGTTAGATGACAAGCGGAGGCAGACAGGGTTAGGATGAACAGGCAGACAAGGGTTAGATGACAAGCGGAGGCAGACAATTAAGATAGCGAGGCAGACAAGGGTTAGATGACAACAGAGGCAGACAAGGTTAGGATGACAAGTGGAGGCAGAAAGGTTAGAGACAAGCAAGACAAGGTTAATGACAACAGAGGCAGAAAGGTTAGATGAGCGAGGCAGACAAGGTAGATGACACGGAGGCAGACAGGGTTAGATGACAAGCGGAGGCAGACAGGGTTAGGATGACAACGAGGCAGACAATGGTTAAGATGACAGCGAGGCAGACAAGGGTTGGATGAGCGGAGGCAGAACAGGTTAAGAGCAGGAGGCAGAACAGGGTTAGGATGACAAGCAGAGGCAGACAAGGGTTAGGATGACAGCGGAGGCAGACAAGGTTAGGATGACGTGAGGCAGGATTGACAAGCAGAGGCAGACAAGGGTTAGGATGACGCGGAGGCGAAGGAAAAGCGGAGGCAGACAAGGGTTAGGATGACAAGCGGAGGCAGACAAGGGTTAGGATGACAAGCGGAGGCAGACAAGGGTTAGGATTGAAGGGTACAGTAATGTATGGCCCCCAGCAACATAAGGCCGACTAGCTCAGACAGGATAACCACAATTTCTATTAAATTGGAGTGTTTTTAAAAGTGTTTGATAGAACACTGTAAAGTTTTCTGCAATTTTACACAATTCTACGAGTCCATGGTTATTTATTAATGAAAAGTGTTAATAATACTTCTTCACCTTTCAACTCCCAACGGAGCACAGGTCTTCAACAAATTCTTCCAGCTTCTTCCTCTCTCTTGCCATCTCTTCCAATTCTTTCCATGTTTTACCTGTCCTTTTAATATCAGCCTCCAGCTCTCTTCTCCAGGTCTGTCTATGTCTTCCTCTACTCCTCTTTCCCTCGGGTTCCAAAACATGCCGTCCAATGCTTCCGGTCGGTCTTCTCAATGTATGTCCTATCCATCGCCAGCGTCTCTTCCTGAGCTCTTTCTCCACTGGTGTCTGCTTTGTTCTTTCTCTGTGTTCCTCGTTCATAATCTTGTCATACCATCTCAGTCCCTCTATTCTACGTAAACATCCATTTATGAAGGTCTGCAGTTTTCTGATGGTTTCCTTTGTTGTCTTCCATGTTTCCGAGCCATAGAACAGCAATGACTTTACATTTGGTTAATAATATTGATATTCCTTAATGTCAAACTTAACTTGTAACATAATATAACCTTGATTTAACATGTTGTGTTGTTATAAAATGAATTTGTCTTTATATATACAACAATACTGGAAGCGAGGGTCACCCGATGAGTTGTGGTCTTAGTTTTTCCTAGACATTTTACCTGGCTCATCGATGTATGTTATCGGCCATGAGTAAAAAGACAGGATTAGATGAGATTATCACCAATCTTCAAACTGTCTAACTTAATTTACTGTTTCGTTAGGCATGTGTCGCAGTATATTAAATGTCAATAGACGTTCTTATCGGGTTTGCTATCTTAGTCCGGTCCCTATCGTGTGACATTTCTGGAATAGCTAATCTTGTTAGTAGCTTAGCTACCACCAGAATAGTTCTTTGGGTTATCAGGATACAGAGGTTTTGCTACCATAACAAGCCGAGACACAACAGAGAAGCCATGATTCATTCGAACAATTATGTACAGACATGGTATCGTTCTTATCATTTATAACAACGATTCCCAAACTTGCATTACTGTGGACCCTCTTTTAACTCTTTCCACGCCATTTATTTCCTCAAGTTTTAAGCAGTTAATTCAAGGAAGTAAAAAAAAACTTTTAATTACGATCCCAACTACTCGTCAATAAATAAACATATATATTTATTATTATATACTAAATTGAAGAAAACTGGACAACTCAATAGAATAACAAGGTTAAAAAATACTATAAGTAAAATAGTAGAAGTAAAACTAGAAAGACTTCTTATAAGGAAGCAACTCTATGGCGCAGTGTGCAGCTTAAAGCGTGCAACGGACTTTCGCCGTGGCGCAGTGTGTGGCTTAAAGCGTGGAAAGAGTTAAATACACTTTCCTGCTGTGGACCCCCAAAAGTTTCTATATATGAAAATCTTCTAGCGATTTGAATTATTATTACACCCCACCAACAGTCAAGCTGGCTCCAATTTCTCAGACTGCGGGAAACTTCAAATGATCCTTCATTTTGTCCTGTCAGACATTTAGACTCCGGTCTGGTCCTGGTCCTTTGATTTCCTCTCTAAACTAATTTACCACTGTTTTCTACATGTTTTAAAAATTAATTTTTCTGTTTGAAATGTCAAAGATCATAATATTTCTTAAGTGAACATCGTATCACACACAAAGTTATATAGTTTACAAAATACAGAAACAGTGAGATAAATCAGCAACGCTTTCACCTAAAAAGGCCTTTATCAAGCAACAACAAACAGGAGTGACAAATTAAAAATGAAACTACAATGGACACAAATACCAACGAATCTAAGGAAAATCTGGAATGTTTGTTCGCTTTGCTTGATAAAGGCCTTGTTGGTCAAACGTTGTGTTTATCGTCACTGTTTCTGTATTTTGTAAAACTATAGTACTTTGTTTGTACGTGTTTCACTATTTACCAAGTTTTACTGCAGTCTTCCCCCTATTTCGATTTTATTATTATAATATTTCTTCAAGTGCTTGAGGATCCCATGTGAGTACCTCGCTGACACCCGGGTATCCACGAACCCCAGTTTGGGAATCCATGATCTACAACAAGGAAGAAGTGAAGTTAGGCTTTCACAAGCTGATCCCTGGAGAAGATGTAAGCCTCAACCTAACAACAAAGCATGATGACCTAGCATGATGAATAACATAAGAGTAGAAAACCTTACCTAATCGAAGTAGAACCTCGGGTGCGATGTAGTTTGGAGTGCCCACTAAGGAATGTGCCAGACAACGTTTCTGCTCCCGCTGACGTCTTTGTTCTAGTGGTTTTAGGATCTCACCATGGCACTGGTCATCAAGCTGACTGCCAACCTCCATCGAATCCTGACGAGCGTGAGCTCCATCTGGTGAGGACAAGTAATAATATAAATAGCTGTTCTATAAGAGATCACTGAAACCCATTTCTGATGGCAGTTACTGTTTTATACATAATAATAGGTGTATCAGTTATATGAGAACTATCACCATAGTACTCCGGACATGTCCGTAGATGCTCTGAGCCCTTCCTCAGCGAATCCAGTAGCCCAACACACCAGTTCGATGTTAATTAATCAATCTTTTTGCATATTTGGTTTTTCGTTCTTTTCGGGCTGCACCAATATCGACACCCATTTCTCTCAATCTGGTCAGCGACTTGGATTCACAGCCCTGAAACTCCTCGGTTCGGAAAGACTCTTTCAATGCGTTAAGAATGTAATTTTGGTCCATTGCAGCTTCCTCTGATATCGTAGCCATGCCAGCCAATCTATCAGTTCATTCATTACTACTGACTTCTGAGTGCACAGGGACACAAATTAAGACGATTTCTCTGATGCCTGTCTGTACCAGTACATCCACCCAGTTTTGTTTCACCTTTCCTGTTTCGACGTTACGAATCATACTCATGGAGTCACCGAATATGAAAACACTAGAGCAGTTATGAGATGTCAACCCCGTCACTGCCTCTATAACCACCTATACCTTCATTGTCAAACTGCTTGTGGTTGTCACATAGACCTCTCTTATTATTTTTCCTCCTGAGCATGGTGAAAAAGCCTACTCATGCAATGGGTATATATCATTTTGTAGTCTTCTTTCTGGAAGAAACACGACATCACTGTCTACCATCTCACCTGAGATATATAGATGTAAGATGTGCAGTGAATGTATTGACTTAAGTCAAAGACCAGGTCTGCTCTACCTCTAAGTGGTGGCCTTAGTAACAGTCTGCACCAATGCAGTCTGGCAAAGTAAATTGGGATCAAACAGAAAAGGTACACCCAGCCCCAGATATACTGTACTAAAACTGAAAAATATAGTGCACTGAAAATGAAAAATTCTGTATGGAAAAATAATTATTATTGTACTGAAAATGAAAATTATGGAACCAAAAAATAAAAATTTCTGTATGGAACAATTAAAATTATTGTACTGAAAATTGAAAAATTCTGTATTAAAAATGAATAAAATTGTAGTAAAAATGAATGTGTAAGACTTAAAGATAAAGACGACACTGTCTCTTCTTCTTCTTCTTTGCGTTCGTTCTTTACGAAAAATTGTAATCACTCTTTGTGATATGTTTGATCTTGGCCAAGAAAGTGTATACATTGCACATTGGTTTGGTAGGCCCTAAACACATAGACTTCTACATGTTTAGGACATATGCATCCGATTTCAACCAAACCTCCTTTGTTGCCTCTTACGACATGTGTGGCAGGTAACAGTGGTTCTATTCTTTACACCACAAATTTGGGCCCGGTAACCACTCGGGCGAGAGAGACAACACTGTAAACTGCAACATAACATAACAAACACATTTTAGTTTTTGCATGAAGGAAGAAGACATGAGTCCAACACATACACTCAATTTTCTCTTTGCAATTAGAACAATCAAACAGGTACCCACCTTTCTGATAGTACTTGGAGTTATGTGTCCACCTGAAGCCGGTACACAGGCCGAAATCTGTCAGTTTAATATGACCATCCTTATCAATGAGAATATTGTCTGGTTTTATGTCTCGATGAATGAAACCCATCCGATGAACGCTTTCGATTGCCAGAACCAGCTCAGCAATGTAAAACTGAGCTAGATGCTCATCCAAGATCTCCTTTCGGATGAGCAAACCCATGAGGTCTCCCCCGGGCACGTAGTCCATCACAAAATACAAATGATCCTGATCTTGAAATGAATAATACAGCTTGACCACCCACTCGTTATCAGCTTCTGCTAAAATATCTCTTTCCGCTTTCACGTGTGCAACCTGGTTTCGTTTAATAACATTCGATTTCTTCAATGTTTTCATGGCATACAACGAACCAACATCCTTCTTGCGAACTAACGATACTTCTCCAAATGCTCCAACACCAAGTGTTTGTATCTTCTCAAACATTGCGCAGTCCATTTTAGCGCGTTTCAAACGGATATAATTTGACTCTTTCTGATAAAGCATTTTCCGCATCTGCCGAGCTGCTTCTTCTGATAAGTTCACTTTCGCCATCTCTTTTTCCAGTTGCAGTCTTCTGTTCATTCTCTGTGTGTGAGATTTGAGTACATTCTCAACATGCTGCTCCATGTAAAATTTGAAGGCTTGTGATGAGTATATTTGAACTTTAGTGTCACAACGTAACCTGTCTCTCTCACGAGCTTCTGACTTTCGTTCTGGTAGAGGGGACATGCAGCGATGTGTTTCTTGTGCAGTGGAGGTTGAGCATTTAGTTGTGGAAGTGTTGTGGCACTGACCAATGCTGCTTGTGTCTGTATCAGTCTCATCTGTTTCTGATGGTGTTGTACTGCTGGTATTCTGTGGGATGATTAACTGTGGGCAGCCTCCTACTTGAGTACTTCCTGTGTTACCCGAGTCCATATGTAGCTGAGGGTTGCTAGTGACCGGATGTAAAGAAACTGCAACATTCTCAGAAATGGGCGATGATGTCTGTACAGAAAGACCATTGCCCATTAGAGGAGATGCAGTAGAGTTTGTAGCCTGAGGAAAACTAGCTGACAAATGGGATGGCTGAAAATGTATCATTTGTGACTGTGTCCCAGGTTGAGGCAAAAATTCCTGGTCAGTTAATGGTGGAGGTGGTGGTGGAGGTTTGTCCTTGAGCGGAACACGAGGGGGGATTATAGGTGGGTTTAATTTAGGTGACAGCCCCATGTTTAAGCCGACCATTCCTCGCCCTGGATAAGGGGGAGGAGGTTTATCTGGTACATCAGAGGAGGGAGAAGAGGTAGTGGATAGCATAGACATGGGAGACTGGTTTGTGGTCAGAGATATCGGGGAATCAGATCGTACAGTGGACATGCTTGTGTCTACTGTAAACTGTTGATACATGGTATTGTTCTGCATCTTGAGTGCCTGAAGGTGGTTATGTGAGAATGTACTTTGTAAATGGTGATTCAATGTCTGAACTGTTGGTTGACCAGCCCCAACTGCAGCAAGTTGCTCCATTGTATAGTTGCCGCCATTACGAACAATCTGTGGCCCATTATGATTACAATGTGTGTTTGGAATTTGTATATCCCTTCGTGATGATGGCACTACATGGGGCAACTGCCCAGAGGTCAATGTCTGTTGGTGATGCTGCTTCAGCTGTTGATGATTTGGCATTGGGGATGAGTTACTAATATGGGTCTGAACCTGAGCAATGTGGTTTGGTGGAAGTCCTCCATTCAGGTTGATATTTGGAGTTCCTACAGGTGCTGTGGCTGTCTGGGGCATAGGTTTGGTAACCTCCTTACTGTGGACAGATGGCATGATGACAGGCATGTGATTCAAGCCCATTGCCATGCGTGTTGCTGAAACTGCAGTGGGTGCAACAGATTGTATCACTTGTGAGGGTTCGGCAGGAACTGACATTAACTGTGCTTCCAGCATTGGAGAAACACAGTAGAAATCCTGCTGTTGGAGATGATCTCTGTGGGCGGATGGAAGAACTCCCCCAACAGCACCACCATATAATCCTGTTGCTGTTGCAACTTGAAGACGTGCCTGGCTGTAGGGTGGGGGCGGGGCTTGTGTGTGTCCTTGCGTCATGGCTGAAGAACCGTTAGATGTGGGGGATGGACCATTTTGTGATGGATTCAACTGAGTACCCAACATAATGTTCTGAAGTTGCGGAGGCAGCAGAGGACTGGGGGAAGTAGTACTACCATTACTGTTGGCACTCATAATAAGTGGTTGTTGTGGACCTATCGCTGTGACTGGGCTAATACCTCTCTGGGCTACAGTTCGAACACCCCCATTAACCTGTGGTGGCACCTGCTGCTGCTGTTGTTGTTGTTTCTGCTGCAAGTGGTAGTACGCTTGCCCAGGTGACATACGCTGTATCATCTGTTGAACATGACCTTGGGGGACAACATGATTATGACCATGAACTATCATCCTTGGCTGTGTCATGCTCGTCGCTTGACCTTTGTTTTGGTTCAAAGTTGGCAACATAACTAAATTCTGGCTGGGAAGAGCCTGCAAGGAAAAAAAAACACAACGTAACAGTAACGACAACTGTGTATTAATATTGTATGACATACCAGATCATGGTATTATCTCCCATATTTATGATCTCTGTAATCTATTTAGAAGTTAATTGCTGTCATAAATATATGATTCTTCTTATTTTCTCATTACACTGTTACAAGGTTGATGCCCAGTAAAGTACTTTTCTCATTACACTGTTACAAGGTTGATACTCAGTTTGTTTTTTTTTTTTTTTCGTCCACTTTCAACTCAGACGAAGTTTCATCTCTGAAACTGATTTTGCGTAAAAATCCGTTTTCAATTTCTTACAATGGCAGCAGCGTGCACATTGTAAATTACTTACACTGGCAGCCGTGTGCTCAATGTACTCGTAATTAGTATTCCCTCGCCATACAGGCAGATTTTCTCCGACTTCAGAGGTACTCACGTTATCGTCCTGAGTAAGACCAGGGACTCGAACAAATGCCGGACAGTAGGTTCGAACCCGAGCTATGAGGCGTCTCACAGCTATCAGGCCGAGCTACTATCAACTACTCTAGGCAGTCCCCCAGATGCTCAGTAAAGTGCTTTTCTCATTACACTGTTACAAGGTTGATGCCCAGTAAAGTACTTTTCTCATTACACTTTTACAAGGTTGATGCTCAGTAAAGTGCTTTTCTCATTACACTGTTACAAGGTTGATGCCCAGTAAAGTGCTTTTCTCTTTATCTTGCGCTGTTCTAGTGGCTTTGGGGACAGTTATTTTTGCTTTTTGATAGGATTCTGCTATTTTCTTCATCCTTCAACTCCCAATGAAGCACAGGTCTTCAACAAACTTCTTCCAGCTCTTCCTATCTCCTGCCATTCCTTCTGATTCTTTCTGTGTTTTACCCATCCTTTTTATATCAGTCTCCAACTCTCTTCTATTCCTTCCACATCACCAATATACTTGAATTCTCCAAAAGGAGTTAATTCTTATTTTTCATGTTTCTTGGCTTACACGCTCTAATCTAACCAATAAAAGGTTTGCCTTATGTTGAAAGGGTGTGCCTCGGCTTAAAGAGGCTTTAATCCCGTATTAAACAAACACATAAAACAAGGCTTGATATTAAAGAGAGTTGGCTATTAAAGAGCATACCATCAAGGAAAATTAAATATTTTGGACACATAAACGATATGAGCGCCTAGAGAAGATAATTTTGGAAGGAATTGTGCCTGGAAGAAGAATGAGAGGAAGGTCTAGAAGATGATGGGTACAAAATGTTATTGACGATTTGTAATGACTGCTGTCATGGGAACCAAGTTCCGGAAGCGACAAGTTACTTGACGATGATGATGAATATAATATGAGAAATAGTTAGTAAGAATAATAATCTTTAGGCTAAGATCAAAGTGTAGAGTATTTAATAACAAAATAAATTCCTCTCGTACCGTTATACGTTACATAGGGCCTGCAAGTAGCTTCTCCATACCGCTCTATCCTGGGCAACTCGCTCAATCTCATCCATGGAACTGAGACCGATACCTTTTGCCTCTCTCAGCAAAGTTCGTTTCAGGGTCTCCTTAGGTCTACCTCTCTTTCTTGAAACCTTTGCATCCCACTTCAATGTCTGCTTTGATATTCGTTGATCATTTCCAACATATCTCCATCTTCTCTCTCTTATAACAGTTGTCACTAGTGGTTGACCAGAGTCTATTTGATCGTGACTAAATAGTGGGAGCTTTAATTAAATGCCAAAATAGCACAATAAAATCACTTAAACAAACTACGACTGCGCTCATTCGAAAGAATGACAACGCTCGGAGTTTTAAACGTTTTCATGTTCAGTGGGTCCATCCACAGTCAACTCTAGATAACTAGGTCAGGCAACTGACGGGGTTCCCTGACCTAGATCAGAAAAGGGTGCCGGAAATATAGATGTTTGATAGAACACGGCAAGCTTTTTTGCAATTTTATTCTATTCTGTGAGTATATGGTTATTTATTGGGGAAAAATATTCATAATATTGATATTCCTTACTGTTAAACTTAACCCTTAGAACCGGGCTCCGATATTTCGGGATTGAATGTAAGCGCTCCATACCCCGAGCTTCCGATATATTGGTTTGAGCATATTTTTTCACTATTTTTCGGTATTTGAAAATAAATTGTTTACAAATGAGACTTAAAACACAACCCATGTGTTCCTCATCAATTTACCAGGTGGTAGACGCTGTTGTGTGATTTTATTGTACTGATAAAGTAATTAGTTAAGTATTTAATCTTCATATACTGGAGTATTCGTGGCCGTGCCCACATATTAAATCAAATAAATTGTAAAGTTTAGTATTCTTCAAATATATAATAAACAGGAATAACGGAGATGATGGGGTAAATCAATAACAAATTATAGAGCATTTAAGTGTGCTAAATTGTCGTGTTTTAATATAACTCTGATGTGTACTGTTTTTGCCCAGGAGCTTCGGGAAGAGATTTTTAAGGTACAGGTGGCCAGGGTTCAAAGGGTTAACTTGTTGCATAATATAACTTTGATTTAGCATTTTGTGTTGATTTTAAAATGAATTCATCTATATATACCAATACTGGAATGCGAGGTCATGTGGTGTGGTTGTGGTCTGATTTCCCATAATTCTTACCTGAGTCTAAAGGCCCATAAGTTTATAGTTGGCTCTGGTCCATCCGGTGTGGCACTTCCAGGTAGGGCCCAATTAATGAAGAAAAAACGTGTAGTGCCCACTTGATCATGGGCAAAGGGTGGGAACCTTCACATAGTCAATATGCAACTTAATACATTAAAACAAACCCAGAGCAGTTCTCATATGAAAAAATGACGACACTCAGTTTTTACATGTTCAACAGTACTAAGTCTGCCCACTGCGCCACTATCCAGTAAGAGCTCAATACAAAAAAACATATTTGAAAATTAAAAAAAATTTGAATAACAAAATAACCAACTGTGTAACTGATACCTGGTTACTGGCACCATTTCCAACTTTGGGAACACCAGGTCCATCAAGGGAAATGGGGAGCGTCTGGTTTTGTGAAGTGTGGTTAGCTTGAGTAGGGATTGGCACTCGTGGTGGTAAAGGAGGTGGAGTCTGCAGTCCATTGACTAATAATTGGCGTTGTTGGGAGGAGTTTTGACTGGGGCTGTCCGAACGTACACTGTTTGTTTCAGATGCAACTGGACTACTGGGTCCAAAATTGGGTCGCTGGTTAAGACCATATCCAGCAAGTCCTGAAAATATATTTCAATAAAAACAATCAATGGATATAATAGCTAATATAAAAACAGAATCGCCCGAGTGGTTACCGGGGCCAAAATTTTGGGTTTAAAGAATAGAACCACTGTTACCTGCCACGCATGTCGTAAGATGCGACTAAGGAGGTTTGGCTGAAATCGGATGCACATGTCCGCTAGGGAATGCTAACTCGAAACAAATGCTGGCAGAAAACGGATGCACCAGGCCGTAAGCTATAAGGCACATAACATGGTGCAACGACCCTCACAATGAGGAATGGGATAACGGATTCTACAGTCGCCAATTTGCCTCAGAGATTTAGCCACGCAGTAAGAATGTCAGACCTACCATCACGAGGGTGGCCAAAACTTACTGCGGGAAGAGGTCGGCACAAACAGGAAGCAGAAATCATAGGAATTATATCCTACAGAACTGCCCCAGTATGCAGACTTGAGAAGAAAGAGGTGGCCCACTTACACTAGCGTCCAAGACAAACTGTATGGCGTGGCTGATAATCTGAGGCAGACGGCTGCCTTTATTAGAGAATCCGAAATCACAATCTAGTGAGAATGCAGAAGAAGAAGAATATAAAAAGAGAATATGATGAAAGTTAGCTGAACAGAAGGACCATTGAGAACTATGGCAGAGGTCTACAAACACATAACCAACCCAATCCCATTTTACAAGGAGAGTTTTTAGATTACAATAGAGGTTCTAAAAACAATAATTCCTCATTTTTAGAGCTGTTATTGATTTATTGTCTAATTGTATATGTTATGTTTACCGTTTATGAAGTGAATATATTCCCTTCTGGCGTATCATTTACTTGATAAAGACCTTTTGGTTGAAATGTTGCAGTGTATTGTTATTGTTTTTGTACTTTGTAAAACTACAGAAATTTGTTTGTTTCGTCATTCCTATTTGTAGCATCAGCCAGTTTTCTTTGATTCTCTCTCTCTCCCTCGCTTGCGATCACCTAAAAGACAGATGTACCAGATCTTTCCATAAATTCATTCATGTGGAAATCTGATTCATGCAGCCTTAGTATGGGTGGGTTTCGTCACATTTTCAGCGCCATTTGGAGCTCTGGTGCTTATCCTTCGGCGATGTGTCCGGATTCAGCCAGCGTTTACTGGGTTCGCTCTCCGTTAGCCTTTGGCTGTCCCCAGTTGCCCTGCAAGGCAGCAGGTTGACTTCTACACATTTAGGACACTTGCATCCGATTTCATCCAAACCTCCTTAGTCGCCTCTTATGGCATACATGGCAGGTAACAGTGGTTCTATTCTTAACACCCCAAATTTGGGCCTGGGTAACCACTCGAGCGTCTTTGATTGTTAATTCTTTCTGAATATATCTATTCTCTTGTCTGTCCATGATATACAAAGGACTTTTCTGTAACACTTATATTTAAAAGTGCATATATGTTTTTTCCACTGCCTTGTTAAATGGCCATGCTCCATGCCCATACGTTGCCACTGGGAATATGCATATGGCTATAAGTTGTAAATATTGAGTTGGAGTTGAAAATATCAGTTCCATATCATGAAATATATTTGACAAATGGTATATATGATTAATGAGATCAAGACACAGAGAAAGCTTATCATCAATATAAGAAAGATGCAGTTATCATTTTTTGGACATGTGATGAGGAATAGAGAGAAACACATTGTGACAACCAGTAAAAATAGAGGGTAGTGGAGACAGGAAGAAGAGAGAGAAAGTTGGGATAGCCTGACTTCATGGCACGGAAGAGCGTCAACATCTGAGAGATTTTTTTCCCCGATCCAGAAGCACTTGAGATGAAAGCTCTTCGGCTCGGTGTCATGGACATCGTAACCCTTCGGCTCGGTGCCACGAACACTGTAAATCTGGGGAACCTGTAGCTTTTCTGTAAGTCTGCGGAGTTGAACCCGCACTTACAGAGGACTAGTCACCCGTAGTCCAACGCGCTACGAACACGCTGGGCACCATCTGAGATAATTGCAAACACCAGAGACAGAGATTTATGGAGATTCATGATCGCCTACGCCAGCCGGCATGGCCCCTGATGATGCTATATATATATATATGCAACTTGCAACTATATCTGTTGGTATAATAGATAAAAGAGTGTCTTAATAATGAAATATAAACTGGGATATAACTAAAACATTACTGAAACTGTACAGTGGATATTTGCCAGTAATACCGATTTTTAGGGCGGTGTAGGAGCCCGAGTGGTTACCGGGACTCAAATTTGGGGTGTAAAGAATAGAACTATTGTTACCTGCCACGCATGTTGTAAGAGGCGACTAATGAGGTTTGGCTGAAATCGGATGCATGTATCCTAAACATGAAAGTCTATGAGTTTAGGGGCCTCCCAAACCAATGTGCAACGTATACACGTTCTTGGCAAAGATGAAACATATCACAAAGAAGAAGAAGAAGACTAAAACGTTACTGAAAATGTACAGTGGTTACTGCCCGTAATACCGTTTTTTAGGGGCGGTGTAGGACGGGACGGAATATGAGACTGTGAAATTTAATGGATGCATGGCTAGTACAGTCAACGTGAAAATGTTCAGGTTAGGATCTTTTATTTATGCGTCCGACTGAAAAAAAAACTCATTGGCCTTATCGGGGAGTGAACCCTGGTCTTCCGAATGGGAGCCTGCATTTTAATCCATTGAGCAAAACTGTACAAACGCAATGAAATTTGAGAAATAATAAAGTAATATAAATTTTATTGTTGTCAAAACTCCCACAAAAATGAAACTGAAGTTTCTCTGATAAAAATATGATGTCCCAAATTGTGGACAAGGTAATATGAAATCTGAGTACGAGCAGGCAGGCGCGCCCATCTTGTGTTTCCCAAGTCATTGATATTTCCTGTACATGTAGCACAATAGCCCTGACAATTCTAAAAGGTTGTGTCGTTAGAGTCATAATTTAACCGCAGGTATTTCACGACTGTGACAAATGAAATAATAAAATGCAAGCTGGATACATGAACGAAACTATTCATCGTGTGAATAAGGTTGTATTTGACATATGCCCGCCTGCCCAGCGTGTTCGTAGCGCGTTGGACTCGGGTGACAAGCCCTCTGTGAGTGCGGGTTCAATTCCGCGGGCTGGCAGAAAAAGCCACAGATTTCCCAGATTTACGGCGTTCGTGGCACCGAACCGAAGGGTTACGATGTCCATGGCACCGAGCCGAAGAGCTGAAAGCTCAAGTGCTTCTGGATCGGAAAAAAAAAATTTGACATATATATAAATATATATATATGGCGGTATATAGAACAATATTAGAGGGCAGGGTCCCAGGACGCAGAAGCAGACCAGGAAGAAGATGACTACAAGATATTAAACCATGAATATGACCATCGACGAAGTGGGTGAACTGTCTAGAGACAGAGTTAATTTCAGATGTGCTGCAAAGAGAGCAACGTCCTATAAAGCATACGTACCTTGTTAATGATGATGATGGCGGTATATACCGCTTGTCCAGAGCCAACTATAAACTACTGGGCCTTCGGCTCAGGTAAGAATTGTGGGAAATCAGACCCCAACTACACCACGTGACCTCGCATTCCAGTATTGGTGTATATAGACGAATTCATTTTAAAATCAACACAAAATGATAAATCGAAGTTATATTATGCAACAAGTTAAGTTTAACAATAAGGAATATCAATATCATAAATATTTTTCACCAATAAATAACCATAGACTCACAGAATTGAGTAAAATTGCAAAAAGCGTGCAGTGTTCTATCAAATATCTGTAATTTCCAGATCCCTTTTCTTATCTAGGTCAGGGAATACCCGGCCAGTTCTCTGGCCTGTGCTAGAGCCTGGCTGTGGCTTGTCCTAACTACCTCTGAGCGTCTGTAGCTTAAGCGGTAGGGAACTTGCTCACAACCCAAGCGTACCTGGTTCAAACTCCACGGTGGGCAAGTTTGGCGTGATGATGATATGTTTACAAATTGCTGACGTTGGGTAGCTAAATAGTCCAGATAACTTACCAGCACATTTGATGCCACTTCCTATCTTCTCCTCCATGATGAAGATGAGCAGACGAAGGGCTGCCGTCACGCTGTGGTTCCCACTCAACTGCAGGGCCCGCACCGCGATATCCTGGGGAGGAATCAGATAACCATATCATCATTGAAGTTTACAGTCAATATGTGTATGTCTAAGAAAGAACACTGATGTCCTGAAAGAACTAAATGTTAAAGAGAATTGGCTGATAAACAACATACTATACAGAAAAATTACATACGTTGGTCACATTAAGCGTCACGATGGCTTGGAAAGAACAATATTATAGGGCAGGGTCCCAGGACGCAGAGGCAGACCAAGAAGAAGATGGCTACATTAAAGAAACCATGAATATGACCATCAACGAAGTGGGTGAACTGGCTAGAGACAGAGTGAATTTCAGATGTGCTGCAATGAGAGCAACGTCCTATAAAGTATACGCACCTTGATGATGATGTGTATGTCTAGTCAAGTGAAGTGGAAAACGCTACCAATATCTCCATAGATAAACATCCAGGAAAACAAGTCACAGACTTGACATACCTAGCGAGCATTTTGTCAGCAAATGGAAGAATAACTAACGAAATCCAACACAGATGCAATAAAGCAATGAAATCATATGACCCTAGGGATAGCTACCCTAGTAAATAAACAGCTGGCTGAAACTGAACACAACACCGAAGTATAAGCACCTCAGCTCCAATTGATACTGAAGGTTTTGTGAACATATACCCGTTCTTTGTGTTTGGCTGTTTATATATCACATTCAACTGATAAAAACGGCAGAAAAGAACGAACGAGAGAAGGCGAAGAAAAAATCATAGTACAAATGGCACCAATTTTGAAATACAAAGATGTCACAATGAACACTATGTTCAACACCATCTTTCTTCCCACATTATGCTATCAGTGCCAAACCTGGATGCTTACATCAAATGATAGAAGAAAACTAGTCATGACAGAGATGAAGTGTCTACGCAGAATGATGGGAGTATCAAGAAGAGACTAGCTAAGAAATGAAGACATCAGGAAAAAAGTGGGTACAAAACAAGTACTGAACTTCATCAACTTCAACAACAAATGAAATGGTTCGGTGACATAAGCAGATTACCAACAAACAGTGTACCTCAAAGAGCAATGGTACTCTGATACAGTGGATACAAAGCACAATGCCGTCCCCGCAAAAGGTGGACCTCAGAGATAACAGAATTAGAGAAAAGGAATAGAAAGAAGTCAACCACATGTGTATATGATGGATATAGTCTTTGACATGTCTAACGAGTCAAACGTGTTGTCTCTAATATGTCTAGACTTTCAACAGCACACATACATGTACAAACTAGCTGTACCGTATCAGATCAGCTGCGCTAGTCGTTGTAACTTGTATTTGTTACGATCAGTTTTTAAAAACTTGATTTCTTAGTCAATAAGCTAAGAACTAATACACTTCTGTGTCTTTTCCCTCTTCAGCGATCTTTGGTCATTCGTTTAGTTTACTGTAGACCACAAACTAGCCAGTCAGTTTCAGATCTGTCAGGTTTCTGACCTCTGGTCATAAGCTTAGTTTACTGTAGACCACAAACTAGCCAGTCAGTTTCAGGTCTGTCAGGTTTCTGACCTCTGGTCATACGTTTAGTTTACTGTAGACCACAAACTAGCCAGTCAGTTTCAGATCTATCAGGTTTCTGACCTCTGGTCATAGTTTAGTTTACTGTAGACCACAAATAGCCAGTCAGTTTCAGGTCTATCAGGTTTCTGACCTCTGGTCATAAGCTTAGTTTGCTGCACCACAAACTAGCCAGTCAGTTTCAGATCTATCAGGTTTCTGACCTCTGGTCATAAGCTAGTTTCTGCAGACCCCAAACTAGCCAGTCAGTTTCAGATCTATCAGGTTTCTGACCTCTGGTCATAAGCTTAGTTTACCGCAGACCACAAACTAGCCAGTCAGTTTCAGATCTAGTCAGGTTTCTGACCTCTGGTCATAGCTAGTTTACCGCAGACCACAAATAGCCAGTCAGTTTCAGATCTATCAGGTTTGACTCTGGTCATACCTAGTTACTGTACACAAATGGGCAGTCAGTTTCAGATCGTCAGGTTGTCTCTGTTCAGTCAGTTTCAGGTCTGTTTTCTCAAAGCTTAGTTTTTAGGTCGACTGGGTGTGGTCACATGTTGCTTCTCAGCTCACCCTGGAGAGGCATGTTCAACCACAACGAAATAGACTTTAAAACATGTTGCAACGTTACTAATAATAGTAGTACTACTTTACTTATGGCATATCTCAATTATAATCATTGACAATTTGCACACTACCTTCGCTCGGCTCTAGAGCACTTAATCTAAGGCTCAGCTCTAGCACTTAATCTAAGGTTCGGTTCTAAAGCACGTAATATAAGGCTCGGCTCTAGCAGTTAATCTAAAGCTCGGCTCTAGCAGTTAATCTAAAGCTCGGCTATGAAGCACTTAATCTAAAGCTCGGCTCTAGAGCCCTTAATCTAAAGCTCGGCTATGGAGCACTTAATCTATAGCTCGGCTATGGAGCACTTAATCTAAAGCTCGGCTCTAGCACTTAAAACTAAGGCTCGTCCCTAGATCATCCAATCAAAGGCGCGACTCTAGAGAACTCAATCAAAGACTCGGCTGTAGATGACTTAATCTAAGGCCTGGATCTAGAGCACTTAATATACAACTTGAGATATCATTCCGATATGGAAACATAAGCCCCACGCAGTGGTGTCAAGTTATTCAAAGAAGTCCACCCAAACAGCCATTCACACGTAGCTCAAAACCGCGGAAGTTAACAAACCGCGGGAAAATGTAACACGCCCCCTCCTCTCCCACAAAAACCCCCATCACATAGACTTCTAAAAATAGTATCCAGAATAAGTATCAAAAGATAAACCAAGTTGAAATAAAACTAGAGGACATGGGAACTCTCTGTCAATCCATATTTATTTCCTGCCAAATGAGGAAGAAAATTGGTCGACAAAATAGCCAAATGGCGTTCATAAACCGCGGTAGCACAAAAATTGTGGAGATACATAAACCAGTCAAAATAATTTGAGAAAACTTGTCAATCGTTCCACAGAAGTCTAAAACTATTCCATGTGAGGATAGGGAGAGAGGAGGGGCGCAACAGGCAATACTGACCTAACTTTTCATAAAATTCTGCAACACGTCTGATTCCAAACAGAAATAAATTGACACGAAGCATGTAATATCATAAGTTGTGGTTCTCAACCTCTGATTGCATGTGGCCCCCTCCATGCTTACGTTATAGATGAAACTTACAAACTACTACAAACAAAACGTATTAAATCAAGTAAATGTGTTAACATAAGCAGAACTAAAACAATAACGCACAAATAGAAAACATTGACACCAACTAGTGTCTGAGCAGGTTAGATGGACTGAGAGGGTCACAAATTAGGAGCTCATGGAGAGAACGAGACAGATCAAGGTGAACTCATAGATGAAGAAAAGGCACTGGATAGGACATACTTTGAGAAAACTCGAGGGAAATATAACAAGAAGCGTCCTTTCCTTGAACCCATATGGAAGACGAAAGAGAGGGAGCTAGAAATACGCTCAGAAGATATTTGGAGGCAGAGATCAATGGTTTACGGAAGAAGCTGCAAGAGATAGCTTAAGATAGAAATACGCTAGAAGATATTTGGGGCAGAATCAATGGTTTAGGAAGAAGCTGCAAGAGGGCTTAAGATAGAAATACTTGGAATGAGATGGTTGAGGACTATACCACAGAGGGAAAGTACAGAGACAGAGAGAGAGAGAGAGATGGAGAAATACGTATAATAATATAGGATCATATTAATAATAATATTCCTCTCGTACCGTTATACGTTACATAGGGCCTGCAAGTAGTTTCTCCATACCGCTCTATCCTGGGTAACTCGTTCAATTTCCTCCATGGAACTGGCGAGAACGACATGAAATTCTCAGAATTTTTCCTGCCTCTCTCAGCAAAGTTCGTTTCAGGGTCTCCTTAGGTCGACCTCTCTTTCTTGAACCCTTTGCATCCCACTTCAATGCCTGCTTTGATATTCGTTGATTATTTCTCCTCAAGGTGAGCCCAACATATCTCCATCTTCTCTTTCTTATAACAGTTGTCACTAGTGGTTGACCAGACATGTCTCTGATTTCATCACTTCTTCTGAATTCGTTCCATTTTATATTCATTATTTTTCGCAGACATCTATTTTCAAATGCATTCAACTTGCTTTCTATATCTTTAGTCATTTTCCAACTCTCGCTAGCATATGTTAGGATTAATACAACATTTGAATTGATTCGTAATTTAGTTTTAATACTATATAACTTGCAGTTCCATATTTTATTTAGACTTTTAAAAACTGATGTTGCTTTGCCAATTCGTATCATAATTTCTTTTTAACATTTCCTGTACAATCAAAATTGCTACCTAAATAGGTGAACTGCTCTGTTATTTTTATCGTCTTCATTATTTTAGATTCCAGTGTGATATCTGCATTACTTGCATAGGTGTCTTCATTATATTTGTCATAGTTTCTCATTATGTCTTCAGTATATAGGATCATACATAAAATATATTAATTGATTGATTGGACCCCTGTATTGCCGGGGCTCGCAAGGGGAGCAAAGAATAGTTACACTACGACCTACAAGGCATGTCGTAAGAGGCGACTGATGTAGAACCTAGGGAAGCTAAACGAGTAAACAAAAAGTGTCGCAGAAATCTGAGAACTACTTTTAGGCACATAAAGGGCACAAGGTACAATCGCTCTCAGGCTCAGATCTCGGCCTGTCTGCCCAGCGTGTTCGTAGCGCGTTGGGCGACAAGCCCCTGTGAGTGCGGTTCAATTCCGCGGGCTGGCAGAAAGCCACATGTTCTCCAGATTTACGGTGTTCGTGGCACCGAACCGAAGGGTTACGATGTCCATGGCACCGAGCCGAAGAGCTGAAAGCTCAAGTGCTTCTGGATCGAAAGAAGAATAAAATGCTCAGATCACAAACAAATTACAAAAAGTGGTTAATAACGGATCGATATGGAACGTTCGAAGAAGTAGAAGATTTGGACATCATCACTGCAATTCGGCGAATAACCATTTGTGTTCGGGTCACTTTCTTACACAGAATGAGCTCTAGCGGCACATATATGTGGACCTACATAACATCTGACCTAGACTACAAGGCTGGAAACTATTGGCACACACCGTTAGGCAGCGGATCCATTAAATACTGTAACATGTGCAGTGAATGTCACTAGATGAAACCTTGACCTCCGTAGTAAAGCTGACCTTTGAAGGAATGTTGAGTACTCAAGTGACTAACATACGATCACTGAAATTGGGGCATCTAGACACTGATGTTGTCCTTCATTCTCCATGGATGTCAAGATGAACTAATTAGTAACATCTTCTTCGAACGCTCCACATCCACTTGTCAACCACTCTGTGTGATTTGTATGTGATCTGAGCCGAAGAGCGATTGTACGTTGTGCTGTAATAAGGTAGCAGAGGCGATACGCTAAATTACGGCTCTCTTTTTCAGAGGTATTCGAATAACATGCGACCGGACATGGACGACCAGATGGGCAGCAGGCTGCTGATTGGACAATAGAATTCCCGGATGAGGGGGTACTATATAAGGCGGGACACAGTCAGCACACGAGACCTAAGATTACGAAGAGACCTAGGATTACGAGGAGTTCCAGAGAAAGACAGAGAACCCCGGAACCGAAGAAACGCACGGAAGATTCGGACTTGGGCAGGAAAGTGATACAGGTAGTAGGAACAAATTAAGTTAACGAAGTGTTAGATAAAGTAAGGCTGAGTTTATTAGGTTTGATATATCAAAGTGCCAACCTCGTGATAATTGTTCTATTACAACGTGGATATAACGTGTCAGAGAGCTAATTATCAACACGTGACGACATATCAAGTTTCGCCAAAACCCAGCTTGTGGAAAACTCTGCAGATCAACTACGTGGCAGAAGAACTTCCATCTTAGATTGACAGTCTTTCATTCTACAGTGTCGTTCTTTGAGAACGTGTGTGTTTGTCGCACTTAATCATCCCTCAACCTGATTTGAACTGTTCAGTGAAATAGTTACCACGTGTGTCAGTTGTCAAGCATTAGCCTTTGGTTTAGTCAGAAACGACGATCCAGTGCTACTTCGTCAATTAACTCAAGCTTCAAATTAACTGGTACACCGTCGGATCTAGAAGGGCTGCAGGTGGAATTCAAAACGAGAAATCTTGTGTGTAGAGATAGACTGATAAATTCCAAGGACATCGGATAATTAATTAGTAAGGTGTATTTTAATCGTGTGTATTTTTTTAATAATACTTATGTAATTGTTTCATGAAATGTTTATACATGTAACGTAAGTTTATGCACGTATGTAACGTAGAGAAGTGAATTATAGATACAAGTATCTGGATAACCTTCTTGATACAGAGAATAGAATCTAAGAATAAAGAAAGCTTACGTATATGATAATTTTGATACATGTTTACGTATTATAAGTGTGTAGGATAGATTTATATGAGTTTAAATGTATTCAGTAATAAGAGAGTTAATGCCAACCGCTCCATACTGTTACAGTGCCAGTTATGCGCCTACAAGTAGGCCAGCTCATCCGATTTCTGCTACATTTTTATTTATTAGGTAGCATCCTAGGGCCTAAATCAGTCGCCTTTTATGACATGCATTGTAGGTTGCAGTAGTACTATTATTTGCTCCCCTTGCGAGCCCCGACACCACATGAGAAAATTAATCAAATGAAAATCGTGGCAGATCTTTTACAAGACTTGACCATCAACTACAGTAAACGATTCGTCCATCTTATAGGTACCACTTAACTATAGTCCATTCAACTTGTCATGCACACAGATCAAAATGTGTATCTTTGTAACCAATTGATTAAATAACTTGCATGTGAACTACACATGTTCCCGACGCTACAAAATATTCTTTGTCATTCAAACAATCATACCATCTAGAAGTTTCCTTCTTTGTGTTATATATTTAACGCGTTCATTAGCATGGTTGAAGAAAACTAATGTTTACAGACATTTAATACATTCATGACAAAAATAGCAATATTCAGGACGAAACCCATGGTGATTTTTGTGTGGGGGAGGGGGGAAGAACAATTCTTGCATTTCCCGTGCACCAATTGTACTCGGGGTTGACCGTGTTAAACAAATACCTCATAAGTGCGATACTGACTTTTAGTTAAAGGCATATATCGAAATTAGTGTGAAGCTATTGGGGCATATTGTTGACTTCTCAAAACATAGATTGATATAGCATTTCTAATGAGTTTGAAGTTACCATGCAAAAAGTATCGTTAATACTATACACACATTTCCGTAAAGAGTCACATATGGGTCATCTGTACCACAGTATACAAGAACCAGAGAAAAGAGATATTTTATTGTTGTGTTACCTCACTACCATGCACATTGTACCGAAGAAGTAGCGATTTGAAAAGAACATCTTCAAGTAGCTCCGCCATTACCAGTCCCAAGCCTGGACGTGAAAGGTGGATGTCATTATGACATGGCACCTAACTTTGTAATGTAAGTTATTTAAAAGCAATAATACAACTATGTCTACATTTCTTGTTTATTTCATGACCCGATTGCAAATATTAACATTGACCCCCATGTATGAACTGGGATGATACGCCTTTACATGAGACTTATCATCAAAAATCATTTTTGGTACGTTTACTGTAAAAACTAAAAATTTCGTTTCAGACTCGCCAACATCAAAGGAAACCGTTACATTGCATAATCCAGGTTTCCTATAGCAATTTCTTCTATCAGACATTTGCGTCGGTATAATTCTAAGGTTGGGTGCGACGTTTCGCTACTGTAGAATTGATGATTTTGCTGCAATTCACATTGGACTTTGGGCATGAATTGTTGAACGGACTATAATTAATAGCATATGTAATTATGTATGTGTTACCAGAGCCAAACATGGACAATGAGCAAAGCACAGTCGCAAAAAATAACTACATATGAAATGCGATGCCTACGAAAAGTTACCAACAACATCAGAAAAGATACGTCACCAACATCAGCATAATAAAGTTGGGACAGAACCTTGCTTGAATTACATTGAGAAATAAAGAATTAAGTGGTTCAGCAACTTAATAAGAATGCATCCAAACTGCACAGGATATATAGTCTTCTACAATCGAACATCAGGAAAGAAAGCAAGATGAAGACCACGAAAAGATGGTTAGATGGCATAGCAGAATCATCTCAAAAAGGCGGTACGACTGTTTCATTCTGGAATTAGTTCACACAGGAGACAGTTGTTAGCATTTCGTGTGATTCTCGTTGGCACAGGAACGGAGCAATTATGGGGTGACCCGTTGCAGTGAAGTTGTAACCGTACATATAAACTAATGTCAAAGAGCGAAAATAACTATCACCCAAGCCAATAGAGCAATACAAGATAAAACAGAAAACCACCACACTGAGCAAGAAGCACTCTGTCAGATGGCTATTGCAAACTGCTTGACACTAAAAGCCTGCATATTGTGTTTTAGCGTGCGGATAAGCTTGCAGGTATGGCTGCTGTAAAAAGCGGGCGAGCAATAGACCATACTGATATTACAAATTCCTAAGGGAGAGAGGACGTGTACATGATTCACGTAATAGGGGTGAATCTACAACACTTACCAGACTGCAAGAACTCAAGTCAAGTGTGTTGTAGCTAGACAAGAACGCTAAGAGACTGGATTCGGCAGATTGTGCGGAAGAAACCATACTCTGGTTCAACGGGCAAGACGGCGTCTGCCAGCAACGCGTTGCGGAGCGTAGTGAGCACAGCCAGGCATGTAGAACGCCTTGGTCATCCGCTGCACCCAGATCCTTCTCCAACCGACTCGACTTTGTCCTGCCACTGGACATAGAAGGAATTGGGCGAGAGAGTGAGATCGACGAACTGCACAACTCTGTCTCACTTTAAACCAAATCATCGCGCAAGTCACCATTTCATCCATCAAACTAGTCATCTACGCACACACAGACAAACATAACGCAACTACATTCCATTGGATGAAAATAACATTGTTCCTCCCTCTACTGCTGTTACCATTTCCTTAATCCATTTCCTTTCGTAACTTGATATCATCTATTTTCTCTACCTCTGAAGCCTGTATGGCGAGGAAACCAATAAAACGGTAAGCATGCTTTCACGCAAAAATCAGTCAGAAGCGGCACACCAGGCCCATGGCTACGCCTGAATCCATAGTGGGCGACCGCAGAAAAAGAAGAACTATTTTCTATGCTTCTGCAATTACTTCTTAAGCCATATATCATTGATATTTTATTAGCACTGTCTTCACTTCGGAACGAAATATTTTCACAATTTTACTGATGTCTATTACATACATTTTCTGTTCGGCAATAGAAACCGTACTAACTTTCATCATTTACTGATGTCATTACTAACTTTCATCATTTTACTGATGTCTATTACATACATTTTCTGTTCGGCAATAGAAACCGTACTAACTTTTATCATTTTGAGATGTCTATTAATACATTTTCATGCGTTCCAATAGAAGCACGTCTAACTATCTCTTGCATATTTTGAGATCGCTATTATAATGATTATACCGTCAGATGCTCTTTATGATGCATAGTCGATTGTTGCTGAAGCTCATCTCTGCTGCCATGTAGTTTTGAGATCGCTATTATAATGATTATACCGTCAGATGCGTTCTTATGATGAAGTCGATTGTTGTCTGAAGCTCATCTCTGCTGCCATGTAGTTTTGAGATCGCTATTATAATGATTATACCGTCAGATGCGTTCTTATGATGAAGTCGATTGTTGTCTGAAGCTCATCTCTGCTGCCATGTAGTTTTGAGATCGCTATTATAATGATTATACCGTCAGATGCGTTCTTATGATGAAGTCGATTGTTGTCTGAAGCTCATCTCTGCTGCCATGTAGTTTTGAGATCGCTATTTTAATAATTATACCGTCAGATGCGTTCTCATGATGAAGTCGATTGTTGTCTGAAGCTCATCTCTGCTGCCATGTAGTTTTGAGATCGCTATTTTAATGATTATACCGTCAGATGCGTTCTTATGATGAAGTCGATTGTTGTCTGAAGCTCATCTCTGCTGCCATGTAGTTTTGAGATCGCTATTTTAATGATTATACCGTCAGATGCGTTCTCATGATGAAGTCGATTGTTGTCTGAAGCTCATCTCTGCTGCCATGTAGTTTTGAATATAGTGTTGTGTTGTAGGGCCAGTATCCAGTTCTAGGGAGGACATACATGGAACAGTCTTGCAGGACATGCTCTGTTACCGTTAATAACTTAAACAGTAGTCATGTGCTAACTGATGATCACTGATAAGCTGTCGTTACTTGCGACGGTAACTGACAGAGTTGCATTCATTCCTAAAAATCCGTTTTACAATAATTACTACATTAACTTATTAGTTACCAAGTGTTGCAGCTTGCGCCTGTTTATATGTCCCGTTTGAGCATGTGTCGCATATTGGGACATGATTGATTTCGTCAAATGAGCTTAAAATGTACTTAAACGCATTCTGATCGTTACTGGTTCTTAATTAATTTTTCCCGCATTCTGTAAGCTTTTGATAAAATATATTTCATTCATTTACATCATAACGTATAGGTGTGAAGCATGGACATTTAATAAAGCAGTGAAAAACATATATGTGCTTTTGAATATAAGTGTTACAGAAAAGTCCTTATTATATCTTGGACAGAGAAGAGAACAAATAGATCTATCCAGAAAGAACTCAAAATCAAAGAAAGCTGGCTGATGCTACAAATAAGAAAGAGAAAATTGAGATATTTGGACATATAAAAGAACATGAAGGGCTGGAGAAGACCATCATGGAAGGAGGCATAACGGTAAAGAGAAGAAGAGGAAGACCACGGAGAAGATGGATTCAGGATGTAACTGATGGTTTGAACATGACGGCTGCAGATGCAGGACATCTGGCATATGAGAGAGAGAAATTCCTGAGGACTGTTGGGGTGGCAAAGTTCTGCTCAGGACAAGCTATTTGATGATGATGATGACACCATCACATGTCATTCATAAAATTTCGTTTAAAATAATAAATAAATAAAAACTATAGCTTTATTTGATAGACGCGTACACCTGCGGAATGAAGGTCTGAACAAAATTTAATTCAGTTACATCGCGTTTTTCAATGCGGAAGTCAATGTATTAAAATAAACAATATTGTTTGAAATAGTACACACATTGCCGGTTGTTGAAATGCGCCCCTATGCGATTTGCGCCCTGAGTTAATAGCAATTTTTTTCGATCTAGAAGCACTTGAGCTTTCAGCTCTTCGGCTCGGTGCCATGGACATCGTAACCCTTCGGTTCGGTGCCACGAACACCGTGAATCTGGGGAACCTGTGGCTTTTCTGTCAGCCCGCGGAATTGAACCCGCACACACAGAGAGCTAGTCACCCGCAGTCCAACGCGCTACGAACACGTTGGGCACGCAGCAATGTTAAACTAACATCTCGAACGGGCCCTGATCTCTCTTTTAGTCACACACAACCAGACACACTGCTAGCATAACTGAAAACGACGTAGCTGGCTACAAGCCGACCCAAACGAACGTGTTTACACTGAGCCGTCAGATATGCCTGGAATGTCGAGTCGCAAATAAGCAAGGATTGCCGAGTACCACTGCTGGGTATAATCGACTCTTACAGTTCCGTCTCTCTCTAGAATCGACTACTTCACTCAAAGTGCACATAAACTGGTGTTTCAGGAATTTACGAGTACACTAGCCAGCCAGGTTTCGCGAACTTGGTACTGTTGATATGGAAATACAGAACTACTATAGTTCTGCATAGCCTGACTTTATGGCACAGTAGAGCGTCAACATCTGCATTGATAGCAAAGAGAGAGATTTGTGGAGATTCATGATCGTCTACGCCAGCCGGCATGGCACCTGATGATGACTATAGTTCGTTCCAAAATTCGTGAACATACTAGTTTAATTTGTACGAAATCTACTGGACATGGATAATAATACTTTTTTTTTTTACATGAAGTCTTATAAACCTTACGAATACATGTTTAACTAATTGGTAGGTAGCTTAGTCGATGCAAAAACTTTTGTTTTGTTTTTTGGTTATATAATTTTGCAAAAACACAACAAAATGATAATCAAAGTTTAGTATTTACAGTAATACACAAAATGGTGGCGAATATTTGCAAAGGCGTATACCTATTAAGTTAATTGCTTATCCTTTAAAGGACTTTCGTGGGCATTATTACGCTCAGTAGTTTGCCATTGCTTTCTGAACGGGTCCTTTTGTAAAAATCCACGAGAAACAACTTGCAACCAAGCTGTCCGCAGCATGATTCGAACTCAGAACGTCGGGGTTAATAGACCGAGTCACTATCCCCTACGCCACAGACGCCACCTATATCCCTATTACATATTATCAAATATAGGATCAAATGTGTTTAAAACCTGCCAGAATACGTTATAAAAATGAAAAACAGTTGTCCTATGCTCTAATGATAATTTTAAGAAGAAAATATTAGAAAAATATGAGCGACTGTTGCTGTCCTATGCTCTACTGGTAACTTAATGAGATAAAAAAAAATGACACAGCCGTAAAGAAGGTACGAACTTAGTTACAATAACTAGTTGGTGAGAATATTGTCTGTCGAGACCTGAGCTCTGCCTAAAACTGAACAAGCATGAAGATAAAAGAAATACTTATCATATGAAAGCAACAACAGCCTCGATGGCTACACACAGGCACATTTCTTCTTATCCCCAGCGACAACAGGTAGCAGGAATTTGATTATAATCCTCACACCATGTTTACCAGGTGTGAAATTGCACGTTCTTAGATCAACAGACAAGAAACATGAAGCTCCCACAATCCTTCCATTCATATTCTAGAACTTATTCAATAACAGGAGAATCTTCCCAAACAAAAGTGGATTTAGACACAATGAATATGACAACAAACTGGATGGTCATTGTGTCAATGTTTCGTCTAAAGGTTGACATGAACACAGAACACAACGAAGCAATTCTAATCTGATCTATAGTTGCAATAAATACAGTTAGACAATAATAGCAACAAAGCAAGTGGAGCGTATGGTTGAATGGATTAGAGCGCGGGCTCCCATTCGGGAGACCCAGGTTCAATCCTCTGTAAGGCCAAGAAGTTTTTTTTTCTGTCGGATGCATAAAGAAAAATTATAAGGGTAGGCAGTTTGGGATAGAAAAGGGAAGACAATACCAATCCCCAAAAATGACGTCCTGAAAACATCATCTCTGTTTATTGGAATCTTCATCAGGTGCCGTGTCGGCTGGTGTAGGCGATCATAGATCTCCACAAATCTCTGTCCATGATATCTGCTATCATCTCAGATTTTGAAGGTCTTCCGTGACATGTCAGACTGTCTAATATTTTTTTTTTCCCAGTTGTCACAATGTGTTCTAACCCTCCCCTTCTCATGATATGTCCAAAATATGATGACTGCCTCTTTCTTATATTGACAATACGGTTTCTCTACAAGAACAGCCATAACACAATGAATAACAGCTTACATAGTGTATTAGAACAAGCATACACAAGTTCACTGCACACACACCCACCCTTCTATAAAGAAGTAAATGGTGGAAGAGAAGAAATTTACTGTGTCTTCTTGGCTTCATTCAACACCTTCACATTCCTCACTTTAGAAGTCCATGGAATTCTCATCATTCTTCTCGTCCCTGCGGTGCCGGGGCACAAGAAAAATACCACTGCGACCTACAATGCATGTCGTAAGAGGCGACTTGTGTAGGACCTAGGTAAGCTACCCTAGTAAATAAAAAGCACCGTAGAGATCCGATGTGCTGGCCTACTTGTAGGTGCATAACTGGCACAACGTACAATCGCTTTTAGTCTCAGATCACAAAAAACACAATTGGACAGATGGTGATAGGAACGTTCGAAGAAGATCATTCTTCAGTAAAAACCAACCAATATTCTTCAGTAAAACCACCAATATTCTTCTGTAAAACCACCAATATTCTTCAGTAAAACCACCAATATTCTTCTGTAAAACCACCAATATTCTTCAGTAAAACCAAATTCCAAAAAAATATTCTTCAGTAAAACCACCAATATTCTTCTGTAAAACCACATCGCTGTGTCCTCCAACGATGTTTCTATCTGTTTGTTTACTTGGATACATAGTAATTTTTTTAAAAACAACTTATTCACTGAAAACTAAGAAAACGAAGACATGATACGCTCTATAATCTGGACACGATAGAATTCTTCATGTAGAGATGGAATGTTTATCTAAGACGAGATAGCAACATTCGATCAACTAACCTCATTCTGGCAAGAATTGGGTCAGGCATTGTTTACTTTTGATAGGTCACGAAACTCGTTCTACGTCACTACATTCATAATTAGATCAGCCGGTGTTGTTGACATCAGAACCAAGTAAATATTCATACTCAAGCGGTGTTATGAAGTTCACTTATTATGACTTCAGTTCGGAAATGAAGATCTTAAATGATTTCAGTTCATATAGATATTGATGTGTTATTTCAGCAATAAGAATATGTTTCTTATACGGCTCTAGTTGTTAGAAATATTTGTTATGACTTCGTTCGGAATAAGATCTTAAATGATTTCAGTTCATAGATATTGATGTTATTTCAGCAATAAGAATATGTTTCTATTACGTCTAGTTGTTAGAAATATTTATCGTTCCATGATTTCGGTTTGAAGAAACATTAGATATCGCCTCTGTTGTATAAGAAACATATAGAGATTTGACTAATATATGAGAATGACAGAGAGATTTGACTGAGATCAGAAATTTCACTGATATATAACTAATTCACTACTGTGTCACCCGTGTATTGCCAGGGCTCTCAAGGTGAGCAAAGAATAGTAACACTGCGACCTACAAGGCATGTTGTAAGAGTCTCCGACTTAGGTAGACGCCTAGGGAAGCTACCCTAGTAAATGAAAAGCGTCGCAGAAATATAATGTGCTGTCCTACTTTGTAGGTGCATAACTGACACAATGTACAATTGCTCTTAGACTCGGATCACATAGAAATCACAAAGAGTGGCTAACAAGTAGTCGATATGAAGCGTTTGAAAAAGAAGAACTACTGAGTTCTTTTGACCTCTGCGGCGTGGAATTATTTTGTTAGTTCCTCAACAAATTGCACTCGCAGTTTAGCAAAACTAAATTAATGTTTCTAAATATTATTTACAATATGACTTATTCTATATCAAATTGAAGATTAATGGATGTAATTTCAACAAATATTGACTGTATTAGCAAATATAATGTAGTATTAACTAGACAGAAATATATTAGCATTCATTAAAATTAGAATTGAAATTGGAGAAGAAAAATCCAACTTACGAAGGTCTTGATGAACAGTGGGTTGAATATCCGACTGCTCTCTTATATTGGTAATCCATTATATTTATGAATACATAAATCGCCTGAGTGGTTACCGGGGCCCAAAGTGGTTATTGGGGTGTAAAGAATAGAACCACTGTTACCTGCCACGCATGTCGTAAGAGGCGGCTAAGGAGGTTGGGCTAGCTACCCCACACCGTAAAAACACTAGATGGCTACAGAATGGAGAGCGAACCTAGTAAACGCTGGCTGAAACCGGACACATCGTCGAAGGATAAGCACCAGAGCTCCAAATGGTGCTGAAGATGTGATGTAAAACACACCAATACTAAGGCTGCATGAATCAGATTTCCACATGAATAGAATTTAGGGGGGGATCTGGTACATCTGTCTGGGCGGTGATCGAGAGAAAGAATACATAAACATTTTAAAAAATTGTTAATGGATGCATTATTTATTAACTGTTCACAAACTACTGTATATATATATCTCTGTCTCTTGCGATCGTTCTTAAGCTGTTTTTATCATTCTAATGTGATATATTAGCAGCTTTAATACCAAGAACGGGTATACGTTCACAACCTTCAGTAGCCAATTGGAACTCTGGTGCTTATCCTTTCCAGAATGGTATGTATTCGGTTTACAAGAGTCGAGGACTGAAACACAAGGCTCAATGCAGGGTCGGGCTATATGAGCAGTCAGCGACACATAGCTGACTGTTAGCGTCCCATATCTGACTGCTAGCGTCCCATAGCTGACTCGGGCTAGGGCGTCCCATGTGAGACTTGATTTCTGCTGACTAGCGTCCCATAGATGAATGTTAGCGTCCACATAGCGTCGAGCTGCTAGCGTCCCATAGAAAGAATACTGCCTTGAGACAGAGAGCGTAAGAACAAAGCTGACCAAGACTCCGCTCAGTCTCCCCATGGCGGCTCCGGAAACAGAAGACTACCAGGAAGTCTGGCTAAGTTTGTGGAGATCAAAGGAGGAGACGCTAAATCCGGTAAGCCCCCAAGGCTACGAAGTCGAACTGAAATGTGCAGATATGACAGCTAAAGGCTGAAAACTGTGACATGACGCTTTCCGTTCTCCGAACTGTAACATACTATAACCAGTATGAGTATGAGAACGCACGCGGACATGGAACAACAATGCAACTGCTAAAGAAGGAGAGTGCTCAGAATACTATAAAGAGAAAAAGAACAAATATGTCCAGTTTGGGAACAGCTTAAAAATTAAGAAAAATGGTTGATAAAGAAAAAAAAATGAGAACGGTGAAATACTTTGGACATATAAAACAACATGATTCTCTGGGAGGATCATTCTGGAGAGTATAATACTGGGCAGAATAAGCTGAGGAAGACTAAACAGAAGATGGGTGCAAGATGTTATAGACGAGTAATGCAGGACGACGGCAGACGTCAGACACCTCAAGAAGGACATAGTGGTAATTAGAGTTGCTGTCATGCAGGACGGCGGCAGACGCCGGACACCTCAAGCAGGACAGAGTGGTATTTAGAGTTGCTGTCATGCAGGACGGCGGCAGACGCCGGACACCTCAAGAAGGACATAGTGGTATTTAGAGTTGCTGTCATGCAGGACGACGGCAGACGTCAGACACCTCAAGAAGGACATAGTGGTAATTAGAGTTGCTGTCATGCAGGACGGCGGCAGACGTCGGACACCTCAAGCAGGACAGAGTGGTATTTAGAGTTGCTGTCATGCAGGACGGCGGCAGACGCCGGACACCTCAAGAAGGACATAGTGGTATTTAGAGTTGCTGTCATGCAGGACGACGGCAGACGTCGGACACCTCAAGAAGGACAGAGTGACACCTCAAGAAGGACAGAGTGGTATTTAGAGTTGCTGTCATGCAGGACGGCGGCAGACGCCGGACACCTCAAGCAGGACAGAGTGGTATTTAGAGTTGCTGTCATGCAGGACGACGGCAGACGTCGGACACCTCAAGCAGGACAGAGTGGTATTTAGAGTTGCTGTCATGCAGGACGGCGGCAGACGCCGGACACCTCAGAAGGACACAGTGGTATTTAGAGTTGCTGTATGCATTACGGCGGCAGACGCGGACACCTCGAGGGCAGAGTGACACCTCAGAAGGACAGAATGGTATTTAGAGTTGCTGTCATGCAGGCGGCAGACGCCCGGGCCAAGAGGACGGGGACACCTCAAGCAGGACAGAGTGGTATTTAGAGTTGCTGTCATGCAGGACGGCGGCAGACGCCGGACACCTCAAGCAGGACAGAGTGGTATTAGAGTTGCTGTCATGCGGACGGGCAGAGCGACACCCAGCGACGAGGGTATTAGAGTTGCTGTCATGGATCACGTTTTGACAGGAGCAAGCTAGATGATGATGGCGATGATGATGGCGACGATGATGAAGATATCTCGGATTTGCCAGTTGATATATTTATCCAACAATCACAATCTAACACGTAATAGTACTCTGTTCTACTACAACATAAACACAATCAGGAGACTAGACAACCATAGCTGGATGTCACATATTGTTCATTACTACAAATCCACTTCTCTACAAGTATTTCAAAATGATATTTACCAGTGACCTTAGAGCGCAGTGGTTCTCAAAGGGTATGCCCAGACACACCAGTGTGCCCAGTGACATTCCTAGGTGCGCCCTAGAAAATCCCAGATTAGGGGTCGGCAAGCGGAGCAGGCACCAAGGTAAAAATTCGCAAATAAACATCAGCTCCATGCTTCTCATAGAAGAAATAAGATGAATAAACATCAGCTCCATGCTTCTCATAGGAAGAAATAAACACCAGCCCCATGCTTCTCTCATATAGAAAGAAATAAACATCAGCTCCATGCTTCTCATAGGAAGAAATAAACATCAGCCCCATGCTTCTCTCATATAGAAAGAAATAAACATCAGCCCCATGCTTCTCTCATATAGAAAGAAATAAACATCAGCCCCATGCTTCTCTCATATAGAAAGAAATAAACATCAGCCCCATGCTTCTCTCATATAGAAAGAAATAAACATCAGCTCCATGCTTCTCATAGAAGAAATAAACATCAGCCCCATGCTTCTCTCATATAAAAAAAAGAAATAAACATCAGTCTCATGCTTTTTCATATAGAAAGAAATAAACATCAAGCCCCATGCTTTCATATGAAAGAATAAACATCAGCCCCATGCTTCTCTCATATAGAAAGAAATAAACATCAGCCCCATGCTTCTCTCATATAGAAAGAAATAAACATCAGCCCCATGCTTCTCTCATATAGAAAGAAATAAACATCAGCCCCATGCTTCTCTCATATAGAAAGAATTAAACATCAGCCCCATGCTTCTCTCATATAGAAAGAAATAAAACAAGAAAAGGAAAGGTACACGTGTAGCCTGTTGCAATTATTTCTGTTGAGATTTAGAGGGTCTCTGTGGCTAAGTGGTTACGCCCTTTGCCTTGCGAGTTGAAGGTCGTCGTGGGTTCGAATCCGGACCGTTCTGTTCACGACTGCAGTTTTTTCAGAGTCCCCTAGGATTGTTGCTGGAGCTACGGAGTTCGTGCCTTGTGCAATATACTCTCGACAGGTGGTGTGCCATTTCTGCGGAGACGGACCGAGTCATATGGGGTCAAACCCGGTGCAATGAAGTCAGTCCTTCGGCTTTAAAATCCTTTCAAAAATTATTGATGTATTTCTGCATCTTATTTGAAGTTATAGTGTGCTATGATTTTTGGTAGATTTCAAGTGTGCCCCAACTTCCAAACTATTTGAGAACCACTGACTTAGCGCATTCCTCCGTGTGATATATAGCATATCTGTGTCGCCTTGTTTATTATCACTGGGTATAGTTTACAAACTTCAAACTGGAGAGGGAGATAACGTTGCAGATTAGGTACATGAGAATAACTATCAATATCAGTACATACGATGGTGGGTGACTAGACACGATGGTATCTCATAACTGGTAGGTGATTAGACACGATGGTATCTCATAGCTGGTAGGTGACTAGACACGATGGTATCTCATAGCTGGTAGACTATATCAGTGCATAAGACGGTGGGTGACTAGACACGATGGTATCTCATAGACTATAGCAGTACATAAGGCGGTGGGTGACTAGACACCATGGTATCTCATAGACTATAGCAGTACATAAGGCGGTGGGTGACTAGACACGATGGTATCTTATAGCTGGTAGACTATATCAGTACATAAGACGGTGGGTGACTAGACACGATGGTATCTCATAGCTGGTAGACAATGTCAGTACATAAGGCGGTGGGTGACTAGACACGATGGTATTTCATAGCTGGTAGACTATAGCAGTACATAAGGCGGTGGATGACTAGACACGATGGTATCTCATAGCTGGTAGACTATAGCAGTACATAAGGCGGTGGGTGACTAGACACGATGTATTTCATAGCTGGTAGACTATAGCAGTACATAGCGGTGGTGACTAGCACGATGGTATCTCATAGACTATATCAGTGCATAAGACGGTGGGTGACTAGACAAGATGATATCTCATAGCTGGTAGACTAACACTAAACCAAGGATCAGATGTAGCGTACTTATTACACACTGTCAGCACTGGAGTCAATGATAGCATTATATCTATACGAATAGAAGAAGAAAAGGGGAAGACCTGTCATAGTCTGTCATAGCCCCTCCCCAGATGGCAGCGGAGGAATGGACAGTTAGCCAGATAGTTAGTGTAGTATGTAATTAGATATTATATAGTTGAGACTATGTGTTGCACTCTCTAAGTAGACGTGCAACACATAACTACGAGACATGACGTTTTTGTGTAGTTAGGGAGTGACGATTTTGAGTAACTGTTGCTAGTTAGTAAACAAACATAGAATACGACATGAACCTTTGGAACGGACAGACGTGTTTTATGAGTTGTCAACACGTACATCTTGTAACATCAACAATAAATATGTTTATACGTTTTCCACTTGGTTATCAAATATATATATATAAGTTACGAATGAAAGCTATGAGAAAGAAAGGAACCACCGCCCTCTTAGCCACCACCAGCATCCTGCCTTCTAGCCACCACCGCTCATCCTGACGCCACTCCTACCGACACACCTAGCCGAAGCATCCTGCGCCGACCACATCTCAGCGACACCGCACTGCCCTTACACCCCTTTACAAATAGAGGGATAACACCCCTCCCCCTTTTACAGACCCATCTAATAATACTAATAGACTATATATGTACGTTTAAGGAGATTCATGCAGACAAGAGATGTATTACATTGGTAAATGGGGTACAGTGATAATATGGAAATCTATCTATCATGTTCTAGTTCAAACCTCTTAATAATGAAATCAATAAAATTTAAAAAAAAATACACCACATATCTTCGGTGAACTGGTTTTGAATGAAGTTCTCGAGCATCAAAGTTATGTTGAAATTGACAAAAGTAACAAGTACAACACCAATTTCATCTCATAGATTTGTCAACTGGACTTATGTTGATGTCAGCAGGTAGGGAGTTGGTCTTGGTTCACAAAATTTGTGTTGTTTTTGTTAAGCCACAGTAAACATGTGACGTAATCTCAAACAGACCAGATTTTAGATCAATGTGTGATAGTGTGTTTATAGTGGTGTATGCATGAAAATAGCGTGACACGCGCCCCTAATGGACATACGTGAGTTTGAAAACTGTACAGTGCACACGTAGATGATTCCGTATTCTGGGAAAAGTGCATTGACTACATCCGAACTTCCTAATATGGGACACAAAAATCGGTATCATCGTTCGAGCAACCGTGTAAGTGCTTTACCGCTGCTACTTTCATTTAGTAGAATGAAACCGAGCACACATTAGGGCGCATTATGTCAATTTTATTCAGTTTTCATTGACCATAAAATCATCGAAAACCGACATCCTCAACAGCACAGTACTCTTCTCTTGATTTTAATAGCAATTTATTTATCAGTTAATTGACAACTATCGTCATAGGAATCTAGACATGACGGATATACACAATATCAAGACCACACTAAATAAACACGGATATAACGCAACAACAAATGTGACTCATCTGGACCTGGAACGGAAATTAAAGCTCCCACCCCTATTCTTAACGGCAAGACTCTTCTCTGCCACCATTTACTTCTTATAGAAGCTGTTGGGAGGGAGGGAGGGGCGTAGTTATCTTGAGTGTGCTTGTTTTAAGGTACTTGAAAGCTGATATTTATTTTTGTAAGACTGTTCTTGATGACATCGCTCCATCTTTTGCGTGGTCTTCCTCTTGCTTTGTACTCGTTTACTTTTTCTGTGTGGCTCTCTGTGGTAGGCGATACCAGGGCATTCTTGTCAGATGTCCAAACCATTTAATCTGTTGTTATTTTATGAATTGCATGACTGGTTTCACATCCAGTCTCCTTCTGATTTCTTCATTTCTAATTTTGTCTCTTATTGTCACACCTGCAGCTCTTCTAAGACACATCATCTCTGTCGTTATGATTTTCCGCTCATTAGCTGCTGTTATTGGTCATGTTTGACACTGGTAACATAGTGTTGGCTAGAAAATCGTTCTTATGAGATTTGCTTTAGTTGTTAGCGGTATATCTTTATGTAACAACAGTGGTGTTAACTGCCCTTGGTGCTCCGATCTCCGCCTCAACAAATCTAGCAACGGCCCTACACGCCAGTTCCATGTTGATTAATCAATTCCTTTGCATATTAGCTATATCGTTCAATGCATTTATACTAACAACAACAAATCCAAATACATCAAAAAACTAATACCAAATGGAAACAGGACCACGTTCATGAAAAAAGATCAACAGAAAAGTCATCAAGCTAAAAATAAATTGCTAAAAATAGATCAATCCATTAGAAAAAGCGTACTCTATCAATCTCCTCTTCAATCTCTGTATAAATCATCTCCTGCGTCTACACTACGTTTTCTGTTTTGTTATATTTTCTCATCTTCCTCACCTATACTTTCAGCTACCAAGTACACGAGCTTCTCCCACTTGCAGGTAGACAGACTGCCAGCGCACACGGAAGCTGTAATAGTACACGTAACACGCGTGCCCAACACCCACACACATTCCTCTCGATCACATAATCATTTTTCTCCTGACTGTCATCGTTTTTTAACACATACTGTCTAACTTCTTTTTCTTCTTTCCTCTATTCCTGTTTTATCTCACAGGATAAGAAGAGATTTATAGAACGGGCTTTTATGTGCGCTACATAAACAGTGGTTATCGTTGTCTATGTTATCTGGTGGGCGTCTGTAGCTTAGACGGTAGTGGACTCGAGCACAACCCAAGTGTACCTGGTTCAAATCCCGCGACATGCAGTTTGGAAGCAAATTCGTTTCCGTGGGATTTTTAAGTTAATTGCATATCCTTTACAGGACTTTGCGAATCAAATCCAGCTTTTAACGCTGTTTGTGATTTTTCTAGGCATTATTACGTTCAGTAGTTTGCTATTGCTTTCTGAACAGGTGGCGCCATCGTCCTTTGTTAAAATCCACGCGAAACAATTTGCAACCAAACTGTCCGCAGCGTGATTCGAACTCAGAACGTCGGGGTTAATAGACCGAGTCACTAACCCCTAAGCCACAGACGCCACCAGTGAGATTTTTACGAACGGTAAAAACAAATCTCACCGTTCAGAAAGCAATGACAAACTAATGAACGTGTAAGTGGCGCCTAGATAATCAACGACTCGTTTACTGTGGCTGATGGCTACGTCGCGTAAAAGGATATGCTACGATTTTCATGTTATCTATGAGGTCCACCTTTTGCGTGGAAGGCCTTTTGCTTTGTATCCATTGTATCGGAGTAACATTGCTCTTTGAGGTGCAGCACTGTCTGTTGGTAATCTGCTTATGTGAGTCATGTACAATTTGTAAGATGTAAAACAAACACACATTTGACATAGAGAAATCTAACCCCGTTGGCGAGCCACTGGAACGTGGGGGTTGGCTTGTGTGTTCTACAGGTCATCAGCATGACACTAATTTTCACTGTACGTTCTTCCTAAGAGAGACTCATAATCATCAAGGTGCGTATCCTTTATAGGACGTTGCTCTCTTTGCAGCACATCTGAAATTCACTCTGTCTCTAGCTAGTTCACCCACTTCACCAATGGTCATGTTCATGGTTTCTTTAATATCTTGTAGCCATTTTCTTCTTGGTTTGCCTCTGCGTCCTGGGACCCTGCCCTCTAGTATTGTTCTCTCCATGCCATCGTGACGCTTGATGTAACCAAAGTATGTAATTTTTCTGTATAGTATGTTGTTTATCAGCCAATTCTCTTTAATATTTAGTTCTTTCAGGACATCCGTGTTCTTTCTTTTTCTGTCCATGGTATTCGTAGGATCTTTCTGTAGCAATTAGTTTCGAAGGACTGGATTTTCGTTCTTGTTTTTGTGTAATGGTCCATGATTCACAACCATAAGTAGCCACTGGAAAATGCATATTCTCAATATTTAGCCAACTATTTGAGAGACTAGCCGACTCTAACTCTGCTGGACGCAGAACCAGAGCACACCTTATAGATCATTCTTTCTACAATCTGAGATGATCCATTCGTGTATGCTCGTGGATTCAGCCAGTCTTGTGTGTACTCTACCTATTGAGTCAGTCCTTCTTGTTTGAAACATGGGATACTACTATAGCTTTTTTTTTTTTTTTTCCCGATCCACAAGCACTTGAGCTGAAAGCTCTTCGGCTCGGTGTCATGAATATCGTAACCCTTCGGCTCTGTGCCACGAACACCGTAAATCTGGGGAACCTGTAGCTTTTCTGCCAGTCCGCGGAGTTGAACCCGCACTTACAGAGGACTAGTCACCCGTAGTCCAACGCGCTACGAACACGCTGGGCACTACTATAGCTTAAAGAACAAGCCTTTAGTCACTTCCTACCTTCAATAACTTCGAATCAAGACTAATATCTCTTTTTTCATACCTAAAGTTATATTGGGTCATACGGTGTTAGGTCTGTATTTTTCATTGACCGTCGGCACACGACGGGTGATGTAGTCAACATATCGCCGGTCACCTTTACTTCCCAGTGTTTTTTTTAAAAAGCCAAATTAAGGCTGGGTCGACCTTAGAGCCGTTGCGGTCAGAAAAATATGCTGTGAATTTGAACCCGGATCTATAGCCTGTGAGAAGTGAGTTCACTAACTACTACGCCCTTGAATGAAAATGGACATTTATAAAACTTTGTAAAAATGACATGGAAGTAAAACTTTTCTAGAATGGACGTGTCAAATACGACGTCATTTGGAAATTTTACACAAAACAAACACGACAATTCCCCCTCTCCTTCTGACACGCACAAGACTGACGTCACATTTTGTAACTGTAAGCTCTCACGTGCACACGCATGTTTACATCAGAACAAACACGTCTGCATGTCTCGGACATTCCTGGCCCACGTGCTACCCACCACCCGTGCTATTGTTCTCTGTTAGCATGGCACTTTGATGCACTCCGCGTCTCTTACGTTCGTTGATTACGTAATACGCCGTCCTCCATGACTCCTCTTCCACGGAACTTCTCTTAAGAAGCTCTCATAAAAACTCGGAGATGAATGAATATAAAAAAAGTTCATAGAATATGCCGGATCAAATTATCGTCTCTCATTCACTGTGTTGTGTTCGCGATTACTCACTGACTCATCATGCACATGTATTCACACAACACACCTGAGGAAATGTGACTATACGTGTGCACTACACAGCACACAACGCATACTTTTTCATGATTCCGCGGGAATACGACAAGGGCTACAACTCTTACGATTTTTGTTAATGAAATATAAGCTACTATCACATACGCAGATTTCACTAGAATGTAACGACAAAAGTAAAATGGTACCTCGCTAATCTATGATTTCTTCTTCTTACGCTCCATGTCGACCACTTGTTAACCACTCTATGTATGTGATCCGAGCCTAAGAGCGAGTGTACGTTGTGCTAGTTATGCGCCTACAAGTAGGTCAGCACATCCGATTTCTGAGATGTTGATATTTACTAGGGTAGCTTCCTACATCAGTCGCCTCTTACGACATGTCTTGTAGGTCGCAGTGGTACTATTCTTTGCTCCCCTTTCTGACCCCGGCGGTATACATTGAAAAAAATGAAATAAAGGATACGTTCGAGATACGAAACAAAAACAATGTTAAATAGAGGGATATATTTTTCTTGAACCAAACCAAAGTTGCACTGCTTGACATTTGGCCAAACACATCAAACTTGCACTGTGTGGCAGTTATGTACTTGAAGTATTTGTACTAACTGACTAAATATCCATATAATGTTCCAGCTCATTTAACTTTCCCTGCGGACTGTGACGGTCGTCGAACAAGTAGAACAGGATAAGTCAGGGGCAATGCGTGTGGGTTTTTAAAATTGTGATTGGGATATCTTCTTCATTTCTTCTTCTAGTTCTTGCTAGATTGGGATATCTTCTTCTTCTTCTACGTTCTTGCTAGATTGGGATATCTTCTTCTTCTTCTACGTTCTTGCTAGATTGGGATATCTTCTTCTTCTTCTACGTTCTTGCTAGATTGGGATATCTTCTTCTTCTTCTTCTACGTTCTTGCTAGATTGGGATATCTTCTTCTTCTTCTACGTTCTTGCTAGATTGGGATATCTTCTTCTTCTTCTTCTACGTTCTTGCTAGATTGGGATATCTTCTTCTTCTTCTACGTTCTTGCTAGATTGGGATATCTTCTTCTTCTTCTACGTTCTTGCTAGATTGGGATATCTTCTTCTTCTTCTTCTACGTTCTTGCTAGATTGGGATATCTTCTTCTTCTTCTACGTTCTTGCTAGATTGGGATATCTTCTTCTTCTTCTACGTTCTTGCTAGATTGGGATATCTTCTTCTTCTTCTTCTACGTTCTTGCTAGATTGGGATATCTTCTTCTTCTTCTTCTTCTTCTACGTTCTTGCTAGATTGGGATATCTTCTTCTTCTTCTACGTTCTTGCTAGATTGGGATATTTTCTTATCGGATTTTCTTTTACTCTTCTTCTTCTTCTCTACGTTCTTGCTAGATTGGATTTCTTCTTCTTCTACGTTCTTGCTAGATTGGGTATTTTTTCTCTACGTTCGCTAATTGGGTTCTTTTTTACTTTTCGATCGAAGCTCTTACCTTTCAGCTCTTCGGCTCGGTGCCAGGGACATCGTAACCCTTCGGTTCGGTGCCAAGAACACCGTAAATCTGGGGAATCTGTGGCTTTTTCTGCCATCCCGCGGAATTGAACCCGCACACACAGAGGGTTAGTCACCCGTAGTCCAACGCGCTACGAATACGCTGGGCAGATGGACATTTTAGGATTCTTTAATAGAGGCCGACGTCTGTCTCAGATTGTCAGCCAAACATACAGTTTGTCTTGGACGTTAGTGTAAGTGGGCAACCTCTTTCTTCTCAGGTCTGCGAACTGGGGGCAGTTCTGTAGGATAGGCTTTGGTGTCATACTCGCCAAGCCACAAGGGTACAGGTCATTGGTGCCTATCTTGAATTTAGTATACAGGTGTTGTCTCATTCTGTTGTGATCCGTTCGGAGACGAAGTATGACAGCCTGGTCCCTTCTTGACAGTTACACCGTGGGGGTATGAAGTCACTTCACTTCGCATTTCTATTCCCTAGTATGCAGGAGGGTAAATTCCTTTTCTCGTGTGTAGAACGTCGAATTACACGTTGTACAAGTAGTGCTGGATGCATGAGGGGGCAGAGAGAGAAGTGTGTTTAACCAGCGAGCAACAGAAACCATCAGTATGCATACACTTCGACATCTGTTGGGGGAGACTGAGCACCTACGGGTCTGCCCGGAGTGTTGTAACGACAGTTCAGTAACCAATAACACTGTACACACGCACATACTATGAGATTTGTGTGCGTCCATATCAACTTTGGTGGTTCAATATTTCAGTTCAATTCCTTACAGTGTTCTCTTTTCTGGATAAGGATAGGTCATAGGTTGACTAAGTAAATGACTCTGTATCCACATAAACTAGATATTTAAGAAATGTCACATGAGTCAACCCTCCTTTCTGTTATAGAATTTCAAGTATGATACAACTAACCTTCACCTCTTTGAAAAGATATCATTTCACGCTTAGCGGACTAGTAGCTGCAACAAAGGGTCTCTATAACTTGGTGTCGATTTAACAGTTCTAGACCAACCTCCCACAATCAATATATCTGGTATAATATTTGGTTTTCCCAATTTATTTCCGAATTAAATGTATGGCAGGTTTCTTACCGGGAAGTTACTTCTAGTACAAATATTGTTATATCAACAAATATCACTTTATTTGTCTCGAATCCTGTTTCACCTCATAGTGTCAGGATAAGAAAGAGATTTCTAGAACGGGTGTTTGTGTGCGCTTCATAAATAATGTTTTTCTTCGCCTCTGTTATCTCTGAGGTCCACCTTTTGCGCGGACGGCCTTTTGTTGTGTATTCACTGTGTCGTTGCTTTTTGAGGGGCACTGTCTATTGGTAACCTGGTTTTGTGGTCGAACTATTTAATTTGCTGTTTCTTGATGAAGTCCAGTACTGATATTGTAACCATTTTTTTCATGTCTTCATTTCTAAAGGTCTCTCTTATTGATACTCCTAGCATTCTGTGTAGACACTTTACCTCTGTCGTGACTAGTTTTCTTCTATCGTTTGATGTCAGCGTCCAGGTTTGGCACTGATAGCATAATCCTGGATAACAGGATTGTATAATCCTGTGTTGTACAATCCTCCTTTAGTGTTCATGGTGACGTTTGTATTTTAAAATTGACGACATTTGTCTTATTGACGACATTTGTCTTATTGACGACATTTGTCTTATTGACGATATTTTGTCTTATAATTTGATGTTATTTTATTCCATCTATATTGGATTTAGTTAGTTATTCTTCCACTTATCATTGCCGTATAGTAAAACAGCTTCAACGCCAGAAAGAGAAAATGGGAATGTCGTGAGTAATTGGAGGTTAAGAACTTCAGTACACAAACCGGCAAAACCAATGGGAGACGTGACAGCAGACGATACTGTGAGAAATATCAATCTAACTTCATAACAAGGAGAAATGTCGACATCCGAACAGAAAGCACTGACACGTACGAAATGTGAGATCTATGATCGATTGTCTACGCTAGTCGGCATGGCACAATATGATGCTTGCATATATCTGTGGTGGTTTCCTCAATATTCATGCCAATCGTTGTTTCCATTCTTCTCTCATTCAATGAAGCATTGCATTTAGTATACGGATGGCTTAACTGTCACACTGTACATTCTACATTGCAGGGTACTGGATGCGTTACCATCATAACTTATATTTGATGGAGGTCATAATGTGTGCGACAGAAATACCAATGTGTGCGACGGAGGTACTAATGTGTGGGACGGAGGTACTAATGTGTGGGACGGAGGTACTAATGTGTGGGGCGGGTGTACTAATGTGTGGGGAGGGTGTACTAATGTGTGGGACGGAGGTACTAATGTGTGGGACGGAGGTACTAATGTGTGGGACGGAGGTACTAATGTGTGAGACGGAGGTACAAATGTGTGAGACGGAGGTACAAATGTGTGAGACGGAGGCACTAACGTGTGGGACGGAGGTACTATAGTCCGTTCAACAACTCACGCCCACAGTCCAATGCGAATTGTAGCAAAACCATCAATTCTACAGTAGAGAAACGTTGCACCCAATCTTAGAATTATACCGACGCAAATGTCTGATGGAAGAAATTGCTATAGGAAACCTGAATTTTGTAATAGAACAGTTTCCTTTGATGTTGGCGGCATATTTGGCGAGTCTGATACAGCATTTTAGTTTTTACAGTAAACGCAAAAATATGACATTTGATGACGTCTCATGTAAAGGCGTATTATTTCATCTCATACATGGGTGGCCAATGTTGATATTTGCAATAGAGTAATGAAATAAACAGGAAATGTAGACTTGAGTTGTATATTGTTTTTAAATAACTTACATTACAATTAAAGTTAGCTGCCATGTCATAATGCCATCCCACTTTCACGTCCTGGCTTGGGACTAGCAATGGCGGAGTTTTGAGACGTTCTTTTCAAATCGTTACTTCTTCAGTAAAATGTGTGTGTGAACATGTGTGGTAGGGAGATATCACTATAATAAAATAGCTCTTTTCTCTGGTTCTTGTATACTGTAGTATACAAGACTCTCTGACTCTCTGGTGCTGACTCTCTTGCAAACAGTGCCCCGACTCAAGTGGGCAGAAGCATGGACAGAGCCGATATCATCAATGCGGTACGCTCTCAATTGTGTGACATGGGCGGTCTCAGACACTGGAACGAGTTCGAGAATTAGGTGTTAAGTTTGGACATGCCAGACAGTGTCGTCTTCGTGGTAGAGAGAGAAGATATAGTAATCAACTTCTCATGGGTACTGTGAGAAATGGACTTTGGGATGGCTGCTGCAACGGAGAACAGAGCACGAATGGGAATGCCCAATGTGCCATGACGTCGATCGCATAACATAACATAACATACTGTAGTACATATGACCCATATGTACCTCTTTGCGGAAATGCGCGTATATTATTAACCAAACTTTTTACATTGTAACTCCTAACTCATTATAAATGATATATCAATGCCTGTTTTCAGAAGTCAATAACATGACCCAATAGCTTCACACTAATTTCGAAATACGCCTTTAACTAACCGACTGTGTCCTACTAATAACGTCATTTATTCACCACGGTCAACAACGAGTCGAATTCGTGCACGGAAAATGCCAGAACTGTTCCAAAAACCGTGGATTTCGTCCTGAATGTTTTTTTTTTTTGGTCATCAATGTATTCTTCTTATTTTGTCGTCACACTGCTACCGGGTTGTTGCCCAGTGTCGTGGTTTTCTGTTTTTGTCTTGCGCTGTTCTGGTGGCTTGTGTGATTGTTATCTTTGCACTTTCACAGGATACTGCTACGCCATCTAACCATCTTTTCCGTGGTTTTCCCTCTTGCCTTCTTTCCCGATGTTCTGTTGTAGAAGACTCTGTAGTATACTGTGGAGTTTGGATGTATTCTTATTAAGTGGCCAAACCACTTCATTCTTTGTTTCTCTATGTAATTCAAGCACGGTTTTGTGCCAACTTTCTTTCTTATGTTGATGTTGGTGATTTTGTCTTTTCTTGTGTTGTTGGTAACTTTTCGCAGGCAACGCATTTCACATGTAGTTATTTTTGTGACTGCGCTTTGCTCAATGTCCATGTTTGGCTCTGGTAACACAAAGTAGGTATAAAATGCTGTTGATCATCTGTTGCTTAGCTGCCTGTGAAATGTTTGGGTGCCACAGGCAGCTAAGCAACAGATGATCAACATCATCAATGTATTAAATACTGTAAACATTAGTTTTCTTTAACCACACCAATGGACGCGTTAAATATATAGCACAAAGAAGGAAACTTCTAGATAGTATGATTGTTTGAATGGCAAAAAATATTATGTATCGTCGCGAACATGTGTAGTTCACATGCAAGTTTTCAAGTTATTTAATCAAATGGTTACAAAGATACAAATTTGTATCTGTGGGCATGACAAGTTGAACGGACTATAATCTATGTTCAGGAACGCACCTGAAGAAATGGGTATCACTACGGGTTGACAAAGACGGAGTGCCACTTCGCCAACTTTTATCTTGGTGGGTCATAGCTAAGGTCAAAGTTTGTGACCTTACGTCTGCTACAATGCCAATAGGCGGAGTTGGCGGCAGTGGACTTTAAATAACAGCATTCCACAAAGTATATAAAGTACATGCAGATAAACAAACAAAGATTTGGATTCTCCGAAAGGAGTTAATTCTTATTTTTCATGTTTGTTGGCCTACACGCTCTGATATAACCAATAAAAGGTTCGCCTTAGGTTGAAAGAGGCGTGCCTCGGCTTAAAGAGGCTTTAATCCCCTACTAAACAAACAAACAAAGATATAATGTTAGCGTGACGCTGTCTACAGACCATAAATCAACTCAAAATACTATTTATAATTGTACATTGACTGCACAGGTAGTAGGAAACGGACGGTTGGGGGTTTCTGTGTCGTTGAGGTAAGGTGCACGCCTCTTGCACCAAAGTTACCGGGTTCGTTTTCAGCGCAGTATCCTGTAACATAAGGCCGAATAGCTTAACCGACAAATCGGAAATTCCTGTTAAATGGGGACTTGTTTTTGTATATGTTTGATAGAACACTGTAAGTTTTATTGCAATTTTACTCAATTCTATGAGTCCGTGGTTATTTATTGGTGAAAAATGTTAATACTGATATTCTTTAGCTTTAAACTTAACTTGTAACATAATATAACATTGATTTGGCGTGTTGTGGTTTTTTAAAATGAATTAATCTATATACAACACCGCTGGAATGCGAGGATCACGCTACAGTTGAGATCTTATTTCCTCGAATTTTAATCTGAGCCCACCGGCCTTATGTTTATCGGAGGATACGGCTTCCAACACTGAGCGATCGAGGTATTTTTCCAGAAATTTCCGATCTCAATGTATGTGAGATCGAGTTTCTAATCTTATGAGAAACAGACTAAGTAACGTGTTTAAGTTGAACACGTAAACGAAGAACTCACAGTTGAAAACCGATAAGAGTATGCTGCAATGACGATGCTCGGACAAAATTAATTTTAAATATTAAAATAAATTCATACCAGGGGCGGCTCGTCATTAAGGGCCAGTGGGGCCTGGCCCACCAATAATCGAAAGGGGGAAAACTTCCCGGAATAGACAAATAATAGTAAATACTACAAAAACCATGATTTTTCCGAAAATTTTGGGTCTGGCCCCACCAAGCAAAATGACTACGAGCCGCCACTGATTAATACAAACATGTTTATTGTCTGCAAAATGACATCGGTGACCCTCGACAGTGCTACGGAGTTAGTGCACTGTTACTGAGATATTCATGTGTTTAAAAAAATATAGGAACACACATGGTTATTCACCGTAGTGCAATGATGATGATGTCTCTATCGATCAATCAATCAATCAATGATAGCTACACAAGAGTTCATGAAATTATTGCCTGCAAGCAATTTATCCACACCGTTATATCCCGGTCAACTCGTTAAATCTATTTTATGGAATTTAGTCCAATATTTCTTGTCTTTCTCAGTAAAGTTCCTCCCGAGTGGTTACCGGGGCCCAAATTTGGGATGTAAAGAATAGAACCACTGTTGCCAGCCACGCATGTCGTAAGATGCGACTTAAGAGGTTTGGCTGAAATCGGATGCACATGTCCTAAACATATAGAAGTCTTTGCGTTTAGGGCCTACAAACAATGTGCAACGTATACACGTTCTTGGCAAAAATCAAACATATCACACGGAGTGATTAAAATTGGTCGTAAAGAAGGAACGCAAAGAAGAAGAAGATAAACTGATGTTGATTTAAAAGCTGTTTGTGATTGTACAATATAATTTCGTTGTTGGTATCTCCTGTGCAGTCAAAAGTTACCCGAATAGGTGAACTTCTCTGATGGGTTTTTTTTAAACATATTTGGATTACAGCGTAATATCTGCATTAGTTGTCATTATATATATATATAAATAAATGAAATCTCTCTATCTCTGCCGTTTTAAACCCGGACTGGGGCATAGACCCTCAACCAACCCATGCCAAGTCTTCCAATCTCTAACTAGCTACTGCAGCTCCCTCCAGGTCTTCTTTACATTGTTGATCTCTACCCCAAATCCCATCTCCATATATTTCTCGGCCTCCCTTCTTTCGCTGTCCCTGCGGGTTCCAGGAAAGGACCCTTCTTGTTATATTCCCTCAGGTTTTCGCAAAGTGTGTCCTATCCAGCGCCAGCGTCATTTTCATGGTTGGTTGGATTTTGTGGCTAAAATTTCCTACTGCATAGGGTAGCCAGTCCTATGCCAAACCCCACTTTGGTCACCTTTTACGACATGTCTTGTAGGTAGCAGTGTTGCTATTCTTTGCTCCACTTGCAAGCTCCGGCTACACACGGGCGATATACATGAAATGCTGATAGAATACATCAGCATATATGACTCAGCCATCTGTAACCTCTAGTGACCTTTCACCTAGATTAATGGTTACGAGTTGACGAACTTTCTGACACAGATAAATAAGATACCAAAATATGTTCCAAATGGTAACACAATATTGAGTTTTCTCTTGGCGCTTAGCGTCGCCTGGGGTGAGACGATCATGATGTTGACGAATGATACATTTTAAAACTACAACTAGATATACAATAAATAATAATAACACATATTTATGAGGGGAAAAAAGATAAATGCATAAATTGATAAGTTAGAGTTGCCGTACATTCTCATTTTTGTAGACACTTTCTCATTTAACGAGTCAATCTTTGTATTCTGCGTTTTCACTAGATTGGGATTTCGGATTCTCTAATCAAGTCAGCCGTCTGCCTCAGATTACCAGCCACGCCATACAGTTTGTCTTGGACGCTAATCTAAGTGGGCCACCTTTTTCTTCTCAAGTCTGCATACTGAGGGCAGTTCTGTAGGATATAATTCCTATGATTTCTGCTTCCCCGTTTGTGCTGGCTTCTTCCAGTAGTAAGTTTTGGCCACCCTTGTAATGGTAGGTCTGACATTCTTACTGCGTGGCTATATCTCCGAGACATATTGGCGACCGTAGAATCCGTTATCCCATTCCTCATTGTGAGGTGTCGTTGCACCATGTTATGCGCCTTACGGTCTGGTGCATCCGTTTTCTGCAAGCATTTGTTTCGGGTTAGCAAAGAAGAGAAGAGGAAGACCATGGAGAAGATAGATTCAGGATGTAACTGACGGTTTCAGCATGACGGCTTCAGATGCGGGACATCTGGCCTATGAGAGAGAAAAATTCTGAAGAACAGTTAAGGTGGCAAAGTTCTGCTCAGGACAAGCTATTTGATATGACAACAAACTGGGTCATCATTGTGTCAATGTTTCGTCTAAAGGTTGACATAGACATATAATACAATATAATTATAATAGCCGTCCATCGCAAGCGATGATGACAACAATCTCAGACGTGTGCTGTTGCACCTCTCTGGTGTGTGCGGAGGTGACTGTAGAGTCCAATCCTAGAACAGAATCCCCGACCACAGGTGGGGCATACATGATCAAGGTTAGACATGTGCGTGTTGTGTGCTCTATCTTTTCGCGCTGCTCGTTTTCTCTGTGACTCAACAATACGATGATTCTCAGCTATTCGGGTTCCTCTTTGTTGTTACAGCGCCACATTTGGCGATCTTGCGCAAGGGATTCCCAGCACGTATTGTCTATATCGAAGCATTTCAGAGACACTTTAAGAGTGTCTTTAAAGCGTTTTTCTGTCCACCAGCTAAACGTCTGCCCCTTCAAGCTCGCCATACATCAACTGTTTTGGGATGCGTTTATCAGGCATTCGAGCAACGTGACCGACCCATCTCAGTTGGGTCGATGATATAAGTAGGACAAATGACACGAACTACAAGAAAGATAAATGACACCAATTATAGTAAAACACATTATAACAAGACAAATGACACCAAAATAACATGACCAAATGACACATACAGACAGACAAACAAATGTATAAGTACCTCATCAAATCCGTACTGCATTATTTTTTGAACTTTCTCAAAGTTGCTCTCTGCTTCGCTTGCAGCATGTGAGCTTGTGGAACTGGCTGAGCTGCTGTTATCACTACTACCACCACCACTACCACCTCCTGTACCACTAATTGGGCCGTTACTCGCATTTTGATACGGCCTCAAGCTATCCCGGATCTCCGCTAATGCCTTATGATGTTGGTTATCTCGCCGGGTCATCTTGCTCCCAGCAGACTTTTCCAGTAGATTTGGAGTGCTTTGAGACAACTCCGGCTTGAGATGAAGGTTGGAAAAGTCGTTGTAACCCTCCAAATCATTCTTCCGAAGATAGCTGAGGCTATCGCGTATTTCATTTAACATCTGTCGGTTGTTCCCGACAAACGTCACAAGCAGGGGTCTCCTTCCGCCTGCGACTGGTCTATCGTTTTCCTTTCGGATCATGTGACAATGATGTCCACACTCCGAAACGCACCAAATAAAGAAAGAAGAGACCGCATTGGATACAACTTTATTTGGTGCATATATCTCCTAATTTAACTTTATTTCCCGTTACAAAGTAGGAAAACTATTACTTTTTTTTGAGTTGCTGAATGTGTAGCCCTACCAACAACTCTGTTGAGGGTACAAACTACACATATCCTTACTTAACTGTGCTGGCAATCACCACTTTGGAATCAGGGAGTCCTAGAAAATATGACAAATCACTCTCGAAAAGAAACACTGTGTTTCCAGATAGCTATCCCATGCTGGTATTGTAATCCCATGAAAGTTAATCCAAGATACCGTTGGTATGAACGGTAAATTAACGGACCTAGAGAGATGAGAAAATAACATATGGTTACCAAGATTACGTGTATATTAATAATATTAATAACAATAGTGGTTATGTCAGGGAAGTAACACATCAACAAATATCACTTTAAATGGTAACCATCTAACACCAGTTAAAAAATGTTGCTATCTTGAGTCCATAGTCACTGCCAGCTTTTCTGCTCTTGATGAAGAAATCAACGCTCGAATAGGGAGTGCGGTTACTACATTCGAATTGCTATCAAAGAGAGCGTGGGTCAACACAAAACTAACAATGGAGGCGTCAACGTTAGAAAGAGAAAAACACAATAATAACCGTTCTCTAATACAAGACAATTGAGCAGCAGCTTCATGAAAACAGTTCAATAACATCCAATCCAATATTTAATAGTAATTGTTAGTGAACTTGCTTCTTTGACTAGTGGCCCAGGTTTAATTTCACAGTGGACGTGGAATATTTTTCCGACTATAACGCCTCTCAAGTCGACCAGAGCCAACTATAAACTTATGGGCCTGCGGACTCATGTAAAAATTATGGGAAATCAGACCACAACAACACCACGTGACCTCGCATTCCAGTATTGTTGTATATAGTATATAGACGAATTCATTTTAAAATCAACACAAAATGCTAAATCAAAGTTATATTATACAACAAGTTAAGTTTAACAATAAGGAATATCAATATTAGGAATATTTGTTACCAATAAGTAACATAAACTCACATCATTGAGTAAAATTTCAAAAAGGCAGTGTTCTATCAAACATATATAGATTCCAACCTCCCGACAGAATCTAGGTCAGGAGTTTCCCCGTCAGTTGTCAGGCCTAGTTATTTAGAGTTGACTGTGGCTGGACGTCAGGAAAAGCATTGGTACGTAAAGGCGGCCGACGTGATGTTGACATCTCCAATCTTGTGCCGATGGTCAATGAAAATTACAATTACAGGCTTAACAATGTATTACCCAATATACCTCGAGGTATTCTGCTTCTTCTTCTTTGCGTTCGTTCTTTACGACCAATTTTAATCACTCTTTGTGATATGTTTGATCTTTGCCAAGAACGTGTATACGTTGCACATTGGTTTAATAGGCCCATAAACGCATTCGATTTCAGTCAAACTTCCTTAAGCGCCTCTTACGACATGCGTGGCAGGTAACAGTGGTTCTATTCTTTACACACCAAATTTGGGCCCGGTAACCACTCGGGCGCCTCGAGGTATAAAAAAGGGTTTCTTTACTTTTATTTTATGGACAGAGAGAGAGAGAGTTATGGAGAGACATGATCGTCTACGCCAGCAGGTATGGCACTTGATTGATTGAACGAAGGGCAACAATTGTTGTCTTTGACGTTCTCTCGTAGTCAACAATTCCGACAAACCACCTGAGCCAGACATAACCCTGTGTATACACGACATTCTGTGCATTTATTGTGTTGCACCAACTATTAACACAAGCACACTTTGACCTAACGTTCAAACCATTGTTCTCTTGAGGGGGGACGCTGGAAATACAGATACAAACTACATAACCGATACTCTAAAACATAATTAAACATTCCCTTATAGTTCGCGCCAAGAATGTTTATGCTTCAGTGATTCTGAAAACAGCTCCTCACCCATTCACACAAAAATGCATTCTGAAGGACGAATACAGATGGCGAAGATAGATAGATATACTGAAGCACATTAATAACGCACCACCTGTATAATCCAGGAACAGAGTGTGAAATGTAAATATAAGTGTTTACAAGCTTACATATTTGGAATCCTTATTCATTTTCCTTTCAATGCATGATGGTAATTAATTTGTACATTTGATTGTTATGAAATTAATTGCATTTTGTGCAGGCACAGGAGAACACCAAAAATGCAACAAATTAAAAAAAATGCATTCGCACTATCCTCAGTATCTGGTATGTCCACCGTGTGCTTGCAAACAAGCTTGGCAGCGGCTCCGCATGGAATGCACAAGTCTGTGGAGGAAATTATGAGGAATTAAGTCCCATTCACGTGTAAGAGCATCTTCCAGCTTTTGCAGATTAGCTGCCGGTGCGTGCCTGTAGACTCTGCGTCCAAGCTCATCCCAAAGATGTTCTATAGGGGACATGTCTGGTGATAGGGCAGGCCAATCAATTGTGCGCACGTGCGTTATCCTGCTGGAGAAGCTGCAAGTCTGGATAATTTCTGAACGCAGGAGCAAACCAATGCATCCAGAACCTCATCTCGATATGTCACAGCATTAACATTTGCACGGAAGACGTGAAGAGGCAAGCGATGGTCAAAACTGAATCCTGTCCAAATGTGAATACTACCACCTCCAAATCGGTTGTGTTGACGAACACAGCAATCTGCAAAGCGCTCGCCACACCGTCGCCAAATCCGCACACGTCCATCAGCAAAGGATAGGTTGAATCTGCTCTGGTCTGTGAATAGGACAGCATTCCACTGCAGTCTAGTCCATCTGACATATTGTTCTGCCCATTGAAGGCACTTCTGACAATGTCTGTGAGTCAAGTTTGGCCCAACATAAGGTCGTCTTGCAGTAAGGCCTGTATCTCGTCGTATGACTGCCATTCGAGAGACTTGCCCACGTCTACCCACTATTGCTGTTGCTGTTCGACTTGCCGGGAGAGAACGATTCCTTAGGTGACTGAGCACAATATGGCGATCTTGCGCAGGGGTAGTAACTCGTGGTTGGCCACTCCGACGTCTATCCCTTGCACTGCTAGTGGCTCCGTAACGTTCATTGAGACGTACAATAGTGCTGTGGTGGCAATTCATCCTTCTGGCAATGGCCCTCGAGCTCATTCTGGTAGACAACATACTAATGGCTCGTTGGCGGTCATTTTCCGATAGTCGTGGCATTGTAAGCACATGTACCGGGTGTTTTGTCTCAACGGCCTTTTTATACCGAGTATACTGCCACAACGTCTACACACTTTCAAGGTCCTAGCTGTTGGGAATCGTGTTGCACGTGTAACCATCATTGTTTTCTTGTAGTCTGTACACAAACCCGAGGGTTTGAAAATTCACTTTCCATTCCAGCATTTGCTCTTATCTCATGACAAACACTGGAAAATACATTCCAGCAGCCATTGCTCTCTACCTCATGACAAACACTGGAAATACATTTCAGCAGCCATTCGCTCTCTACTCATGACAAACACTGGAAAATACATTTCCACACTTTTTTGCTCACCCTCTCAGCAACAGTATTTATCATAGTGGTGCGTTTTTATTGTGCTTCAGTATAGATAGATAGATAGATACAGAATATTTATTTTTATTATTTATACTGTCATCTTACTTGCCTGATATAAATTCTCATAAACTGAGATGTACAGGGTGTCCAGAAATATTTTCAGAAATTTCTCATAAAACTGAGATGTACAGGGTGTCCAGAAACATTTTCAGAAATACACTGTCATCTTAACTTGCCTGATAGAAATTTCTCATAAAACTGAGATGTACAGGGTGTCCAGAAACATTTTCAGAAATACACTGTCATCTTAACTTGCCTGATAGAAATTTCTCATAAAACTAAGATGTACAGGGTGTCCAGAAACATTTTCAGAAATACACTGTCATCTTAACTTGCCTGATAGAAATTTCTCATAAAACTGAGATGTACAGGGTGTCCAGAAATATTTTCAGAAATTTCTCATAAAACTGAGATGTACAGGGTGTCCAGAAATATTTTCAGAAATTTCTCATAAAACTGAGATGTACAGGGTGTCCAGAAATATTTCCGACTATATTAAATCGTGAAGAACTATTGAAATATAACTAGTAAACCTTTTTGTTTCCACTGGTACCCATGTGTTGCCAGGCCCTTGCAAGAGGAGCAAAGAATAGTAACACTGTGACATATAAGGCATGTCGTAAGAGGCGACTGAGCTAGGGCCTAGGGAAGCTACCCTAGTAAATAAAAAGTGCCGCTGAAATCGGATGTGCTGGACTACTTGTAGGTCCATAACTGGCACAATGTACAATCGCTCTTAGGCTCAGATCATATACATATCACACAGAGTGGTTATCAAGTGATCGATATGGAGTGTTCGAAGAAGAAGAATTCAGGCATGGTTATGGCAACTCTCATTTTTTCATGATGGCTAACTTCCCAAATCATCAGTGTCCCTTACCATTTAGGCAAATCTTACTTCAACTTCAAAGGTAACTGTATGATAATGCAGTCTTTAATAGCTTGTATTCTCTCTCTCTCTTTAACTTCTAAATATATTTTGCTTGTGTATGAAACTCTTGTCTTTCCTCAACATATTCTAGAAGATATCAGAAACGAGCAATGTTCAACACAATCTTTCTCCCAACATTATGCTATCAGTGCCAAACCCGGATACTGAAATCAAGTGATACAAGAAAACTAGTCACGACAGAGATGAAGTGTCTACGCAGAATGCTGGGAACACTAAAGAAGATACATGTTGAGAAATGAAGACATCAGGAAAAAAGTGGGTACAATATCAGTACTGAACTTCATCAAGAAACAACAAATTAAATGGTTCGCCACATAAGCAGATTACCAACAGACAGTGCACCTCAAAGAGCAATGTTGCTCCGATACAATGGATACAAAGCAAAATGCCAGCCATGAAAAAGGTGGACCTAAGAGATAAACAGATGCGACGAAAGACACAATGACCTAGAAGACATGTCGTAAGGTGGGATCTTGACCAGGGTTATGACCTACAAGACATGACAGAGGTAGGTGCCTAGTGAAGCTACCCTAGTAAATAGAAACGTAGCAGAAATCGGATGTGCTGGCATACATGTAGGCGCATTACTGGCACAATGTAAATCACTCTTAGGTTGGGATCACATACATATCACAAAGAGTGGTTTAACAAGTTGTCGCTATGGAATGTTTGAAGAAGAAAGTAAACACCATATCATTATCAACGCTGCTTTTTTATTTTAAAATGGAATAACTGTACAAACTGAATAGTACTTTGATAAGTTGACACCCAAAAAGCACTGAGACAACATCTTACATGTTATGTTTCAGTCTGTTATGTCATCATCATCAAATAGCTTGTCCTGAGCAGAACTTTGCCACCCCAACAGTCTTCCAGAGTTTCTCTCTCTCATAGGTCAGATGTGTCGCCCGAGTGGTTACCGGGGTCCAAATTTGGGGTGTAAAGAATAGAACTATTGTTACCTGCCATGCATGTCGTAAGAGGCGACTAAGGAGGTTTGGCTGAAATCGGATGCATGTGTCCTAAACATGTAGAAGTCTATGCGTTAGGGGCCTACCAAACCAATGTGCAACGTATACACGTTTTTGGCAAAGATCAAACATATCACAAAGAGTGATTAAAATTGGTCGTAAAGAACGAACGCATAGGTCAGATGTCCTAACTCTGCAGCCGTCATGTTCAAACCATCAGTTACATCCTGAATCCATCTTCTCCGTGGTCTTCCTCTTCTTCTCTTTGCCGGTATGCCTCCTTCCATGATGGTCTTCTCCGGCCCTTCATGTCTTTTTATATGTCCAAAATATCTCAATCTTCTCTTTCTTATTTGTAGCATCAACCAGTTTTCTTTGATTTTGAGTTCTTTCTGGATAGATCTATTTGTTCTCTTCTCTGTTCAAGATATACGAAGGACTCTTCTGTAACACTTATATTCAAAAGCACATATATGTTTTTCCACTGCTTTATTAAATGTCCATGCTTCACACCCATATGTTGCCACTGGGAATATGCATGCTCTTAGTATTCTGATCTTTTTGTTTTCTTATCAGTTTCGTTTCCATACTGTTTTGAGTTGTTTAATTTTTTGTAAAGCCATCTTTGTTCTTCTTTTAATCTCTTTCATCCCATTTCCATCTGTTGTTAGCAGCGAACCGAGATATTCAAAACTGTTCACATTTTCTACTTTCTCTCCATTGATAAAAATATCATTTGTCATGTTCGTTTTATCTGTTGTCATTATTTGTCTGTTATGTACATATCATATTATAACATACTGTTTGTGAGCAACACACAAGGAACATGTTTGTGTATTATGTAATTCTACTTCTGTTCCTTTATTGCCTGACCACATAAACCTAATAAAATAATAAAACTGCTTTCCTGACCGCCTTAAAACTAAATGATTATCTAAATTAAAATCTCATCAACTTTTCAAATGATAATTTCATTCCCACACAGTTTTGCTCCCATAGTATACACTATTCTGAGTTTTTATTCAAGAGAAACTGATTATTAACTGTTATAGAAAAATTTAATTTAGTTTAATCTCAAAGTGATGCACACTTAATTGACTTAATGATTAATCAATGTTTTAGTGATATTAATATATTTATTTGCATTGATGAGTCTGGGCTTAATGGTGATGATCCCATTCCCAATTATTGTTGCTTGGTAACAAATACCAGACAAATTACAGCAATTATTGATTTAGTATTAGAACTGCTGAAGATGTGTAACTGAACTCTTAACTAAATCATTCATTCAGCCATACCCTTAGTAATCACAAGACAAAACAGAAAGACAGCGACATATTTCGAATTCTTATTGTGAATGTACAGCCACTTTCGACAACTGCATTATTACCACCTGCATCCCATTCTAAGCACAGGTAGAAATTACCTTCCTGATGCCTGTAGTCGGATACAACACTTACTTTTTCACTACTATACACTTAGAAGAGTAGACAAGCCTGGAGATAACTGACTTTTCACGATTAATTTTTAACAAAAACCACCGTTCTTTCACATAAACAATATATAACACACCCAAATTAACGTGCTGCTGTCCAGCATTGTCACTGATCTTCTACTATAAATCAAAGTCATTAGTAATCGTGATAAAAATGTGTGCATTCTTGTGTAGCTGGTATAAATGAAATACTTTGAGAACTCCATACAACGCTCCGCCATGTTGTTCTCACAGCAGCTTTCTCGGCACATTTTTCCACAGTTATCTCTCACTAACGATTGATTAAAACACTTCGATGAATATAAATGTAACAATCACACTAAAACTAACATATTATAATACAAATAACAGATATAAATCGTATAACTTACTCAAAATTCAATCGTAAATCGGAGCACACGGACTCCCTTATTCCAGCGGGCGCGGAGAAAACTTTGAGAGGGGTGAAAAGCATTCTGTTCAAAAAGCGACCTGAATGAAATTATTTCACTTGCTATGTATATTTAGGCTGAAATAAACAAAAGTGTATTTAATATGAATTTTATTGAAGTTTTGTAAGTTGTGCTTAGTTAAGAACAGATATTGTATGAAATATCAGGTCTTGGGTAGTCAGTATGCTGACACCCCTTGATAAAAGTAGGTTGAAATGACACATTCCAATTGTCACGTGATTGGCATAAGCTCCGCCTTTATGACATTGTTGACATTCCTGAGTCCACATGAGGATATTTTGGGGGTCACTTAGTTGGACAGTTCTGTTTTTGTTTGTGTCAGTTTAAGTTTAGTTGTCTACAACACAGAACTAATGGAAGTCAAAGTAAAGTAAGTAATATTCACAAAGAGACGTAATTTATCATGCAAAGAAAAGACAAACTGTATAGTGTTGATTTATTTGAGCGAGATGACTTGATTACCTGACCAAGGTTAACTCTCAGAGGTAAAAGGTTGTCGGGTGTAAGTGGACCCCCACAAAACGCCGCGTATTCACTGTCAGATTTGACATGAGTTTCATCTTGTGTCTGTTCTTGTTGTGCTTCCGAAAGGCATAAATTACCAGCTAAATACTTTAAAGATTCCACGAAAAAGGAGATAGAAGTGGTAGCCCATCATCATCATCAAGATGCGTGTCCTTTTTTCGATCCAGAAGCACTTGAGCTTTTCAACTCTTCGGCTCGGTGCCATGGACCTGAAATTCACTCTGTCTCTAGCCAGTTCACCCACTTCACCGATGGTCATATATTCATGGTTTCTTTAATATTTTGTAACCATCTTCTTCTTGGTCTGCGTCCTGGGACCCTACCCTCCAATATTGTTCTCTCCAGGCTTCTTCTTCTTTTGTCGTCACACTGCTACCGGGTTGTTGCCCAGTGTTGATTGGTAGCCCATACTATGATCAAATCTCTTCGTGTAGCATGCCCTTTGCTGAAGGTCCCTCTCACCACATCATCATCAAATAGCTTGTCCTAATCAGAACCTTGCTACCCTAACAGTCCTTCGGATTTTCTCGCCCATAGGTCAGATGTCACGCCTCTGCAGCCGGCATTCGCAAATCAACAGTAACATTATGAATCCATCTTCTCTGGGGTCTTCCTCTTCTTTTTGCCGATGTGCACTCCTAACATAGTGGTCTTCTCCAACCCTTCGTATCGTTTTATACATCCAAAATACTCCAATTTTGTATTCCATATTACTGGATATTATCAGATCATAAATGGTCAGTTCCATTGAAATGAGTGGCTACAGTTCTTTTCGAAATTACATTTAACCTTGACATGGCAGCTACAGACATTTTTTCCTTCTTCGAACGCTCCATATCGGCCACTTGTTAACCACTCTGTGTCATTTGTATGTGATCTGAGCTTAAGAGCGATTGTACGTTGTGCCAGTTATGCGCCTACAAGTAGGCCGGCACATCCGATTTCTACGATGCTTTTTATTTACTAACATTTTCTATGGAACGAATTCAGGAGAAGGGATGAAATCAGAGACATGTCTGGTCAACCAGTAGGGACAACTGTTATAAGAGAGAGAAGATGGAGATAATTTGGACACACCTTGAGGAGAAATGATCCACGAATATCAAAGCAGGCATTGAAGTGGGATGCAAAGGGTTCACGAAAGGTCGACCTAAGGAGACCCTGAAACGAACTTTGCTGAGAGAGGCAGGAAATATCGGTCTCAGTTCCATGGAGGAGATTGAGCGAGTTGCCCAGGATAGAGTGGTATGGAGAAGTTACTTGCAGGTCCTATGTAACGTATAACGGGACGAGAGGAATTATTTGAATTATTTATTATTTTTATTTATTAGGGTAGCTTCCTTAGGTACTAAATCAGTCGGCTTTTACGACATGCCTTGTTGGTAGCAGTGGTATTATTCTTTGTTTACCTTGTGTGTCCCTGCACTACACGAGCGACATACATTTCAAGTCCTGGCTTGATTATTTTTTCTCTGAACTTCCATCGTTACAAATTCCCGCTCAAGTCTTTAATAGTTTGTGCTGAATCCAGAGTGATCGCTTGCTAGATTGATTGACATAACTATCGTCCGTGCCCTTCGGTGAATAACCATGTGTGCTTCGATCTCTTTCTAGCACGTGAAGATCTCACTGACAGCGAATGAACTTCGTAGCCCTGACGAATGTTCCCGATGTAATTTTGAAGATGGTGTAAAATGTTTGCAGGAATTTTAATATTTTTTAATGAATTTTGCTCGGACAGTTTTTGTAGCATACTCTTAACTAATTGAAACTGACAATGGCTATTTTTACATGCTGAACTTGAACACAGGATCTACGTTTTATTGTCCGTCTCCGATATGACTAGGAACTCAGTCTCACCTACACTGATGACAGGAATCTCTGAAAAAATAACTCGATCGCTCTCGCAGGGAAAGAACCGAGTACCTTTGGAGCGAAGGGCGAGCAGCTTATATCCATGCAATATAGACCAAACCTCACTGTGGCCAAGCTTATATCCATGCAATATAGACCAAACCTCACTGAGGCCAAGCTTATATCCATGCAATATAGACCAAACCCCACTGTGGCCAAGCTTATATCCATGCAATATAGACCAAACCCCACTGTGGCCAAGCTTATATCCATGCAATATAGACCAAACCCCACTGTGGCCAAGCTTATATCCATGCAATATAGACCAAACCTCACTGTGGCCAAGCTTATATCCATGCAATATAGACCAAACCTCACTGTGGCCAAGCTTATATCCATGCAATATAGACCAAACCTCACTGTGGCCAAGCTTATATCCATGCAATATAGACCAAACCTCACTGTGGCCAAGCTTATATCCATGCAATATAGACCAAGCCTCACTGTGGCCAAGCTTATATCCATGCAATATAGACCAAACCTCACTGTGGCCAAGCTTATATCCATGCAATATAGACCAAACCCCACTGTGGCCAAGCTTATATCCATGCAATATAGACCAAACCTCACTGTGGCCAAGCTTATATCCATGCAATATAAACCAAACCTCACTGTGGCCAAGCTTATATCCATGCAATATAGACCAAACCCCACTGTGGCCAAGCTTATATCCATGCAATATAGACCAAACCTCACTGTGGCCAAGCTTATATCCATGCAATATAGACCAAACCTCACTGTGGCCAAGCTTATATCCATGCAATATAGACCAAACCTCACTGTGGCCAAGCTTATATCCATGCAATATAGACCAAACCCCACTGTGGCCAAGCTTATATCCATGCAATATAGACCAAACCTCACTGTGGCCAAGCTTATATCCATGCAATATAGACCAAACCCCACTGTGGCCAAGCTTATATCCATGCAATATAGACCAACCTCACTGTGGCCAAGCTTATATCCATGCAATATAGACCAAACCCCACTGTGGCCAAGCTTATATCCATGCAATATAGACCAAACCCCACTGTGGCCAAGCTTATATCCATGCAATATAGACCAAACCCCACTGTGGCCAAGCTTATATCCATGCAATATAGACCAAACCTCACTGTGGCCAAGCTTATATCCATGCAATATAGACCAAACCTCACTGTGGCCAAGCTTATATCCATGCAATATAGACCAAACCTCACTGTGGCCAAGCTTATATCCATGCAATATAGACCAAACCTCACTGTGGCCAAGCTTATATCCATGCAATATAGACCAAACCTCACTGTGGCCAAGCTTATATCCATGCAATATAGACCAAACCCCACTGTGGCCAAGCTTATATCCATGCAATATAGACCAAACCCCACTGTGGCCAAGCTTATATCCATGCAATATAGACCAAACCTCACTGTGGCCAAGCTTATATCCATGCAATATAGACCAAACCTCACTGTGGCCAAGCTTATATCCATGCAATATAGACCAAACCTCACTGTGGCCAAGCTTATATCCATGCAATATAGACCAAACCTCACTGTGGCCAAGCTTATATCCATGCAATATAGACCAAACCTCACTGTGGCCAAGCTTATATCCATGCAATATAGACCAAACCTCACTGTGGCCAAGCTTATATCCATGCAATATAGACCAACCTCACTGAGGCCAAGCTTATATCCATGCAATATAGACCAACCTCATTGAGGCCAAGCTTATATCCATGCAATATAGACCAACCTCACTGAGGCCAAGCTTATATCCATGCAATATAGACCAACCTCACTGAGGCCAAAATGAAATGACAAGAAAATCCTGGCATATTCTTTACATGACGTTACCATTAACCATAGTAAACGAGTGCTCGATTTTCTAGGCACCAATTATACGTTCAGTAGTTTATCATTGCTTTCTGAAGGGTGAGGTCTTTTTTTAACGTTCATAAAAATCCAAGAGAACTAATTTGCTTCCAAATATGTCCGCCCGGAGTTTGAACCAGATCCGTTGAGTTGTGATCGAGCTCACTATTACCGCTTGAGCTACGAACTAAAATACCATGCATAAAGTGGGCGTCATTTTAAAGGTTTGTGATTGGTCATGCCGAATGACTTATTGCAAAGATAAAACGTTGCAACTCTAGCTATCATTTCTTTGATGATGTCCCAGTATACACATAATCTCGATATAGGGGAAGACTGCAGTAAAACTATATAAACTGGCAAAACACGTAATAACAAAGCACTGTCATCATCATCATCAAATAGCTTGTCCTGAGCAGAACTTTGCCACCCCTACAGTCCTTCGGAACTTCTCTCTCATAGGCCAGATGTCCTGCCTCTGCAGCCGTCATGTTCAGACCATCAGTTACATACTGAATCCATCTTCTCCGTGGTCTTCCTCTTCTTCTCTTTGCCGGTATGCCTCCTTCCATGATGGTCTTCTCCAGCCCTTTATGTCTTTTTATTGTTCAAAATATCTCAATTTTCTCTTTTTATTTGTAGCATCAGCCAGTTTTCTTTGATTTTGAATTCTTTCTGGGTAGATCTATTTGTTCTCTTCTCTGTCCAAGATATACGGAGGACTCCTCTGTAACACTTATATTCGAAAGCACATATGTTTTTCCACTGCTTTATTAAATGTCCAAAGTACTGTAGTTTTAAAAAATACAAAAACAATACACAGCTAAAGGTCGCTGTGCAGTGGCGGCTCGTGATCATTTTTGTTGGTGGGGCCAGACATTTTTCCCTGATAAATCATGGTTTTTGGTTGCTATATTTTCATTTATAAAATAATAAATACACGTTATAGATTATTTTTGTTGGGCCCGGCCCCACTGACCCTTAACGACGAGCCGCCACTGTCGCTGTGTATTGTCATTGTTTTTGTATTTTGTAAAACGATAGTACTTTGTTATTATATGTTTCGCCAGTATACACATATCAAATAAACAAGAAGCTAGTACATATTATTCAACTCTGACAAATGTCTGGAATTTAGATTTGAGTTCTTCTTCTTCAATGACCAGCAGCACTTGGTCTCTTACTCTTTGACCTGATGTAGTATGTATATTGTACATAATATTGCAGAGCTGGAATGTCTGTAGATTTTATATACATCTTGGAGCCAGATGCAGATTCATAAATGTTTTCAGTCAACTACACCAACCAATCCTCTATGTCATTGATAGCTTAGATGCATAAATCATTGACTGTCCTTCCACGACGACTGCCGTATCAAACTCATTGACTGTCCTTCCACGACGAATGCCGTATCAAACTCATTGACTTTCCTTCCACGACGACTGCCGTATCAAACTCATTGACTGTCCTTCCACGACGAATGCCGTATAACCCAGATGATGCTCGTTCATTACCGCATTCCCAGTAGCAAACTAGTTTTCAATGGGTGTGTTTCGTCGGTAATTTTACATAGCAAAATATCTATTCTAAATCTCATTTGTTGATTCTTTCATCTGCTGAGTTCATTCTCTCATTTAAAAAAATATCGCCCAACGTGGGGCTCGAACCCACGACCCTGAGATTAAGAGTCTCATGCTCTACCGACTGAGCTAGCCGGGCCATACATTTTGCTAACCTTCTTTGCTATATAAGACATTTACCATATCAAACGATTTTTAATTTCTGTTCAGTATTTATTATAACAAATCGATTAATAATTTAAGTTTTAAAACAAATGTATATTATACTGTGTTGAACGATACATATAAATTTTCTCACTTTGGATGAGCTATTTGAAATATTCCCTATAACTTGCATTATTGTGCAAGGGGCATAATTCAATACAACTGTGTTCAAACTGTAGCTGATATGGATAGTCTTCCCCATTACTTCAACTACTGCGGTTACTATATGAGTGGATGTCTTCTATAGAGGTTTCAAACCTACATAGGCCACATGTCCTGGTTATCCGGTGTTCGCGGCATCGAAGCATCAACTGTTGGAAGTTTAGGATGGATAAGGGGGATGTTCTTCGGTCTCTTTGCGACCTACTGATGAGGATACTGAAATTGATGTTGAACTTAGGGTTGCCAAACGTCCCGGTTTTCCGAGACAGTCCCGGTTTTTAACGAAAAATGTTGTGTTCCGAAAAATGCTTTCGGGACTCTTATTTGTCCCGGTTTTTGTCCCCGTCAAATGAAAAGTGCAAATAAATCGAACTGTTTCTGGATTTTCAAATGGGAGAACTTTTTTAATTTGAAAACTTGATATATCCACTACCAACACTACAACATCTCCATCGATAATCACCTACTAAATCAAGTAAAAGATTTCACATACCTGGGAGCATTTTTTCAGCAAATGGAAGAATAACTAATGAAATTCAACACAGATGCAACAAAGCAAATCAAATGATAGGGCAAATGGCGCCAATTTTAAGATGCAAACACGTCACCATGAACACAAAAGAGCAATGTTCAACACAATCTTTCTTCCCACACTATGTTACCAGTGCCAAACCTGGACGCTGACAACAAACGATAGAAGAAAACTAGTCACAACAGAGATGAAGTGTCTACGCAGAATGCTGGGTGTAACAAGAAGAGACCGGTTGAGAAATGAAGACATCAGGAAAAAGTAGGTACAACATCAGTACTAGACTTCATCAAGAAACAACAAATTAAATGGTTCGGTCACGTAAGCAGATTACCATCAGACAGTGCACCCTAAAGAGCAATGCTGCTCCGATACAATGGGTACAAAGCAAAAGGCCGGCCACGCAAAAGATGGACCTCAGAGATAACAGAGGCGACGAAAGAGACTATCTACAAAGCGCATACTAGGGCCCGTTTTAGAAATCTCTTCCTGACCTGACGCTGTGAGGCATACAGGATTCGAGAAAGAAAGAAGAAAGAAAGAAAGATATATCCACGCTCACACATAACACTGCCACAGTAGTTTTGTTTTCATTACCACTATGATTAGTTTAGTCGTCGAATCATCATCACTGCACGTTGAACAAATTAGTTCATAAGTGCTCCTCCACAGTATGTCTCTCAGCGACTAACTGCACCGGTTCTTTGTTGGTTTACTATTCTTCTTTGGCTACCAGCTATTGTTTAATTTGAAAAATCCGCGAATAAACAGTAATTTTGGTTTCATTACCGATGTACCTATTTACCACCAATTTTAATCACTCTTTGTGATATGTTTGATCTTTGCCAAGAACGTGTATACGTTGCACATTGGTTTGGTAGGCCCTAAACGCATAGACTTATACACGTTTAGGATACGTGCATCCCACTTCAACCAAAGCCCCTTAGTCACCTCTTACGACATGCGTGGCAGGTAACAGTGGTTCTATTCTTTGCATCCCAAATTTGGGCCCCGGTAACCACTCGGCTGTGCGCTTCTGACTAATTTTGTGTGAAGGCATCCTGTTCTTATTATCAGTGTTCTTCGCTATTTAGGCGAGCCATAGTTTGACTACAGAGGTAAGGAAACTAGTAATCACTTGACAGGCTGTGTGCAAATTATGCTGCGTTGGTCACACAGACTGACAGAACATGAACTTTCTATCATTAGAAGTCAACTTTTTACCATTAGAAGTCCAACTTTCTACTCTTAGAAGTCCAACTTTCTACTCTTAGAAGTCCAACTTTCTATCCTTAGAAGTCCAACTTAATACATGTATGACCAGATCCGCGATATGCCTGTGAAGATTTTGCTCTCACAATCATCCGTAACAAAATAACTATGAAGTCTATGCAGGTATCTGTGGCCAATCCGTTTGCATTATGTTCTGAAGGTTGTGAGTTCGAACACAGGTAACAAATCTGATACAGACAAGAAGTACAAGAGAAAAATCTGATACAGACAAGAACAAGAGAAAAATCTCTCGAAATTATTGACACAAATTCATCAAAGACAAGAAGACATGTGACTAGGTTTAAAATATGACATTCATTTTATTGTGTGTGTAGTTTTTGTCCACACCTGGTGCATGTATTTGATAGAAGTGGGCTGCAGAGATATGTGTACAGACATATAAAAAATATAGTAGACAAGTCTAGGTGCATACATTTGCATGTTTTTGTATAGCACAACCACAAGATAACACAACAAGATATATACTTAGTATAACAATCAGAGCATCACAACTAGTTTTCTAGTTTTGGTGAACCTGTTCAGAGTTCCCTAACATTTATATACAACAATGGCGGATCTATTATGTTAGAAGAATACGGTTCAATAACTGATATTTTCATATGTTTGACAACAGTTTTATTTTCATATATCTCTCTCTCTTGCGATCGTTTTTTCTGACCATTTTTATTATTCTTATTGTGATATATAAACAGCCTTTGCCAAGACCGTTTTTTAACGTCACATCTTCAGTACCATTTGGAGCTCTAGTGCTTGTCCTTCGGTGACGTGTCCGATTTTAACCAGCCTTTACTGGGTTCGCTCTCCGTAAACCTTTGACTGTCCCCAACCGACCTGCAAGGCAGCAAGTTATTTTCATATATTAATTTCTTATGTCAGATCAGATGTTACATCTGCTATCGTGTAACAGTAGATGGTACCAGTGGTCAACTGTTAAACCCACTGTCAGATCAGATGTTACATCTGTTATCGTGTAACAGTAGATGGTACCAGTGGTCAACTGTTAAACCCACTGTCAGATCAGATGTTACATCTGCTATCATGTAACAGTAGATGGTACCAGTGGGCAACTGTTAAACCCACTGTCAGATCAGATGTTACATCTGTTATCGTGTAACAGTAGATGGTACCAGTGGGCAACTGTTAAACACACTGTCTTGTTGAGAGTAGCTCAGGAGAGCGAAAGGATAGGGAAGTAAACCCTGACAGAAAATCCCCACTGCCTTGTGGGTCAGCACGGTTATGCAGAAGGCTAGAGGAGCAAACCATGACCACAAATCTGGAGCAAGGGACCCTAAGGCAGTTGGTGGTTATGTGTGTATTCCTTCTATCTTTCAGACATCCCTGCAAACCCTGCTTGATTCCAAACGTATGGACTTTGTCTTTCCTTTGGATGAAACAACAGGCTAGAGGCGGATGTTTGTATAAAGTGGGCAAAGCACATTTCCCATATTAGCTGCCCAGGCTAGGCATAAATGAAGAGGACACTTCATCTTTGCTTTAAATTACTGTCTGTAAAGACAAAAAAAGCTATATTACTTTCAACCGGTGTTGTTTTTCAAGAGTTAATTCCCGTACAAAGAAGTCAATGCAAGTTTAGTTTCCATAATATGTCTAACACAATTCTGCAGTGTTTACAAATAACAATAATAATATATTGCTTGTCACAACTCAAGTAACTATCATGATTTACTATAGATTTGATCAAATATGTTTTATAACATGAAAGGAATAGAGTTAGTTTTATGATAACATGAAGGGAATAGAGTTTTGTGATAACATGAAGGGAATAGAGTTAGTTTTATGATATAACATGAAGGGAATAGAGTTAGTTTTATGATAACATGAAAGGAATAGAGTTAGTTTTGTGATAACATGAAGGAATAGAGTTAGTTTTATGATAACATGAAAGGAATAGAGTTAGTTTTATGATAACATGAAGGGAATAGAGTTTTGTGATAACATGAAGGAATAGAGTTAGTTTTATGATAACATGAAAGGAATAGAGTTAGTTTTATGATAACATGAAAGGAATAGAGTTAGTTTTGTGATAACATGAAGGGAATAGAGTTAGTTTTATGATAACATGAAGGGAATAGAGTTTTATGATAACATGAAGGAATAGAGTTAGTTTTGTGATAACATGAAGGAATAGAGTTAGTTTTATGATAACATGAAAGGAATAGAGTTAGTTTTATGATAACATGAAAGGAATAGAGTTAGTTTTATGATAACATGAAGGGAATAGAGTTTTGTGATAACATGAAGGAATAGAGTTAGTTTTATGATAACATGAAAGGAATAGAGTTAGTTTTATGATAACATGAAAGGAATAGAGTTAGTTTTATGATAACATGAAGGGAATAGAGTTAGTTTTATGATAACATGAAAGGAATAGAGTTAGTTTTATGATAACATGAAAGGAATAGAGTTAGTTTTATGATAACATGAAAGGAATAGAGTTAGTTTTATGATAACATGAAGGGAATAGAGTTAGTTTTATGATAACATGAAGGGAATAGAGTTAGTTTTATGATAACATGAAAAGAATAAAGTTTGAAGACATCCCACAACAATAAAGGAACATGTATATCCCCACTGACTCCCCTATTCCCAAGGGCAGCCTATGTTGGCAGTAGCTCAACTACTAGCAGACTCTCATATAGAACAGGTAAAATAATAGGGAGCACAGACTATGAGAGACAACCAGCTGCTACTATTACACTGAGGACAATCAAGGTGTACACAAACTAGGACATGAGCCAGCTCCGACTGACATTGTTTCTTATTGCATATTATTCTCCCAGTCTATCAAGGGTTGGATGAGGGTCTCAGTCTATCAAGAGTTGGATGAGGGTCTCAGTCTATCAAGGGTTGGATGAGGGTCTCAGTCTATCAGGGTTGGATGAGGGTCTCAGTCTATCAGGGTTGGATGGTCTCAGTCTATCTAGGGTTGGATGAGGGTCTCAGTATATCAAGGGTTGGATGAGGGTCTCAGGTGACTGTCATCAAGGGTTGATGAGGGTGTCTATCAGGGGTTGGATGAGGGTCTCAGTCTATCAAGTGTTGGATGAGGGTCCCGTCTATCAAGGGTTGGATGATGGTTGACAGTCTAAACCTACAATAGTTCTAAAACTTTTAATCCTATGTTTCATTAGATATTTTGAATTTTTAAAAAAAACTAACAAATAAAAATGTTGGTGTGTTGGTGATAAGTTGCAGTCCTAAGCTCCACTAGGAACATAAAGGAATACAAGTAAGAGATGTTGCACTTCAAACACAAAACAATAACAATCAACACCCTGTATCAATAATATAGATTTGTTTGTAAAATCTGTCAAACACACACAAGTCCAGAGATTTGATAATGTAATTCACTCATTATATAAACAATTGCAACAAAATATGTAAACCATACCAAGCATATACAGCATTGACAAAATTCAAATGGAAAACAAAGGGAAAAAATGGACTGCAAATATATATATATGTCACTCGTAACAACACACGCTCAAGAAACTGCAAGCATTCACACACCCAAAATAAAATTTAAAAAAAAGCCGCACAGAAATTAAGAAATATGCACAAAGGCCAACAGAAGAACAAGACACATATATTTAAAAGTCACAAAAAATATATTGCTATATGTTTGTACAGGAACTCATGAAATAGAATGATTATTTATTTACACAATAAAATGCTTTGTATATTTCTGATTTGTAAAAATATATCTTTTTCACATGACAGTTAACATACATTAAAAAACAAACATAACATAAAGAATAAATGATGTTGTTATTTGAAGTTTGCACTAAATGGAGTTGGAACAATAACACAAGTAAATTGCAAGTTGACATAGAAAGATATTAAAATCTCTTTGCATATAAGAAATATTACAAAATAATATTTCGGACTGAATTAAAAAAAATTTATTAGTTGTAGAATTATTATGGTGGCGTCTGCGGCCTAGGGGATAGTGACTCGGTCTATTAACCCTGACGCTCTGAGTTCGAATCACGCTGAGGACAGTTTGGTTACAAATTGTTTCGTGTTGATTCGCGTACAAAGGACGATGGCACCACCCGTTCAGAAAGCAATGGCAAACTATTGAACGTAATACTGCCTAAAAATCACAAAACAGCGTTAAAAGCTGGGGTTGATTCACAAAGTCATATAAAGGATATGCAATTAACTTTAGAATTCTTATAGCCATTTATTCTGCCCCTGTCTCCATTTTGCTGTATTAAAGAAGAGTCTCTATGGTGCAGTGGTTAAGAAGTTTGAGAGTCTCTATGGTGCAGTGGTTAAGAAGTTTGAGAGTCTCTATGGTGCAGTGGTTAAGACGTTTGCATGATCTTCTGAATGTTGTGGGTTCAAATCTGGACCGAGTCACATGTGCAATTTTTCCATAGAACCATATAATGTTTTGATGGAGCTGAAGAGTTGGTGCAACACCATTGGTAAATGATGTGCCATTTCTGTTGACATGGACGGAGCCATATGGGAAACCCATAGACCATTTTTAGAGAAGATTTTTATAGCCATTGATTCTAAGAACTATACTGGAACTAACTAAAGTAACTACAAGTAGGGTCTGGCAAGTTAGGGAACAAGTCAAAGACTAGTAATTCGACTAAGGAAGATTTAAAAAAAATTATTTTTGAAAATGGTTAGAATCAAAATTTGTGCAATAGCTGCTAAGTGGCTTCAAGTTAGATGCTGTCAGCATCAAAGTACTTACTCAGTAGCTCCTGTGATGGCTAGAAAATGTTTCTCTAACCCAAAAAAGATGAGGAATCTATATTCCCTCAGGGTAAACCAGAAATTGATCCTCCTAAAAGCTGATGATTGAACCCAGTGCACAGTAATGTGCAATGTTAACAGTAATGAGCTAACCTAATGATTTGTGGCCATCCGTGGCTTAGCAGTAGTGTACTCGATCACAACACAATAGTACCTTGTTCAAGTTCTACGATGCACAATTTGGAAACAAATTTGTCCCCACATAGATTTTTACAACCGGTAAAAATAGAACACACAGTTCAGAAAGTAATGGCAAACTACTGAACGTATAAGTGGCACCTAGAAAATAAACGACTCGTTTACTGTGGTTGATGGCGAGGTCCTGAAAAGGATATGCAGATACGACATGATTTTCATTTCACTGTCTTGCAGACAGGCTGGGTACTAGAGAGGAGAAGCATAAGGGTAATGTAAACAGAAATCAGAGATGCACTAGGACACACAAGTTTAACAAAACAGTGCAACATAGACGTAATAATAATAATCTCTCTCATACTGTTATACGTTACATAGGGCCTGCAAGTAATTTCTCCATACCGCTCTATCCTGGGCAACTCACTCAATCTCCTCCAGGGAAACTGAGACCGATATTTCTTGCCTCTCTCAGCAAAGTTCGTTTCAGGGTCTCCTTAGGTCGACCTCTCTTTCTTGAACCCTTTGCATACCACTTCAATGCCTGCTTTGATATTCATTGATCATTTCTCCTCAAGGTGTGTCCAACATATCTCCATCTTCTCCTCTTATAACAGTTGTCCCTACTGGTTGACCAGACATGTCTCTGATTTCATCACTTCTGAATTCGTTCCATTTTATATTCATTATTTTTCGTAGACATCTATTTTCAAATACATTCAACTTGCTTTCTATATCTTTAGTCATTTTCCAACTCTTGCTAGCATATGTTAGGATTGATACAACATTTGAATTGAAAATTCGTAATTTAGTTTTAATACTATATAACTTGCAGTTCCATATTTTATTTAGACTTTTAAAAGCTGATGTTGCTATGCCAATTCGTATCGTAATTTCTTTTTTAACATTTCCTGTGCAATCAAAATTGCTACCTAAATAGGTGAACTGCTCTGTTATTTTTATCATTTTAGATTCCAGGGTGATATCTGCATTACTTGCCATAGGTGTCTTCATTATATTTGTTTTTTCATAGCTTATCTGCAGTCCAACTTTTGATGCTATAGATGACAAGTTGTCTTTTTTTCTTTGCATATCTTGGTTGTTTCTACTTAACAAGGCAATATCATCTGCAAAATCCAAATCTTCTGACTGACTATTTACTACCCAATCGATGCCAGTTTCGCCCTGCAACATTTTCGCATCACCCAGTCAATGGTCACTCCAAACAATAGCGGAGATAGAATACAGCCTTGTTTTACTCCGGTTTCAACCATAAACCAGTCGCTGTGTCCACCATCAGTGTGAACTGCACACTGTGAACCATCATAGAGGCTCTTAATAATGTTTATTATTTTGTCTGGTATTCCATAGCATCTCAGAATATTTCACAGGGAGATTCTGTGTAGACTATCAAAGGCTTTTTAAAATCGATGAAATTTAGTATAAGTGGTAGTTGCTTCTCTCAATATGTTCCTCCAAAATTAGTCATAGGGTAACATATAACAACAAAGTAATATCGTTTTTTTTTTTAATGTAGAATAGAGGGACTGAGATGGTACGATAATATTACGAACAATGAACTCAAAGCAGATACCAGATGAAAAAGAGCTAAGAAAGAGGTGCTGGTGATGGATAGGATACACATTGAGAAGGAAGCATTGCAAGACATTTAGAACCCGCAGAGAAAGAGAGTAGGGAAAGATCTAGAAATACCTGGAAATAATTGAAAAGGATGGCAAGAAGTTTGTTGAAGATCTGTGCTCAGTTGGGAGTTAAAATGTGAAGAAGAAGAAGAATATAATTTTACAAAGTTTGAATTTATTCACTTCATTTGTACCCTTGTCTTGATATTGATCTTTTTGCTTGAAATGTTGATGTAAAACTATATTACTTTAACTTGTTTCACCGTTGCTCCCTTAACTTTACTGTAGAGTCTTCTTTTTTAAACATCAACTGACAATAACTTCAAAAACAAGACAACAGCTCGGAATAAAAACCTTAAATATTTACACAAAATTTAACTTCCACAAAACGTAGATAAATTAATTTTGGGAGTAACATAAAAGCATCTGGGACAAAGTCTTGCAAAGTTCAAGTATTAAAGAACGACAGATAATCTTATTTCTTAAATGCACAAATTTTGAACATTTTATACATGCAGTTCTTGTAGTTAAGACTGGTGTCTGTTGCACTGACAGATTCTGTTACACTTGACAGATTTTCTGTTGAAGAAAACATTCTGTGTGTGTCATTATACAGGAAATAGTAAATATGATATTTTGTCCAATTCTGTTATGAAATACAACATGTCAAGGCACTAAACAACAACAACAGGTGTCTTCTTTGACAAACATCAAGAAGCAGTAAACTATCACAGAGCTGCAATTTAAACAGCTCAATTTTGGAAACTCTCAGGTAAACACGCAAGCAAGAATTGGTGTTTTCTTTTGTTGTCATTTTTCTCCAAGAAACAGACTGACAAATCAGTCAACGCCAACATGCAAGTGTCTTGTATAGCAATAACAAAATCTCTACATTGTCTTTGGTCAGTTGCCATCCTTGGCAAGAAGCTACATTATTGCCCTAAACCAGTGCCCATGTCGTACATTCATGGTGCCATATTTTACTCTGCTGGCTTTAAAATTAATAAGATTTCCCCAAAACACTATTTTTCAGTTCTTTACATAGCAATTTCCTTATCCCAATCTTGTTTTTATTTTGTAACCCTTCTTCATTGTTCATTTGAGGATTATCTTCATTGCACATTGAACATGTCCATAATTGCTCCGATCTACACCCTAAGCAAGTATTTCATTGTGTTTAGACTAACAACTCCCGTTCTGAGCTAGTTTCTACTGTGGTTTCTCTCATGGTTTTCCTGCACCTATTGGTAGGCATAAATTGCACAACCGAGATAGAGAATACCCTTTATCTTCTTCATTGAAATCTTCAGAGCATACATTTTCTCTTAGTGTAACCCTTCTACTGTTTCTAACACCACTCTTTTGCTTTTTGTTTCTAACAACACAGTGAGAGATAGAACACACCAACAACCCGTATCAAATATTATAAGGAAACGAAGGTGGAAATATTTAGGTCATGTTCTTAGATCAGACGAAAAGAGACTAAATCGACAAGTCCTTATGTGGTCACCAGTTGGGAAAAGAAAACGTGGAAGACCAAAGACCACTCTTCGAAGAACCATCCAACAAGAAAGTAAACTATTGGGATGTAAAACCATACAAGATCTCCAACTGCTAGCAAAGAACCGTATCACATGGAGATCTAAAACCTCTGCCCTATGTGCCGCCTTTGGCTCGAAAGGAATAAACTAAACTAACTATTATTAGTAGTACAAAATAGTACTGTAATAATGACATGCGTAAGCTTCTCCACAACCTTCAGACAGATGTGCCCCAATATATAAAAACAATGGATTGCCTTGGTTTATAGAATACCACTGCATAGTTTATTTGTTGAATCTTGACTATCAAAATTCTGCATCAAATTCTATTTGTTGATCTTCTTTACCTTAGACTTCACTAGGAGGTCCAAAAGTAAAAGTTCCAGTGATGGAGTCAGAATTTGTCACCGGACATGCCCAACTTAATTCCAACAGCTAGTTACAAAAATAATATTTGTTCTTAGTGTTTACTACGACAGAACTGAACCATCTTAAAATAGTTGTAGTCTTCACCATCACAGAAGTGCACCATCTTGGAACAGCTTTCAGAGTTAATCATGACAGAACTGAACCACTTTGGAATAGCATTCAGTGTTCACCTAACAGAATTGCACCATCTTGAAACAGTTCAAGTTACACAACCAGAATAATACATACATTGAATGCAATCACAAAAGGTTATAACAAATTAAAAAATAGAATTGCTTGCATACATATATAAAGAAAACAATATACAATAATCATTAACTATATTAAAGGGAACAAAAAGTGCATCAACCCTTAACTCTCTGGTTGAATCAAGTGTAATAAACACACATAATAAACACAACCACTTTTAGATATTATAACTGCACTTCCTGATTGGACGGTTAAACTGACCGCATATATAATATTTCAAGACATGTTTCGCTAAAATTGTGAAATCTGAAAAAATTGGACGAGACAACAATTGACTTCAAATAAATCACTAAGAATTAACGTAAGGCAATGTTTTTTCAGCATACAAGATTTAAACAAACAAAAAAATGGGTAAGATTTGCACAGCAGTTTTTGTGTAAGGAAATCAATAAACAATTATCAAACTAGGTTTACAATAAGACATACGTTAAATATACAACCATAGAAATGTGGCAACCAGCAGCATTGTTTCAATTTGTATATTCTGCAGCCTCACACAAGAAAGCTGATTTATTCAGAAATATATTTTGTTATCAAATGTAAATTTGTTGCTGTTAAAGCTGTAAAATATACCAGGTTTCAAATTAATGAATATATTTCATAGCTTGTAGCTGATAAGACATTTCATACCATTCACCAATAGTATGTCATCGAGTAGCATACCCTTTCCAGAACGTCGCTTTCATCACAGCGCGCCTGAAAAACTCTGTTTCTATCAAGTTCACCCACTTCCTTCAGCATCATGTTCCAAGTTTTCTTTGATATCCTACTGCTGCTTCATCTTGGTCGTCCCTTGCCTCGTACTACAGGAATCATGTCTTCCATTACTATTCTCTAAATCACTGTGACGTTAACACTGTCCAGGTCTTCCATTACTATTCTCTCTAAATCACTGTATTCACTCTATTCGACAAAACAGAAGTAATGACATTCGCCAGAGAGGAAAACACTACCAACATCTCCATCGATAGTCACCTACTAAATCAAGTAAAAGATTTCACATACCTGGGGAGCATTTTTTCAGCAAATGGAAGAATAACTAATGAAATTCAACACAGATGCAACAAAGCAAATCAAATGATAGGCAAATGGCGCCAATTTTAAGATGCAAACACGTCACCATGAACACAAAAAGAGCAATGTTCAACACAATCTTTCACCCACATTATGTTACCAGTGCCAAACCTGGACGCTGACAACAAACGATAGAAGGAAACTAGTCACAACAGAGATGAAGTGTCTACGCAGAATGCTGGGTGTAACAAGAAGAGACCGGTTGAGAAATGAAGACATCAGGAAAAAGTGGGTACAACATCAGTACTAGACTTCATCAAGAAACAACAAATTAAATGGTTCGGTCACGTAAGCAGATTACCATCAGACAGTGCACCCCAAAGAGCAATGCTGCTCCGATACAATGGGTACAAAGCAAAAGGCCGGCCACGCAAAAGATGGACCTCAGAGATAACAGAGGCGACGAAAGAGACTATCTACGAAGCGCATACTAGGGCCCGTTTTAGAAATCTCTTCCTGACCTGACGCTGTGAGGCATACAGGATTCGAGAAAGAAAGAAAAGAACTCCAGGAACCATGTCTTCCATTACTATTCTCTAAACCACTGTGATGTTTAATGCTTGTACTCCAGGAACCATGTCTTCCATTAATATTCTCTCTAAATCACTGTGACGTTTAACACTCGTACTCCAGGAACCATATCTTCCATTAATATTCTCTCTAAACCAATGTGACATTTAACACTTGTACTCCAGGAACCATGTCTTCCATTAATATTCTCTCTAAACCACTGTGATGTTTAACACTCGTACTCCAGGAACCATGTCTTCTATTAATATTCTCTCTAAACTAATGTGATGTTTAACACTTGTACTCCAGGAACCATATCTTCCATTAATATTCTCTCTAAATCACTGTGAAGTTTAACGTACTAAGAGATGTTCAATGGTAGTTACTCTTGAAAAATGAAAACTCATGTAATTCAAGGAAAGTAAATGTTAAAAAGTCTCAGCACTAAATGTTGCATGTCACATTAGCATACATACTTTATCAGTGGCAAACATGAAACAAAGTACAGACATTTTCAAACTTAAGAGTGTCTAGTCAATGAATGTGAATGCGGACCCATTCGGGAGACCCAGGTTCCATCCCTGGTATGGTTAAGAGTTTTCTATCAGGATCAGGAAATCCACTGAAAGTTTAAATGTGACTACACCTGCCATTCAACCTCAGGTTCATTTCCTATCCCCATTGTCATACACTGCCTAAAAAATGGTATTACACGTATTAATGTGTCGGTGGAATTTAATGTATAACTAGTGCAGTCACCGCGAAACTGTTCAGGTTATGATTTTTTTCTTTATGGTCCCGACAAAAAACCTCATTGGCCTCACCTGGGATTGAACCATGGTCTCCTGTATGGTTTAGACACTCCACTGTGAGGGGTTTATGGGAGATTTTTCAATTTTTTCCACTATCCAGAAGTACTTGAGATCTTAGGCTTGGTGCCATTGCAACCCTTAGGTTCGGTTCCACGTACACTGTAAATCTGGAGAACCTGTGGCTTTTCTACCAGTCCGCGAAATTGAACTGAACTCACAGGGAGCTTGTCACCCGTCGTTTAACACGCTACGAACACGCTTGGCAGGCAGGCTGATTAAGGAAACCATGGGTTTCAAACTTCTCCACTAAATATTGAAACAGAAACTAAAAAAAACAACAAATATGAATAACGATACTCTGTTTGAAACAGATCATTATCAACGATACCTTTTCAATATGAAATATAGTTTAACTATATAAATCTGTACAAGAACAACAAGTGACAAGACTTTGCATATAGCAGCACTAGGCACGACTGCAGACTATTAATATATATACAATCAGATATCATGTATTGTATTGGAAGCATCAAATAGAGAGATATATATATACATATTCATATGTTCTTTATATGCTAAAACTGTTGATATATCTATTTCTGTGATTAATGTACGTTGCTGGATTTTCAAAATGAAAATTTACCTTCACTACTTCCAATAACCTCTGAAGTAGAAGGCCTGCCTGTATGGCAGGGGACACTGATAAAAAAGGAAAGCAGACCTTCCGCAAAAGTCAGTCAAAAACGCCATATGAGGTGCCCTGACTACGCCTAAAAGCGCAAGAAGAAGACTACTTCCAACATATAACGTCGTCTGTTCTCTGCGATGGTGAGACACTGAGTAATTAGTTATGTTACTGTGATTACTTAGTATAATTACTGTTACTTTCTATTTTAATCTAATTTTCCTTCTGTGAGAAGTAAATATCAAGAATATTAACGCATGTGTGTTGTAGAACAACGCAAGGGAGTAAAGAATAGTAACACTCGACATACAAGAGCGACTAAGGTAGAGGCCTAGAGAAGCTACCCTAGTAAATAAAAAGTGTTGCAGGAATTGTAGTTGCACAACTGGCACAGTGTACAATAGCTCTTAGGCTCAGATCACATACAAATCACAAAGAGTGGCCAACAAACAGTTGATATGGATCATTCGAAGAAGGATACTAAAATAAAATCGATGGTATTTCATACATTTGTTCTTCACTGTACAACTCCCAATGGAGCACAGGTCTTCAACAAACTTCTTCCAGCCCTTCCTCTCAGTTTGATAACAAGTTGCACCCATGTGGTGCCGGGGCCCTGCAAGGGAAGCAAAGAATAGTACCACTGCAACCCACAATACATGTCGTAAGAGGCGACTGATGTAGACCCTAGGGATGCTAGCCTAGTAAATAAAAAGCAGGGCAGAAATCGGATGTGCTGGCCTACTTGTAGGTACATAACTGGCACAACATACAACCGCTCTTAGGCTCAGATCACATACCAATCACACAGAGTGGTTGACAAGTGGTCAATATGCAGCGTTGGAAGAAGCAGAGATAACAAGTTGTAGTGGCAGATTTCTTATCTCACATGGGTAATAGCTCTCAGGTCAACCCAGCCTTAACTAGGTGTCAGAGAAATGCTAGGGAGTAGAGGTGAGCGAAGTGATGTTGACACAAAATGAAAGTAAACACAAATGGCAAGATGTCATGACAACTAAATTGTGTTAGATCAGATATAGAAAGTATTTGACAAGAAGGTGCATACAACATTAAAAGTGCCATTTAGAGCAATGGTTGCCGAAGACCACATCTAAAATATGAGAAAAGCCTGAAACCAAGTCAACTATACCTTCTAGATGGCTCCAATTACTTGACCACATGCCCTCTGTTTCTAAGAAACACCAGACATTGGGAGTCTACCGAAGTTAATCTAGACTAGAAGTGAGGTCCAAAAAACCTATGCTAGAGCAAGTTCTCTAAAAGATGTGGCAATGCTGGACGCACCGGTAGGTGAACATGTCCTGTCTCAATCAGGAGCACACCCTGGCTAAAAAAAACAACGAGATGGATATACCCCAAAACCACTGTTGTCTTGTGGGCAGTGTTAGAACATGTCAGAACATGGACATGAAGACTTGATAACTTTCCCCCAGCATGTTAGCCCCTAACAGAAATGAACATCCAACAATGGAAGTGAGACATTGTACACAGACTATGCTCAGATATCTTACATAGAAAGGTTGCTACAACTACAAATTACCGACTAGATTCACTTAAGCAACCCATCTCTCTGTTTCATCTTCTGAGTACAAGAGACTCATCATAGAAGGAAGAGTTAACTCATCTCTCTGTTTGATCTTCTTCTGAGTACAAGAGACTTATCATAGAAGGAAGAGTAACCCATCTCTCTGTTTCATCTTCTGAGTACAAGAGACTCATCATAGAAGGAAGAAATGCTAGAAAAATCATTGAAATTTTGGTTGCAATATTTGAGACACTGATTTACAACGAACTATTGCTCATTACACTAATGATGTAAACTATTTCTCATTACACTAATGATGTAACTATTTCTCATTACACTAATGATGTAAACTATTTCTCATTACACTAATGATGTAACTATTTCTCATTACACTAATGATGTAAACTATTTCTCATTACACTAATGATGTAACTATTTCTCATTACACTAATGATGTAACTATTTCTCATTACACTAATGATGTAACTATTTCTCATTACACTAATGATATAAACTATTTCTCATTACACTAATGATGTAAACTATTTCTCATTACACTAATGATGTAAACTATTTCTCATTACACTAATGATGTAACCTATTTCTCATTACACTAATGATGTAACTATTTCTCATTACACTAATGATGTAAACTATTTCTCATTACACTAATGATGTAAACTATTTCTCATTACACTAATGATGTAAACTATTTCTCATTACACTAATGATGTAACTATTTCTCATTACACTAATGATGTAACTATTTCTCATTACACTAATGATGTAACTATTTCTCATTACACTAATGATGTAAACTATTTCTCATTACACTAATGATGTAACTATTTCTCATTACACTAATGATGTAACTATTTCTCATTACACTAATGATGTAACTATTTCTCATTACACTAATGATGTAAACTATTTCTCATTACACTAATGATGTAAACTATTTCTCATTACACTAATGATGTAAGCTATTTCTCATTACACTAATGATGTAAACTATTGCTCATTACACTAATGATGTAACTATTTCTCATTACACTAATGATGTAACTATTTCTCATTACACTAATGATGTAAACTATTGCTCATTACACTAATGATGTAACTATTTCTCATTACACTAATGATGTAAGCTGTAACATGTCATTAACAAGAAGAATATGTAAGCTGGAAAAAGTTCATTTTGAGGTTGCCATGACCTACCAAAGGTCAAGGAAACACATGTAATACATTAACCGTAACCCACCCATTTTTACATGAAACAGCGGGAAAATGGTTAACTTTACATTTGTAACTTTAAATATTGCATGGTTAACTTTAGTTTGTAATTTTATATTGCATGGTTAACTTTAGTTTGTAATTTTATATTGCATGGTTAACTTTAGTGTGCAATTTTATATTGCATGGTTAACTTTAGTGTGCAATTTTATATTGCATGGTTAACTTTAGTTTGTAATTTTATATTGCATGAAAAAAGCTTAGACTTTTAGTATCAATTATTATATTTCACAGATATCAAGTTGACCATAGATTTCACAACTATCAGATATATATTTCACCAGACTATCAAAGTTGACCATAGATTTCAGCAGACTATCAACGTTGACCATAGATTTCACCAGACTATCAAAGTTGACTATATATTTCACCAGACTATCAAAGTTGACTATAGATTTCACCAGACTATCAAGTTGACATAGATTTACCAGACTATCAACGTTGACCACAGATTTTACCAGACTATCAAAGTTGACCATAGATTTTACTGGACAATGAAAGAGCTCATGATAAATAATATGGTAAAAAGAATGCACGAAAAGTTTGAAATCAAGAGAAACGCAAAGCAAGAAGTGAGAAGAAAACTTCCAGTTATTAACAAACAACCATCTGGTAGAGTATTCCAACAAGAGACAGATAATGCTGGTGATGAGTTAGTTAATTTTCAATGTGGAGATTAAACCATATGAACGCACTAACATAAATCGCAGCGGAATTGAAAATGTAAAGAAATATTTGCCGATGTGTGTTGTTCATAAAATCTACTGCCATATTGATATAGGTTATTCATATTATAAACACGCTTACTTTGAGGTTGCATGAATCACAGAAGATTTTCAAACCAAATAATATAGAACAAGTGTAACAGTATGATAAAAATAATCACTTCATACAGACTATATGTTGTGTCATTCTACTGTCAGCCATTAGAAATTATGAACAATAAAAATAACAATAGCAATAACAATATATCTGTTGGCCTTGTGTAGAAAGGCTAATCTTTGATTAACTTGTACATATGATGCTGTGCTCCATGCTCACTTGTGGAGACTTCAAACACAAATGCAATGCATAGAAGAGTTTCTTGTGTGTCACGGTTTGTAACCACCTGGTTGATACAGAAGATTGTTGTTAAACAATGTCAATAATAAGTCACAATCACACTTTATAATGGACTGAGATGGTACGATAAGATTACAAACGAGCAACTCAGAGAAAATACTAAGGAGATACCAGTGAAGAAAGAGCTCAGGAAGAGATGCTGGTGATGGATAGGACACACATTGAGAAGGCTGCCAGGAAGCGTTGCAAGACATGCACTTAGAACCCACAGGCGCCCGAGTGGTACCGGGCCCAAATTTGGGGTGTAAAGAATAGAACCACTGTTACCTGCCACGCATGTCGTAAGAGGCGACTAAGGAGGTTTGGCTGAAATCAGATGCACATGTCCTAAACGTGTAGAAGTCTATGCGTTTAGGGGCCTACCAAACCAATGTGCAACGTATAAACCTTCTTGGCAAAGATCAAATCATATCACAAAGAGTGATTAAAATTGGTCGAAGAACAACGCAAAGAAGAAGAAGAACCCACAGGGAAAGAGGAGTAGGGATTAAAGGGTTTTAAAGCCAAAGGATCAACTTAATTGCACCGGGTTTGATCCAATATGGTTTGGCCCCTCTCCGCAAAAATGGCACGCCACCTGTCGAGAGTATTGCACAAAGCACAAACTCCGTAGCTCGAGCAACAATCCTAGGGGTCTCAGGAAAAACTGCACTCGTGAACAGAACGGCGCGGTCAGGATTCGAACCCATGACCTTCGACTCACAAGGCAAAGGGCTTAACCACAGAGGCTCCCCTGGGGAGTATGGAAAGGCCTAGAAATACCCAGAGAAGAGAGCTGGAGACTGATATTAAAACAATATGTAAATCATGGAAAGAATTGGAAAGGATGGCAGGAAAGAGGAAGAACTGGAAGAAGTTTGTTGTAGACCTGTGCTCCGTTGGGAGTTGAAAGGTGAAGAAGATATTTTATATCCATCCATCCTTTAAATTATTTCATTACAAATATTGTCTACATATTCAATGTTTATTCATATCAATATAAGGGAAGACTGCAGTAAAATTATGTAGCAATGGTGAAACATGTAAAAACAACGTACTGTAGTTTTACGAAGCTCAAAAACAATATACAGCGACGTTTTGACCAAAAGGCCAGTATCAAGCAAAGGATACACCAGAACTGAAGAAATTTATACTTCTTATACTGCAGAAATAACATATACAGCCAGACAATAAATCCTAACGGCCTTAAAATGTTTTCTCTTGTATAAACACGTCACTGTCTTTTGTAGCTCACATAGACATTTCTGCAGTTTTCTATCCATTGTTGTTTTATCAGCACAATGCGTTTATCCCAGTATATCATATTCGGGGGGTCTTGATGTATGTTCTCTGCAGTCTGGGGTACCTGTCCACAGGACTGATTTGCAAATCTTTACGTTTGTATACATGTGGCTGTGTAGTCAATTGTGTAATTCAGTCTGTTATGTCCTGTTTCTGTCCAGTGTGTGCTGGTCATTAATCTTTACGTTTGTATACATGTGGCTGAAGAGTCAATTGTGTAATTCAGTCTGTTATGACCTGTGTCTGTCGAGTGTGTGCTGGTCATTAATCTTTACGTTTGTATACATGTGGCTGTGCAGTCAATTGTGTAATTCAGTCTGTTATGACCTGTGTCTGTCCAGTGTGTGCTGGTCATTAATCTTACGTTGTATACATGTGGCTGTGCAGTCAATTGTGTAATTCAGTCTGTTATGACCTGTGTCTGTCCAGTGTGTGGTGGTCATTGTTGGATAGTTTAGGTCCTTTCTTAATTCCATGATAGCTTCTTTTTCTTCTTCTTCGAATGCTCCATATCAACTACTAGTTAACCACTCTTTGTGATTTGTATGTGATCCAAGCCTAAGAGCGATTATATGGTGTGCAAGTTATGTGCCTACAAGTAGGCCAGCACATCCGATTTCTGTGATGCTTTTATTTTTAGGGTAGCTTCCCTAGGCCTCTACCACAGTCTCCTCTTACGACATGCCTTGTAGGGTCGCAGTGTTACCACAGTCTCCTCTTACGACATGTCTTGTAGGTTGCAGTGTTACCTCAGTCTCCTCTTACGACATGCCTTGTAGGTTGCAGTGTTACCTCAGTCTCCTCTTACGACATGCCTTGTAGGTTGCAGTGTTACCTCAGTCTCCTCTTACGACATGCCTTGTAGGTTGCAGTGTTACCTCAGTCTCCTCTTACGACATGCCTTGTAGGTTGCAGTGTTACCTCAGTCTCCTCTTACGACATGCCTTGTAGGTTGCAGTGTTACCTCAGTCTCCTCTTACGACATGCCTTGTAGGTTGCAGTGTTACCTCAGTCTCCTCTTACGACATGCCTTGTAGGTTGCAGTGTTACCTCAGTCTCCTCTTACGACATGCCTTGTAGGTTGCAGTGTTACCTCAGTCTCCTCTTACGACATGCCTTGTAGGTTGCAGTGTTACCTCAGTCTCCTCTACGACATGCCTTGTAGGTTGCAGTGTTACCTAAGTCTCCTCTTACGACATACCTTGTAGGTTGCAGTGTTACCTCAGTCTCCTCTTACGACATGCCTTGTAGGTTGCAGTGTTACCTCAGTCTCCTCTTACGACATACCTTGTAGGTTGCAGTGTTACCTCAGTCTCCTCTTACGACATGCCTTGTAGGTTGCAGTGTTACCTCAGTCTCCTCTTACGACATGCCTTGTAGGTTGCAGTGTTACCTAAGTCTCCTCTTACGACATGCCTTGTAGGTTGCAGTGTTACCTAAGTCTCCTCTTACGACATGCCTTGTAGGTTGCAGTGTTACCTCAGTCTCCTCTTACGACATGCCTTGTAGGTTGCAGTGTTACCTCAGTCTCCTCTTACGACATGCCTTGTAGGTTGCAGTGTTACCTCAGTCTCCTCTTACGACATGCCTTGTAGGTTGCAGTGTTACCTAAGTCTCCTCTTACGACATGCCTTGTAGGTTGCAGTGTTACCTAAGTCTCCTCTTACGACATGCCTTGTAGGTTGCAGTGTTACCTAAGTCTCCTCTTACGACATGCCTTGTAGGTTGCAGTGTTACCTAAGTCTCCTCTTACGACATGCCTTGTAGGTTGCAGTGTTACCTAAGTCTCCTCTTACGACATGCCTTGTAGGTTGCAGTGTTATTATTCTTTGCTTCCCTTGCTGGCCCAGGCAATACACAGAGCTTTTTTTCTTCACAATCTCACATACTTGTCTAGAATGTGTATATTACACCATTATTTCCCCTAGAGTTTCCCCAGAATTCTTATTATAAACATAAATGTGACGATGTATGAAAACGCATAAAATCTGAGGTGGCCAGAGCGGATCAAAGCAGATCTGGAGAAACCAAGGGAGGTTGCGGTGATACTTAATAAATTGACATTTTAGAACAAAGACATGTATGTATGGTATCACATAAGCAAGCAAAATGAATAATCAAATCAACAAACTAACCAAACATAAATGTACATGTTGAGTACTGTAAAACATAAATGTACATGTTGTGTACTGTAAAACATAAATGTACATGTGTACTGTAAAAATATGAATTAAGACGTTTACTAGTAAAAATCAAACCAAAGATCAAGATGGAAGTGAAAAGACAGATGATAAAAAGTATTTTCCTATCAACACTTTGTTACCAGTGCCAAACTTGTCTCTGACAGCAACACACCACAGAAATCTCACCACATGTGAAATGAAATGCTTGAGGAAATGAGTGGGAGTCACCAGGAAAGACAGACTACGAAATGAGGACATCAGAAGCAGAGTGGGCAAAACTTCATGCCCGAATACATGGAAAGGCACCAAATACACGGAAAGACAACAAATGCAGTGGTTTGGACATTTACTGAGAATGAAATACAACCAACCACCAATAACAGCATACAATAAAAGAGATCGGGTACTAGAGCTAAGGGAAGACCAAGAAAAGATGGATAGACAATATCAAGACCACACTACATAAACACGGATATAACACAAGGGCGACTCATCTAGCCCTAGAACGCAAATTAAAGCTCCCATCCCTACGCTTAACAGCAAGAGTGGACAGTCAACTACATTTTCCACCTGGGAATAGACTAGTAAAAATGAGAATATAACCACATCAAATGTTTTACCTGTAAAATTGTAAAGTTCTCCAAGACACTATTCATCATATACTTCTCTGGCAGATGTTTGAGTTTGTGTATGAAGTTGATCATGTACTCACACATTGGTGACCGATGGATACGATAGATGTAACGTCCATTCTCTATTCTTGCATATTCAGTCTACAAATAGAATTATGTTGAAAATTATAGACCGAACCAAATGAATGCTAGTTGAACAAGAACTTAAGATAAGATACCGCTTGTGTGATGCTGGGGCCATCTCCTTCTTCTTCTGCATTCAACTTTTGCTATGCGACTACTCCGGTATGTGTCATAAACGGGGCGGTGCGCTTGAGGTCTTCACCGGTTCCCATAGTTTGTCTTGTAGTGTTGTTTCTGTTGGCCAGATCTCCAATCTCTCACTACTCAGACTAGGGCAGTCTTGCAGGATGTGCTCTGGGGACTGCTTTGGTGCTCCACAGGTGCAGGCAGCGAGTCCCTGAGACCCATTCTGTGGAGGTGTGCTCTGAGACTGCAGTGTCCCGTTCTAAGTCTGAAGATTGTGGTCTGTGCTTTTCTGTTTAGTGTATTTATACTGTCGTGCTCTGGGTTGTATCCTCCATTTGTTTTCCTCCAGATCATTTTCCTGGATTATTTCAGGAGAGTCTTTGCTTCTGTAAAACTTTGTGTTGGGTGGTGTTGTGCTAGGCTCCTTCCAGCCTTTGCGAGTTTGTCAGCCTTTTCGTTTCCTGGTATGCCACAGTGAGCTGGTATCCACTGTAAGACCAGTTCAGATTTTTTTGACAACAAGCTGATATTTTGCCGTATGTCCTGAATGAGCTTGTCTTGTCTGGGACTTGAGATAGCCTGGAGAACGGATCTTGAATCGCTAAAGACTGCAATAATATTTTGCTGACACTTGCTGGTCGTTGAGAATCTGTATGGCTGCAAGAAGGGCTGTTGCCTCTGCTCTAAAGTTGGTGCATGTTTCTCCTGCTGCCAGAGAGTGTGTTTCTGTGTTTCCTTGAGGGTGAGTGATGTAGATTCCGCTGCCTCCTTTCTGGTAGCATCTGTAGCTGAACCCTATCTGTGAACACATGTGTCCATGTGCTGGTGGGATATTGCTCTCGTAGCATTTGGAGTGAAATGGCTCTTTGCTCTGGCTCTGTTTGTATTTTTTGGAGATTATTCCTGAGACTTCTAGGTGTATTTGGGCCGTGTTTTGGTAGCATGTCCATGGCTCTGTATTATGGGTTCCACATTTCTGGGTCAGTTTCTGGGATGTCTGTATGTTGCATATGAAATTCTCTGGCCAGATGGTTGGGACTTTTCCTTGCAAGTCTGTTTTTTGTTTTTTTCTTGGAATTTTGTGTGTAGAGGGTGTTCTTTTAGCCGTTTAATTTTTCAAACTGGGTGAGTGTTTTAAATTTTCTGCGGAGTTCTAGAGGCTCTATGTCTGCGGTTTTTCCATTTCTACGATAGGACTGCTTTTCATTGCTCCCAGAGTTATTCTTAGGCCCATGTTTTGTACCTTGTCTAGTTTGTGTGTGTTTGTTTTGGCTGCTATTGTCCAAGAGCTGGAGCCATATTCCATGATGGGTCTGACTGCTCCCGTGTAGACCTGCTTTAATATTTTTGAATTTGCGCCCAGGACGTGCCAGCTAGTTTCTTCATCACAGCAAGTCTTTGTATGGCTTTTCTTTGAATTTTGTCTATGTTTGGCTTCCAGGTAAGTCTGCTGTCTAAGGTGATTCCAAGGAAGGTGGGTGTATCTGTTTGGGGTATTGTTTCGTTTTCTAGATTGATGGATACTTTTTCCTTGTGTGGGAGAGGGAAAAAACAGTTGCTGTGGTTTTTGTGTGGTTAATTTTGAGGCCCCAGCTTTTGTCCAGTTCTCCACTTTTTCCACTGTTTTTGTAGTAAATATGATGTTTTTGAGTGTGTTCTGCAGCTGTCCAGATTGCGAAGTCGTCTGTATGTAGGCTGTTTGAGACCTTCTGGGGGCAGCATTTGGTGATGTCATTTATGTATATTAGGAATAGCGTTGGTGCTATCACACTGCCCTGTGGAACTCCTTCCTTCATTTTTGCATCTTGCTGAGGTGGTTGTCTATTTTTACTCTGGCTGTACGTTGGGAGAGGAGGTTTCTGATCCAGGAGAACATGTTGTGGGAGACTTCTGTTTGTAGGACTTTCAGCATTAGGCCATCGTGCCATACCGTATCAAATGCCCGGAGAGGTCAAAAATATGGCTGTTATTTCTTTCTTTCCTGGAAGGCTTTCAATGTCCTGGGTGATGTAAGTCAGTTGGTCCTCTGTGCTTCTGTTTTGTCTGTATCCGGTCTGGGCAGGGGTGAGCAATGAGTTTGTTTCTAGGTACCATGTCAGTCTCCTGTTTACTAGCCTCTCCATCAATTTCCCTGCACAGCTGAGAAGGCTGATGGGTCTATAGCTCTTTGGGTCATTTTTGTCCTTGCCTGGTTTCAAGATGGGGTAGATGTGTGCCTCCTTCCAGGTTGATGGAACTTTACCTGTTTTCCAGCTCTGGTTGAAAATGCTGAGGAGAAACCTTTGCCAAGAGGACCAAGGTGTTTAAGGAATTCATTGGTAATTCCATCCGCTCCAGGTGCCTTTTTCTCCTTTAGCTTTTTATTTGGTCTTCTAGCTCCTGCAGGGTAAACATAGCTGTCATGTTGTCTGTTGGGATTGTAGAGTCAAGACTATTCAACAGTTGCTTTGACTGGTTTTTTAACTTCCTCTTTTCTTGCCTGTTGAATTTGGACCTGACTTTCCAATTGATAGGTTCTAGCTAATAGGTCTGCTGCTGCTCTGCCGGTGACAAATCCTGTGTCTGTGTAGCACAGTTTTGGTCCGTTCTGTCCTGTCACCGTTTAGGGTTTTGTGAGGTTCCATAGTTTTAGTGTCTTTCTAGATTTAAGGAGGCAGTTTTTTCATGCCAGCTGTCTCTCATGCTTTTCTTTTCTTTGGTAAATATAGCCTTTGTCTTGTTGTGTAGGGTAACATTTTCGTCTGTGGGGTCTGCTTCCATGTTTTCTCTTTGTATGCTGAGTTCAGCGTGAAGCTCTTCCAGTTTAGGGGACCAATAGGGTCGGTAGTCTTTCCTTCTTCCTCTTGGTATACTTATTTTTGCTGCATCTAGAACCCAGTTGTTGAATGTTTGGAGTTTGTGGTTTAGGGCTATTTTTTTAATTTTCATGTTCTTAATGGCTTCTTCTAGGTGTGAGGTGAAGATATTCCAATTTGCTTTCTTATAGTTCCAGCTGGGGGTGAGTGTTCCCTTTGGGGTGTTCCTCTGTCCCTTCATGGAGATTATTATGGGTTTATGGTCACTGCCCCTAGTTGATTGCACACACTTCGACTTGTGAATTTTTCAACATCTTCAGTCGCTATTGCTAGGTCTGGGTTGCTGGTTGTTCTCCAAGGTCGGGAGTAGTATGAGTGTGGGTCACCAGGTTTGTTTAGCAGAACAAGACTGTTGTTGATGATGAAGTCTTCTACTTTCTCTCCTTTTACATTTAGGTCAGAGTACCCCCAGCTTGGAGAATGGCTGTTGAAATCTTCAACTATTATCCAGTTTTCTGTGTTTGGTTGTATGTTGTTTAAGTGGATAAATTTGTTTGGTGGTGAATATATGTTGCAAATTGTGATTTCCTTGTCGTTGGTTTTAAGGCAGATGGTTATCGCTTCTGTATCGGTTGATTGGGAGCGGTGCGTTTCCCAGGCTGAGAACCTGTTTTTGACGGTCGTCATGACTCCCCCCTTGGGTCGGTCTTCCCTGTCTTGCCTGAAGATTTTGTAGCCTCTAATGGAGAATCTGTGCGTGCTGGTAAGATGTGTTTTTTGGATGCAGCACACATCGATGGCGTGCTCCTTCAGAAAGTTTTGCAGCTCTATTTTTTGTTTCTAACGCCTTCGCGCTCCATTGCATTATTTTCAGATCTTGACCGTGTGTTTACTCTCGTCTTCTCTGGCTGGTCTGAGAGTGTGAGGAATTGTGTTTGCTGTTGTGTTTGAAGAATGGGGTTCCGGTGTTGAGCCTGCCTGGTTTCGACCTATAAATATGACACCGGAGTAGTGTTGGTTGCATAGCTTCGGTTGTAGTGCGTAGATGCGCGTTTTTATTCCGTGCAGCTTGGGCATGCATCTTCCGACTTCAACGGTTGAGGTTTCATTTCTGGGATCCTCCTACCATAGGCAGATTGCCTTTCTCGGCTTAAGGGCTCTGCCTACCCCGGACCGCCGTATTTAACACATAGCGAATGCGGCGTGTCGGAAACGATCGCAAATCTGATCGGTCACCATCGTACTTCCGAGTCGCTTAACTACACCACAAAACATATCCATGAATAACACAATATATCCTGCTCCAAATGAATGAAAAAAAAGTAATGCAGGCCATGGAAGCAAGATGAAGTGATCAAAATTTATTGCTGACGCTAACCGAATCGCTTCGCCAGCGCCATTTGTAAACCGGAATCCTGGGGCATCAATTGGAGCTTCTTCTTCTGAATTTTTTCACTAGATTGGGATTTCGGATTCTCTAATAAAGGCAGCCATCTGCCTCAGATTACCGACACTGATGTAAGTGGACCACCTCTTTCTTTTTAAGTCTGCATACTGTGGGCAGTTATGTAGGATATAATTCCTATGATTTCTGCTTCTCCGTTTGTGCTGACCTCTTCCTGCAGTAAGTTGTGGCCACCTCGTGATGGTAAGTCTGACACTCTTACTGCTTGGTTAAATCTCCAAGGGAGATTGGAGACCGTAGAATCCGTTATCCTATTCCTCATTGTGAGGGGTCTTTGCACCATGTTATGCGCCTTACAGCCTGGTGCATCCGTGATCTGCAAGCATTTGTTTTGGGTTAGCATTCCCTAGTGGACACGTGCATCAGATTTCAGCCAAATCTCCTTAGTCACCTCTTACGACATGCGTGATAGGTAACAGTGGTTCTATTCTTGACACCCCAAATGTGGGCCCCAGTAACCACTCAATGCGATCTTCACCAGTAATTTACCATGTATAGTTTGACAGTGATACAATCTACAGTCATTAAGAAGTCAACGATCCTAAATAACTGAAACTATTCATCCGATATGGCAGCATTTTGTATGCTTTTATTTCTTCTTTCAACTCCCAACAAATCACAGGTCTTCAACAAACTTCTTCCAGCCTTCCTCTCTCTCTCGCCATCCCTTCCAACTCTTCCTATGTCTTGTCTATCCTTTTCATATATCTCCAGCTCTCTTTTCCATGTATTTCTAGGCCTTCTACTACTGCTCTTTCCCTGTGGGTTCCAAAACAATGCCTGTCTTGCAATGCTTCTGGTCAGATTCTGTATGTTGGTGTTATTTGATCTAAATAAAGACTTGATTAACTTGCGATCGATACCTAGCAATAAACTTACCTCTACTTTCTCTACCACTTGTTTACCAAAGGAGCACACCTTCATGATACTTGGATTGTCAAATTCTCATTGTTCTCGTATCTAAAAAAATTAAAAGATAGTTATTATTTACAAAATAGATTCAAACAACTGAGTATATAGATTTCTTCTTCTGTGAACATTTTCCGATGTCAGCCTGAATATATTCCAAGAAAGATGTTAGCGTTCTTGTAAATTATATATAACAGTTGAAGTAAATAATTTCAGTCATACAATGTTTGTGAATTATGGACAACAGTGTTAGAACTATATCTAAATGCTGACTAACAGCACACGATGAGTGATTAATCTTTGACTAAAATTGCCTTCCCTGTGGCTAGAGCTTTGTTTTGATCCAGAAGCACTTGAACTTTCAGCTTTTGGCTCGGTGCCATGGACATAGTAACCCTTCGGTTCGGTGCCACAAACACTGTAAATCTGGAGAACCTGTGGCTTTTCTGCCAGCCGCGGAATTGAACCGCACTCACAGGAGGCTTTGTGGCTAGAGCTTATAGCAAACTGTGCTTGTTTAATGTCTCCATCAACAAGGAACAATCAATCACAGCAACAACTCTCCATACAGCAAAGCCTAACAACAACAAATAAACAAATTTGAACAGGTGGGCAGGACTCACAGCAAGTGGTTTGCTGCAAGTGGACTACAGGTTTCCTGAAAGGATCACACTTGAGGATCTAAACTTCAAGTATCTCTAAAGTTGACGAAGGCCCGCCTGCATGGCGAGGGCATCAATCAAACAGTAATGTAGGCTTTCACACAAAAATCAGTCAGAATGACATATATTCTTTTTATTGTGTTCACTAGCTATGAATCCAGGCATAGTCAGACCTGGTATGGTGCTTCTGATGAATTTTTTCATGAAGGCCTGTTTAATTGTGTCTGATGTATAGGATTATTGCTTCTATTCCATTTGTTCTCTATAATAATAACAATAATAATAATTCCTCTCTGACAATGATACGTTACATAGGGCCTGCAAGTAATTTCTCCATACCGCTCTATCTTGGGCAACTCGCTCAATCTTCTCCATGGAACTGAGACCGATATTTCTTGCCTCTCTCAGCAAAGTTCGTTTCAGGGTCTCTTTAGGTCGACCTCTCTTTCTTGAACCCTTTGCATCCCACTTCAATATTTGTTGATCATTTCTCCTCAAGGTGTGTCCAACCATCTCCATCTTCTCTTTCTTATAACAGTTGTCACTAGTGGTTGACCAGACATGTCTCTGATTTCATCACTTCTTCTCGCCAGTGGTTACCGGTCCAAATTTGGGGTGTAAAGAATAGAACCACTGTTACCTGCCACGCATGTCGAAGAGGCGACTAAGGAGGTTTGGCTGAAATCGGATGCACATGTCCTAAACATGTACAAGTCTATGCGCTTAGGAGCCTACCAAACCAATGTGCAACGTATACACGTTTGGCAAAGATCAAACATATCACAAAGAGTGATTAAAATTGTCGTAAAGAGAACAAAGAAGAAGAAACATATCACAAAGAGTGATTAAAATTGGTCGTAAAGAACGAACGCAAAGAAGATCACTTCTTCTGAATTCGTCCATTTTATATTCATTATTTTTCGCAGACATCTATTTTCAAATGCATTCAACTTGCTTTCTATATCTTTAGTCATTTTCCAACTCTCACTGGCATGTTAGATTGATACAACATTTGAATTGAAAATTCGTAATTTAGTTTTAATACTATATAACTTGCAGTTCCATATTTTATTTAGACTTTTAAAGCTGATGTTGCTTTGCCAATTCGTATCATAATTTATTTTTTAACATTTCATCTGCAATCAAAATTGCTACCTAAATAGGTGAACTGCTCTGTTATTTTTATCATTTTAGATTCCAGTGTGATATCTGCATTACTTGCCATAGGTGTCTTCATTATATTTTGTTCTCTATCCTTTGCTTAATAAAGCCTGTTGGTTGAACATCGCTATCTTGTTTAACATATAAAACTAGCTAACTTCAATTTTACATGTTTCAAATTACCTTTAACTACAAGACATCACAAGATGTGTGCAACCACTGACTGCTTTGTCCAGCAACAGACATGGCTTTGTCCAGCAACAGACATGGAAAACAAGACAACAAACTATTAACAATCAATATGTAGATGACACTTGATCAATGACTTACTGGCTGGTCACTCCATAGAAAGTCCCACCTTCATCTTGAAGATTTGTATTGATGTCAGCCTGAAAATTCAAAACCAAGACAGTTACTGACATGTATGAAATGAAAATCATAGCATATCCTTTACAGGATCTTACCAGCAACTCCAGTAAATGAGTCGTTGATTTTCTAGGCACCACTTACTTATACATTCAGTAGTTTGTTATTGCTTTCTGAACGGTGAGTCTATTTTTACAGTTTGTAAAAATCCACAGGAACGAATTTGCTTCCAAACTACCCGATGTGGAGTTTGAACCAGGTACTCTTGGGTTGTGATCAAGCTCACTATCATTGAGCCACAGACATCCCTATATGACACCATACAAATCTTCCACAAATATATTCATAAATAAATCCAGTGGATACATGAGTTGCTGGATGATAGAGTTCAGGAAGTAGATATACAGGAGAATAGACCTTATTTCATGAACCAAAAAACAACATTGAAAGCACCAGTACCAAACTCCATCCTACTGGAAAAACATTCCAGCTTGGCCTATGTACATTATTTGTTAAGTATGAGCCTGAATTATCAGGATGGTAGATAACTTTCATATTTCAAGGGCTTCTTTCTTCTTGTCTAGTAGTAGTTATGATTTTGAAGAAATCAAGTGTACCAAGAAATGAAAGCTGCCCAAGGATGCAGAATTCCAGAAAGTAGCCACTAAACTGTGTATACGCTTTCAAATGTTCGATAGCAATACAGTGGATACAAAGCAAAAGTTTTCCACGCAAAAAGTGGACTTCAGAAATAAAAGAAAAGGTGGAAAAACTCTATGAAGCAGGAAAAAACTATGTTAAATAAATCTCTTCTTATCCTGACGCTGTCAGGCAAAACAAGATTGAAGAAAAGAAAGATTGTGATAACAGCAAACTTTTCTCAAATGTCAGTAGTTGTGACAAGCACAAACTTGACTTTAACAAGTTTCTATAGTAATATAAATCAATTGACTCTGAAATGTTTGCTGCTGTGAAAGAAAAACCTACAATCAAAATTTGAAAACAAAAAAGTATGATATGTTTTTCATAAACACAATATTTGACAAAAGTAAACTTAAAATGAGGATTAAGTTTGCATTTCTTATTATTTTTATTCATGTTACTATTAATATTCATCATCATCATCAGGTGCCGTGCCTGTTGCCAAATTTATTCTCTTCCCTGTCCATGATTTACAGAAGACTCTTCTGTAATACTTTACTCCTTCTTTTTCACCTTTTAACTCTCAATGAAGCACAGGTCTTCAACAAACATCTTCCAGTTATCATGGATCTCCACAACTCTGTGTCCCTAGTGTTTGCTATCATCTTAGATGTTGACTCTCTTCTGTGCTATAAAGTCAGGCTGTACAAAATGTCCTCTCGCTGTCTCGTTTTCCCTTGATTTTACCGGTTGTCACAATGTGTTCTAAGCCTACCCTTTTCATGAATATTACTTTATTATTATTGCAATTGTCACATGGAACCGGCATCTCCACCAGTCATTAGTCTGATGAGCTCCAGTATATAAAAATATTGGATAGCACTGTCCAATACTATACATAAGAGATATGTGTAGGAAAGTTGCATGACAACAGTTTAGACGGATATCAACAAACAAACTCACCCAAAATTTGACCAGGAAGAACGCGGATGTAGGCCCCTTGTCATATAATTCCTTAAGTCCCCCTTTTTCTCAGGAACTTATCGTAAATCTGTCGGATGTCTATTGCCTGGATAGTGAGAATATGACATAAGATATATTTATACATATACATGGTCTATGTGTCTAGATTTCGACAATGAGAACATGGACTACATTGTATTGTCTATATCTCTACTCATTTGAGGATCATCTTCATCGTACATGTCCATAATTGCTTCGATCTCGCACCAAGCCTGTATTTCAGTGTGTTTAGACCAACAACTCCCGTTCTGTGTTGATTGATGTATCTATTGGGTTTTCTCTTGTGGTTTTCCCGTCTTGCCGCAACTATCGGTATGCACAACTTGCTCAACCGAGACAGAGAATACCCGTTATCTTCTTCCTGGAAATCTTCAGAGCTTTTATCCATAGAAGATACATTCATGATCGTAACATTGCTCGCCAGTGCACCCGTTCTCTCATTGCCCTTCACTCCAGTATGACCCGAGACAAAGATGATGGTAAGTGTCTGGATTGTCGGATTGCATCCACTGCCTTCATTAATAACCAGCCTTGATTTTCTGTATCATGCTCGTAGAGTTTCTAGATGTAACATTGGCAAAATGGACAACAAGTAACATTGGCAAAATGGACAACAAGTAACATTGGCAAAATGGACAACACGTAACATTGGCAAAATGGACAACACGTATAGTCTATTTCTCTAGAATTGACAGTGAGGAGTGGGATTATATAAACATGGTTCAGTCACATAAACAAAATCACTATGTAATGAAATATAAAATACCTAAACATATAGTGCTACATAGCAGAAAAAGTGTTACATAGCAATTTTCACTTTCTTATTTGTAGCATCAGACATTTTCTTTGATTTTGAGTCCTTTCTGGATAGATCTATTTATTCTCTTCTCTGTCCATGATTTACGGAGGACTCTTCGTAACACTTTATTCCTTCTTCTTCACCGTTTAACTCCCAACAGAGCACAGGTCTTCAACAAACTTCTTTCCGCTCTTCCTCTCTCGTGCTATCCCTTCCCATCCTGCAAGATTGCCCCAGTCTGAGTAGTGAGAGAATGGAGATCTGGCCAACAGATATAACCCTACAAAACAAACTATGGGGGACCGGTGAAGACCGCAGGCAAACCGCCCTGTTTATGACACATACCAGAGTAGTCGCATAGCAAAAGTTGATTGCAGAAGAAAAAGCTATCCCTTCCAATTCTTTCCACGTTTACCTATCCTTTTAATATCAGTCTCCAGATATTCCTAGACCTTCCCCTACACCTCTTTCCCTGCAAATTCCAAAACATTGCCTGTCTTGCAATGCTTCCAGTCGGTCTTCTCAATGTGTGTTCTATCCACCACCAGCGTCTCTTTCTCCGCTGGTATCAGCAAAGTATTTTACTCCATTACTGTGACAGAATTTATTGATATTAATTATGTGCATGTTTTTCTATGATTCTGGTCCTTCTTTTTCTTATGTAGTCTTTCTAAAAACACTTTTTATAAACCTATCTTTGTGGCATATTGATTGATTAATAGGACCATCACATTGCACTTCTGCGAGTAACCATGTGTGTTCCGATCACTTTCTTACACAGAAAGATATCGGCAGTGCACCGGCGAGGTCCCTTGATGTAATTTAGAAGATCATGAAAATATTTTGTTGGGATTTTATTTAGTTAATCTTTCTAATGAAATATTGTAACGTGTATTTGTTTGAGGAATAAGAATGGCATACACTGTGCTGTTAGTTTACAGCGTCAGATGGGCAGGTGAGATATTCGCACCTTTCGACCCAGTACTTCCTGGTTTTGAGATTAGAGCCTGGATCAAGACATGAGCTTTTTTTTTGTTACTGAACACCAGTAGATGATTTTGATGAGTAACAAATGATAATAAAAATACTTACTTCTAAAAGAGGGTCGTTGTAGGTAGCGGTAGGTCCTATGTGTACAAATAAATGCTTGTGGTACTGAAACAGAAAACATTTACCTATGTCAATTACTTGTTGTTCTATGCTCCACTGTGAATGTAGTTGCAATAGTACGTCAGTTATTTGTTGTAGTTCTATGCTCCACTGGGAACAATAAGGGTTGCTGTTGCTGTGTCAATTATTGTGTAGTCTATGCTCCACTGGGAACAATAAGGGTTGTTGTTGCTGTGTCAATTATTTTGTAGTTCTATGCTCCACTGGGAACAATAAGGGTTGTTGTTGTTGGATCAATTATTTTGTAGTTCTATGCTCCACTGGTAACAATAAGGGTTGTTGTTGCTGTGTCAATTATTTTGTAGTTCTATGCTCCACTGGGAACAATAAGGGTTGCTGTTGTTGTCAATTATTTTGTAGTCCTATGCTCCACTGGGAACAATAAGGGTTGTTGTTGCTGTGTCAATTATTTTGTAGTTCTATGCTCCACTGGGAACAATAGAGGGTCTGTTTGTTGGATCAATTATTTGGGTGGATTCTATGCTCCACGTGGTTATCAATAAGTTGTTGTTGCTGTGTCAATTATTTTGTAGTTCTATGCTCCACTGGGAACATAGTAGCACAGTAGTAGGTTACTTATTTATGAGCGAAAGATTGGTTTCTATTTTTATGGGTGGATTGTATGACCCCCCTGCCACTCAAGTGATTTGATCAGACCCTCATCAAAATATACTATCTATCTAAATCATAGTGGATGCAGATCTTCTTCTTTTGTCGTCACACTGCTACCGGGTTGTTACCCAGTGTTGTGGTTTTCTGTTTTTGTCTTGCGCTGTTCTAGTGGCTTGGGTGATTGTTATTTCTGCTCTTTAACAGGACTCTGCTATGCCATCTAATCATCTTTTCAGTGGTCTTCCTCTCGCAGATAATGAATCTAATATCTCTATAATCTAGAACATTCCATGTTCAACCAACATATAGCCTTCCATAATATGTGCAGCCAAAGTTTAATCCATCCTTCGTACTATATACATTTTTTAAAAGGAAAGGAACCCTTTTCATAACTTGGGGTATACTGGGTAACACTGTGTAAATCCTGTATTGTTCTTTCACCATCAGCACACAATTTGTGATGTGGTCAACTATGTCTGAATGCACATTTTGTGGGGATATCTTTAATTGTGTGTTCAATCTCTTTAATTATGGTGAGTTTTTTGGGGGGGAAGGGAAGGAAAAGAGGTTACTGTGTTCTCCATGGTACTAATTTGTTCTACACACCCAAACTTACTAAGAGCATAGCAGAATCCTGCCGAAAATCAAAAATAACTCACCCAAGCCACTAAACCCTGTTTAAGAAGAATCCTGCAAATTTTCTGGCCAAATACCATAACAAATGAGGAGCTTTTGCAACGAACAGACCGTGCATCTTTGGGGACCATTATTAAGAGATGAAGATGGAGGTGGATTGGTGATGTATGTTGTATGCCAGTAAGGGTATTGGTTAGGACAGCTCTCAGATGGACAGTGGAATGGAAGGCCTGGACGTCCAAAAGAAACAAGGAGAAAGCTGTGTAGAGAGTTGAAGGAGTGTGGCCTGACGTGAGAGATGATTGGTAGAAAGGAAGCAGAACGGCAACTGTGGAAGTCTCTTGTGGAAGCCTTATGTGTCAATCAGGACATGATGAGGATATAGATATAGAAGCCCCTAAATCAGTGCAAGATAAAGCAGAAAACCACGACACTGGGCAACAACCCGGTAACAATGTGATGACAAAATAAGAAGAATTTTAACAATCTTAAACTTACAGAATCTTGATCTCTTTGTTGCTCTAAGAATGCAGAGAACTCTACAAGTCTCAGCTTGGGTCCTGCAATAGAGCGACCTTGCCAGGGAGGAATGGCCATTTCTCCAGAAATGGACGGAAGTTTGGAATCGAACCCATAGCTTGATGAAAATGGTTTCACACTGTAAGAAGAAATCAAATGTTAGCGTCCTTTTCAAATCATGACTTATCAATCAATCAATAAATTTTGTTCCCAGTGGAACATAAGATTGCAAAGGACACTCTCTACAAATTATATTCTTGGGCGTCTTCTTCAGTTTTGCGTATGAAGCCCTGACCTCTTTGGCCTTCTTTTCCATTGTTCGACACAAATATTCTTTGAGTTCTTCTTCTTAGCTTTCCTGTGGGTTCCCATTAAGTACATGTTTGGTTATGTTCTGCAGGATATTTACAATCCACTCAAAGAGACACTAAGGGTTGGAGAAGAACATTGTGGAAGGAGGCAAACCCAGCAAATATGAGAAGAGGAAGACCATGGAGAAGATAGATTCATTATGTAATGGATGATTTGAGAATGACAGTTGCTGAGGAGGGACATCTGGTCTATGAGAAAGAGAGAAATTCCTAAGGATTGATTTTCAATCCATCGCCACTTTCTCACCTTAAACTCTAGTTGTATTGGTTTCTATCTTGTTCTCTCCCACAAGTCTATATTTGTAATCACTTCTGGCCATCTGACACACAAAATACGAGGCAGAGACATTAATATGTGACCCAGGGAAGGTTACTCTCCTAAATCTTCAAATGTCTTGCAGGCAGTGTTAGAACAAACAAGAACATGGGCAAGAAGAAGAAGGTGGGGGAAAATGACCCTAGGACCACATATATATGAAGCAAGTACACTAACCACTATGCTATTGAGACTCTCAGTGATATATATTTGAAGCAAGTACACTAACCACTATGCTATTGAGACTCTCAATCATATATATATATGAAGCAAGTACACTAACCACTATGCTATTGAGACTCTCAATGATATATATATGAAGCAAGTACACTAACCACTATGCTATTGAGACTCTCAATGATATATATTTGAAGCAAGTACACTAACCACTATGCTATTGAGACTCTCAATGATATATATATATGAAGCAAGTACACTAACCACTATGCTATTGAGACTCTCAATGATATATATTTGAAGCAAGTACACTAACCACTATGCTATTGAGACTCTCAATGATATATATATGAAGCAAGTACACTAACCACTATGCTATTGAGACTCTCAATGATATATATATGAAACAAGTACACTAACCACTATGCTATTGAGACTCTCAATGATATATATTTGAAGCAAGTACACTAACCACTATGCTATTGAGACTCTCAATGATATATATATGAAGCTAGTACATAACCACTATGCTATTGAAATCGTATATGATATATAATTTGTGAAGTGAATTTACAAACTCCTATGCTATTAGGACTCTCATGATATATATATGAAACATTACACTAACCATTCTATTGAGACTCTCAATGGTATATATATGAAGCAAGACTAACCACTTGCTATTAGACTCTCAATATATATATATATATATGGGAGTCTCTGTGACTAAGTGTTTACATCTTTGCCTTGCATTCGAAGGTCGTGGGTTTGAATTCGGACAGCGGTGCTCTGTCCGCAAGTGTAATTTTTTCAAGAGACTCCTAGGTTTATTGAAGGAGCTATGGAGTTCGTGCTTTGTGCAATACTCTAGGCAGGTGGCTTGCCATTTCTGCAGAGAGACCGAGCCATATGGGTTAAAACTCGGTACAATGAAGTCAACCTTTCGGCTTTAAACCAATGATATATATGTCTGCACAATTTTTTTCCCGATCCAGAAGCACTTGAGCTTTCAGCTCTTGCTCGTGCCTCGAGGTGCCACGAACACCGTGAATCTGGTGAACCTGTGGCTTTTCTGCCAGCCTGCAGAATTGAACCCGCACTCACAGGGAGCTTGTCACCTGTAGTCCAGCACGCTACGAACACACTGGGCAGGCGGGCATGTCTTCACAATAAATATATGATGTATGTGAAACCACATATATGTCTTAACAATAAACAAGGATAAATATTGAAGACATAATAACAACATGTGAATGACTTACTCTCCTTGAGATAAACCAGGCTGCCAGATCTGAAAAGAAAAGACAAAATCTCATTAATTGAGATACAGAATCACTAGGTCATCATAAAGTTTCAGTATGTGAAGGAAATATTAACAGAAAGGTGTATCTACGATAGGTACATCCCACTGTCTCACGCCAGGAAATAAAGCAACAGATAAGTTAGCTAAAGAAGAAACAACACAGGAACAAACATTGAATAGCACAGGAACAAACATTGAATAGCACAGGCACAAACATTGAATAGCACAGAAAAAGACAATGAACAACACATGAACAAACATTGAATAGCACAGGAACAAACATTGAATAGCACAGGAAAAGACAATGAACAATACAGGAACAAACATTGAATAGCACAGGAAAAAGACAATGCACAATACATGAACAAACATTGAATAGCACAAGAAAAAGACAATGAACAACACATGAACAAACATTGAATAGCTCAAGAAAAGACAATGAACAATACAGGAACAAACATTGAATAGCACAAAAAAGACAATGAACAATACAGGAACAAACATTGAGATAGCACAGAAAAGCAATAAACACATATGAATAAACATTAATAGCACAGGAAAAGACAATGAACAATACAGGAACAAACATTGAATAGCACAGGAAAAGACAATGAACAATACAGGAACAAACATTGAATAGCACAGGAAAAGACAATGAACAATACAGGAACAAACATTGAATAGCACAGGAAAAGACAATGAACAATACAGGAACAAACATTGAATAGCACAGAAAAAGACAATGAACAATACAGGAACAAACATTGAATAGCACAGGAACAAACATTGAATAGCACAGGAAAAGACAATGAACAACACAGGAACAAACATTGAATAGCACATGAACAAACATTGAATACACAGGAACAAACATTGAATAGCACAGGAACAAACATTGAATAGCACAGGAAAAGACAATGAACAATACAGGAACAAACATTGAATAGCCAGGAAAGACAATGAACAATACAGGAACAAACATTGAATAGCACAGGAAAAGACAATGAACAATACAGGAACAAACATTGAATAGCACAGGAAAAGACAATAAACAACACATGAACAAACATTGAATAGCACAGGAAAAGACAATGAACAATACAGGAAAAACATTGAATAGCACAGGAAAAGACAATGAACAATACAGGAACAAACATTGAATAGCACAGGAAAAGACAATGAACAATACAGGAACAAACATTGAATAGCACAGGAAAAGACAATGAACAATACAGGAACAAACATTGAATAGCACAGGAAAAGACAATGAACAATACAGGAACAAACATTGAATAGCACAGGAACAAACATTGAATAGCACAGGAAAAGACAATGAACAATACAGGAACAAACATTGAATAGCACAGAACAAACATTGAATACACAGAAAAACATTGAATAGCACAGGAACAAACATTGAATAGCACAGGAAAAGACAATGAACAATACAGGAACAAACATTGAATAGCACAGAAAGACAATGAACACAGGAACAAACATTGAATAGCACAGGAAAAGACAATGAACAACACAGGAACAAACATTGAATAGCACAGGAACAAACATTGAATACACAGGAAAACAATGAACAACACAGGAACAAACATTGAATAGCACATGAACAAACATTGAATAGCACAGGAACAAACATTGAATAGCACAAGAAAAGACAATGAACAATACAGGAACAAACATTGAATAGCACAGGAAAAGACAATGAACAATACATGAACAAACATTGAATAGCACAGGAAAAGACAATGAACAATACAGGAACAAACATTGAATAGCACAGGAAAAGACAATGAACAATACAGGAACAAACATTGAATAGCACAGGAAAAGACAATGAACAATACAGGAATAAACATTGAATAGCACAGGAAAAGACAATGAACAACACAGGAATAAACAATAACCTTCAGGAAAAAAGAAGAAACTGTAAGTAAAAAGACTAAAAGAAATTATAATTACCCAGATCAAGCAAAACAGGACACAACAGACCAAAGAATCATATAAACAGTATGAGAATTATTCTATCACTGCTGTGTGTATGTGTTACGTTAGCATACAAAAATGCATTACTAACAATTTGTAATATCTTTTTTTTTTATATAAGCAACCATGTCTCTCCATAACTTTCTGTCCTAAGGTATGTATTTGCTCTCTTTATGTAGTTAAGTCCTTTGTAGAGTGATACTATCATCCAGTCGTATGAGACTCTTGACCTCTAGCCAGTACTCCCACCTCCACAAATGTCATGTTCATTGTTTCCTTAATATATTGGTACCACCATTGTCTTGATCAGTCCTTGTCTTGCCTTTCAGCAACCATGCATTCTATTACTGCTGTCTCTAAATAGTTACAACCAAAATATTTTAGTTTCTGCAACATACTATGGGTCACGATTTCTTGACAGTATACATTTACGTTGTGTGCAGATTGTCATTGACAAGCTGAGAATGACTGCTGCTGACATCAGGCTTCTTGCACAGAATAGACTTTTTCATGGGAGCCAAGTTCCAGAAGAGACAAGCAACTTGATGATGATGACACATTTAGTAGTTTGTCATTACTTTTTGTTACTGCTTTCCAAATATGGTCTCTGATGCACTCTGGAGCTCAATACCAGATCCTACTTTCAAAGCCGTTGTTGAGTAAATCAATATTTCATTTCATTTGTCTGCAGTTATGTGTACCATTTAAGGGGGGATTCGGTAGTGTGGGGAACATGAAGCTATTTTCGTTGTTTTCATATTAATGTAAAATTTGTATAACCATTTTGAAAGATTATGACTTAGAATAGTAGAAAAAAATAAGTAAAAAAATAATAAGTCAAGCGTTGCCATGGAAACAATACAAAATGGCAGCCAAAAACAAAATTTCAAATCCTAAGGCTCTGAATCTAATGAATGTAAATGAATTCTGTTTCACTCTAAGGTGCGCAATTGTAATATCTAAAATATTACAATGATTTTTAGGATATATTAAAATTTAATTTTTTAATTAATTTTGGGTAAAATTCCTCAAATTCGGTAAAAAAGCTGTTTTTGAGGGTGGGGGTGTTTACCCAAAAATTCATAACAAATGTAATATTTAATATATCCTAAAAATCATGTGTATTTCTTTAGATATTACAATTGCTCACCTTAAGAGTGAAAACATAATTCATTTATATTCATTACTTTCAAAGCCTTATGGATTTAAAATTTTGTGTTTGGTGGCCATTTTTTATTGTTTCCATGGCAACATGTTGACATATTTTGGAAAAATAAACTTTTTCTACTCTTTTAAGTCATAATATCTCAATATTGTAATACAAATTCTACATTAATATGAAAGCAACGAAAAAGTTTCAAGACCAGAATCCCCTTAGGAGGACTTCTTTTCTTACTGTGCTCTCAGCGTAGTAACTGACCAGCCAAAGTTATTGTCCAAGGTGAGAGGGTGGATATATATGTGTGTGTGCTGTTGTAGAATTTTTAATTGACCATTTAATACATGATTTGACGCTCAGTTGCCTATTATTCTACAGGGTGTTCAACTTAAAAGCAGCCCATGAATGGAGCTAATCTGGCATATATGTATGGAAATAAGAAGGTTCAGTTATGACGTAGTATAGGTCAAGGTTGTGTGATGGTGTGTAATTGTAGTGCAGGAAGGGCGATGAACAAATGTGACGTAGGACAAGCTAGTCAGAACCGGTTTAAATAGTAAATAGACTGAACTGCAATGCGTACCTGGCAAATTTCTATTTATCAATGGGGCTGCTTTTAAATTGAAAACCCTGTATCTTTGTAACCAGTTATGTGTTCTCAAAGAAATTGTTTCCCGTTATCAAAGTGTTTTCTAACTCTGTTTCAGTGTGGAATATCTTCATTGCAATCCAGACATGTCCATAGGTGCTCTGATCTCCACAATATCTCTCCAGTCACTGACCGTACTAGTTCAATTTTGATTGATGAGCCTACTCATATACCTGCTCTTCTGTTCTTTTCTGACCACTCAGATCTCCAATCCTGCCCGTGTGGTTGCCGGGCCCAAATTGGGGTGTAAAGAATAGAACCACTGTTACCTGCCATGCATGTCGTAAGAGGCGACTAAGGAGGTTGCGCGTGGAGCTAGCTACCCCACACTGTAAAAAACACTAGATGGCTACAGAACAGAAAACGAACCGAGTAAACACTGGCCGAAACTGGATACCTCGCCGAAGGATAAGCACCAGAGCTCCAAATGGTGCTGAAGATGTGACGTAAAACACACCAATGCTAAGGTTGCATGAATCAGATTTCCACATGAATAAGATTTATGGTGAAGTCTGGCACATCAGTCTAAGCGGTGATTGCGCGCTAGAGAGAGATCTCCAATCCCAGCTCTTGGAATCTAACAACTGACGTGAATTGGTTTAAATGAAAATCCTCCTTGTGGCCACACCCTATGAGAGCAGGAAGAATTTTAGCTCTATCCATTTGCATACACATACCACTGATATGGTAGCAGAGTCAGCCAGCCTGTCTGCTCTCTCATTGCCAACGACACCCATCCGTGTGCCACGGAACAAAGATAAGTGTAATTCTGTAAATTGTTGATGCTTGTAGTGAATCAGTCCATTTTCTAACTCTGGTGTGTTTAAGTTAGCTTAATGTATTGATTTTCCTCTTTTCCTTGTTATCATTAATATTTTTGGTATTCGGTTTTAATACAAGATGATGTGGCGACAGCAGACGTAACCATAAATGATGGTGATAGTATGGTCAAAGCAGCAGGCGTGTAGTGTTGGCAACATGTGTCTAGTGTTGGTAGTCACAGATCTGTCTATACATAGAAGAATGTGTGTTAGTAGTAAAGTTTCTTACCGACGGAGCACCAGGGTAGGCAGGCCTGATAGGGCCCCCGGACATGCTATTAAGTCCACCTAGAGAACCAGCAAGAGCTTTGTTGTGGATGGCAGAAGCAGACACAATTTGAGCTGATGACATGGAGGCCATCTGTTGGAGAGCTTTATCTCTGGCTGCCTGGTCTTGTAGGTTGGTCTGAGGGCATCGAAGGTAGAATCTTATAATATTTATCAAGGGTGGAATATATTTTTCAGCAAATGGAAGAATAACTAACAAAATTCAACAACGATGCAATAAAGCAAATCAAATCATAGAACAAATGTCACCAATTTTGAAATGCCGACATGTTACCATGAACACTAAAAGAGTATTGTTCAACACAATTTTTCTCCCAATATTGTGCTATCAGTGACCTGGATGCTGACATCAAGCGATAGAAAAAACTGTCCCGGCAGAGGTGAAGTGTCTACGCAGAATGCTAGGAGTATCAAGGAGACACCGGTTTAGAAATAAAGACATCATGAAAAAGTGGGTACAACATCAATACTGAACATCAAGAAACAACAAATTAAATGATTTGGCTACATAAGCAGACTACCAACAGACAGTGCACATCAAAGAGCAATGTTACTCCGATACAGTGGATACAAAGTAAAAGGCCACTCACACAAAAGGTGGACTTTAGATAACAGAGGCTAGGAAAAACACTGTTTATGAAGTGCACACAAGGGATCATTCTAGACATCTCTTCTTATCCTGACTCTGTGAGGCAAAACAAGACTGAAGAAAAGAAAGAAAAAAGGAATCTACAGGGTGTTCAAGATAATTGCAGCCCCATTGACAAATCGAAAGTTGCCAGATAACCTATCGTGTTGTGTTTATGTGCTATTTAAACCGGTTCTGACTAGCTCATTCTACGTCACATTTGTTCATCGCCCTTTCCGCACTACAATTACACACCATCACACAACCTTGATCTATACTACGTCATAACTGAACCTTCTCATTTCCATACATATATGCCAGATTAGCTCCATTCATAGGCTGCTTTTAAGTTGAACACCCTGTATAACATATAAGATTTGCCTATAATTTCTGATAAGTATGAATATTGTATACAATTTTCATATCAATATATTCTTTGTATTCGTCAACACTAGTATAGTAACCACTTTATAAACCACTCAATATAATTTTTGGTGGGATTTCAGTGTAATTTCAATATACTATATGTACAGCAAAACTGTGAATTCTGGTCCAGCTTGTCCAATTTCATCAGATTTCAACTGATTTATTCTGTACATGTTTCAAAACATCCACAAGTACATCAGCTTCAACAAGTACATCAGCTTCAACAAGTACATCATCTTGTTCTAACTGTCCTTTTACATGATTGATACAAGGTGTTGGTTATGAACTGACAGAACTGACAACACTGCATTCAGAGCAGATATATATTGATGCAGAATTTCAGCACATGGGGAAGACTAAGCATGCTAACGGTTCGAGTTGTTCACTCGTTATTGATGTTTCTCATTCAACATCTTAGATAGCTCTTCCTACAAGGCTTTGACATTCCATGACTGAACACTTTAATTTGTTGTTTACTGATGAAGTTCAGTACTGATGTTGTACTCAGTTTTTCCCCTGATGTTTTCATTTCGAAACCAATCTTTTCTTGATATTTTCAGTATTCCCTGTAGACACTTCATCTCTGTCGTGAATAGTTTTCTCTGTCGCGTAATGTCAGTGTGGGCATAATGTCAACAGAAAGATTGTCTTGTACAATGCACTTTTAGTGTTCATGGTGACATGCAACACTGACAACCACAATTAAGGAAACATTGACAGTTATAATTAAATAAATCATGCATGGGTATTGCCAGGTCACGCAAGGGAAGCAAAGAATATTAACACTGCAACCTATAAGGCATGTCGAAAGGGGCGAATGAGGTAGGGGCCTAGGAAGCTACCCTAGTAAATAAAAAGTGTAGCAGAAATCAGATGTGTTGGCCTACTTGCATGCACATAACTGGCACAATGTACAATCACTCTTAGGCTCAGATCACATACAAATCACAAAGAGTGGTTTAACAAGTGGTCGATATGGAGCATTCGAAAAAGAAATAAAAATCAACAAGAAATAAAATAAAGAGTTACTCACACTGACTGTGACCTTGAGCTGGGCTTGAATCTCCTTGGCCTTTCTACGAGCTAGCACCTGAATATGACTGGACACTTGCTTCCGTGTCCGTGTCTTGCCAGTTCGAAGTTTGATATATCGAGCTATCAGCTCATTGCGCCCTGTGAAAGCACAGACACAAAACTGATCACTTTGTCTCAAATCTATGAAAACCACTGGGACAGGCAACTATATAAAAGAAGCAATAGCCAGATTTTCTGGTGCTGATATCTCTATAGTGTTAACAGCACTGCAACATTTCAAGCTTTGACATTTTCAGTATATATATCACTGCTCCTTTTCACTCCTTCCTTCCTTTCGTTCACATGAAATATTGACTATATATTCAATGCCATCTCTTGTATAAACTTCACTGTCTTTGGTAGCTCACACAGAGGTCAATGTAGTTTTCTGTCAAGTGTAGTTTCATTAGGTCAGTGACATATTCATATTCGGGGCAGTCTTGAAGTTTGTGCTCTGCAGTCTGATGTGCCTGTCCACATGTATACATGGTTGAATTGCCAATCTTGAATTTTGTATACATGTGGCTGCAGAGTCGATTGTGTTCTGTTCTAAGGCACAGGATGACAACTTGTTCCAATCTGCTCATATTATAGCAAGCGTCTTGTGTTGGTATTTGTTCCTTCTAACACGCCCGAGTGGTTACCAGGACCCAAATTTGGGGTGTAAAGAATAGAACCACTGTTACCTGCCCCGCATGCGTAAGAGCGACTAAGGAGATTTGGCTGAAATCGGATGCATGTGTCCTAAACGTGTAGAAGTCTATGCGTTTAGGGGCCTATCAAACCAATGTGCAACGTATACATGTTCTTGGCAAAGATCAAACATATCACAAAGAGTGATTAAAATTGGTCATAAAGAACGAACGCAAAGAAGAAGATGAAGTTTCTTCTAACTGAACCACAATTATGATACATATAACTGTATACCTTTTGCATCTCTATTGTTTATTATCAATATAAGGGAAGGCTGCTTGTTTATTAACACATTGTCTAGCGAGAGAAATGTTCATATTATCAATATAAGGGAAGGCTGCTTGTTTATTAACATTGTCTAGCAGAGAAATGTTCACATTATCAATATAAGGGAAGGCTGCTTGTTTATTAACACATTGTCTAGCAAGAGAAATGTTCACATTATCAATATAAGGGAAGGCTGTTTGTTTATTAACACATTGTCTAGCAAGAGAAATGTTCACATTATCAATATAAGGGAAGGCTGCTTGTTTATTAACACATTGTCTAGCAAGAGAAATGTTCACATTATCAATATAAGGGAACGCTGCTTGTTTATTAACACATTGTCTAGCAAGAGAAATGTTCACATTATCAATATAAGGGAAGGCTGCTTGTTTATTAACACATTGTCTAGCAAGAGAAATGTTCATATTATCAATATAAGGGAAGGCTGTTTGTTTATTAACACATTGTCTAGCAAGAGAAATGTTCATATTATCAATATAAGGGAAGGCTGTTTGTTTATTAACACATTGTCTAGCGAGAGAAATGTTCATATTATCAATATAAGGGAAGGCTGTTTGTTTATTAACACATTGTCTAGCAAGAGAAATGTTCATATTATCAATATAAGGGAAGGCTGTTTGTTTATTAACACATTGTCTAGCAAGAGAAATGTTCATATTATCAATATAAGGGAAGGCTGTTTGTTTATTAACACATTGTCTAGCAAGAGAAATGTTCACATTATCAATATAAGGGAAGGCTGCTTGTTTATTTTCTAGCATTGTTCTAGCAAGAAAATACAGAAATGTACAGTTAATTTAACTACATATTCAGAGATATATCAACATCTTTAGTGACTCAACTGGGGCTGTATATTAACGACATGAGAGCCATGTCAATCCAGCGGGCCGCAGTTTCACCAAAAAACATATTGTGAATGAGTAATGATGATGTAATTGTGTAATGGATATCCTGAAGCAAAAAATTGTAGCTAAGAAAACTACAACACAGATTGCATGTGTAAATTCGCACAAACTATTTTTAGTTCAAATATCAGTTATGCAGTTAGATGTTTCTTCAACTTTCAACTCACAACGGAGCACATGTCTTCAAAACTTCTTCTTCCAGCTCTTCCTTAGAGGGTCTCTGTGGCTGAGTGGTTAAGCCCTTTGCCTTGTGAGTCGAAGGCTGTGGGTTCGAATCCGGACAGCGCTGTTCTGTTCACGAGTGCAGTTTTTCCACAGACCCCTAGGATTGTTGCTGGAGCTACGGAGCTCGTGCTTTGTGCAATACTCTCGGCAGGTGGCTTGCATTTTTGCAGAGAGGGGCCGAGCCAAATGGGGTAAAACCTGGTGCAATGAAGTCAATCCTTCAGCTTTGAAACCAGCTCTTCCTCTCTCCTGCCATCCCTTCCAATTCTTTCCATGATTTACATATCCTTTTAATATCAGCCTCCAGCTCTCTTCAGGCCGTTCCCCACTCCTCTTTCCCTGCAGGTTCCAAAACAGTGCCTGTCTTGCAATCCTTCCGGTTGGTCTTCTCAATGTATGTCCTATCCATCACCAGCATCTCTTCCTTAGCTCTTTCTCCACTAGTATCTGCTTTGTTCTTTCTCTGAGTTCCTCAATCGTAATCTTATCATACCATCTGTCTCTTTATTCTACATAAATATCCATTTATGAAGGTCTGTAGTTTTCAGCAAGATGTTTACAAACATTGTGATACATATACATTACTCTCATTACAGCCAGTCTGAAATACTCTTCAGTCTCTAGTTAGAGCTAGTTCTCCCGCCTCCTCCAACGCCATGATCATGGTGTCTTTAATGGTCTGTTGCCACCATCATCCTCTGCCTCATATAATAAAATATAATATATATATATATATACATATATATAATATAAGTGTTTTACTGTGGTAATTTCTGAGTTTGTGCTTGTCACTCTTGCCTTTCTGGACATCCATAAGTCTTTCGTGACTGTTGCTTTCCAAGTTGTGTCAGAGTCAAAAACAAGGATGAGGTGTCCTCTGCATGTATGTCTAGTCTGGGCAGCTGATATGGGAAATGTGCTGTCCAATTTTGCACAACCCCTATATATAAAACATATAGGGGTTTTACCCTTATAATACAACAAATACATAAAACCACGACACTGGGTTAACAACCTGGTAACAGTGTGCTGACAAAAGAAGAAGTCACGACAGAGATGAAGTGTCTACGCAGAATGCTGGGAAGTATCAAGAAGAGACCGGTTTAAAAATGAAGAAAATCGAAAATCATGGCATATTTTTACACTACTTCGTCATCAACCACAGTAAACGAATTGTTGATTTTCTAGGCACCACTTATACGTTCAGTAGTTTGTCATAGCTTTCTGACTACCATTGATTTAGAAATAAAGACATCTAGAAAAAGTGGGTAATACATCAGTACTGAACTTCATCAAGAAACAACAAATTAAATGAATCGGCCACATAAGCAGATTAACAACAGACAGTGCGCCTCAAAGGAAGAGCAATGTTATTCCGATACAGTGGATACAAAGCAAAAGTTGAACATCAGAGATAACATAGGGCTAGGAAAAACACTGTTTATGAAGCGTACACATAAGCATGTCTAGAAATCTCTTTTTATCATGAGGATGTGAGGCAATACATGATTAGATACAAGTAAGATATCAGTGATGTTTCTAAACTTTATTTTCAAAATACATGGTGTTCAAGATAAAAGTAGCCCAATTGACAAATCAAAAGTTGCCAGATACGCATTGCGTTTTGTGATTTACTTTTAAACCGGTTCTGACTAGCTCGTTCTACGTCACAATGGTACATCGCCCCTTCCCGCACCATAATTACACAATACACAAAAAGAGGCGCGTACTTGACATATTGTTATAAGAAAGAGAAGATGAAGATATGTTGGACACACTTTATGGAGATATGTTGGACACACCTTGAGGAGAAATGATCAACGAATATATCTGGGTTGTGCGTCTGCAAACTGTGCCTCCCCGTTTTGAAAATAACCGGACGGGCGAGCCAGTCAGCGAACGCGGTTCCCCAGTGTCGATAACCAATTGCGTGCATAGTCTCTAACGGCTGCGCGTGCCTCCTCGCTTTTTCACGCGAACGAGGCTCCAAGCGAATAAGGGACAAGGTAGCGTCTGCTATTAAGGCTGCGCGCGCGCAATCTTATTGGTGGTGTGTGTGTCCGTATATCGGAGTTTCTCGGTCGCGATGTGATGCAGTCAGTCTAAAATTTTAAACGCTTGACGGTGGTCTCGTTAAAAGGCCCGGCTCTCGCAACGAGCTCGTGGGTCCGCAGGTAGTAACATGGTGTCGTTCTTTGCTTGGCGAGGCGCAAGTCTTGCCGGCAAAACTGTGGGAAGCAGCGCTCGGTCGTTTCGCTTCAATTTCGCCGGGACGTCGGATCCGCTCTGCACAGAGCGCTGTCTCCTACCCCGAGCATTGTCGGTCCAGTCTCGTCCATGACAGCTATCTGGTTGATCCTGCCAGTAGTCATATGCTTGTCTCAAAGATTAAGCCATGCATGTCTAAGTTCACACTGTCTCACGGTGAAACCAGTGAATGGCTCATTAAATCAGTCGAGGTTCAATAGAGAATTCAAAAGGCTCATGAGGTCATGGTGGTAACATGAGCCAGGGTTAGCGAGAGGGCGCGCTAACCAAGACCCTGCCCCCAACCTCCACGCGGTGACCCTGGAAACAGACTCTGGCTCCGGTCTGGCTAAGAGGGCAGGGATCGGGGAGAGAAAACTACTGGTAGTGGTAGCAGTGCAATTACGGAAATACAATAAAGATACATACAAAGAAAATGCACAAATCTCCTGACCGATGTCCAACAAGATATTGCCCAAGTCCCTGAACGCAAAGCAGCAGCAACGAAACGTCTCTGACATGGATGAGAGGTGCATCCAGTGACCAAACGTATGCCCACGTAGGGCGAAGCTCGAAGCCCTGAGGGGGGGCAAACATTGCCAACCGGCAAGAATAAATAAGACAGGACCGTAACGAATAAAAGTCTACCCTCGTGTCGGTACGAGAGAAGATTGCAGCTGACCCGCATCGGTAGCCTGGTGCAGAGACATGTACTGGGCAAGGTTTGCCGAGCGCAAAAGAACAAGTTGCGTTCAGAGCATAACGAAACTACCCGCCCTGGGAAAACCGTGCAAGGTACTGTGCGATTAAAAATTCACATCCCCGGAAGAACTGAGGTTGGTTGATGCCTAACGGAACTGCCAGCCTTGGGGCAACCGGGCAAGGTTCGATTGCAGTCGTAACTAACATCCCCGGAATAACTGGGGGAGAGTGTGATGGCGGCGAGCGCAAAATCCTCAGTTACGCTGATAGTGCCGACTGAAACGACCCTCTACATTGTTTGTACTCGGCCCCATGCCGGTGCTTTCGAGGTTAATTGCAAATTGCCACGTACCAATGCGCGTCTAGAAATGGCTGAGAATGTTCCTTCTCCGGATCAAACTCAAAATGTACGGTAAAGCAAGGCCGACAATGCACGGATCAGACAGGAAGTTCGGGTCCGAACATTGGCGAAGGCCGATACTTTACACGGTGTTTTATACGAGTAAGACGCCGTCCGAGGATAAGCTTACAAGCCCCGAGAAATATTTCTCAGTCAGAACGGGCATAAACAGCGTAACTCACTGTCCCGGCGTAGATCACAAAGCCCAAAAATACGGCAAAGCTGATCGAACCCTAGGGAAAGCTCACCCTAGTAAATCAAAGCTGGCTGAAAACGAACACCCCACCGAAGGATAAGCAACTGAGCTCAAATAGGTGCTGAAGGCTGGTGCACGTGCATCACGTTCTGATGTTTGGCTGTTTATATATCACAATGAGAATGATTAAAACAGGCCTAGAACGATCGAAGAAGAAGAAGATCAACGAATATCAAAGCAGGCATTGAAGTGGGATGCAAAGGGTTCAAGAAAGAGAGGACGATCTAAGAAGATCCTGAAAAGAACTTTGCTGAGAGATGCAAGAAATATAGGTATCAGTTCCATGGAGGAGATTGAGCGAGTTGCCCAGGATAGTGCGGTATGGAGAAATTACTTGCAGGCTCTATGTAACGTATAACGGTACGAGAGGAATTATTATTATACTTGACCTATACTACGTCATAATTGAACCTTCTCATTTTCATAAATATATGCCAGATTGGCTCCCTTGACAAGCTACTTTTATCTTGATACACCCTACAGAACAGATATCAGAAGTAACGAAGCACAAGGACGTGAGATTGGCTCCTGACAAGCTACTTTATCATTGATACACCCTACAGAACAGATATCAGAAGTAACGAAGCACAAGGACGTGAGATTGGCTCCCTTGACAAGCTACTTTTATCTTGATACACCCTACAGAACAGATATCAGAAGTAACGAAGCACAAGGACGTGAGATTGGCTCCCTTGACAAGCTACTTTTATCTTGATACACCCTACAGAACAGATATCAGAAGTAACGAAGCACAAGGACGTGAGATTGATTGACTGGACCATCATCATTGCACTTCGATGAGTAACCGTGGGTGCTCCGATCTCTTTCTTATCTAGGCAGATGTCAGCTGCCGTGCACGAACTCCGTAGCACCGGCGAGGGTCACCTATGTAATTTTGAAGATGGTAAAGATATTTTTGCAGGAATTTTATTTTTGATCTTTCGTGAATTTTGCCCAGGCAGCAGCTTTCCAGTCTGCTCCTCTATTTTGAACTGACAATTGTTCTTTTACGTGCTCAAATTGCTACGTTTTATCGTCTGTCTCAATATGACTAGGAACTCGATCTCCCCTACGATGAGATCAAGGACCTCTGGAAAAATACTCAGATGGCTCCACGAGGGTGTGAATATGGTACCCTTTTCACGAGAGACATGCACCTAACCTCTAGACGTGAGAGATAAAGGTTTGAAAGTAAAATAAAACGGGGAGCAAGCAGTCTGGCATTTCGAAGTACTATCACAGTTTCGAGATTATTTCATTTCTCATTATTCTGATCAAAGTGAATGAGAATCCCCCTCTTATCTTCTGTTCTGTTGGTGCGTTTGTTTACATTTTGTGACCTTGGCAAACGACACATGTGTAAAGTTCTCCTGTGTTCTCATGCACACAAACGTTCTGTTTCCTTGTGGAGGGCTACACCCGTGTTCTTGTCTGGGTCGTGGTGTAAGTAAGTCACGTGGTAAAGCTTGCAGCCATAAGTCACGTGTGTTATGTTTTAGCGCCGCAATATGCAAGTGTATATAATACTGCTACTGCAGTTCTGACAGTAAGAGGGAGAGACAACGTGGGGAGGGAGGGAGGGGGTGAACACGGAGAACAACAGAAAACGACTTCTCACGCTATCAGATCTCAATCTCACAACCTGCTCTTTGTTTTCCTTCTGACGCGTAACACGATAGTCCGTTCTGTGCTGCCGTCTGCTCAACAGACAGAGATAAGAACTGAATTACTAACAGACATGCGGGAACAGCGCAAGTAGCAACAGAGGCCAATAAGCTAGTGATGTGCGTTTCGGTTACTTTCGAGAATTATAAGTATTCGTTACTTTCGCAACAAATACTCGTTACCTAGCAATCGTTGGATAGTAGAAATCATCAGTTAAAATCCTAAAACCATCTTCTCCATGATGCCTCCTTCCATAATGGTCTTCTACAACCCTTTGGGTTTGTTTAAAAGTTAATTGCATATCCTTTACAGGACTTTGCGAATCAACTCCAGCTTTTTAACACTGTTTGTTATTTTCCTAGGCATTATTACGCTCAGTAGTTTGCCATTGCTTTCTGAACGGGTGGTGCCATCGTCCTTTGTAAAAATCCACGCGAAACAATTTGCAACCAAACTGTCCGCAGCGTGATTCGAACTCGGAACGTTGGGGTTAATAGACCGAGTCACTATCCCCTAAGTCACAGACGCCACCGGCCTGTTTACGTGTCCAAAATACTTCAATTTTCTCATTCTTATTTGCAGCACCAGCCAGTTATCTTTGATTTCAGTTGTTTCTGGATATATACATATGCTCTCTTCTCTGCTCATGCATGATATAAGGATGACTCTTCTGTAACACTTATTATATACACAAGTACACATATGTTTTTCCACTGCTTTGCTACATGTCCATTTTATTGTATCTTCTTCCTTCCACCATTTACTTCTTTATATAAGTGTTGAGGGGAGTGAACATAGTGATCTTGTGTGTGCTTGTTTTAAGGCAATTTGTAAACTGATATTTATTTTCGTAAAGCAGTTCTTGATGCCATCGCTCCATCTTTGCGTGGTCTTCCTCTTACTTTGATACTCAAATATTTTTTTCTGTGTGCTTTCTGTGTAGGCATCCCCAGGGCATTTTCAGTCTGCCATTTGAACTGTTGTTCTTTTACGATCCCAATGACTCGTTTTACCCGTCTGTCTCAATTTGACTAAACTCGTCTCTATGAGATCACTAGCTCTCTAAAAATATAATCGCCCGAGTGTTATGATTTTCCGTTAAATTGACTAACAATGTATAAAGGAGAAGCTCATCATCATCATCATTATTTCATTTCTCTTATCGACATAAGTAAATGATGTTCCCACTCTTTCTTCTTTTCTCTTGGCTGTTCTTTTATGCCTTGGCAATGAGCACATTGTAAAGCTCCTGTGTTCCTCATGCCCAAATTTCTGTTTCTTTAGGGCTCCCTTTCTTTCTGGTCTTCTAAGATGGTTCCACTGAACTGTCAGATGACACTGACTGTAGTTTTCCCGCAATATGCAGTGTATCAAATCGCTTTCTTCCGACTTGACCTGAGTCACGGCACAGGTTCCGCTTTTCATTAATCCACAGACTCTCTGTGTTTGCTTCTACTACCATAGTCCGTCTGCCGTCTCTCAACGACAGAATCCCCCATACAACATACCGGGAAACAAGCAAGTGCAGGAATCTTATTGTTTCAGTTGACTCGTCAAGTTTCGATCGCAACAAATACCGACTTCACAATTTGGATGTGAAAACCCTGAAATCTAAAATCTTCTCATGGATGTGGCATATGGTCTTCACACCATGTTTGTAAAGAATGATACCTTTACCTTTCCAATCCAGCTTTTTAAATGTCTTTATTTTCTGAATTCATAGTTTGTTTCTTAACTTCCATCAGTTGACAAATTCATCCAAAATTTCGCCAAACTTCCTCAACGTATTGAATCTTGCGTTGTGTTAGCACGCACTATCCTTAGTCTCTGACTGATTTTACGGCAAAAATTTCATTTTCATTTTATTTGCAGCATCCAGTTATCTTTGATTTCAGTGTTTCTGGAAAACAATATAATATGTCTCTCTGCAAATCAGGTCTTTTTTAACTTTACACAAGGCACTATGTTTTCCAGACTGTTTTGCTACAGTCTGTAATCCATTTGTACTCTTCTCACATTTACTTCAAAGAGAGGAGGGGGAAGCAGGATCTGTTAGCCCCAGTAAGGAATTTGACTGATCTTCCATCATGAATAAAGGCAAGTTCTTGATGCCATCGATCCATCTTTCTGGTCTTCCCTTAGCTTTGTACCCCAATACTTTTTCCTGTGGCTTCTGTGCCAAATTTTGCCATTCCAAACAAAATTTAATACTGTTGCACGATGCAGCCCTGGCCACTCCATCTTTTTGTTTCCACTAATTTTGTTCTTATTGGCTATCTGAGTCTTTAAGAACTAATCTTTCGTAGTTTTCCGTCTTGTATAAAGATAAGATGTGGTCAGAAAATATAAAATAAATTCTCTGAAATTTAAAGCCTGATTTAGAGAATTTGGTTTATAAAAGGCCAATAAGGCAACCTTATCCAACCAATCCTGTAAAAAAACGAATCGACATAATATGTTTGGGGATTGTGTGGTACCAATGTTGAAACTGATGGAGCGAGTTGCCCAGGATAGAGCGGTATGGAGAAATTGCTTGCAGGCACTATGTAACGTATACGAGAGGAATTATTATTGTTCTAACTGAAACAAAGCGAGTAACGGATATTTGCTACATAATGAATATAAGCTATAATGATTAGTGACCATATAGACATGCATTTGACAAGTAACGAGTATTCGAAATGTATCAAGATGTCGCTATGTAACAAATACTTGTGATGAAAAGATTGGTGTAAATGTAACGATTAGTGACCACATATGCAGGTATTTAACATATAACGAGTATTAGAAACTCACTATTCTTTCTACCAGATATGGTGGACACACTAGGTAGTGGAACATCAATGGGTGAACAGGCAGAAGTATATCAAAGTGAACCATCGAGGCAAGGGATAGAATTTACTGGAAATTTATTACAACTAATTTTTGCTGTGGGGACATCACACAAGAATGGGCATCTACAGACATGTTTCCAATGGAAGAGGGATGGGGCAGGATTAAATGTAACCAAATTTGTAAGTGGTAGTTTTTCTTCACCTTTCAACTCCCAGCGGAGCACAGGCCCTTCAATAAACTTCTTCCAGCTCTTTCTCTCTCTTGCCATCCCTTCCAACTCTTTCCATGTTTTACCTATCCTTTTAATATCAGCCTCCAGTTCTCTTCTCTAGGTCTGAGGTCTGTCCCCACGGGCTCCAAAACAGTGCCCGTCCCGAAATACCTCCGGTCGGTTCTCTCAATGTACGTCCCATCAATCGCCAGCGTTTCTTCCTGAGCTCTCTCTCCACCGGTACCTGCCCAGTTCTTTCTCTGAGTTCTTCGTTTGCAATTCCATCAGAGGCGGCTCGTCATTAAGGGCAAGTGGGGCCAGGCCCCACCAAAAATAATGTGTAACGTGTATTCATTATTTTATAAATTAAACAAAAATAACCCAAATCCATGATTTTTACAAAAATATGTGTCTGGTCCCACCAGCAAAAATGGTCACGAGCCGCCACTGAATCCCATCATACCATCTCAGTCCCTCTACTCTACGCAAACATCCATTTACGAAGGTATGCAGTTCTCTGATGGCCTCCTTTGTTGTCTACCATGTTTCTGAGCCATAGAACAGCACTGACTTCACATTTGATTGAAAGATTCTCAGTTTGTGTTTGTTTTGATCTCCTTTGACTTCCATATCTTACTCAATGTAATAAAGTTTCCTCTTACTTTTTGTATTCTTATCTTGACATCTTTGTGTGTTCCTCCTTCTGTGTCTATGTTGCTACCAAGGTGTGTGTATGATTCAACATCTTGTAGAGCTGTAAGTGATAGTTTAATACGTGAAGAGTTAATTAATGGACCGGCTTCCGGGTCACCAACATGGCGGTTGTGAAAATTCCTAACGGATAAACTGTGCGCGATTTCCTGTGATTGCGGTGTGATTGACGCGGTTTCTGGCCACTATAAGAGGATAGAATGTGTTAATTAGTGTCCGTGTTTGTACGGTCAGAGCAAACGCCTGACCGTACATTGTGGCCTTGAGCGCGCCAGCGCCGTATCGGAGAATATCGTGACCTGTTATCGATAGGTAGCGCATCGCATGACGATGGACTAAGAGCGAGTCCAACCTGCTGCCTTGTAGGTTAATAAATTAAGGCTAAAGGTGGGCAGCCTGACAGAAACGCCGCAGAAGACGGGTGCACAATGCAATTCGTTTTACGACGACATCGACTGGTGGTAATACGCGGAAATGAAGAAGACCAGATTCAGATTTCCATCTCCGTGTGAACTTCTAGCAAATGTTTAAACCATAGCTAGTTTACAACTGTCTATCTTCTTCTTCGAACGTTCCATATCAACCACTTGTTAAACTACTCTTTGTTATCTGTATGTGATTTGAACCTAAGAGCGGTTGTACGTTGTGACAGTATGCGCGTACAAGCAGTCCAGCACATCTGATTTGTGCGATGCTTTTTATTTACTAGAATAGCTTCCCTAGGCCACTACCTTATCGCCTCTTACGACATACCTTGTAAGTCGCAGTGTTACTACTCTTTGCTCTCATTGCTTGCCCCGGCAACACATGGGCGTAACAGTCAATCACAATGTTTCATCACAAAATCATTTTCCAGACAAGCCCCCAACGTGTGGACGCCCATGAGCACAAGCTAGTGTGACTTATTAGCGATAAAGTAACGAATACATTTTCCTAGGTTATACTAGTTACTTTTTGGATTCAAGCAATTTCAGTTTCAAGCAATAATAGGTATTCGAGTAACGGATAACTACGATGTGCCCATCACCACCAGACGCAGAATGAAACTAGCGAATTTAATGTAGAACGAGAAGTCAGTAAGAAAGAAATAGAAGTCTAGACAACAAATTCTGCCCATCTTGCACTTCTCGTGAGGACCCGTTAACACGGCTTCTACCTTCTCTCTCCACTAACAGTTTACAATGGGATTAAATAACGATATTGTCGGGGTTTTTTCCGCGCCACAAATTTCCCCAGCGAAGGGTTGGTTCTCACATCCTGAATACCCGACTCAAATGAGACCACTTGTAACCTTTCAAAAGCAAATATAGACCGTCGAAATCTAGTTAAGACTAGTGCGCACTTTGTCTGAACAACTTACGAAGAAGATAAACAACCCTTCTGGTCCTCAATCAGTATAAAATTTACCGCAGTAAAACTGAATGGAATAATCTCATCCCACGGTATGGCATGGGACTGACATGAAAACAAAGCTAAGAATACTAAGAGCATGCATACTCCCAGTGGCAACATATGGGTGTGAAGCATGGATATTTAACAAGGCGGTGGAAAAACATATATCTGCTTTTGAATATAAGTGTTACAGAAGAGTTCTCAGTATATCATTGAAAGAGAAGAGAACAAATAGATCTATCCAGAAAAACTCAAAATCAAAGAAAACTGGCTGATGCTACAAATAAGAAAGATAAAATTGAGATATTTTGGACATATAAAGAGACATGACGGTCTGGAGAAGACCAACATGGAAGGAGGCATCCCAGCAAAGAGAAGAGGAAGACCACGGAGAAGATGGATTCAGGATGTAACTGATGGTATGAGCATGACGGCTGCAGAGGCAGGACATCTGGCCTATGAGAGAGAAATTCCAAAGGACTGTTGGGGTGGCAAAGTTCTTTCTCAGTACAAGCTATTTGATGATGATAAATGAATAGGAGAATGTATACATATATCTAAAGCCGAATACTTGGCTTCCAGTATAGCGTTTTCTGTGTGCTGGCTCACACTCCATTTGATACGATATTCTTGCAGTCTAGTTAGGCTTGCAGATTACCCTCATTCCTTGAATCGTTTACACCATGGGTTCCCAAAGTGGGCGGTACCGCCCCCCACAGTGGGCGCTGAAGCGTTCAGGGGGAGAGGAGATAGAGGATTCAGAAGCATTTGGGGGCAAGTTTTGTTTCGTGATTTTGCGATTGAATAATCATTAAAAATTTGAATTCTACATTTTAATTCATCTAATGCTCATCATACACGGTCCCTTTTTTTCATCAATTTTCTATTTTATGTATATAATAATTTGAAAATTGACCGTGTATGATAGAAATATATATTAATTTTCTATGTCAAAGTGAAAATAGAGCGTGTGTGTGTGTGTAATATATATATATATATATATATATATATATATATATATATATATATGTGTGTGTGGGGAGGCGTTTACAAACTGTTATAAAGGGGAGGGGGCGTTGCAAAATTTATGTCGTGCAAAATGGGCGGTGGGACGAAAAAGTTTGGGAATCTATGGTTTACACACCCTAACTTCCTTAAGAGTATTCAGTATTTCCTGCCTGGTCCGCTTCTACATTAGCAATGCCAGCAAGTCTATCGGCCGTTAATTTCCCTTTATGCCTGCTTGCCCTGGCAAGAAAATAAAACTGATTTTTGTCAGCATATACCTCAAAAACTTCAACGTCTTCGAGCTCAGCGTGTCTCCATATTCCTGAGCATACTCATTAAGTCACTGAGACAACATGTATGGGTAAATATATGTTGACTCCAGCCCATGCTTTTCTTTAGTTACTGCCTTGATCTATATATATATAGCCAGACTACTTGCGAAGTTGGAAGACGAAATCAACGGGACTGAGGGGGTATCTATGGTGAAGTGGTTAAGAAATTTGCCTGCCGTTCTGAAAATTGTGAGTTCGAATCCGAACCGATGCTGGAGCTACGGAGGTTGTGCTTTATGCAACACTCTTAGAAAATGGCATCTACGCCAACAGAGATGGAGCCATATTGGAAAACCCGATGCAAAGAAGTGAATCCGTTGCCGTTAGACCATTTTTATGGAACGAGACTGAAAGTGATTGAGGTGAACTGAACACGACAGTGTCAAGCTGAAGGTGTATCAGTCAAGTTGAAAGTGGTTGAGGCGAACTGAACACGACAGTGTCAAGCTGAAGGTGTATCAGTCAAGTTCAAAGTGTATCAGTCAAGCTGAAGATTACTCAGTCAAGTTCAAAGTGTATCAGTCAAGCAGAAAGTGTATCAGTCAAGCTGAAAGTATCAGTCAAGCAGAAAGTGTATCAGTCAAGCAGAAAGTGACTGAACACGTATAAGGGTAACCCCGTGTACAGAGACGTCGATTCTAATCAGTGTTGGGGTGAAATAGACACGGGAGGGTCATGGTGGTAACATGAGCCAGGGTTAGCGAGGGGGGCGCGCTAACCAAGACCCTGCCCCAACCTCCACGCGGTGACCCTGAAACAGACTCTGGTTCCGGTCTGGCTAAGAGGGCAGGGATCGGGGAGAGAAAACTACTGGTAGGGGTAGCAGTGCAAGTACGGAAACACGATAAAGATACATACAAAGAAAATGCCCAAATCTCTGACCGATGTCCAACAAGATATTGCCCAAGTCCCTGAACGCAAAGAAACAGCAAAGAAACGTCTCAGACATGGATGAGAGGTGCATCCAGTGACCAAACGTATGCCCACGTAGGGAGAAGCTCGAAGCCCTGAGGAGGGGTCAAACATTGCCAGCCCGTCGGCAAGAATAAATAAGACAGGACCGTAACGAATAAAAGTCTACCCTTGTGTTGGTGCGAGAGAAGATTGCAGCTGACCCCGCATTGATAGCCCGGTGCAGATACATGTACTGGGCAAGGTTTGCCGAGCGCAAAAGAACAAGTTGCGTTTAGTGCATAACGAAACTACCCGCCCTGGGAAAACCGTGCAAGGTACTGTGTGATTAAAATTAACATCCCCGGAAGAACTGAGGTTGGTGATGCCTAACGGAACTGCCAGCCTTGGGGCAACCGGGCAAGGTTCGACTGCAGTCGTAACTAACATCCCCGGAATAACTGGGGCGGTGATGGCGGCGAGCGCAAAATCCTCAGTTACGCTGATAGTGCCGACTGAAACGACCCTCTACATTGTTTGTACTCGGCCCCATGCCAGTGCTTTCGAGGTTAATTGCAAATTGCCACGTACCAATACGTGTCTAGAAGAGGCTGAGAATGTTCCTTCCCCGGATCAAACTCAAAATGTACGGTAAAGCAAGGCCGACAATGTACGGATCAAACAGGAAGTTCGGGTCTGAACATTGGCGAAGGCCGATACTTTACACGGTGTCTTATACGAGTAAGACGCCGTCCGAGGATAAGCTTACAAGCCCCGAGAAATATTTCTCAGTCAGAACGGGCATAAACAGCGTAACTCACTGTCCCGGCGTAGATCACAAAGCCCAAAAATACGGCAAAGCTGATCGAATCCTAGGGAAAGCTCACCTTAGTAAATCAAAAGCTGGCTGAAAACGAACACCCCACCGAAGGATAAGCAACTGGGCTCCAATAGGTGCTGAAGGCTGGTGCACGTACATCACGTTCTGATGTGTGGCTGTTTATATATCACAATGAGAATGATTAAAACAGGCCTAGAACGATCGAAGAAGAAGAAGAAGAAGACACGGGAGAAGTTATGTAGAACCAGAGCCAACTATAAACTTATGGGCCTTCGGAGTTATGGGAAATCAGACCACAACTACACCACCTGACCTCGCATTCCAGTATTGGTGTATATAGACGAATTCATTTTAAAATTAACATAAAATGCTAAATCGAAGTTATATTATGCAACAAGTTAAGTTTAACAATAAGGAATATCAATATTATGATTATTTTTCACCAATAAATAACCATAGACTCGCAGAAGCTAGTAAACAAGCAAAAAAGCGTGCAGTGTCTATCAAACATCTGTAATTTCTAACCCCTTTTCTGATCTAGGTCAGGGAATTCCCGGTCAGTTGTCTGGCCTAGTTATCTAGAGTTGGCTGTGGTGGAACAGAACAGAAGATACATGGAATAGAAGCTACGTGTAGAGGTTGAACAGCAATATTAGTCATAGCTAAATGGGCCCCTTGTTTACCGTGAGCTTGTAGGGTCAACACCAGTGTGCCAACAATGTAAAGTTCAGATGAAAAATTCTCAAACTAATGAAAAACAAACAATATAACGAAACGGTCGCTAGAAACAAGTATTTTTATTAGCACTAAATAAATACATACACCAAACACTATACGGGTCAGTCAAGTGGTAGGTACTCCTGAATCCAATCACATGCATCACCAGAATACATATTTGTCGTCAATTGCTGCACGATACTGAGCACCTATGTGTCTATCCAGATTCCAGAGTGTTAGTAACAAGATTCGGTAGATGATAATCTGAATGGCAGTCCAAGATGCAGAGATTGAGCCGATAGAAGTCAAGAGTTTGAAATCTAGGTTTCTACTTCCCTTAGTGGTTCTAATAACAGGCTGTATCACTGCATCTTGGCTAAATGAGTAAGGATCGAAGAGTGAAAGAACATGTCATACCGAAAACGTACGTGGTTGACCAAGATACGCAGCAAAGTGCTAGCGACGACATGGCGTAACACACTTTACAAGGCCAATAGAGATTGAGAAACCTAGTTGGTTTTGGGGGACACTGCTTCGTCTCGCTACAACACACAAATCTGTTTATTTCATAATTATCATTGTCGCTTGCCCGCCTGCCCAACGTGTTCGTAGCTCGTTGGACGAAGGGTTAAAAGCCCCATGTGAGTGCGGTTCTATTCCGCGAGCTGGCAGAAAAGCAACAGGTTCTCCATATTTACGGTGTTCGTGGCACCGAACCGAAGGGTTACGATATCCATGGCACCGAGCAAAGAGCTGAAAGCTCAAGCGCTTCTGGATCGGGGGAAAAAATCAGTCGCTTATCATGATACGTATCTATAGTTGACGCTTCGTCACAGGTGACGCATATTATCGAGTCAGTAAGTATCATGAGACCTCGTTAACATAACGGATATCCTTGCTTTCATTTAACGTGTTCAAACTGGTGTCTAAAAGAGAACCATTGAGGCGAAGAGTAGTACAGAAGTTATGTTATAATAATTCCTCTCGTACCGTTATACGTTACATAGGGCCTACAAGTAATTTCTCCTTACCGCTCTACCCTGGACAACTCGCTCAATCTCCTCCATGGAACTGGGACCGATACCTCTTGCCTCTCTCAGCAAAGTTCGTTTCAGGGTCTCATTAGGTCGTCCTCTCTTTCTTGAACCCTTTGCATCCCATTTCAATGCTTCCTTTGATATTTGTTGATCATTTCTCCTCAAAGTGTGTCCAACATATCTGTGGGCATGTTATGTTATACGATAGACGTAATGGATGGCACATTGGGCATTCCCACGCGTGTTCCGTTCTCCGTTGCAGCAGCCAACGCAAGCTCCACCTGCTCTTCGCACCTATTAGAAGTTGGGTACATTAGTTGATTCTCTCTCTCTTTGCCTTTTTACCCGGGTTGGGGCATAGACCCTCAACCAACTCACGCCAAGTCTTCCTATCTCTAGCTATCTCCTGCAACTCTTCTTTATATTGTTGATCCCCGCCTCCAAATCTCGTCTCCATGTATTTCTCGGCCTCCCCTTCTTTCGCTGTCCCTGCGGGTTCCAGGCAAGGACCCTTCTTGTTATATTCCCCTCCGGTTTTAGCAAAGTGTGTCCTATCCAGCGCCAGCGTATTTTTTTAACATTAGTTGATTACTTCATATTTAAGACGATCTTAGTGTGTAAGTAAATGTGTTAAGTCACCTGTGTGTTGCCGAGGAGCATAGAGAATAGTAGTAACACTGCGACCTACGAGGCATGTCGTAAGAGGCGACTGAGATAGGGGCCTAGGGAAGCTACCCTAGTAAATAAAAAGCGCCGCAGAAATAGGATGTGCTGGCCTACATGTAGACGAATAACTAGCACAACGTACAATCGCTCTTAGGCTCAGATCACATAGAGTGGTTAACAAGTGCTCGATATGGAGGACTCAAGGAAGAAGAAGGAATAGAAAAAGAATTATTATTTGAATTCTTCGAAAGAATAAAATATGAATTACAGCAAAATTAGGCTCAAGTAAGATCATTTTAACAGAGACATTTACCTCTGTTACTGTTCATATAAATATATATATATTACAAATATTTTTCACACAAAAATTACACAAAGAGTGGTTAACAAGTGCTCTATATGGAGCGTTGGAAGACGAAGAATGTGTTTTAAAAAAAACAACGTGAAACCATGAAATAAATGACTGGATAATTTCGCAGCACTTTGATATCACTGATAACCAACCTACAACTAACTCCCTCCCTCCCATCTCTAGACAAACTCTTGTACGTAAAGTATCTCTTTATATCTTTCGAGCTTAGGCAAGCGGTGTATCAGATGATTTCTTGTGGAATATTGCTATAGTCTGTCCATTAATTCGTGAGCACGTTTGAAATTGATTTTCTTGAAAACTACCTGTTGGATCTCAGTGATTTTTGCAAGCAGCCTTAGAATATCCATGACGCTAGAGAAATATTTTTTCCAAGAAAATTTGATGTAGTTTGAAATATTTCTTCTTCAGGTTATATTAAAATCAACCTCACCGGATTGTACACAATAGTAACAGATCTACGGTACACAGACGCGTTGTTCTAAAAATACATTATGGTAACATAGAAATATCGTGAGTATACAACAATTTCACGAAATCCCGTGCACCGAACCCAGTCGACTTTGAAAGTGGAAAGCATATGACGTTATAATTGGGATACCGTTGTAAAGTTATAGGCGTATCTCGCTATTTGTATGAAGCCATTGTATAATATTTGTTGGCTTATCAAAACTGACATTGATATCACATTCATAATGAGTCTGAAGTGCACATTTATAACAATGCAGAAGGTTACAGTTTTACTATACCAACACTTCCGTAGGAGATCTAAGAGAGGCATCTATATTGCGATATTCATAACCCTGAGAAACGAACGCAACTGGCGCTTGGTCTGAATAGAAAATCCTTTTCCCGATGGATTAAACAGGACACAAAGTGCACTAATGTCAAGCAAGGAAGGAAAAGATCAATTGACGACTTTGACATAGATGTCATAAGACGGGAGCTCTTCAAAATGTTTGCGACAAATCAACTTGTTACTCTCAGGAAACTGAAATTAAAACTGCAATCAGATTGCAGCATAGACATTTCTAAAAGTACTCTACGAAAAATTGTAAGAGCCGCCGGCTTCACCTTCAGAAAAACTATAGGCGGCAGGAATATTATTTGTGAAAAGCCACATTTAATTGCTGAAGTAAATACCTGAGGCAGATCCGTGAGCGGCGGAGGCAAGGCTATGATATTGTATATTTGGACGAATCCTGGGTCAATGCTCACTACACCAATGCTAAAGAATGGCAATCAGTAGACGGTGAACAGAAAGAAAAATACCAAGCAGCAAAGGCAAGCGTATTATACTAACACATGCAGGAAGTAGTGAAGAAGGTCTTGTCCATGACGCTGGACTTATTTTCCAATCAAAAGTACCGACGGTAGGGACTACCACACAGAAATGATTAGACATATTTTCAGGCACTGGATGGAGAAAGATCTACTTCCAATTCTAAACAGACCATCATGCTAGGTAATGGATAATGCATCCTATCACAACGCAGTATCAGCGGAAGACAAAGTACCAACTGCATCAAATACAAAAGATCAAATTAGGACTTGGCTTGCTAAGGAAAATGTCAGCTTCGATGATACATATTTGAAACCCGAGTTGTTGCACCTGGTGAGGATGACAAATAAGACAAAGGTGTTTCATATTGACAAAATCATTGCGGAATACGGCCACACGTCTTTGCGACTACCTCCATATCATGCTCACCTCAATCCGATAGAGCTTGTCTGGGCTAAAGTAAAAGGGCAAGTTACCGAACAGAACAGGACGTTTAAAATGTGTGATGTTGAAGTTCTGACACGTGAGTCCTTCTCAATGATAGACATGCAGTTCTGGAAGAAGTGTGTTGAACATGTGCTCCGAGAGGAAGACGAGTACTGGCACCGAGATGGATTACAATTTGTCCAGCCAGTAACAATTATCAACCTCATGGAATCGTCAGATTCGGGATGATACAAATCATATTTTAATTACAGACTGAGAAATAGCAACGTATACATTTCCATATCCAAATGCGTTTACCATCATACAATTTGTGGTGAAGTTAAGACACCCTGGGTCTAATGGTGACCGAAGGGAGGACTAACTGTTGCATATTGTATCCAAGTTCACGATTGCACATAAAGGGCAACACACTTAATTACTTGACCTATCAAGTTAATATGGAGATACACCTATGAATAGAATTGACATGGACAAATTCTAGGGATACTGTAAAATCTAAAATTTGAGCCCCGTATTTGCAATTGTCATAAAAGATCAAAGGAATTCGCCGATGTGCAAAATCCGTAGCATCTATGGACTACTGGTTAGCTTTATTTTAGCGTCATGGATATTCTAAGGCTGCATGCAAAAATCACTGAGATCCAACAGGTAGTTTTCGAGAAAATCAATTTCAAACGTGCTCACGAATTAATGGACAGACTATAACACCGAACAAATTTGGAAGAGGCAAATGTTTGGAAGAGACAACCCAGAACATCATACAAACATGGTTTAAAAGTATTTTTGTAAAAGTAAAGTAACCATTCGTATACATCGAGGCATATAAGGTAACACGGTGTTGGGCCCGTATTTTCATTGACCGTCGGCACACGATGGGTGATGTGGTCAACATTACGCCGGCCGCCTTTACTTCTCAGTGCTTTTCTTGGTACTCAATTGTCGACCTGAGAGCCGGTATGGTCAGAAAAATATTGCATGCCCACAGTGAAATTGAACCCGCAACCACGCGTCTAAGAAGCGAGTTCACTAACAACTATGCTAATGGGGTTCTCGATATAAACATGCTGCATGTTCCAATTAGTGTGATACGGTCACTTCTACAGAATGAAATATGGACAATCGTGACAGAACGTAGAGCAGGAAGTTAGACCTTCAAGAAGACACAGAGTAAGGAAGAACATGGGAGTTTCCTCAAGGTCATCATGTTTGTACTTCTTCTTCTACTTCGCGTTCGTTCTTTACGACCAATTTTAATCACTCTTTGTGATAAGTTTGATCTTTGCCAAGAACGTGTATACGTTGCACATTGGTTTGTAGGCCCCTAAACGCATAGACTTCTACATGTTTAGGACATGTGCATCCGATTTCAGCCAATAATCTTTGTACTGATTTTCAGTTAGATTATCGCCCGAGTGGTTACCGGGGCCCAAAATTGGAGTGTAAAGAATAGAACCACTGTTACCCGCCACGCATGCCGTAAGAGGCGACTAATAAGGGTTGGCTGAAATCGGACGCATGTGTCCTAAACGTGTAGAAGTCTATGCGTTTAGGGGCCTACCAAACCAATGTGCAACGTATACATGTTCTTGGCAAGATCAAACATATCACAAAGAGTGATTAAAATTGGTTGTAAAGAACGAACGTAAAGAAGAAGAGGCGACTCACTTAGTAATAACATTAACAGATATTTGTGTCATATTGTCAGTAATGAACAAGAAAGAAGATATATATATATCTCTATATTCCTCTCCTGTCTTTACATGTTACATAGGGCCTGCACCCACGTGATGCCGTAGGGCCTGCACCCACGTGATGCCGTAGGGCCTGCACCCACGTGATACCAGGGCTCGTAAGGAATAGTACCACTGTTACCTACAAGGCATGCTGTAAGAGGCGACTGATGTAGGAACTAGGGAAGCTACCATAGTAAATATAAAGCATCGCAAAAATCAAGTATTGAATGGAAATCCCCACTTTATATCGGATTTGTTGATTATGAGAAGGCTTTTGACAGTATTGATAAGGAAACCCTTTGGAAATTAATGAGGCATTATGGAATCCCACAGAAAATTATTAACCTAATAAAAGCAACATATACAGATATGAAATGTAGAGTTCTTCATGAAGGTAAACTAACAGATACTTTCGGAATAGAAACAGGAGTGCGTCAGGGATGTCTTCTATCACCTTTGTTGTTCTTACTGACAATAGACTGGATTATGAAGACCACAGTAACTAACACCAGAAATGGAATCCAATGGACTCTGACAGAGCAACTAGATGATCTGGACTTCGCTGATGATATAGCCCTTCTGTCACATACACAAAATCAGATGCAGGATAAGCTAACACATTGAATCAAAGGTCCCAGCAACTAGGGCTGAACATTCATAAGGGAAAGACAAAGATATTGAGAATTAACCAAGCAAACGACAACTCGATCTCCCTGTGGGAAATCCCACTTCAAGAGGTAGAATCATACACATATTTGGGCAGCAACGTAGACAAAGAGGGTGGAACAGATAGAGATGTTAAAATAAGAATACAGAAGGCAAGGGAGCTTTCATTGCACTGGGAAACATTTGGAAGTCCAAAGAAATCAAATCTAGAACAAAAATTCGGATATTTAACTCTAATGTTAAAGCAGTTCTACTGTATGGGTCAGAAACATGGAGAACAACTAAAACAATAGCGCATAAATTGCAAACATTCATCAACTGGTGTCTGAGAATAGAGGGAATAAGATGGTATGATAGGGTCACAAATGAGGAACTTATGGAGAGAACAAGACAGATTCCAGTGAACGAACAGGTAAAAAAGACGCTGGCGCTGGATAGGACACACTTTGCGAAAACCGAAGAGGAATATAACAAGAAGGGTCCTTGCCTGGAACCCGCAGGGACAGCGAAAGAAGGGAGGCCGAGAAATACATGGAGACGAGATTTGGAGGCAGAGATCAACAATATAAAGAAGAGCTGGAGGGAGCTGCAGGAGATAGCTAGAGATAGGAAGACTTGGCATGAGTTGGTTGAGGGCCTATGCCCCAACCCGGGTAAAAGGCAAAAGAAGAAGAAGATCGCAAAAATCGGATGTGCTGGCCTACTTGTAGGCGCATTACTGGCACAACGTACGATCGTTCTTAGGCTCAGATCACATACAAATCACACAGGGTGGTCGATATGGAGCGTTCGAAGTAGAATACATAGGGCCTGCAAGTAATTTCACACCGCTCTGTCCTGGCTAACTTGATCAATCTCTTCTATGGGACTGAGTCTGATATTCCTTGCCTCTCTCAGCAAAGTTCATTTTTAGGGTTTCACTAGGGCGTCCTCTTCCTTGAACCCTTTGCCTCACACTTCAATAACTACTTTGTAATTCTTTGATCCCTTCTTCTCAAGGTGTGCCCAACATATCTCCATCTTCTCTTTTATAACAGTTGTTACTAGTGGTTGACCAGACATTTCTTCTCAAGGCATGTCCAACATATCTCCATCTTCTCTTTCTTATAACAGTTATTACTAGTGGTTGACTACACATTTCTTCTCAAGGTATGTCCAACATATCTCCATCTTCTCTTTCTTATAACAGTTGTTACTAGTGGTTGACCAGACATTTCTTCTCAAGGTATGCCCAACATATCTCCATCTTCTCTTTCTTATAACAGTTGCTACTAGTGGTTGACCAGACATTTCTTCTCAAGGTATGCCCAACATATCTCCATCTTCTCTTTCTTATAACAGTTGCTACTAGTGGTTGACCAGACATTTCTTCTCAAGGCATGTCCAACATATCTCCATCTTCTCTTTCTTATAACAGTTGTTACTAGTGGTTGACCAGACATTCCCTGATTTCATCACATTTTATTTTCATTATTTTTGGCAGACATCTATTTTCAAATACATTCAACTTGCTTTCTATATCTTTACTCCTTTTCCAACTCTCGCTGGCATATGTTAGGATTGATACAACATTGGAATTGAAAATTCGTAATTTAATTTTGAAACTATAAAACTTGCAGTTCCATATTTTATTTAGACTTTTTCTTCTTCAAATGATCCATATCGACCACTTATTAACCGCTCTGTGTGATTTGTATTGATCTGAGCCTAAGAGCGATTGTATTTTGTGCCAGTTATGCGCCTATGAGTAGGCCAGCACATCTGATTTATGCAATGCTTTTTATTTAATAGGAACATTGTGTTCATTAGAAACGTTTGTTTTTGGTCGTCCATTTGTTTTTAAATTTGTCACTCCTGTTGTTCATTTGCTTGATAAAGGCCTTGTTGGTCGAAACGTTGCTGTATTTTGTCATTGTTTTTGTAATTTGTAAAACTACAGTACTTTGTGATTACGTGTTTATTTAATAGGGCAGCTTCCCTAGGCCCTACATCCCTCGTAAGTCGCAGTGGTACTATTCTTTGCTTTCCTTGTGGGCCGCTGTCACCATACGGGTGATTTAGACTTTAAATGTTGATGTTGCTTTGACAATTCGTATCATATAATTTCTTTAACATTTCCAGTGCAATCAAAATTACTACCCAAATATGTGAACTGTTCTGTTATTGATATCTATAAATAAATACACATCTAGAAACGTGTGAGAGAATGAATGATGAATGCACTACATACATACACTACTACTGTTACAACTAAACTGTTTGTTATCAGTGCAACATTGTGTTACAGCTGTTGCTCTTCTATTAAGTCTTCTTGTTCAGTGTGAAACATGTCTACAGCTGTCGCTCTTCTCTTACTACAACTACTACTATCACATCACCATCAAACCTTGCTCCCAGTGAACATAACGCTGCAGCTGTCAATCTTCACTGAATTCTATTCTATAACATCTTCTTCAGCTGCACATGTGTTGCGGAGCTCACAAGGGAGCAAAGAATAGTAACACTGCAACCTACAAGGCATGTAGGGCGACTGAGGTAGGGGCCTAGGAAAGCTCTATGGGTCTGACCTTCTTCTTCTTGCGTTCAGCCGCTATGAATTCAAGTGTAGTCAGGGTGCTTGGCACTTCTGACTGATTTTTGCGTGATGGCATGCTTTCCTTATTGTCAGTGTCCCCCGCCATTCAGGCGTGCCTTCTCTGACTTCAGAGGTAGGTCTGACCTTCGGACGCACAGATTGAGTCAAATACAGTAATGGACAAAGTAAACAGACTCCCAGAAAGTCATTGTTAGTTAGTTTGTTCCTTTCGTGCCAAAGGCGGCACATAGCGCAAATGTTTTAGATCTCCATGGGGGGACTGCCTAGATTAGTTGATAGTAGCTCGGCCTGCTAGCTGTGAGACGCCTCATAGCTCGGATTCGAACCTACTGTCCAGCATTTGTTCGAGTCCCCTGGTCTTACTCAGGACGATAACGTGAGTACCTCTGAAGTCGGAGAAAATCTGCCTGTATGGCGAGGGAATACTAATTACGAGTACATTGAGCACACGGCTGCCAGTGTAAAGTAATTTACAATGTGCACGCTGCTGCCATTGTAAGAAATTGGAAAACCGGATTTTCACGCAAAAATCAGTTTCAGAGATGAAACTCGTCTGAGTTGAAAGCGGACGAGGAAAAAAAAAGATCTCCATGTAATGCGGTTCGTTGCTAGCAGTTGGGGATCTCGTATGGTTTTACATCCCAGTAGTTTACTTTCTTTTCTTGTACGATTGTTCTTCGAAGAGTGGTCTTAGGTCTTCCACGTTTTAGAAAGCAATTGAAGAGCAACTAAAGCCTATATTTTTTGTATATGCCTGTCCTACATGTGTAGAAGTCTATGAACTGGGACTCAATGCACTCACATTCTCAGCGCACACCACACAGTTCCCAACAGTTAACTTGTTTGACAAGGACTAACACAAAGAAGAATAGCTGTATCTGCTTCAACTTTTATCATTATATTGAAAGCAATTATCCTGTGTGCCCCTTTCAGTTTAGTAATGACCCTACTGTGTGCACTAGCTAGAAACCTCCAGTCTGATCTCATATTATGATGCACACAGTTCCATTTGAATCTACAACAATATCATCATTATCCCTTGCATTATACACGATTAGCTGATTAAAGGCACTTGAAGATTAGATCCTTCAAGTGTGATCGCTACAGGAAACCTGTGGTCCGAACCATTTGCAGAGTATGAGTCCTCGTACCCTTGGAACTTTTACGACCAGTGACAATTAGTGAAGGTTGTGTGATCTCATTTACTTTATTCAAATATTTGTTAGTCCTGTTTTCGTTTGCAGAAACTGCTACACCGTCTTTTATCGAAACATGTAATAACAAAGTAAGGTAGTTTTATAAAGCACAAAAACAAGATACAGCGATGTTTCGATCAAAGGTCTTTATCAAGAAAAGAATATTTGACAAGCAGGATACGAACGATGGTACTATACAACAGTCATCATTGACATAGTGAGAAGATTAATTTATTCCTAACTGCTCTGAAAGAAAATATGTGGCTAAAAGCGAAAGAAATGTGAAAAACTAGAAATGGAAAGTAAAAAAATATAAAATAAAATATATACAGTTAATATATACACATATATAGTGCAGCATAAGAAGAGACAGTATCAAGAGGCATAGGAATGTAGTGCAAGGAATCCAAGAGGTCACAAGGTAACATATGAAGATATAAAATGATTTTCTAGAGCAAATCGATTTTGATCATCAGAGGAACAAAATCAAATGTATGTGAACTGGATGTCGCAAACTTCCAATTCCATCAAAATAGGTGGCTACAGGGTCACAGAGCATTTGCATATATCATGCAAATGTTGACCAAAATTGACATTGAGGACGGTTTTACATGCGAGTCCCACAACACTATCTACGCCATCATTTGTAAACATTGTGGTAAGATATACACAGGAGAAACTGGCAACAGACTTAGTGAATGTTTTGGTCAGGTCAACATTTACATATTTGCAAATGCTCTGTGATCACACCGAAAATGTAAAGACACTCACCGTACATCTTCCCTTCATCAGACAGGATGATTTTACGTCTGCCACATGGTGGATAAATAGCCAGTGCCTCCTGGAAGCTCTGCTCAATATCTGGGCTCCAGACACCTTCAGCATCTGACAGTTCATCTCCAGAATTGTTTCCCTTCCCCTCACTGCAGTTGCTCAGTGTGTCATGGCCTCCAGGGTTGGGGTTTTCACCTGCAGTGCTACTCCAGGCGGATGACATGCCTCATAGGCAACCTTCAACAAATGGTAGCAAATAGAAGTTAATACACTGGAAAATCAATATAGATAACACTTTATAGATAGCAACTGAAGAGGTGGTGGTGAACAATTTAATGATGTGCACACAGCTGGCACTCTGGAGTGTGTTGTGGATGAACTCTGTTCCTGTGATTATCAAGCGCTGGAGATGATAACCAGAGGAGGACTGCTATGTACTTTTAACATCATCAAGTAGTATGTCCCTTTCCGAATGTCGCTTTCATCACAGCCTGCCTGATAAACTTTCTGTCTCTTGACAGTTCTCCCGCCTCATCCAGCGTTGGAATTCTGTTCAATGTTTCTTTGGTGTCCTGCTGCCACCTTTGTCTTGGTCGTCCCCTGCATCGTACTCCATGAGCCACGCCTTTCATTACCGTACTTTCAAAAACATTGTGACATTTAACATGGCCAAAATATTTCATCTACCGGGACATGATATTATTTATGAGCCACTGCTCCTCGATATTCAGGTCTTGTAGGGTGTCTGTTTTTCCTCTTCTCTGTCCATGATGTTCTAAGAACTTTTCTGTAACACCTTGTTTTGAAAGCTTATATTTTGTTCTTTAATGTTTGTGTTATGGTCCACGAATTACATCCATATGTTGCCAGAGGGAATATGTATCTTATCAGAAGTTTTACTTTTAACATTTTGGTTTAAATCTGAGAAGGAAGATATAAGTGGACGAAGTATGTACTAGGGAAGTCAATAAGTAAGCCACAAATGGCTGTAGAAAAATAACTAAACATGATAACAACTTGAAACCAGTTTATTTTTATACATACATTGTCCCTTTATTTCTCAACATAATTTCCACCAACATTGGTGCACTTATCCCATTGTTTTATCAATCCTCCCAAACTGGCTGCATAGAACTGCAGGCTCTGTTTTCTAAACCACGTTTTCACTTCACATTCAACTTCAGCGTCATTCACGAAATGTCTTCCGCCAAGGTGGGTTTTCAGTGGACCAAAAGGTGGAAATCGTTAGGGGCTAAGTCGGGACTGCAAGATGGATGTCCCAGAACTTCCCACCTTAGTTGGTTAATTTTCTCCTGAGTTAATCGAGCCCTATGTGGTCTGCATTGTCTTCAAGAAGCAGCACTCCTCTAGTCAGCAGTCCTGGACGTTTTTTCCAGTTTCATCATGACATATCAATAGAACTTCACAGCACGATTCAGAATTCACATTGTCCCCTTTCTTCTTGAAATTGGTTAAAAACACCCCTTAACAATCCCAGAACACCGTCAGCATAACCTTCCCTGCTGATGGCGTATCCTTGAATTTTTGGACACAAGGCGAAGAAGGATGTTTCCACTGTATTGAAGCTCGCTTTGATTCAGGCTGGTAGTGATGCACCCATGATTCATCCCCAGTAACAATCCTGTTTAGCATATCTTCTCCTTCATCTTCATATCGACAGAGATGATGCAAGGACAGGCCAAATCGGTTAATTTTGTGTTTCTCCTTCAATTGTCTGGGTACCCACAATGGGCCCACTTTCTTAAATTTCAATCGATCACGCATTATGCTGTATGCTGAACCATGTGAGCACCCTATTGCAGATGCTATAGAGTCTATCGCTACTCGCCTGTCACCTCTAATCTTCTCCACACGCTGCACGGATGCTTCTGCTGCAATCTCAACAGGACAACCAGATCGGATTTCATCAACAATTTTAGAGCGTCCTTGAGAAAAGTTATCTATCCAGCCATGCGCCGCTTTACGGGACAAACATTTGTCAATATAAACAGGAAGCATTTCCCAATGAATGTCCTTTGCAGACAGTCATTTTGCCCACAAAAAGCACAACACACGTTGCTCTTTGGTCGTACCCTCTGTAAGTACAGTCGCCATTTTATTTATGCTCTGTGCATGCGCATGAGACACCTAGCGCCACCTGACGAACGGGAATATAAAGTTCGATGTTGCTGTCACCCAATGACACCTTTAGAAAACACCAACTACATTTACCTACCATCCCACAGAACTTTGTGGCTTACTTATTGACTCGCCCTCGTACAATATACTACTTCTTGAACATTCCATATCGACCACTTGTTAACCACTCTTTGTGATTTATATGTGATCCAAGCGTAAGAGTGATTGTACATTGTGCCAGTTATGTGCCTACAAGTAGGCCAGCACATCCGATTTCTGAGACGCTTTTTATTTACTGGGGTAGCTTCCTTACCTCAGTCGTCTCTTACAACATGCTTTGTAGATCGCAGTGTTACTATTCTTTGCTCCCCTTGTGCGCCCTGGCAAAATAATATAATAAAATGGATCGTTGGAACATCCAGCTTAACACTAGTAATCTAATACCATCTGCATGTTTAACAGAACTGACTTTTCATTATTTCTGAAACTTGTTCTTAGTAATATTGCTAGCGTTTCAAAAATAATGAAACCAAGACAATAGCTTTGAGTGAGTCTGAGCTGAGTACAGTTAGTAGCAACAATAGTTTTATGTGAGTCTGAGCTGAGCACAGTTAATAGTGACAACAGCTTTACGTGAGTCTGAGAACAGTTAATTGTGACATTACAGTAACCAATTATTTAATCAACAAGTCAAATATTGGACATGACACAAGATCAATAGTAAAAATAAAACATGATTATACAAGAACTGATTAATAGCCAACTATGATGGCATTGTTATTATTGTAAAAAGCAGCAAATGCCTGGGCTACTCTATTACGACAATCCAAATAGTAAACCATTCTGGGAGTACGAATTCTTCGATAAGCCAACTCAAAAACCAAAATATTAAATAGCAACAAAATTATTCCCAAAATTCAGTTTTTCAAATGTTGCTATTTGTGTAAAATTCTTTCTGGAACACAGCAGGTAAATTTATAAAATGGACACTTCATATCTGGAGATCATGACTTAGTACTCTCGTACTTAACGTAAGAAATATATAACATAATTTGTTAGAGTACCCTCTAGTTAATTAATTACCCTCTATTAATTTTATTATGAAAAATAGTTCGTAAAAACACATGATTTTATTGTGCATTTCACCTGTGTGGTGTCGGGCTCACAGGAGAGCAAAGAATAGTAACAAGTCATGTCTTAAGAGGCGACTGATGTAAAACTTAGGGAAGCTACCCAAGTTAATAAAAAGCAGCTTAGAAATCGGACGTGCTGACCTACTTGTAGGCACAATGTACAATCACTCTTAGGCTTAGATCACATATAAATCACACAGATTGGATAACAAGTAGTTGATATTGAGAGCGTTCGAAGAAGAAGTATGCATTTGCTAAGAATAAATATACATAAAATAGTAGTGATCCATAAACATCATCATCACTCGAGTCATAAGTAACGTTGAAATGTGTTTACATTAAATATCTATTTTTGAGATCATAACGAAAATAATCATTAAGTTAAGTTGACATATAACTTCAGTTGAGAATATTACATTGCAAGTGTCTTATTCTTTACAAAAATTAAAGTTGATAATATTGTATAGTTTTATCCTTTCCGATACGTTAATTTGAGAACATTATTATGTTGTTTTATTCTTCCCCAATAACTTACGTTGAGAATTGATATTGTATTACATACACTGTACTAAATTACTAATCATACAGTATACACTAGTATTCTATACAGTGAGTATGCAGTATCATGAGTATGTATTACAGTTATTGTTTTATCCTTCAAGATAACTCATAACATTATTTTTAATAAGGGAATATGCCTGAATATGGTATAATGTTTTACTTTCAACTTTTAGCATTCACAATAAATAACGCAAATTGAGAATATTCAGAATATCATATTATTTCATTATTCATATCAATATTCATATTAATCATATTATTATTATTCGTATTGGTTTTTTCCATCACAATTGAATAACACATTTTCGAAGTTTGTAAACCATTGTTTGTTACTGGTTATTTGGTTAGTTAATTTAATTTCTACATTGATTTATTACTCAGCAGTAGTAGAATAGTAGCAGAATGGTACTAGTTTTTAGAATCACATTTAATTACAATTGCAAGTCAACAAAATCGAATGAAAATATCATGGTTGGACTTGGTGGTTGCTCCTCACCTGTTAGTCTTTAGAGACACCATAACTAACGCGTTTTAACATATTCAGAACTACTCAAAGTATGAAATAGCAACGCAACACACAGTTGATTAGTTTTACTTCAAGTTTACAAGCTAACCATTCATTTGATTCAATTTCAGTCTGATTTAGTTAGAATAGTAACAGTCAATAAGCGCAAACAAAAATAACAAGATAACGGGAACACCTGGCTTCCACCAGATCTTCACAACCGGAAAACTAACCTGGATGAAGCAGCCATATTCATTGCCAACATTTCGATTCCGTTGTCAGGTAGCAATCATTAATCTTTAAGTTTCTAATTAGTAACTTATAAAAGTCCCTTGCAAGTTAATCACCACTTCTCAACACCTATGAAAAAGCAAGGTGCGATATCCGGAAGTTCGATCTCCAAGAATGACAAGCATTTCAGAGATTCGAACCCCGTACGGTCATTACTGTCATTCCCATGCATATAATCCTGAATTCTTTCATAACTACGAATAAGTAAAATGTGTTCATGTGTATACTAACCTTTAGAGACCTCCAGAATGTGTTTGTGATAGTTTTACAACTGATTTAAGAAAATGAAATAGTTCTGGAACTTCGTAACTGGTATGCTAGGTATGGCACAAAGAATCCAGACAACGCAGCTACTCGGTGCGCATCCCTTCCGCGCAACTTCTGGCCGGACGCGTCAAGCAGAAGTTGCTACCGAATCTAAACAGACTTTTATTTGACAATATTAAAACTTAATTAAGAATATTAGGAAGATCAACAGTACAATTTAGTCACCCAGCTTTTGTTTTCAATTCATTAATTCTGGTACCACGCTCTTGGTGTGTTGTAACACTTGTTTGTGTTATCACATGTTGGCTGTTGTTTTTTCCACCCACTGACAAGCTGTTTGGGTTGGTGGCGTTTACAACAGTTAACAGGTCCGTAGACTGGATGAGTCACTCAGTGATTCTGTGTTCCTTGCCCTGTAGCCCTGCTTTGTGGAAAGACTAATCCTCATGACTACTACAAATTTATGAGACACAATAGAGAAATGTGATGTGGGTGTCTTGGCGTGTACGGTATAGATAACGATTATGGAAAGTTCACAAGGCTATTGGCGAAAATAAAACAAACGTACTGCTACTGTTGATTTCTGCTGTTTTTTTGTGTGTATATGTTGCCTTATCTTCAAGAAAGAGAAATGAATCGTTATCAAGGGTGTAGAATCATCTGACCTGCTTAAACGTCATCTGGCAGTTTTGTTAATAGTATGCACGTTGGTTTTCTTTAAATATGACGATTTTGCCCCCTCTGAAACTTATCTTAACAGACTTGCTAGATATTACTGTTCTACAAACGTAAACTTTTTTTTTTTTTTTTCATTTTGAGAAAGTGGGTGTTTGCATTGGAGTTGACGTGTATGTTCATTCCGAATGCGGTTTTAGTGTTGTATTAAGGGTTGTCATATTTTCCGAAATGATGACACTTCTAGCTCTAAATTCCATTTAAAGTGTGTTCCATGTATATTTTTATGACGACCTGATCTGTTTTATATCTTTTTTTTTTTTGCATCAAATGTCCATAAAATTGTCTGCATGTGAAATGTTTGAAATTAGATTTTACAAGTGAAATTGAATTGACTGAATCCTTTTTATAAGACGATTTCTCTCATTGGGCATGTAGAGTATAGTCTTTCTACCGAAGCAATGAGTGCTGGAAACGCAAAGAAGAGTTGATCTTCACGGTTTCAGAGTACATTTCAATACTTCTACCGTTTTCAATATAGTCACACCACTTTTTTGTGATGGCTCTTGATTTCTATAGATGCATGCAAATTTCTCCAAATTGCATTACTGATCAGAATCAATCTATCACCCGTGCGTTGTCGGGCTCACAAGGGAGCAAATAATAGTAACGATGCAACCAACAAGGCATGTCGTAAGAGGCGAATGATGTAGGGGCCTAGGGAAGCTAGCCAAGTAAATAAAAAGGTCGCAGAAATCGGATGTGCTAGCCTACTTCTTACGCCAACAATTTCGGCGCAAACTTCTGAAAGATGGAGATTTCTCACAAGATCGTTCCGTTCATATTGACTGATGAGGTATGGCTCCGATTAGTAACAGGAGATTTGTTTTATTCATAAGCCATGATCACAGAGGAACGCAGAAGCCATCAACCAATCCTTTTCAAATAGTCATTTTCCGTCAAATATTATCCCTATTTCCTGTTCTTTCGAGTCTCTCTATTTCTTCTACACATGCTCTTTGATCCACCCAATCATCCCATATATTGTGAATTCTTGATTTCCTGTGATTATGTTATGTTATGCGGTCATGGCACATTGGGCATTCCCATTCGTGCTCTGTCCTCCGCTGTAGCAGCCATCACAGAGTCCATTTGCTCACAGTACCCATGAGAAGTTGATTACTATATCTTCTCTCTACCACGAAGACGACAACGTCTGGCATGTCTAAACTTAACGCCTAATTCTCGAACTCGTTCCAGTGTCTGAGACTAGAGCTTTCCATGCTCAGAACCCGAACACAGAGATTGCTCCCAACAATCTAGTAATGACTGACAGTTGTAACCCTAGTTCAGACTGAGTGTCTACAATTGTTTTCTGAATGTAGTGACGTAGTCAACTGCAGTGACATATACGGGGGATACTTCGGGATTTAGATAAGAACATAAACCACGCGAATGGAGACATTATATCGATTCGTCAAAGGTCAGCCTGAAAGTTGCCCTGCTTCACAATAAGCACTTAACCTTCTTCTCCGAACGCTCTATATCGACCACTTGTTAAACCGCTCTTTGTGATTTGTATGTGATCTGAGCCTAAGAGTGATTGTACGTTGAACCAGTTATGCGCCTATAATTAGACCAGCACACCCGATTTCTGCGCCGCATTTTATTTACTAGGGTAGCTTCCTAGGCCCTACCTCAGTCATATCTTAAGACATGCCTTGTAAGTTGCAGTGGTAGTATTCTTTGCTCCCCTTCCGAGCTCCGGCAACACACGGCCGGGAACTTAACCATTTTACTGCGTAATTTTTTTTTAGCTTCGCACGTATTTATATTGCAAATATTCACTGATTTACCTAGTATACTGACTTTGTGTCTTCTTAATAAATCCAGCGAGCCGATATATCAGATCAGAAGGATGGAGGGGTTAATTTCACTTTCAGTTTGGAATATCTTCATTGCACTCCGGACATGTCCATGGGTGCTCCGATCTCCTTTGCAATATTCTCAACAGCGTCCTGCGACTAATCGTACCAGTTCAGTGTTGATTGATGAACCTACTAATACGCCTCCTCTGCCATATATAAGCATAGTCATTAACTGTATGGCGTATACGTCTGGATATCCACGCCTTTTCCAAACCTCAATGACAACATCAACCACCTTTCATGGAGACAGGAAAACAGCATTTTTCGAATTTTAACCCAACAGATACCGCTTAGTAATAACATGAACATAATTCAACCACAACATACTCCAGAGTCAGAGCTACAGTGACGTAGTTGTTAGTGAACTAGCTACTTAAGCTAGTGGCACGGGTTCAGTTCCACAGCTGGCTTGGAATGTTTTTCAGGCCGTAACTGCTCTCAGGTCGACTTAGCCTCAATTGGGTACCAGGAAAAACACCTTGAAGTAAAGGCGGCAGGCGTGATATCGATCACATCACCCGTCGTCACCCGACGGTCAAGGAAAAATACGGGCCTAACACTGTATTACATCTATATAGTTAGTTAGTTTGTTTGTTCCTTTCGTGCCAAAAGCGGCACATAGAACAGAGGTTTTAGATCTCCATGTGATGCGATTCTTTGCTAGCAGTTGGAGATCTTGTATGGTTTTACATCCCAGTAGTTTACTTTCTTGTAGGATTGTTCTTCGAAGAGTGGTCTTAGGTCTTCCACGTTTTCTTTTCCCAACTGGTGACCGCATAAGGACTTGTTGATTTAGTCTCTTTTCGTCTGATCTAAGAACATGGCCTAAAGATATAAAAGGGTTCCTTTACCTTTTTTTTACTTACACTTTAGAGTACCAGCTGTGTGCACGTCATCATGCAACCGTTCACCACCACCTCTTCATGCGCCAAGCATTAGATGATTTCAGTAAGATCCTTCTTACTCTAAGATCAAATGAATGGAACACATTATATGAAGCAAAAAAAAACAATTTACAAACACATGCAGACACCACTACATAGCATTGGAGCAAAAGAAAGAGCACAGACGCTGCTTGATCATTTGAACTGATACGTCTCATCTTCGGTGAGGGATGTTACAGTCTTCCTGTTCATGTACATCATAACTGCCAGTAAAGCATCGACGGTTTGGAGTGCGCTCCCATGACAAGTCTTGATGGTAATTGGGACGTGTCTATATTCTATTGGGCCCAGCACCTACCTTGACTATTGGAAGACTTGCTTGCTTTACTAAATATTTCTGTAGGGCTACCCCCTCTCCCCCTCCATAGTCTGTAGTTTAGTCTCAGTATACTTTGTTAACCAACTACTCCAAGACACAAGACAAGAGGCAATGAATGACATACTCAAAAGAGAAGATGGAAATGGCTCGGACATGTTATGAGAATGAGACAAGAAATGCCTGCAAGGATAGCCCTCACTTGGACACCAGAGGGAAAGAGAAAGAAAGGCAGACCACGGACAACATGGAGGCGCATGATGGAAGAGGAACTGGACACCGCATCTCTGACGTGGGGCTCTGCGCTGAAGGTTGCACGGGACAGGAGAGCATGGAAAGTCCTTTCTGAAGCCCCATGTGTCACTAGGCATGACGGGATTAAGTAAGTAAGTAAGTAATACTTTGTTAGGTGTGGGGGATAAGTGGTTAAGACTTTGTCTTAAGTTTTCAAGATCGTAGGTTCGAATCCGGACCATGTCGCTCTGTTCATAAGTGCATTTTCCCCCCAGAGACACTGGGATTGTTGCTGGAGCTACGGAGTTAATATTTTGTACAATAATCTCGGCAGGTGGTGTGCCACTTCTGTGGAGACAGACCGAGCTGGGGTCAAACCCGGTGCAATGAAGTTAATTCTTCGGTTTCAGACTTTTAGACTTTGTGGGCCTAGTTTCCTGGCTCCAGTTATTTGCAAAGAGACATGTTCGTAGGAACAGAGAGAACTGGGTCACAGATTAACCGATTTCTAAAAGTAAAATGCGTTAATACAAACACTCACAAAGTTATAATTCTTATATTTATTAACTTTTATATAAAGAAAGATTAAGATTCTCGTTAAAAAAGTAACAACAACTGATGAACTGCACCAGGGAGAGAGAGAGTTGTGGAGAGACATGATCACCCACACACTTGCAGTAGATTTTCTCAGCATGATGCGAGTGGTTACCGGGACCTAAGTTTGGAGTGTAAAGAATAAAACCACTGTTACCTGCCACGCATGTCGTAAGAGGCGATTAAGGAGGTTTGGTTGAAATCAGATGCACGTGTCCACTAGGAAATGCTAACCCGAAACAAATGCTTGCAGGAAACGGATGCACCAGGCCGTAAGACGCATAACATGGTGCAACGACCGTTCACAATGAGGAATGGGATAACAGATTCTGCGGTCGCCAATCTGCATCGGAGATTTAGCCACGCAGTAAGAATGTCAGACCTACCATCACGAGGGTGGCCAAAACTTACTGCAGGAAGAGGTCGGCACAAACAGGGAAGCAGAAATCATAGGAATTATATCCTACAGAACTGCCCCAATATGCAGACTTGAGAAGATAGAGGTGGCCCACTTACACTAGCGTCCAAGAGAAACTGTATGGTGTGGCTGATAATCTGAGGCGACGGCTGCCTTTATTAGAGAATCCGAAATCCCAATCTAGTGAGAACGCAGAAGACAAAATGTATGGCGTGGCTGATAATCTGAGGCAGACGGCTGCCTTTATTAGAGAATCCGAAATCCCAATCTAGTGAGAACGCAGAAGAGGAAATGTATTTTCTTTAAAATAACCATCGATTGGTGTTATTTTTTAAATTGCACAAAATGTACGAATACTATTATTATTTTGAAAATATAAACTTCTTTAAAATAATGATATCAACTATTACAAACAGAAATAATAGCTCCACGCTGTCATATCAAAAGTCTTTCGGTGAGCGCTCGCCAACGATACACCTGCACCAGAAATCAAATGGTGCCGAAAGCGCTTAGACAGTTTCATGTGATACATCATAAATCGTTTATATCAATATCGGAATAACATAGACCAATATAGAAAAGCTGGTCAACCACTAGTGACAACTGTTATAAGAAAGAGAAGATGGGGATATGTTGGGCACACCTTGAGGAGAAATGATCAAAGAATATCAAAGCACATTGCATGGATTTAAAGTTCAAAAAGAGAGTCGACTATTAGAAATACACCTTAAAAAAGTCAACTTTGCTAAAGCAGAAATATCGGTCTTCAGTTCCATGGAGGAGTGCCAACGATCACCTGGCATAAAGCGATATCAAATTACCTGCAAGGCCTTAGAAGATACGGTACGAGTAGATTAAAAGTTTATTAATTATAATATAGAAAAAGCGTTGCGTAAAGAGTTTAACTTTTTGAAAGGTTAACTTGTATTTTGTTTTCGCTCCTTATGTCGCCTCTTTACGGTGCACCTCTCTGTATGATAGCACGGCACTGCTGGCAGGCATGCTACTTTATTGACAACAGTTAGGAACATCAGCAATCAAAGAAATAAACAAAAGGTTTTGAAATAATTTTAGATATCTTTTTTCGCCGTCATTATTGACACAATTTTTAGGTAGTAACTCATAAAATGTTAGATTAATTCCGTGTGTCTACAAGCGCCCAATTGTGTTCCATTATAAATATGTTTGTTTAATCGACCCAGTTGTCTGCACAAAAATGACCTCATTTACTGTAGCTTAACCTGTAATTTGTTAATGTCTCTAGATGACCTCCAGGCTTACGCTTCGAAAGTGATTTTTAAATGGAAATGAAATCGGTTGGTCGTCAGGTGACATGTCTAGTGGGTGACTTTGGGGGCGGATTCTTTCCACAAATATGTGTCCTCGTTATTAACAATGTGACGTTATGTGTTCTCTCGCGACCGATAACCTGTGTCACTATATTAAGAGATTTTCTTCTTCAATTTTTTTTTCGATCCAGAAGCACTTGAACTTTCAGCTCTTCGGCTCGGTGCCATGGACATCGTAACCCTTCGGTTTGGTGTCACGAACACCGTGAATCTGGAGAACCTGTGGCTTTTCTGCCAGCCCGCGGAATTGAACCGCACTCACAGGGGAGGGGGGACTTGTCACCCGTCGTTCAACGCGCTACAAACACGCTGGTCAGGCATGTTTCTTCTTCAATAGAGACTAGCCAGCCCACAATTCACAGTCTTCCCAGAACTCCACCTAAACAGCACCAAGCAACAGAATCACTTAAGAAATTTCACAAGACGCCAACCAGACAGAACGGGACCCATCCTTCGGCAGATTACCATCAACACACAAGTCCTCGGGACGATAGTCGTCCAACAGAGAAGTCCCCCAAAAGTAGCTCAACATGCCAGCAACTTCAGATGAATCATACACATATCAGATCAGCACCAAGTCATTTTCACAACTCCACACATACGAGAACACAATATTCAACAAACAGTCCGCTTTAGGACTAGTCTCAGCCCATACACTCTGGTATCTTCTTTTTCGAACGCTGCACATCAACCACTCTTTGTGTTATTTGTATGTGATCTGAGCATAAGAGCGATTGTACGTTGTACCAGTTATGCGTCTACAAGTAGGCCATCACATCCGATTTCTGTTACTCTTTTTATTTACTAGGGTAGCTTACCTAAGCCCCTACCTCAGTCGCATCTTATGGCATGCATTGTAGGTAGCAGTGGTACTATTCTTTGCTTCTGTTGTGGGCCCCTGCAACACAAGGACGGTATAGACTAACAACTCCCGTTCTGTGTAGGTTGATGTATCTACTGGAGTTTCGTGGTTTTCCCGTCTTACTGCACCGATCGGTATGCATAACTTGCACAGCCGAGATAGAAAATACCCTTTATCTTCTATAAGCTATAGACTTCTCCATAATGAAGCAGCCCAGTGGAGAGACAGTAGGAGGGTGTTCTAATAAACAGACCAGAGGCGGCTCGTAGCTAAAATAGTGGGGCGCTGCTTCAGACATCCTAATGAATCGCTTCTCCACCTTTTTGGGTAAGATGAAAGTGTTGTGCCAACTTGATTGCGATAAATCATATGTCCATAGGTGCTCCAATCTCCAGCAGCGTCCAACACGCTAGTTCGATGTTGATTAATCAATCTCTGTGCATATTTAGTATGTCATTCTTTTCGGCTGCACCAATATTGACACCCATCTCTCTTAATCTGGTCAGCGAGTGGGATTCACAGCCCTGAAACTCCTCTATTCGGAAATACTCAATGCGTCTTCTAAACTTCCCACTGCGAGTTTGAACCAGGTACGCTTGGGTTTGTGATAGAGCACACTACTGCTTAAGCTACAGATGCTGACTAAGGAAGTGAGCCTTCATTAAATGGCAAATAGCACAATAAAATCACTTTAACAAATGCTGAGAGCTTGTATGAGTATAATATTTTATTGTTTCTTGCTGAAACAAGCAACATGCTAAACTGTATGGACTACCACAAGACAATAAACTGGAAACATGCAACATATATAGCACCATTAAAAAAAAAAAAAAAAAGAAACAGATGACAATAATAACAATATATATATAGTATCAATAATAGTATGTACATTTTTTATTTCAACTGTAGAGGGTGTAGTTTGTGGTAATCACTATGGGAAATGTTCTCTCTCGCTTGTGTTTTGTAAACTCCGACTGGGACATATGTACTCAACCAACTCATGCTAGTTAGATTGGTTGATATTGTTGGTAAAGTTTTTTATCAGAAGAGGTAGCCAGCTCCAGGCTGAAACCCACCATTGTCACCTCTTGTAGATCGCAGTGTTACTATTCTTTCCTGTCCTCGTGGGCTCCAGCAATATATGGGTTTGAACCAGAAACCTCTCAATCTGCAGTTGAATGCTCTTCTTCGCTCTTAGGCCAATTTTAATCACTCTTTGTGATACATTTGATCTTTGTCAAGAACGTGTATATATTGCACATTGGTTTGGTAGGCCCCTAAATGCAGACTTGTACATGTTTAGGACACGTGCATCTGATTTCAGCCAAACCTCCTTAGTTGCCTCTTACGACATGCACCAGTGGTTCTATTCTTTACACCCCAAATTTGGGCCCGGTAACCATTCGGGCAAAGTTGAATGCTCAATCTGCAGTGTTCCCTGGCATGTCTTACTCCAACTTCAGAGGCCAAATGTTAATGATAAGGAATAACCACTTTCTCTTGTTGTCCTAACTGGCAACGGCTGTTACCTTAGATGAGTTCAAACTGTTGTCTGGCACATACAAACAATAGAAAATAAATTGGGGGTATCTATGGCTAAGACCTTGCCATGTGTCAAAAGGTCGTGGGTCCAAATCCGGACTGTGTCATTCTGTTCATGAGTGCATTTTTTTCAGAGACCCCTAGGATTGTTGCAGGAGCCACGTTCACGCAATACTCTCTTGCAGGTGGCGTGCCATTTCTGCGGAGAGGGACCAAGCCATACGTGGTAAAACCCGGTGCAATGAAGTCAATGCGTCAGCATTAGACAAAAATAAATAACACAATACTGGTACAAATATATTTACAGATAAAATATAAGTCATACAATATGTGGAGTACAGATATCAAACACATTTATGGCAGTCAATAAATTATGTGAACTACGTCCGAGATGCAAAGACAACACAAATGCAGAGCGTACACAGTTTATGTGATATAAAGTGTCTTATATTACAAACACAGGAATTATATCAGTTTCTAGTTTTAAAAAAACCAAAGGATCTATTGCAAAAATTGAGTTATCAGTTCCTAGTTAAAGAAAGGCTTATTGCAAAAATTAAGATATTAATTCCTAGTTTTAAAAGAGACTGCAAAAATTGAAATATTAGTACATAATTTTAAAAAAATGAGAACTATTGCAAAAAGTTGAGATATATGAGTTCCTAGTATCAACCTATGTTCTATTAAATAGCAACACCCTGACTTCCATGACTGGACTTGTATTTGGTGAAAATGTTGTAGAGGACACGCAGTGTGGACTTGAGGTCTTGGTTAACAATATCTAATAGGAATATAGAAACACAAATTTGTTACTTTCATGAAGAAATGTGGTCTCTCTGTAAGGTATTGGAAACACACGTCATATAAATTATACAGGGTGTTCAAGATAAAAGCAGCCTGTGAATGGAGCTAATCTGGTATATATGCAAATGTGACGTAGGGCGAGCTAGTCAGAACCAGTTTAAATAGTAAATACACACCACACAATATGTAACTGGCAACTTTCGATTTGTCAATGGGGCTGCTTTAATCTTGAACACCCTGTATATATAATGTCCTAGTAACTTAACCATAGTATCCTGACGCTGTGAGATAAAACAAGGTTAGAGAAAGAAAGAAGACATAAGTGCAACTATGAAAACAGATAGTGTATAAATATGGCTGCTAATCTAGTGCCATGCATGCCGGGGTAGGCGGTCATGTCTCTCCACAACTCGCTCGCTCTTCCTGGTGCAGTTAATCAGTTCAGATGTCAAACCATCCAATATCTTCTCTTCTGCCTTCCACGAGCTCTCTCTTTCCCTGTATTTTACCAGTTGTTACCAAATGCTCCAAACATTCTCTTTGTATTCATGCCCGAAAAACATTGATTGCCAGACTTGTATTTCTTTAATCAGGTTTCTTTGTTCTGACCTCTTTTAAAACATCATTTGTTTTCTTGCTGCCCACGCTTTTTTTTAGTATTCTTCTATAAAACCACATCTCCTTTGTTTCCAGCGATCTTATTGATTGTTTGTTCATTGTCCATGATCCACTGCCACCTTTTTGCAAGTGTGAAACGTTAAGTGTGAGACAACCCACAACCCTCTTGTGCCTGATTAAATAAACAAACACTATGCAATACGCTAATCTGTCCCTAGATACTCTAATCTAGATAAGCTAATCTGTCCCTAGATATGCTAATCTGTCCCTAGATATGCTACTGTCCTAGAATGCTAACGTCCCTAGTTAGCTAATGTCTAGTTATGCAATCTGTCCTAGATCAGAAATGTCCAATATTTTGACCATACAAAAACATCGTGAATGAGACGATGGAAGTTAGTATCCAGAGCGACCAAAGATCCTACCATCAAGTGAGACCCTGGTAACAGATAGCATCATAGATATACAAGTAGGGATTAAAAAGGAAAGTCATTCTCCGTTTCAAAAATGAATGAACTGGCTGAAAGGAGCACCTCACAAACTGCCACTTAACATAAGATTTTTTTTCGACTCCAGAAGCACTTGAGCTGAAGGCTCTTCGGCTCGGTGTCATGGACATCGCGACCCTTCGGTTTGGTGCCGCGAACACCGTAAATCTGGGGAGCTTGTAGCTTTTCTGCCAGTCCGCAGAGTTGAACCCGCACATACAGAGGACTTGTCACCCGTAGTCCAACACGCTGGCCTTAACATAAGATAAATACATGTACCAAAGTGAACAAAGATTTCTTCTTCGAACGCTCCATATCGACCACTTGTTAAATTCCTCTTTGTGATCTGAGCTTAAGAGCGATTGTACGTTGTGCCAGTTATGCGCCTACAAGTAGGCCGGCAATCTAATTTCTGCAACACTTTTTATTTACTAGGGTAGCTTCCCTAGGCCCCTACCTTAGTTGCCTCTTACAACATGTCTTGTAGGTCACAGTGGTATTATACTTTGCTCCATTGCGGCCCGGAAACACACAGACGGAACAAAGATGTAAAATATAATACAAAATCTCTCTGACAAGGAATGAATAGACTAAAACTACATTTTTTATTCTTCAAACATCTAATAGACTTGTCAGCTTCACCTTCAGGTCTAGCTTTGGGTCTCTGTAGTCCTGCATCCTCCATCAGTTCAAAGGCAAACTTTACATTGTGCACCTGGGAAATATAGAAACAAAGAAGGAAGTAAGGGTTGTTATAGGCCTCGAGGTTATTATAGGCCTGAAAGGTTTAACTACCCAGGCTCTCAGAATGTGTTTCTTTTTTCTCTAATCCTGTTTTGCCTCACAGCATCAGGATAAGAAGAGATTTACGGAACAGGCTTTTGTGTGTGCTTCGTAAACATTGTCTTTCATCGCATCTGTTATCTCTGAAGACCCCTTTTGTGTTGATGGCTTTTGCTTTGTATCCACTATATTGGAGTAACATTGCTCTTTGAGGTGCACTGTCTGTTAGTAATCTGCTTATGAGGGCGAACAATTTAATTTGTTGTTTCTTGATGAAGTTCAGTACTGATGTTGTACCCACTTTTTCCTAATGTCTTCATTTAAGTGGCGTCTGTGGCCTAGGGGTTAGTGACTCGATCTATTAACCCCGACGTTTTGAGTTCAAATCACGCTGCGGACAGTTTGCTTGCAAATTGTTTCCGTTGATTTTAACAAAAGGACGATGGCGCCACCCGTTCAGAAAGCAATGGCAAACTACTGAACGTATAAGTGGTGCCTAGAAAATCAACGACTTGTTTACTGTGGTTGATGGCTACGTCCTTTGGGATATGCCACGATTTTCATTTCTTCATTTCTAAACCGGGTTTTCTTTACACTCCCAGCTTCTGCATAGACAGTTCATCTCTGTCGCGACTAGTTTTCATCTATCATTTGATGTCAGCGTCCAGGTTTAGCACCGATAGCATAATGTTGGGAGAAAGATTATGTTGAACAATGCTCTTTTTGTGTTCATGGAGACATGTTTGCATTTTAAAATTGGCACCAATTGTCCTATCATTTGATTTTCTTTGTTGGATTTTCTTAGCTATTCATCCGTTTGCTTAAAAAATGCTCCCTATATAGGTAAAGCCTTTGATTTGTTTTAATGGACATTTGTCAATAGAGATATTGGTAGTGTTTTCCTCTCTAACGAATGTCATTACTTCGGTTTTGTCTATGCTTATTCTCATTTGTATTCACTGCATGTTTAAAAGTCTGTTAATGTGTTAACATAAAAATGAAACAGGATATTGGATACGGAAGCATTACAAAGTTAGTATTTGACGAGAATATTTGAGTACAGTACCTTCTGTTCAAAAGTGATTGGTGTCACATGAAACTGGTAAAGTGGGGTGAAGTAACCTTCTAGCAACCCCATCAACATGATCAGGAAGACGCCATCATGAAACTGAGGAGAAAATGTCATGAAATATGTTTAGTTACAAATTTTTCAATATTTCATGAAACTGAGAAGTTATGTCATGGAATATGTTTAGTTGTCCCGGGCAGAACTTTGTCACCGTAACAGTACTTAGGAATTTTTCTCTCCAAAGACCAGATATCGCACCTCTGCAGCCATCATTATCTAATCAGTTACATCCTGAATCCATCTTCTCTGTGGTCTTCCTCTTCTATTCTTTGTTGGTATGCCTCCTTCCATAAAGGTCTTCTCCATCCCTTTCTGTCTTTTTATAGGTCTATTGTCTATTCCCAGGTGGAAGATGTAGTTGGCTGTCCACTCTTGCCATTAAGCGTAGGGATGGGAGCTTTAATTTGCGTCAGGGCTAGGTTTATAGGTAAAAACAAAACTTTAAATTTCTGTCGATTGTAGCATCAGCCAGTCTTCTTTGATTTTAAATTCATTCTGCATAGATCTATTTATTTTCTTCTCTGTCCATGATATATGGAGGACTCTTCTGTAACACTTACATTCAGAAGCACATATATGTTTTCCCATTGCCTTTTTACATGTCCATACCTCATATGTTGCCACTGGGAATATGCATGCTCTAGTATTCTGATCTTTGTTTTCCTATCAGTTCCATTCCATACTGTTGGTAGTTGTTTAAATATTTGTAAGTTCATGTTCGTTCTTTTGTCTCCACCCTCCCAAATACAGTTGATTGATTGACGACATCGTCATTGCACTGAATCGATAGTGTGCTCTGATCTTTCTTCTTATATAGAAAGATCATGGGTCGAGGGCACATGCCGGGCAATTTTGTCAGGGCAGTGACATTCCAGCCTACTCTTACCATTAAAAAAAAATTGCCAAGGGTATTTTATGTGCTCAAAAAGGAAACTTACAGTTCATTACCTGTCTCTGAGAGGATTAAAAAGTTGATCTGACACCTATGTTGAGATCAGGGATCACTTGAAAATAGTTGATAGTCATTTTGGCGAGAGCTAGCCCCATACTCCAAGTCCCAGAGAGACCCCCCTCCCCAAACCACGTTATTATCAATAAATAGACAGCGAACAAGTATTCCTATGAAAGAGGTGTGTATGTATGTTAAACCTGTACACATGTATGTGTGTATGCCGTTGTTTCGCCTTAAATATACAAGCACAAAAAGCTTATTGCATGTGTTTGTGCAAACTGTTTGATCGAATGTGACCTGATTATTCTGTCTTCAACAGACGACGCTGTTTATGAAAGACCCGACTTAGTGAAGCTCTTTTTTTAAAGAGCTAGCTGGTTGTGTTCTTAAAAACGCTCATCTGAAGGGCTAGACAATCGGCTAGAAATGTAGGGCTAGACAATCTAGAATGTAGGGCTAGACAATCGGCTAGAAATGTAGGGCTAGACAATGGTCGTGGCAGGAAATAAAGGTTTGTGGTTCAAATCCTGTGTTCGGTAATTTTTTTTCCCCGGAAGTTCCTAATACTTGCTCGTTGTTTACTTATTGATCATTGGCTCTGGTGCTTCCCTTGAGGTTCTTAAGACTCCTTATTCTCTTCCCACCGCAATATAAAATATGAAATTCACCTGATTGTCCAGATCTGTCACTTCCAAGTTCAACCTCATTAAATGTTTATTGACAAAGGTAAGCAGAGTCTGGTAGGGATGAAACAAAAACAATATATTACTAAATGATATTAAATCCATTTATTGAAATTCATCAAACTTGTATATCACATTCAATACTCATATCATTGCTACAGTTCATTGACACATGCAAGCGTGATCTTACTTTATGCAGCGTAGACTAAGATAATTGGGAGCGGCATGAGGGACGACTCAAAAAGAAAAACACCATCACATATGGAGGCAAAAGAGAGAACATCCTATGTATCAGCTCCAGTTTCACATGCAGCAACTGTGGCAAAGATTGCCACTCCAGAATAGGCCATTACAACCACAACAGATAAAAAGGGTTTTAAAGCCGAAGGATTGACTTCATTGCACTGGACTTTACCCCATACGGCTCGGTCCCTCTCCGCACAACTGCAGAGAGTATTGCACAAAGCACGAACTCCGTAGCTCCAGTAACAATCCTAGGGTCTCTGGAAAAAACTGCACTCGTGGACAGAAAGGCGCTGTCCGGACTCAAACCCACGACTCACAAGGCAAAGGGCTTAACCACTTAGTCACAGAGACCCCTCGTCTATATTGTGATTCAGCACAGAACAAACTATGCGACACAAAACCGATGGTCTCCTAGGACAAAGAGGGAAAAGAAATTCATATACCTTGTTAACATTGTTGAAGTCTCTGATAACAAAGTTGATGACACTGCGGTAGTCACCACACGTCACAGAAATTTCAGGGTTCAAAACCAACTTGGTCAAAAATTATTATGACAAAGCTAAATAATGTCACTGGATTCTTTGTAAATACTGTAATTAATTCTGATTTGTCTTGCTTCTATAACCAGCATGTTCTCATTTTAAAAAAAACCTCAACAACTTGATCTAAGATTGTGAGGCCTTGTGTGAGCTTAAACATCTTAGAAAACAAACAAATCACATAAGACCCCCTCATCATCAAATAGCTTGTCCTGAGCAGAACTTTGCCACCCCATAAGTTCTTCGGAATTTCTCTCTCTCATGGGAAGATGTTCCGCCTTTGCTGACGTCATGCTCAAATCATCAATTACATCCTGAATCCAACTTCTCCTCTTTGCCTCCTTCCATGAAGGTCTCCAACCATTCATGACTTTATATGTCCAAAGAATGTGGAACAGGAGAGTTTCAGGGTTGTGAGTCCCACTCGCAGACCAGACAGAGATAAATGGGTGTCAATGTTGGTACAGCCCGAAAAGAACATAACAAATATGATAATAGATTGATTAATCAACATCAAAGTGGCATGTTGGGTCGCTGGGCACAACTGGATTTGTTGAGATGGAGATCGGAGCACCTATGGACATGTCATGAGTGCTATGATGATAGTCCTCTGATAACTGTCCAAAATACTTCAATTTCTCATTCTTATTTGAATAAGTCCCCCATTCACCCGCAAATATTTAAAGAAAAACAATTGTTGACATACCTTTTTCACGACATTTAACTTGTCAGGTGCATGATCAAATAGAGTATCAAAGGCATCTCTCTCACCTCGTCCATCAACATCGCTGTGAAGACAATAAATGGTCAATATTTCAACCAATTCAGTTTTAAACTAAATTAAAAAAACAACACTGGCAACAAACTGCTGGCAGCAATGGGGGATCACAAATAAATACCTTATGTGTCAACTATGAAATGAAGAGAATATATGAGGAGAACCTGTTTTTTTTTTCTTTTTCTTTCGTCCTTTCAACTCAGACGAAGTTTCATCTCTGAAACTGATTTTTGCGTGAAAATCCGTTTTCCCAATTTCTTACAATGGCAGCAGCGTGCACATTGTAAATTACTTTACACTGGCAGCCGTGTGCTCAATGTACTCGTAATTAGTATTCCCTCGCCATACTGGCAGATTTTCTCCGACTTCAGAGGTACTCATGTTATCGTCCTGAGTAAGACCAGGGGACTCGAACAAATGCCGGACAGTAGGTTCGAACCCGAGCTATGAGGCGTCTCACAGCTAGCAGGCCGAGCTACTATCAACTACTCTAGGCAGTCCCCCGAGGAGAACCTATAAATACCTTATATATCAACTATGACATGAAGAGAATCAATGGGGATCACATGTTAATACCTTATGTATCCACTACGACATGAATAGAATATAAATAAACAGACCAGGAGATAAAATAAAAGTAATGAATCCATTTTCATACCATGAGGTATATGGTCTTAGATGTGGTCAACATCAGACTGGCCGCCTTTACTTTCAAGTGTTTCTCTGCCACTCAATTTTGGCTGGGCTGACATGAGAGCCGATATGATCTAGAAAAATCTCACTCGAACTATGGAATTTGACCCTGAGACCATGCATTTTATGAAGGAAGAGCACTAACTACCATGCTATCACACAAGCAGGTGGATACAGTATAATTATCTGATACTTATATAAAAGGTTTCCATTGTTGTTGTTTGGCCCTCTTTCTACTAATAGTTTCTCACATCAGGCCACAATCTCTCAGCTCTTTTGTTAGTTTTATTTCATGTTTCCTTTAGCTGTTCAGACCTTTTCCTACCGTTGTCCACCGGAGAGCTGTCCCAGTCAATGCCCCTACCAGTATATGATGCTCATGCTCAATCCATCTCCATCTTTTTATGATGGACAATGTTTTAAAAGCTCTTCCTTTGCTATTGTATTTGGCCAGAAAATTTGCAGTGTTATTCTGAAACATTTATTTTATCTATGAAGTAGAATTAGGCTTGCCTGACTGGCAAGGGACACTGGTGATAAGAAACACAAGTCTTCATGCAAAAATAAACCAGAGGCCCCATGAACATGCATAAATTCACAGTGGGCAAAGGGAAAAAAAAAACTCAAACATTTATAATGGAATGTATCCAATGTGTGTATGATGTTGTGGGTCATTTTCCAGCACTCTCTACTTGATAGTAACACTCCCAGGACAATGCTTCTATATATTTTAAACATAATTCTGACATAAGGTTATAATGCAATAATCGCCATTGTGTTGCCAGGGCCCGCAAGGGAGTAAAGAATAGTAACACTGCAACCTACAAGGCGACTGTGGTAGGGGCCTAGGGAAGCTACACTAGTAAATAAAAAGCATCACAGAAATTGGATGTGCTAGCCTACTTGTAGGCATATAACTGGCACAATGTACAATCGCTCAGATCACAAAGAGAGGTTTAAGAAGTGGTGGATATGGAGCGTTCGAAGAAGAATACAATAATAGTGGTATGAAAATTAACTTATTAAGGGTTTATATAGAAAATTACAAAATGAAAGCCCAAGGCCCAAATAGAAAAATCAAAGTGAAGGTCATGTCTACAAATTACTTACTCGTAGTTGGTTGTGATTTCCTCTGGCACATAACGAGTCTGCAGTATCCCATCCACTTTCTGGTGAAATATAATTATAAATATTAAATTCACAGCTAACTAAGGATTCTGAATGAGATTTAGTATAAGTAACGGCAGTACCTGGACTTGCAGGTGTCCAAGTAATGAGAAACCAGACAAGGCGTACATTCATTGATTGGTTACTTCTACTTCTTCAAACGCTCCAAATCGACTACTTGTCAACCACTGTGTGATTTGTATGTAAATCTGAGCCTAAGAGTGATGGTACCCTGTGCCAGTTATGCGCCTACAAGTAGGCCAGCACATCTGATTTCTGCACTGCTTTTTAGTTACTAGGGTAGCATCCCTAGGGCGTAAATCAGTCGCCTCTTACGACATGCATTGTAGGTTGCAGTACTACTATTCTTTGCTTGCTTTGGGCTCCGGCACCACACTTGGATTGGTTACTAAACTGAAGTCATTGCACTCCGGGCAGACCCATAGGTGCTCAGTCTCCCACAACAGATATCGAAGAGTATGTATACTGATGGTTCATGTGGCTCGCTGGTTAAACACACTCCTCATTTTGCCCCTCAGGCATCTATTGATTGGATCATCATCATTGTACTTTGGTGAATAATCACATGTGCTACGATCTCATTCTCACACTGTAAAGTCTCACAGGCAGTTCACAAACTTGAAGCCTGGGTCTCAGTCATAGTTTAAAAAAACAAACAATGGCAAATTTTTGTAGGAATTTTATTTTAATCTTTTTTAAAATAATTTTGTCCTAGCAGTCTACTTTCATTGATTTTCAACTATCAAGGGTTCTTTTATGCGCTTAGCTTGAACACAGGACCTGTTTTATCATTCATCTCCGACAGAACTAGGCACTTTATCTCATCTATACCAAGAATCTCTTGAAAAATATCCTGATTGCTCCACCCAGGGAACAAACCAAGTACATTTGGCATGAGAGGCATGCCATTTAAGCAAAAAGGGACTGAGCTATATGGGGAAATCTGGTGCAATGAAGTAAATCCTTTGTCCCTCTGTTTGCATTTGTTCTTATCAATCAAGTCAACAGCTATATGCAATCTGTGTGATTTGTGCTGAGAACGTTGCACTCCTGTTAGGCGAAATGTAGGACGGCACATCAAAATTTTGGATAAAGTTTGCGCACATTATCTATCAGTTCCAAAATCTCACTTTAAAGTACCATATCTGAAGTTATACTGTAGCATAGTATCAGATCTGATCGATCATAGGGAGGGTGTCATGCCAAATCTGTTACTAAAGATGTATTAAGGTGAGGTTAGTATGTTTCAACATACCTGAATGACTAGCAGGGTAACTGTAACATTGTCTGGCATCTTGATCGGGGCATGGAAGTGCTTGGCCAAGGCTACGAGCAAATGGAGTATGGCTACCAAGTTCTTTGAATGGACACCTGAAACAGTCAACATTTATAATATATTGAGGTCAACTAACTGGCCAAGAGAAACAACACTGGAAAGAAAATGCACAGATGTCTTTGTGAGCTACAAAAGATAGTGTAATTTATACAACAGTAAACATTGAATATAGGGACACTATTTTAAGTGAATGAAAGGAAGGATACAACAACATGTTTTCTGTAAGATAGGCTAAGATCAAAGTGTAGTTTCAACTTGATTGTGGCCAAAGGGTTGGAGTTTTCATAGAGCCAACAGGCAATTAAATACATTTAAACAGATCCCGAGCAGCGCTCATTCGAAAGAATGACGACACTCTTGAGATTTTACACCGTTCCCCAGTAACTGGGTCTACTCGTTGTGGCACTTCCTGATTGGGCACAATAAAAAAAAAGAATAAAAAAATTGTGTCACGTTGACACATAACGTTTCCACAAGAGATTTCCACTGTTGTCATTCTGCTGCCTTTCTTCTAATTGTTTTCCATGTCAGGCGACAATCTTTTAACAGTTCTTCATGTTTTTTTTTGATGCACAGGCCTTCTTTTCCTATTCGATGTCCATTGGAGATCTCTCCTAACCAATGTCCTATTGGCATACATGTGCAGTCCCCATCCATCTTCGTCAATTAATGATGGTCTCCAATGATGTACTGTTCATTTCAAAATCTCTTCATCTGCTACAAGGAACACCCAGAGATTACAAAAATACATACATCTAAGTCATGTTTAAGTGCAGAGCTTGATATTATCAAAAGAACAGCCAACACTAACACAGCATAACTGACAACTATTACTTACTATCAACACTCCATTTCTGTTGACTCCAAACTGGCGATACACCCAAAATATGGTTAATATAATCCAAGACAACTCTGAGTTTCTGCTTTTGGCCAATTTCAGACTGGGTTACTTCCCTTGCTTCAACTCTAACCCTGCACAGTTTCTCTGTAAAGTAAATAATAGCTGTTGTGGTACCAGTTTCATGTTATTTAAATTAATGTTTACATTTTATTACTGGTTATGGAAAAATATGAATATTATGGTCACATAAAGCAAAGCAGATTTCATCAGACACAGAAGAGAAAAAACAAAGACAAGGCTTGCATATCGAGGAGCATTGGCTCATAAATAACATCTTGTCCAGGAAGATGAAATATTGGCCATGTTAAATAAACATCACAGTGGTTTGAAGAGAACAGTAATGGAAGGCATGGTTCATGGAGTACGAGGCAGGGTATGACAAAGATGAAGGTAGCAGCAGAACATTAAAGAAACCTTGAACATGACACTGGAGGAGGCAGGAGAACTTGCTAGAGACATAGTTTTCAGATGGGCTGAGATGATAGCGCTGTTCTTTAAGGGGCATGCTAATTGATGTTGAAGTGCCATTAAAATGCATCATCAAAGTAACAGGATTATACAGATAGCCGGCGCTTTTGGCCACTCCAGGAATGAGAGGGTTAATGGGACCCCAGGGTAATATAGGTACAGGAAGACCCAGGAACACCTGGAGATAGGAATTGGAAACGGAATGCAAGAAAATGGGGAGAGAATGGAGAGATCTGGAAAAGATGGCCTTGGATAGGAGGGCTTGAAAAACTTTGGTTGTGAACCTATGCCTCCCTTGGGGCGAAGAAGAATTTTAATGGGAGTCTCAGATAATATGCATATAAGCTTTAGACTGGGCAAGAGTATGATGGGAATGTAGAGATATGTCTTAGGATGTATCTCATTTTCAGAATGGGACAATACTGACCTATAAGCTTCTGCAAGATCTGTCCATCAAACAAATCTTCTTCTATGTCCTTGACAATGATTCGATGGTCAGCAAGTTCATCATTGATCCAGTCCAACAAAATCTGGTTGAAATTTTAAAAAAGATTTTAATAGAGCATAGCATAACATCGTGTATTAATTGTTTACTTGGGAAGCGAAATTACATGTACAAGAAAAAGGTCAAAATATTGATTTCGTTTGCTGCTGTACACTGTAAAACTACCTTGAAAAACATCACGGCATATCCTTTACAGGACCTTGCTATCAACTACAGTAAACAAGTTGTTGATTTTCTAGGCATCAGTTATATGTTTAGTAGTTTGGTATTGCTTTCTGAACGGTGAGGTATATTTTTACAGTTCGTAAAAACCCAGAGGGACAAATTTGCTTCCAAACTGCCAAGTTTGAACCAGGTATACCTGGGTTGTGATCGAGCTCACTACCGCTTAAGCTACAAACACCCACAAAAACTACCATACCTTTGTTGTAATTTGAGTAAATCTGTAACTAAAATTGATCCTTTACTTGTAGACTAAAGAAGAATGTTGTTTACTATGCTTACCTTAATAAGCTCCATAAGTTTTGGGTTGTCTCGTGATGTTGGTTCTATCATTGAACGCTCTTCATAATCAGCTGCAATAAGTAACAAGTATGTTAATAATAATAATGCATCTGCTAGAGGATTAACAGTAGATATTATAGTCTGCTGGTTTTTATTAGATGCGTATCATAAACGTGCAACAGGAGAGCACACAGAACAAGAGTAATGTATACACATCATAAGGTATATATTTATTATTCTAGTCCTCAGACAGACTGACAAAGCAGTAAAACAGAATGACAAGGTCCAGATTCAAAGCCATGACGTTCAGAACGCAAGGCGTAACTACTTAGCCACAGAGACCTAACATTCTGTTTACAAGTGATTTTTTTCCAGAGACACCTAGGATTGTTGTATAAGTTGCAGAGTTCGTTCAACATTCTCGGCAGGTAGCGTGCTATTTCTGCGGAGAGGGACCAAGCCATATGGGTGTACAACCTGGTGCAATGGCATAAATCCCTCATCTTTATACTTTTTTCTTACAAAGAAATCAGTGACCATCATATATTATGTTGTTTTGTTGGGAAACAACAAAATTTATCCTGCTTGACCCATGGTCATCCTTTGCAGGATGCCCAAATATTGACTACACTGCCTCAAGGTTGTCTGTGGTCTGTTCCTTCAGAAAACTATTGAGTGACAGTTCAGGATAACCTCTGAGTATGTGACATATTCAGCTCTTCTGTTGCACGTTTCCACGGTGTGAATTTCCTCCCGGTTTCACCTGTTAAGCAGTTCTGGGTTACCGATATAAGTTTGCCTGAAGTGCAGTGAATTCAGTTCTCTTAACTAACTAAAGTGATGCAAGGAAGTCCCACAATGATGATGACCACACAAATTTTCATCCAAGGGAATGTAGTTGCGCTATGTTTGTCTGTGTGTGTGTAGATGACTAGTGAGCCCGATACAGGCTTGAAATGTTCTTGTACAGTGTGGGCAAGGTATACTTGCACTTGTGAAGTATGCACAATACTATCTGAGTTAACCAATGATGATACAAGAATCTCACCTAGCTGATAACCTTCAGGTCCTATATCAGGTATCGATGGACTGGTTGGAGATTCAATAGCATTCTTGCCTTCTTCCTGAAGCTCAGACACTGTGGAAACCATATATGCATGCCATGAAGATGCTAGTAAACTAATGTAAATAGCAAAACTTAATTAAACTTATCTTAGAAGAAAAACACGCAAAAAGTTAGTAAAATATTGGAAATTGAACAGTAGGTACCATAAACTATATTACTATATACCACCAAATTATAAATATAACACTAGCAGTACAAAAATGAACACATTGCATACTACCAGCTCATTAGACAAGAGCAAATATTCCTAAGAAATTCTGATGTGTGATTTATGGATGGAACAGAACAAATATCTGACACAAATGTACCAAACAATTATATAATTACATATATTATTTAATAATAATTATTATGATATAACATATGGCATAATCATATGGACCATGGTGACTGTCAGTACAGAGTACTCACTCACAGCAATTAGTAAATAGTGCAATTAGTGACCACTGAGGTCAATTTATCTTTCATGAATCCAAGACAACTGAAGTTCATTAATAACTCAGTTGTAATTTATAATAAAAGCAACGGGCAGACGTGATCCTGAGACATTCATGATTCAAGTTTTAGTTTATTTCATTCCAGCTGCAAACAAAAGTAGTAAAGTGTAAACTACCTTAAATTTGAGTAAACTAATAAATAAAGTAATAAAGGTCTGACGATTCACTGGCCTTGCCCTGGGTAATTAAAAATACAAGATCTGTAATTAATTGTAACCTAATATTAATTTATTATACCTTCCTTTGCCTTCTTTTTTCGGCCCATAGTCCCAATCTTCTCAAGGAAGGACTCATCTTTCTTTTTGCTAGGAGACAAAGTTGAAGTATTAGGAGATGCAGCCATTTCAATTCTATTTCCTGCTTCCGCATTACCAGATACTTTATGTTTTTTATATAAAATATTGTAATGCTTCAGCTAAAAAATGTAATTTTTGAAAGTATCTTTATGCAAAATTAACATTAACAAGTCTTAACCAATTTATTTTTATAAAACGTGATTTTAAAATTAGGATGAATGTTAGCATACGTATACATATTTGCTTAACAGAAGAATAATAATATGAACTTGCAATATGCCAATATGGTACAAAGTTGAACAGCTCATACACAGGGAGTAAAGGTCAATTTGTTTATTTTTCTTGAGATCTGCTAGCATTTTGTGGAAGCTCCGTGTATTTGCCATTGATTTTTAAAAGAACAGAAAAGAAAACAAACGTAGGTGTAATGCTGAATGCATATTAGTATTTCTTCTAGATACGTTAATAGCTTTGTTGTTGTTCATTCGACACCTCGTATGATTTCGTTTTAATTAAAATTTTAAAGTGTCTAAAGCCGAATGATTGAGCTGTTATATAAGTATCATTAGTTAGTATGAGTCAGACTATGATATGAATATTCTGCTCCTCACTGAACTCACTGTCCTCAGTGTTGACTTCATTGCACCAGGTTTTACCCCATATGGCTCACTCCCTCTCCGCATAAATAACCCGCCACCTGCCGAAAGTATTGCACAAAGAACGAACTCCATAGCTCCTGTAACAATCCTAGGGGTCTCTGGAAAAAATGCACTCGAGAACAGAACGGGAACGACGCGATCCGGATCCGAGTCCACGGCCTTTGGAGCGAAAGGCGAGGGCGTAACCACTTAGCAACAGAGACAAAAACATTTATATTACTTTACTAATTAATAATAAAAGCTGTTCAGCGCAACTGAGGATAACCCTGGCTTCAGATGTGTGTTGTTGCGCCTCTGATGTGTGAGGAGGTGACTGTAGTGTAGTCTGTGGAGTCCAATTCTAGAACAGTGCCCTACCTCAGGTGAGGAATACATGATTAGGGTTGGATGTGTGGTTGTCGGTTTATCTGCGCTTCAACAGTAGGACTATTCTCAACATTTGGCGATTTTACGCAAAGGATTTGAAGCATTTTAGAGATATTTTGAGTGTCTTTGAAGCATATTTTCTGGACACCAAACTATAATTTACCGCTGTCTAGCTCCCCAAACAGCAGCTATTTAGGGACACGCTTTTCAGGTAGCCAGACAATTTCATCCTAGATCTTTTGCAACAGAGTGTGGATACTTGACATTTTGGGTCTCATGGGGACTTCATTATCTGGAATTCTGTCATGATATGTAATATTGAGCAATTTGTGGAGACAGCTTGTGGTGGAAGAGGTTTAATTTTCCTGTCTGTCTGCTATATGCTGTCCATGTCTCGCTGGCGTACATCAGGGTGGTGAGCACTATGGCCCAGTAAACTTTCAGCTTTGTGGGAATGTTTATCCACCTTTGCTCCCACACAGTCTTCTAAATGCAACTCTGACTTTCATTACTACATCACAACTAAGTGGTTACCAGGGCCAAAATAGGGTGTAAAGAATAGAACCACTGTTACCTGCCACGCATGTCGTAAGAGGCAATTTAGGAGGTTTGGATGAAATCGGATGCACGTGTCCTAAACGTGTAGGAGTCTATGCGTTTAGGGGCCTACCATACCAATATGCACCGTATACATGTTCTTGGCAAAATCAAACATATCACAAAGAGTGATTAAAATTGGTTGTAAAGAACGAATGCATAGAAGAAGAAGAAGACTGTTTTAGACTTCACAGATCGATGAAATAATGGGTTACTGCAGCGTTTTCTAATACAATTTTGTGTTCTGTCTATAAACATCTGTTGAACTGTCTTAGTCATTTTTAGCAATTCAAAAAGCCATGTTTATACAAATATTTTGTATTTTTCATAGTGATAGACAAGCATTATATTTACTTTCAACAGATGTCGGATTATGTGGCTCCAGTTGCTGCAGTTTTATTACCAAATGTGGGAGGCATTATTGGTAGCTTTTTTACCAGGAGGAATATAAAAACATGGTATGAGGTACGGTGAACAAAATTCTGACTTCTTATTTATAAATATTTGATATTAATACAGTAATAAATGTACCATTTTGTGATAGGAGAAAGTGTGAAATTCTTTGTTGACTTTGTCAGGATGAAGATGGTTTGTTCCTTAATGGCCACGAAAAGCTAAACTTAATCCACTTTATGTTATTAGTCATTTAACACTATCGTAACTCTTCTGCCCTTAGAATCCTGTTCAGTAATACCTCCATTCTTCATCTTGATTCTATCACTGATACTGTATTTCATGAAACATCTTTGGGTAGCGATTGATTAATTGATTGGTTAGACCATCATCATTGCACTTTGGGGAGTAACTCTGTGTGCTTCAATATCTTTCTTACACAGGAAAATCTTAGTGGCAGTTCACGTATCTCGTAGCACCCGTAAGGGTCCCCGATGTAATTTTGAAGATGGTAAAAATATTTGTTGGAATTTTTTGGGTTAGCAATCAAACCTGACAAGAACTTACAGGAAAAGCTTGTCAGTAACCAACTTTCTTCTTCCTCCTATTTTTTGTACTAATTCAATGTTGACTCCCTCTTTGTAATACATGCCGTTCTATCCTTCAGACATTGTCTTCACACTTCACCCCTAGGGAGGCATAAGTCCACAACCAAGGTTTTCCAAGCCAAGGCTATCTTTTCCAGATCTCTCCACTTTCTTGCATTCCGTTTCCAATTTCTGTCTCCAGTTGCTCTTGGGTCTTCCCTTACCTCTATTACCCTTGTGGTTCCATCAGAAGGTATGTCTCGTGATGCTGTCTGGAGGTCTCCTCCCTGTGTGTCATATACATGGCTACCTTCTGCCCCTTATCTCTTGTTTAACTTGCCGTTGTCCCTCTCTATCCCACAGTTCTTTGTTTGGGATCTTTTTATACCATCGTAGATGGAGTATCCTGCGCAGGCATCTATTGATGAATGCCAAAGGATATACATACTAATAGTTCCCTTGGCTTGCTGGTTAAGCACATTTCTCACTCTACCCGTTAGGCATCCAGTTCTACTTGTACAACAGGTAACTCCAAACTCCTTAAATCGCTGGATCGATTCAACATCTATTTTAGTGTCTTCATCCAACAGGTTGTCGCAAGAGACTGAAGAACATCCCTCTTATCCATCTTCAACTCTCGACAATCTTGAACAATTTTCTTCTTTATAATTTATTTTCTGTGTAATACAACACAGTCTACCTGTTTCTGGTGACAAACTTTCTGTCTCTCTCTTTACAAATTCCAGCGCTAACCATATCTCTTCGTAATGTTTCTTTACTTCTAGACGCATTTACATTGTAGTGTATACTGAATTAACCTGTATATCGACTCAGATGGGTGGAAGAGTTAAAAGATAAGCAGTGAGTAAATTCAATATCTTCATAAAGACTTGAGCAGGAATGATATCGAATCTAATGATTCACCGTGTTTAAATTAACTGTTGACTATTTATTGTGTTTCCTCACCAGGGGCTTAAACTCCCATCATGGCGTCCACCAAATAGAGTTTTTCCTATTGCATGGACAACCCTGTACAGCACCATGGGTTATGCTTCTTATCTTGTCTGGAGAGATGGTGGAGGTTTTGGAGGGGATGCTGCCTCACCTCTTGCTTGGTACAGTGCCCAGCTTGCTCTCAACTGGACCTGGTCACCAATCTTCTTTGGATTTCGCAGTCCTAAATGGGTACATATGTTTATTTTGTTATATCTCAAACATGTATATATAGTAAGTTTTTATTAAGGGTCTCTATCGCTAAGTGGTTACGCCCTTGCCTTGTGTTTCGAAGGTCTTGCATTTGAATCCAGACCACTCAGCTCTGTTCACAAGTGCATTTTTTCCAGAGACCTCTAGGATTGTTGCAGAAGCTGCAGAGTTCATCCTTTGTGCAGTACTCTCGACAGGTGGCATGCCATTTCTGCAAAGATGGACTGAGCCATATGGGGTAAAACCCGGTGTAGAAACTAGATCCTGTAGTTTATATTGAAGGTCACAGTTGATAGTGTAGTACGCCCATGTGATGCCGAGGCTCGCAAGGGGAACAATGAATAGTAACACTGCGACCTACAAGGCATGTCGTAAGACGACTGAGGCAGGGGTCTAGGAAACTACCCTAGTAAATAAAAAGCATCACAGAAATCGAATGGGCTGGCCTACTTGTAGACGCAACGCACAATCGCTCTTAGGTTCAGATCACATACAACAAATCATAAAGAGCGGTTTAACAAGTGGTCCTAATGGAGCTTTCGAAGAAGAAAAAGATAGTGAGTGAAGTTAAAAAATCCTTGTGTTAAAAAAAGAGCGGTGTACTTGACTGAAATTGATCGCCCGAGTGGTTGCCGGGGCCCAAATTTGGGGTGTAAAGAATAGAACTACAGTTACCTGCCACGCATGTCGTAAGAGACGACTAAGGAGGTTTGACTGAAATCGGATGCATGTGTCCTAAGCGTGTAGAGGTCTACGTGTTTAGAGGCCTACCAAACCAATGTGTAACGTATACACGTTCTTGGCAAAGATCAAACATATCACAAAGAGTGATTAAAATTGGTCGCAAAGAAGAAGAATTATCTTTTTTTTTTAAATGAGTCTTACCTAAAAGTGCGAAAGTTACAGTTGAACATGTAAAAACTCAGAGCATTATCAGTTATATGAACACTATCATCATAGCACTTCGGACATGTCCATAGGTGCTCCGATCTCCACCTCAACAAATCCAGCAGCGTCCAGCGGCCAAACGCGCCAGTTCGATGTTGATTAATCAATCTTTTTACATATTTAGTATGTCGTTCTTTTGGGGCTGCACCAATATTGACACCCATCTCTTTCAATCTGGTCAGCGAGTGTGATTCACAGCCCTGAAACTCCTCTGTTCGGAAAGACTCTCTCAATGCGTGAAGAATGTCATTACGATCCATGGCAGCTTCCTCTGATATTGCAGCCAAGCCAGCCAATCTATCAGCTCGTTCATTACCCCCAACTCCTTCGTGCCCAGGGACAAAAATGAAGGTGATTTCTCTGATCACCATCTGCACCAGTACCTCCACCCAGTTGCGTCTCACCATTCCTGATTCGACTTTACGAATGGAGTCACTGAGTATGAAAACACGAGAGTAGTTGTGAGATGCCAGCCATTTCACCGCCTCCGTAAACGCCCGAACCTCCATTGTCAAACTACTTGTAGTTGTTGCGTAGAGCATCATAGTTCTTTCAACTGAGAGCTGTTTGGAATATGTGTAAATGTATTTAGTTGCCTATTGACTCTATGAAGGCTCTCGCCCTTTGGCCACAATAAAGTGGACACTAAAGTTAATTGCATATCCTTTACGGACTTTGCGAATCAACCCCAGCTTTTTAACGCTGTTTGTGGTTTTTCTAGCCATTATTACGTTCAGTAGTTTGCCATTGCTTTCCGACGGTGGTGCCATCGTCCTTTTGTAAAAATACACGCGAATCAATTTGCAACCAAACTGTCCGAAGCGTGATTCGAACTCAGAACGTTGGGATTGATAGACAGAGTCACTATCCCCTAAGCCACAGACGCCACCAAGTGGACACTACTAGAATTATTTGTTCTTGTTAATGTGAGTTATTTTCTTACATCTTCAGGCATTTTTGAACATTGTTTTCTTATGGGGAGGAATAGCACAGACCATCTATATGTTCCATGACATCAATAAGAATGCAGCATACCTTCTTTTGCCTTATTTAGGATGGGTTTCCTTTGCAGCTCTTCTCAACTTCAGGATTTGGAGAGATAACCGAATCAAGGAGGAATAAAAAAAAACCATTTGTAGTTACTTCCCTTTGCTTATGATATATTAGACAGACATGAAGATTTTTTTATATATCAACTTGACATTGACATTTTTTTTTTCCGAACCAGAAGCACTTGAGCTTTCAGCTCTTCGGCTCAGTGTATGGACATTGTAACCCTTCGGTTCGGTGTCACGAACACCGTAAATCTTGAGAACCTGTGGCTTTTTTGTCCACTCGCGGAATTGAACCCGCACTCACAGGGAATTTGTCACCAGTCGTCGAACATGCTCTGAACACGTTGGGCAGGCGGGCAACATTGAAGTTTAATAACACATAGTTTTATTTTTAGTGTGCGATTTACATGTTCACCATCATTTTAGCAACAGCATTTTACTTCAAACTTTCTAGTCTCTACATACAGGTCTTAAAGATCATTATATTGCTGTTGGTTGAGTTACTTGTGTACATGAAAGCTCATTTCTCAATTCATAATTCTTACTTGTATTTGGATCTTTGACAATCTGTACATATATGGTCAACTTCTTCTTCGACCGCTCCATATCGATCACTTGTTAACCACTCTTTGTGATTTGTATGTGATCTGAGCCTAAGTGAGATTTATGTTGTGCCAGTTATGCGCCTACAAGAAGGCCATCACATCCAATTTCTGTGGTGCTTTTTAATTACTAGGGTAGTTTCCCTAGGTTCTACCTCAGTCGCCTTTACGACATGCCTTGTAGGTTGCAGTGTTACTATTCTTTGCTCCCTTTGCGAGCCCCAGCAACACACGGATGTATAGTCAACAATTTGCGTTGTATTTAAACTTTTAGAAGAAAGAAGTTATGATGATTATTTTAAGCAAATCTACTTCAGTAACAATAGAGAACCAGGGAATGACAGTATCAAATACATTGACATACCGTAGAGCTTCAGTAACAATAGAGAACCAGGGAATGGCAGTATCAAATACATTGACATACTGTAGAGCTTCAGTAACAATAGAGAACCAGGGAGTGGCAGTATCAAATACATTGACATACTGTAGAGCTTCAGTAACAATAGAGAACCAGGGAATGGCAGTATCAAATACATTGACATACTGTAGAGCTTCAGTAACAATAGAGAACCAGGGAATGGCAGTATCAAATACATTGACATACTGTAGAGCTTCAGTAACAATAGAGAACCAGGGAATGGCAGTATCAAATACATTGACATACTGTAGAGCTTCAGTAACAATAGAGAACCAGGGAATGGCAGTATCAAATACATTGACGTACCGTAGAGCTTCAGTAACAATAGAGAACCAGGGAATGGCAGTATCAAATACATTGACATACTGTAGAGCTTCTCAGTGAGAAGTGCAGAATCAGATGTTAAGGGTGTTTGACGTGTTATTTTATTATAAAGCATGGCTGCAATATCATTTATTTCTACCCTACACATTTGTTTTCCTGACATCATTTTTGGGACCAAATTTGACTTCCCTCTTTGATGCATAGTTAGCCAGACTAATGATACAGCCTGTTACTAGGACCACCACTTGGAGGTGAATCTGATTCACTGACTTCTGTCATTTCATTCATTGTGTTATAGACCACAGCTGATGATTATGAGCAATGGAAAAAAGTAATTGACTAGATGGCAGAAGTCATTGGCTCCATGGAACAAGTCATTGACTCCATGGAACAAGTCATTGACTCCATGGAACAAGTCATTGATTCCATGGAACAAGTCATTGACTCGGAAAAAAGTCATTGACTCCATGGAACAAGTTATTGATTTGATGGACAAAAGTCATTGACTTGATGAAAAAATCATTGAACGATGGAAAAGTCATTGACTCCATGGAAAAGTTATTGACTGATGTAAAAGTCATTGACTCCATGGAACAAGTCATTGACTCCATGGAACAAGTCATTGACTCCATGGAACAAGTCATTGACTCAATGGAACAAGTCATTGACTCCATGGAACAAGTCATTGACTCGGAAAAAAAGTCATTGACTCCATGGGACAAGTCATTGATTCCATGGAACAAGTCATTGACTCGGAAAAAAGTCATTGACTCCATGGAGCAAGTTATTGATTTGATGGACAAAAGTCATTGACTTGATGAAAAATCATTGAACGATGGAAAAAGTCATTACAAGATGGAAAAGACATTGACTCATGGAAAAAGTTATTGACTGAGTAAAAAGTCATTGACTCCATGGAACAAGTCATTGACTCCATTGAAAAGTCATTGACTCCATGGAAAAGTCATTGACTCCATGGAACAAGTCATTGACTCCATGGAACAAGTCATTGACTCGAAAAAAAAGTCATTGACTCCATGGAACAAGTCATTGACTCGAAAAAAAAGTCATTGACTCCATGGAACAAGTCATTGACTCCATGGAACAAGTCATTGACTCCATGGAACAAGTCATTGACTCCATGGAACAAGTCATTGATTCCATGGAACAAGTCATTGACTCGGAAAAAAGTCATTGACTCCATGGAACAAGTCATTGATTTGATGGACAAAAGTCATTGACTTGAGGAAAAAATCATTGACCCATGGAAAAGTATTGACTCGATGTAAAAAGTCCTTTGACTCGACTCGATGAAAAAAGTCATTGACTCCACTCAATGGAAAAAGTCATTGACTCCACTCAATGGAAAAAGTCATCGATTCAATTTTTAAAAAGTCAATGACTCGATGGAAAAAGTCATTGACTTGATGGATAAAGTTATTGACTAGTACAAATTTGTCGCTGATGATATAGCCCTTCTGTCACATACATGAAATCAGATGCAGGATAAGCTAAACACATTGAATCAAAGGTCCCAGCAACTAGGGCTGAACATTCATAAGGGAAAGACAAAGATATTGAGAATTAACCAAACAAATGACAACTCGATCTCCCTGGGTGAAATCCCACTTCATGAGGTAGAATCATACACATATTATGCAGCAACATAGACAAACAGGGTGGAACAGATAGAGATGTTAAAATAAGAATACAGAAGGCAAGAGGAGCTTTCATTGCACTGAGAAACATTTGGAAGTCTAAAGAAATCAAATCTAGAAACAAAATTCGCATATTTAAGCAGTTCTACTGTATGGGTCAGAAACATGGAGAACAACTAAAACAATAGCGCATAAATTGCAAACATTCATCAACTGGTGTCTGCGCAGAATAGAGGGAATAAGATGGTATGATAGGGTCACAAATGAGGAACTTATGGAGAGAACAAGACAGATTCCAGTGAGTGATCAGGTTAAAAAAAGAGGCTGGCGCTGGATAGGACACACTTTGCGAAAACCAAAGTGAATATAACAAGAAGGGTCCTTGCCTGGAACCCGCAGGGACAGCGAAAGAAGGGAGGCTGAGAAATACATGGAGACGAGATTTGGAGGCAGAGATCAACAATATAAAGAAGAGCTGGAGGGAGCTGCAGGAGATAGCTAGAGATAGAAGGACTTGGCATGAGTTGGTTGAGGGCCTATGCCCAATCCGGGGAAAAAGGCAAAGAAACACATTTCAAAACATATTTAGTAAAATAAACAAAAGATTATATGAAATTGTTAGATACAAATAAGATTCAGACATTTATCAACAAATGACTTCGGTGGATTCTCAGAGAGATGGTATGACAGAGTGACAAACACAGACATGGGGGTAAGGGCAGGACAGGAGCCCTTGTTAACTGGGGCCAGGAGGTTGGGCCTACCCTGCGGAAGACATAGTCGGCTGTCACAAGAATTTGAGTGGAATCCGCAAGGAAACGGAAGTAAAGTAACATCCTAAACAGACCTGACGAGGAAGTTTTCTTGGGTAACTTACGGATGTAAGATTATCTTGGGAAGACATAAAGAAAATGTCCAGAGATTCAGAAAAGATGGAGAACAACTGTTGAGACCTTATGCTCCATGAGGAGCTATGAGGGAAAAAAGTAATATCGAATTGCTGAAGGACAACATGAAAATAGAAGAACCATCAAATGTATGATTTTCAGTCAATAAAAATTTTTTATTTTTAAATTCAGGAAATCTTCTTTGCATTCGTTCTTACTACCAATTTTAATCACTCTTTGTGATATGTTTGATCTTTGCCAAGAACATGTATACGTTGCACATTGGTTTGGTAGGCCCCTAAACACAGACTTCTATCGTTTAGGACACGTGCATCCGATTTCAGCCAAACCTCCTTAGTCGCCTCTTACGACATGTGTGGCAGGTAACAGTGGTTCTATTCTTTACACCCCAAATTTGGGACCCGGTAACCACTCGGGCGTGCGAAAGTTTAAATGCATACTCCTTGTAATAAAAATATTAGTGAGCAAAAAACATAAGTTTTAACCAGAAATCTCATGAAAATCTGACAAAATGAGTTGGAGTGCTGAAGAAGTCGGAACCTTTTATAATTTATACAATATTTCTAGATTACTATATATATATATATATACCAAGAAAAGATATTCCCTTTTGTATTCTCTACATTTTTATGACACTTTAAGCTTGTTCTTTTTACAAATACTTCTTTGTAGCTTTAAGATTTGCTTTTTTTCTTTTTTTTAATCTTGTTTATTCATTAATGGTTTCTATTTTTCTATTAAATGGTCAAGTTGGTTATTTACATTAAATGTCAAACTTATTATTTCATCATTAAATGACCAGTCTTGATATTATAGTGGTAGTTGATTTGAAAGTAAGTCTTGATTTTTGTTCATTATTAGATGGTCAAGTTTATTATGTATATTATTAGATGGTCAAGTTTGTTTCTTGTTCATTATTAGATGGTCAAGTTTGTTTCTTGTTCATTATTAGATGGTCAAGTTTGTTATGTTCATTATTAACAAACTTGACCACGAGTATTATGTTTTGTTAATCGAATAGTTTTACTGCAGTCTCTTCTATTTTGTGAATATGTTCATTATTAGATGGACAAGTTTGTTATTATATTAGATGGTCAAGTTTGTTATGTTCATTTTAGATGGTCAAGTTTGTTATGTTCGTTATTAGGAGGTCAAGTTTGTTATGTTCATTATTAGATGGTCAAGTTTGATTTTATTAAGACATGTATCAATCAACCACATTGGTATTGAATATATTAAGATATATGCAAGACTATCCCACATGAGAGAAGCAAGGTGGTCAAGACATGCAATGCAGGGAAAGTGGCAAAGAAAGGAGACCTGGAGGAGAACGTATGAAGCAGAGCTCTGAGACATGCTTAAGACTAGGTTTGAGGTAGAAAGAAAGACAGATAATCAAATTCAGCGGCATTTTTGTCTCTGTCTAATATAGACTTGAGCTGATGATGAAGTCTATCCCAAACCTCGGACGTAACCAAATTCTATCGTACTGTAGAAGTCATGCTCAGCACCATAGCATTCATAGAGGACGTCAGCTCTACCAGTCACTTAATCACTGGCAGGAAGAGGAAAGAAGAGAAATTGGCACTAACTAGCTAATTACATACACCTCCTGTTTGTTCGTTTGCTTGATAAAGGCCTTGTTGGTCGAAACGTTGCTGTATTTTGTCATTGTTTTTGTAATTTGTAAAACTACAGTACTTTGTAATTACATGTTTCACTAACTAGCTGAGAATTCCATTTTTTCGATTATTTTGTTGACAGGAAACATTCTACCACAAATTGAAATCAGTTTTGTAGTTATAATTACATTCAGGTCAGGGGGGTCACCTTTATCATCAATATGAAAATGTGGGGAGAACTAACCCAATAATAAATTTCAACTGAAGTGAAAGGTCTGAAAAAAACAGTAGCACAGCATAGAAAGAAAGAAGATTGTCAGAATTGTACCAATCTGGGAAATGAAAGACAATAGAACAAAGTATGACACATATACAAAGGAATCTCAGCTCTAAGTCAAATAGGGAAAATCTATGCAAACATTACATGGATCAAGAAATAATATCTGCAATTGTAGCAATGTTGGGTTTAGATTTATGAGAAGTAAACATTGTAAGATTATTAGCTATTGACAAGTATACGACAATAAATGAATGTATAAATGCATCAATACAAGGCTCTAAAAACAAAGGTTTGACTTGATTGCCCCAGGCTCACTCCATATGGTTCGGCTCCTCTCCACACACATGGTGCATCATCCACCAAGAGTATTGCACACAGCATGAACTCCATAGCTCCTGCAACAATCCAAGGAATCTCGGGAAAGAATGCACTTGTGAACAGACATGTGATCTGGTCTGTCACAACCTGGAATGCAAGACAATGATGTATCCACAGAGACCCTCCCTCAGATATAATGCATATAATAGAGAGATGTTTAGAAGAGGTGTCATGGGAGTCAAGTTATGTAAGGAGGAGACATGTCACTAAATGAACGACACTTTGTAGTGAGTATATAACAAAGACAGAATGATAAAGTTTTCTACATCTCATGAAAATTGCAACTCAATGAACAGACCAGGTCATTATATTTTATCTATGTACCGGACACCAGACACTTACATAGACTAGGAATAAGTCAACCAGCTCTCTGCCAGTGTCAACAGGCAGAACAGACACACCGAAGCAAGACTGTCCTCTCCTGGATGATCTGAGAAGCAACATGTGGGCACACTAAGCCGACATGAAAACTAAGCTTTGGAGAAACCTGACAGATCTGAAACCGACTGTCCAGTTTGTGGTCCACAGTGGATTAAGCACATGCCCAGTGATCACCAAAGAAAATAAACTGCAGCTGCATACAAGAGTTGAAAATTTAGTTTTCAGAGCACAAGAAAGAGATAGATAGAAGACATATTATAGAAATTCTGCATCATTATAGGATCAGCCAATCTGATTGAATATGAATTTGACAAATAGGTTATGTTTGTGATACATGTATTTATATGAAATGAATTCATTACTGTGCCTTTTTTATTATTATCAGATTAAATATTTCTACATAACAATTGAGATTTGTAGTTGTTTATCTGGTGTGTTCTTGTAGACATTACATATGGGCAGCTTGAAATATATTGAGAAAAGACAGTATTGGGAAGTGTGAAATATATTGAGAAAAGACAGTATTGGGAAGTGTGAAATATATTGAGAAAAGACAGTATTGGGAAGTGTGAAATATATTGAGAAAAGACAGTATTGGGAAGTGTGAAATATATTGAGAAAAGACAGTACTGGGAAGTGTGAAATATATTGAGAAAGGACAGTACTGGGAAGTGTGAAATATATTGAGAAAGGACAGTATTGGGAAGTGTGAAATATATTGAGAAAGGACAGTACTGGGAAGTGTGAAATATATTGAGAAAGGACAGTATTGGGAAGTGTGAAATATATTGAGAAAGGACAGTACTGGGAAGTGTGAAATATATTGAGAAAAGACAGTATTGGGAAGTGTGAAATATATTGAGAAAGGACAGTATTGGGAAGTGTGAAATATATTGAGAAAGGACAGTACTGGGAAGTGTGAAATATATTGAGAAAAGACAGTATTGGGAAGTGTGAAATATATTGAGAAAAGACAGTATTGGGAAGTGTGAAATATATTGAGAAAGGACAGTACTGGGAAGTGTGAAATATATTGAGAAAAGACAGTATTGGGAAGTGTGAAATATATTGAGAAAAGACAGTATTGGGAAGTGTGAAATATATTGAGAAAGGACAGTACTGGGAAGTGTGAAATATATTGAGAAAGGACAGTATTGGGAAGTGTGAAATATATTGAGAAAAGACAGTATTGGGAAGTGTGAAATATATTGAGAAAGGACAGTACTGGGAAGTGTGAAATATATTGAGAAAAGACAGTACTGGGAAGTGTGAAATATATTGAGAAAGGACAGTACTGGGAAGTGTGAAATATATTGAGAAAAGACAGTATTGGGAAGTGTGAAATATATTGAAACAGATATATTGGCATTGCTACGTATGGCATAAGAACCGGTCGTATTGTATTAGCATTCTTAAAGCAAAGCACACAGATTACAAAGGATGTTTCTACTTCTTCATTCGCTCAACATCAACCACTTATTGAAACAGACCATTCTTTGTAGTCTACAGTGATTTGTGCATCAAAGCGTGAGTTAGTTGTATCATTTAGACACCTAATAGCCGTCCATCGCAAGCGATGATGACAACAGTCTCAGATATATGCTGCTGCACCTCTATGGTCCAATCCTAGAACACAATCCCCTACCACAGGTGGGGCATACATGATCAAGGTTAGACATGTGGGTGTTGTCTGTTCTGTCTTTTCCCACAGCTCGTTTTCTCTGTGCCTCAACGGCACGGTGATTCTCAGGTATGCGAGTTCCTCTTGTGTTGTTACAGCGCCACATTTGCCGATCTTGACAAGGGATTTCAGCACGTGGTGTCTATTTCGAAGCATTTCAGAGACACTTTAAGAGTGTCTTTAAAGCGTTTTTTCTATCCACCAGTAGAACGTCTGCCCCCTTCAAGCTCGCCATACATCAACTATTTACGCCTGAGTGGTTACGGGACCCAAATTTGGGGTGTAAAGAATAGAACCACTGTTACCTGCCACGCATGTCGTAAGAGGCGACTAAGGAGGTTTGGCTGAAATCGGATGCACATGTCCTAAACGTGTAGAAGTCTATGCGTTTAGAGGCCTACCAAACCAATGTGCAACGTATACACGTTCTTGGCAAAGATCAAACATATCACAAAGAGTGATTAAAATTGGTCGTAAAGAACAAACGCAAAGATCAACTATTTAGACACCTACAGACCTGTACGCTAGTACATCCGGATTCTGCATGCTTCTTTATTCGGGTTCGATTTCCTATGTAGGATAAAGAAAAGCCTGACATAGGACAGTCCATCGTACTAAATGAGTCTGAGCCAAGTTAGTCTTTGACCTCATGGTCAGAGTTTCCCGATCTATACCACTGTGAAGTTTGGTTAGCTTGTCTGTTCTACGGATCATCATCAGGTTACTAATTTTTACTTTTCGTCGTTCTTAAGAAAGATTAACTGACACAAACAGTGCTGGATGCAAAGCCAAAAAGCCAATGCTCAGAACACACTTTGTAGTCAACAAAGAATGGTTAACTTGGCTGATAAGAACAAATGCAGAGACGAAGAGATAGTGCAAAAGAATGGATTGAAAAATTTTATTTTGTATGAGAGTAGCACTCTTAAAATTCTTCTGCGTTCTCACTAGATTGGAATTTCGGATTCTCTAATAAAGGCAGCCATCTGCCTCAGATTACCATCCACGCCATTCAGTTTCTCTTGGACGCTGATGTAAGTGGGCCACCTCTTTCTTCTCAAGTCTGCACACTGGAGGCAGTTCTGTAGGATATAATTCCTATTTTTTCTGCTTCCCCGTTTGCGCCGACCTCTTCTCGCAGTAAGTTTTGGCCACCCTCGTGATGGTAGGTCGGACATTCTTACTGCGTGGCTAAATCTCCGAGGCAGATTGGCGACCGTATAATCCGTTATCCCATTCCTCATTGTGAGGGGTCGTTGCACCATGTCATGCGCCTTTCGGCCTGGTGCATCCGTTTTCTGCAAGAATTTGTTTCGGGTTAGCAATCCCTAGCGGACGCGTGCATCCGATTTCAGCCAAACCTCATTAGTCACCTCTTACGACATACGTGGCAGGTAACAGTGGTTCTATTCTTTACACCCCAAATTGGGCCCCGGTAACCACCTGGGCGGCACTCTTAAAATAATAATAATCATTCTGTCCCTTTACCTAGGTCAGTGAGGTTTCCCTTTTTCAACGGTGAGATTGTACACAAGTATTATTTTTCGCAAACATCTATTTTCAAATGCATTCAACTTGCTTTCTATATCTTTAGTCATTTTCCAACTCTCGCTGGCATATGTTAGGATTGATACAACATTTGAATTGAAAATTCGTAATTGAGTTTTAATAATACTCGTATATAACTTGCAGTTTCATATTTTATTTAGACTTTTAAAAGCTGATGTTGCTTTGCCAATTCGTATCATAATTTCTTTGTCACCCCCTACCCGCGCCTTACGGTGACGCCTGATGCGCCGTCTCTCTGTATCATAGAGATGGCACGGCCCTGATCTGAAGTCTAACTTTTGATGCTATAGATGACAAGTTGTCTGTTTTTCTTTGCATATCTTAGGCAATATCATCTACACAATCCAAATATTAGAGAAGACTGCAGTAAAACTATGTAGCAATGGCGAAACACGTACAAACAAAGTACTATATTTTTACAATAACAATGCACAGCAACGTTTCGACCACAAGGCCGTTATCAAGCTAATGTCGGGGAATGCGGTGTTAGATTCGTATTTTTCTTAGACAAACTGCACAGGATAAGTGACGTAGTCCACATTGCACCGATCGTCTTTATTTTCCAATGCCTCGTTGCGGTCAAATTGAGACTGAGTCGACCTGAGAGCGATTTACAGACGGACAAAATCTTACTACAATTAAAGATTTTTGACCTGGGAGAACCTGTCTGGAAGCAAGCGCACAAACCTCTGTGCCGCTCAGGTTATCAGTGCAGGGCAGCACCGAGATAACACTAAAACTTGGTGAATTAATGCGTGATATAGGACTGTAAAATTATAACTAGCTAAATAAACAAATACCAGTATGTGAAGCAGCATGGAAACGTGTTTACAGAACAGCAACAACAAAAAATTTGGGTAAAAAAAAATAATGGAATCTAGAATTTTCTAGTAACTAGGTATTATAATAATGCGAAAAAGGAAAACACGAAGTAAGATAATTTTACTTCTTCTTCGACTTCTTTGATGAACAAATGCTATGCGACTACTCCGGTATGTGTCATAAACAAGGCGGTGCGCTTGAGGTCTTCACTGGTCACCCATAGTTTGTTTTGTAAGGTTGTTTCTGCTGGCCAGATTTCCGTTCTCACACTGCTCAGGCTGGGACAGTCTTGCAGGATGTGCTCTAGGGCCTGCTTTGGTGCTCCACAGGTGCAGACAGCCGAGTCCCTGAGACCCATTCTATGGAGGTGTGCTTTGAGACCACAGTGTTCCGTTTTAAATCTGAAGAGTGTGGTCTGCGATTTTCTGCTTAGTGTATATATACTGTCGGATATTTTTACAAAGTGTACCAACGTGATACAGCGATGTTTCGATCAAGATACCTTTATCAAGCAAAGAATACAAGAACAAACTGGACACAAAACGATGGGCATATACAACAGACATCATAACCAAATTGAAACGATTAATTTCTAATTGCACTAGGAATAAAAATGTGTGATGAAATGTATAACGAAAAAGAAATTTAAAAAAACTAGAAACTGAAAGAAATAATAAAATAATTATACACACATACATATATATATATATACATAATAATAGTAATAATTCATCTCGTACCGTTATACGTTACATAGGGCCTGCAAGTAATTTCTCCATACCGCTCCATCCTGGGCAACGCGCTCAATCTCCTCCATGGAACTGAAACCGATATTTCTTGCCTCTCTCAGGAAAGTTCGTTTCAGGGTCTCCTTAGGTCGACCTCTTTTCTTGAACCCTTTGCATCCCACTTCAATGCCTGCTTTGATATTCGTTGATCATTTCTCCTCAAGGTGTGTCCAACATATCTCCATCTTCTTTCTTATAACAGTTGTCACTAGTGATTGACCAGACATTTATCTGATTTCATCACTTTTCCTGAATTCAATCCATTTTATATTCATCATTTTTGGCAGACATCTATTTTCAAATGCATATGTATATCTATATATAAAATGTATTTCTGTAAACGTCCTTGATTGTCATGTTGCTTGTTGGTCTTTATAAAGCATTTTTACAATATGAACTATATTCCGCCCATGTGGTGCCGGGGCCCGCAAAGGAAGCAAAGAATAGTACCACTGCTACCTACAAGGCATGTCGTACGAAGCGACTGATGATGAGCCTAGGGAAGCTACCTTAGTAAATAAAAACCATCGCAGAAATTGGATGTGCTGGCCTACTTGTAGGCGCATAACTGACACAACGTACAATCGCTCTTAGGCTCAGATCACATACAAATCACACAGAGTGGTTAACAAGTGATCGATATGGAGCGTTCGAAGAAGAAGATATGCACTGTATGAGTTGTTATTGATTACAAGTTGGTATGTGACTACATTGTCCCTATGGCACCTACTCTCGATTTCTCTGTCTATTTTACCATTTTCTATGAAAATACTTCCCAGATAACTGTTATTGATTACAAGTTGGTATGTGACTACATTGTCCCTATGGCACTTAGTCTCGATTTCTCTGTCTATTTTACCATTTATCTTCTTCTTCTTCAGCGATCTCTGGTCATGCGCTTAATTTACTGTGGACCACAACTGGGCAGACAGCTTCAGGTCTGTCAGGTTTCCCAAAGCTTAGTTTTCAGGTCGACTGGGTGTGGCCACATGTTGCCTCTCAGCTCACACAGAAGAGGACAGTCCCGCAGGATATGCTCTGGTGTCTGTTCTGCCTGCTGACACTGGCAGAGAGCTGTTTGACCTATTCCTAGTCTGTATAAGTGTCTGCCGAGTCTGCAGTGTCCGGTGCGTAGTCGAAATATAATGACCTGGTCTGTTCTGCCTAGGCCCTTGAGGGAGTCTTTTCCATAATCATATCCAGTGTCTGTCCTCCAGTCCACTGCAGACCCTCTCCGCATGAGGGTCTTGACCTCTTGAAAAGACAAGGGTTGGCAAATCTGCCCCCTGGCACTGCCCTCCCCAGCCAAGACATCAGCACTCTCATTGCCTGCAATGCCACAGTGAGATGGAATCCACTGCAAGTGAATTTCTGCCTTTTCTGAAAGCTGAGCAAGTTCTCTTTGTAGTTTTTGTACTGTGCTGTCAGTGGATTTAGCCTCCAGGGCTTGTATAGCTGACAATGAGTCTGTAGAAATACCATCTTGCTTGCAGCTGCTTGCAGCTTATTCATGTGCTGTGCTGCCATCAGAAGGGCTATGAGTTCTGCTTTGTAGTTGGAACATATTCTTCCAGTAGGAGCCGCTAGAGACACAGTGGTAGCATCTGGGTGCCTAATGTACACTCCTGCTCCACCATGAAAATACTTCCCAGATAACTGTTATTGATTACTAGTTGGTATGTGACTACATTGTCCCTATGTCACCTACTCTCGATTTCTCTGTCTATTTTACCATTTTCTATGAAAATACTTCCAGATAATTGTTATTCCTACTTTCCTACCTTTTCTCTTTATGAATTTTAAAACTCTGTTTCCTTGTCACCCAGTCCACTAAGGTTTTCTTGCTGTTTGTGTTACATTCCTTTTCTGCTGCTTAATTAACAGTCTTACAAAATACAGAAACAGTGACGATAAACAGCAGCGTTTCGACCAACAAGGCCTTTATCAAGCAAACGAACAAACAGGAGTGACAAATTAAAATGAAACACAAATGGACGACCAAATACCAACGTATCTAAGGAAAATCTGGAATAAAACGAATAACGAAATAAATGTAACACAAAAACACACATAAAACTAGAAATAGAACGGAAAAGAAACAATGAAACATCTAGTAAATATATAACTTGAATACATGCAACATATACCCATATAGATTACAAAGCATGGAAGAGAAAGTACTAAGAAGCAGAAGAATGTAATACATGCAACATATACCCATATAGATTACAAAGCATGGGAAGAGAAAGTACTAAGAAGCATAAGAATGTAATACGTTGAGCCCGCGTGGTCGCAAGGTACCATACAAAGAAATCAACCGATTCTCCAGAGCAAATCGACTACGATCATCAGAGGAACATGATCGGATGGCTGTGACCTGGACATCGCAAGCTCCTGAATGGTCAGTATCATTGAAATGGGTAGCTACAGGGGTCACAGAGCAATGGCGTATATCGCGCAAGTGTTGGGCGAATCGGTCACTGAGTCTCCTGCCGGTTTCCCCAATATAGGCCTTGTTGCACCGCTTGCAGATAATGGCATAGATAATATTACGGGACTCGCACGTGAAACTGTCTGCAACAACGAACGTGGCTTTTGGAAAAGACACCGTGCGGGTCTGTATTACATAAGCACAAGTGTTGCAGCGTCGACGGCCACACTGGATGGTGCCAAAATGACTCTGGATATTAGGCTTGAGGCGACTGTGAACCAACATATCCTTAAGGCTTCTGTCCCGTCTGTACGCCATCAAAGGGTAGTGTTGGAAGATTGAACGTGTCTCAGGATCAGACTGAAGAATGGAGAGATGACGGAATAAGACTTTCTTCACAAGGGAACTATGAGGGTGGAAAGTTAAGACAAGTTTCACCCTGTCAGAATTGGAAGTTCTATGCTGGTTGAGAGAGCCTCCTGGCGAGAAATTTGCTGAACGCGCCGCATAGCAGAAGCAAGCACCTTATCCGGGTATAAGCGCTTACGAAAGAAATCCAGCATCTCGTGAGCTCTATCGAGGAAATCGTAGTCCTCGCTACAGAGGCGACGAAGGCGCAAGAGTTGAGAGAATTCCCAAAGGTTTTGCTTCTAACTTTCACCCCTCGGCAGGCTTGTTATACCCCAGGGAGCAGCGAATGTTACAGAAGCTAGAAACCAAATGTGCGCTACAACGTATGCGTTGTATTGCTTCTAACCATTCTCATCTTCTTACTGACTTGGACTCCTCACAGTCCCTACTTCTACAGCGTCTACAACTTCTCACTTCTAACAATATGCTCCTTTACTCCCTTATTCGTTTTATTATCCATGTTCTTAACAGACAACTACATGAATTTATGTGCACCCATCACCAACAAAAACTTAACCTTCTTCGCCCTGTACCTTCTACCACTCCTTCCAATTGTCTACTACGATCTTCTCCTACCACACCGGTGGTTTGCATCCCTCCAGACCTTCCCTTATCGGACAGCGCGAGATGTGTTTTAAGTAAGGGTCTCAAGTTTGTTCCTCTCCGACCCACCATTGACCACTACTCTACTCTTCAAGATGTGCACCGTTTTCACCGTGGCTTACGGCTGAAATTTCATTTTCGAAACCAGGTTGACACTGACCAATGTCATGACACGAGTATGTTCGCTAAATATTCTACTCGCAAACATGATTGGACACCCAACCTGGTGTCTCCAACGCTCTTGATCTCTACATCAAGAATACTTTACACGATATTGGACTGCTTCACCCCAAACGCCTAGGGCATTCTAACATGTCTCCGTCCGAGTTTCGTGATCTATCACACCTCCGTCGACGTGATGACATTGTTATCAAACCCGCAGATAAAGGCGGTGCAATAGTGGTATGGAGCAAAGAACTATACCTTCAGGAAGGTCGCAACCAATTACTTGACACCCAATTCTATAAAACTAGTTCTTCTGATGTAACACTATCTAACAATAGTAAAGTCCGTACAGTAATTAAGAACTTAATTGCCTCTAACGACCTTCCTACCGGCGCATCATCACTTTGTGTCATCGATAGCTGTTTAGGAAAACCCGCCTTTATATGCTCCCCAAAATTCATAAACTGAACAATCCGGGCAGGCCCATCGTTTCTGCTTGCTCTTGTCCTACGGAACATATCTCCGAATTTCTTGATAGTGTCTTCAATCCTATAGTCACCACACTACCTTCATTCTTGAAATATACGAACCACACCTTGTCTGTTTTTTCGTCTATTTTGTTGCCTGGCAGGACTTACCGTCTCTTCCTCCTTGATGTGTGCTCATTGTACACCTCCATACCTCATTCCGACGGACTTCAAGCTCTCCAGTTCTTTCTCGACAGGAGAACTAACCCACTTGTCTCCACCTCGGCTCTCCTTCGTCTTGCAGAACTAGTTCTAACTCTCAACTCCTTTCAGTTCAATGACCAGTTCTTTGAGCAGACCAGTGGGGTCGCCATGGGTACTAAAATGGGACCCAGTTATGCTTGTCTATTCATGAGTCATCTTGAGCACCTAGTATGGAATTCCTATGATGGCCCTCTTCCGTCTGTGTATCATAGATACATTGATGATTGTATTGGCATTACCGATATGCCTGAAGCCGATTTGTCACGCTTCATTAATTTCATTAATGTCTTCAATCCGGCTATTCGGTTTACATCTCACATCTCTACCTCTTGTGTCAACTTTCTTGACATCACTATCACTATCAGCCTATCCACCATCACTACATCAGTATACTACAAGCCTACTGATGCACATAGTTTTCTTCTTTATACCTCTTCCCATTCCCAGGCTTGTCGTGATTCTTTACCATTCTCTCAAAACTTGCGCCTTCGTCGCCTCTGTAGCGAGGACGACGATTTCCTCGATAGAGCTCACGAGATGCTGGATTTCTTTCGTAAGCGCTTATACCCGGATAAGGTGCTTGCTTCTGCTATTCGGCGCGTTCAGCAAATTTCTCGCCAGGAGGCTCTCTCTAACCAGCATAGAACTTCAATTTCTGACAGGGTGAAACTTGTCTTAACTTTCCACCCTCATAGTTCCTTGTGAAGAAAGTCTTATTCCGTCATCTCTCCATTCTTCAGTCTGATCCTGAGACACGTTCAATCTTCCAACACTACCCTTTGGTGGCGTACAGACGGGACAGAAGCCTTAAGGATATGTTGGTTCACAGTCGCCTCAAGCCTAATATCCAGAGTCATTTTGGCACCATCCAGTGTGGCCGTCGGCGCTGCAACACTTGTGCTTATGTAATACAGACCCGCACGGTGTCTTTTCCAAAAGCCACGTTCGTTGTTGCAGACAGTTTCACGTGCGAGTCCCGTAATATTATCTATGCCATTATCTGCAAGCGGTGCAACAAGGCCTATATTGGGGAAACCGGCAGGAGACTCAGTGACCGATTCGCCCAACACTTGCGCGATATACGCCATTGCTCTGTGACCCCTGTAGTTACCCATTTCAATGATACTGGCCATTCAGGAGCTTGCGATGTCAGGTCACAGCCATCCGATCATGTTCCTCTGATGATCGTAGTCGATTTGCTCTGGAGAATCGGTTGATTTCTTTGTATGGTACTTTGCGACCACGCGGGCTCAACGTATTACATTCTTCTGCTTCTTAGTACTTTCTCTTCCCATGCTTTGTAATCTATATGGGTATATGTTGCATGTATTCAAGTTATATATTTACTAGATGTTTCATTGTTTCTTTTCCGTTCTATTTCTAGTTTTTATGTGTGTTTTTGTGTTACATTTATTTCGTTATTCGTTTTATTCCAGATTTTCCTTAGATACGTTGGTATTTGGTCGTCCATTTGTGTTTCATTTTAATTTGTCACTCCTGTTTGTTCGTTTGCTGATAAAGGCCTTGTTGGTCGAAACGTTGCTGTTTATCGTCACTGTTTCTGTATTTTGTAAAACTATAGTACTTTGTTTGTACGTGTTTCACTATTTACCAAGTTTTACTGCAGTTTCCCCCTATTTCGATAATTAACAGTCTAGTCCTTGCGTCTGGTGAATCGTTGTTACGATATTTTATGGATTTGTGGTTTCTCCTAAGTTCTTCTAAATTCATGAGCGCATTTTTTATGTGTAGATTCTCTGTAAGAAGTTAATTATCTTTTAAAAATATATATTGACTTACAAACCCCAATCAATCAAAAAGTTCCGTCCTTAGATTGACAATGCATACCTCGGCTTAAGGAGGATTAAAGTCACTAAAATTACAAATAAACAAAGCTGTGCCAGTTCATAAATCGATAAGTGTAGGCAGACAAACGTCGATGTTGGGCAAAAAAAAAATTAATTTGTCAAAGTTTAATTTCCTATTTAAATCATCATCGACAACAAATTTACATATGTGGTAGTTGTTCGTTCTACAACATCTGTTGTACTACCCAGCGCCGGATTAGCCTAGTAGCAGAAGTAGCAAATGCTACGGGCCCCGCGCTTCTGGGGCCCCGCGCCTATGTGACAGAGATGAAAAGGAAAAAATAACCAAGATGTTATATCAAAAACACGCAAGCTGTCTGAATATTTTAGTGTCATGTGTGATGGTGCTGAATGCAAAGAAATCGAAGCAGAAAATACAAAAGTCGCGTCTCACTGTGTAGTAGATGAGGACAGTGCTATAGAAGAATCGTCATTACCAATATTACCATTAAGATCAGCAATTCTTCACGATTTAGCAACATTTTCACAAGACAAACTGAAGTCGAATGTACAGCAAGTCCTCCCAATTTAGCCATATCTTCAAGCCAAAGAGAGGCAGAAAGCACAGGACACGCTTCCAATGTAGCAACATCTTCTACAAGTCAAAAACACAACGAAAGTAAAATGTTCTCCAACGATATTGGTGAATGGCCAAGCAACTTCAATCGAGATTACTGGATTGCGAAAGGAAGTCCTATTGGTAAGACTATAAAAAATATCAGCAACAAACTTCAAGACCACGCAAGCGAAATACTAAGTACGACGATTTCAGCTGCTCTTCAACGCTCGATGAAGTTGTAGAAAATCAAACACCCAAACAAAAATTTGAAAGTCAGGTGTTTATTGTCATAATTGATAATGTACTCTCTGCCTTAACTAACCGCATGAAAGCGTACCATAAAGTTAATGGTGTATTTGGAATACTTCGGCAGTTAAAATCTCTTACATCAGAAGAGATCTTGAAAAGAACTCCAAATATTGTCAGCTCTTACCAAGAGGATTTGGAAGAAAGCATAATGGAAAAGTCATTAGAGTCGTGTTTCCCAAATGTAGAAATAGTCTTATGAATTTACTTGTCTTTAATGATTACCAACTGCAGCGTAGAACGTTCTTTTTCAACATTAAAGCGTATAAAAAGTGAGTTAAGGAACATGATTGGGACAAGATCGTCTAAATAGCCTCACCTTATATCGTTGAACATTAAATCTAATTTACTTATAGAAATTGATTTGTCTAGTGTTATCTCTAAATTTGCTCACATCAAATCGAGACAAGTTTGTTTGTAAAAGTTGTGTTTTATTATTTATTATCATACACAACCTAGGGCCCCGCGCTAAAATTTGCTACAGGCCCCTCGCTGACCTAATCCGGCACTGGTACTACCTTTACATCAGTGGTCATTGTTCGTTCTGTTGAAGGATGGAGTTGATGATGATGGTGTTTTCTTTACAATGGCTGTGACACAACTACAATATATTGAACAACCATGGGTTTTTGTGGAGTCATATACACATATTTATTTGATGTTAGGATACATGTGTGGACAACACACCAAAAACACGTCTACTCAGGCCAATGTTTATGTCGTCTCTTCTATATTTACTAAATGTTGCTAATTGACTGTCACTACACAACTACGTCGATTAGGTTTTACTACGTCAATGTCTCGTTTTAGTGTTACCTTCTGCTTAGAGAGTGTAAACACTAAGTCTGCTAATAAAATATCAAAATATATATAAACTACACCTAAAGCTAATTGTCTGGTTCCTCAGCTGCCACCTGGAGGGGGACTGGCTAACTATGACAGTTCTACATCATTTTTATGCACTGTCTCTGTGATTTATCTACATGTTTAAGAAACAGATCACAATACATATGATATGTTCACCAAGTGCAATGATGTTGTTCAATCAATCAATCAGTCAATCAATCCATTGATCAAACAGTTAGTCAGTATATGAATCAATCCTACTAATCCATTAAGGGAGACCCACCCAGAACAAGGGTTGTCTTTTATTAAAATTCACAGAAAAAAAACAACAAACATATTGTCATACAATTTGACAACATGTTGCAAAAGATATTATTTGCGATGATAAACAACGTTTAGTGTATACATTGTTTGTAATTATTATTTTTAAATTGATGTTGAATTGATCAAGCGATGTAAGCAGTTTTTAGTTACCCGTTGTTCAAGTCGAACTGGATGCCTAAGAGGCAGAGTGAGAGCTGTGTTTAATCAGCGAGCCACAGGAACCATCAGTATGCATACTCTTCGATATCTGTTGGGAGACTGAGCACCTTTGGTCTGCCCGAGTGCAATGACGTCAGTTCCGTAACCAATAACCAATAACTATTTTTAAAACAAATATTAAATTCTTGAAAATATATTTAAACGCCCCCCTTCCCCCTCCCTCCCCTCTCTCTCTCTCTCGACCTTCATCAGGTGTAGATTTCAAAAACATAGAATTGCAAAAGAATGCCAAACTTGCATATGATGTACAAATCACCCATAATTATAGCATGAACCTCCCAAAAATGTCTAGCACAGTTGGTTTTGTAGATATGGTTTTTGCAATATAACCCTTCCAAATAAAAAAAAAATTTCAAGTTAGAACAGCAATATCTCTGATTATATACAGTTTAGACAAAAAGTGGAGGTTCACGCTATAATTATGGGTGATTTGTACATCATATGCCAGTTTGACATTCTTTGCACTTCTTACATTAGTGAGCTCCACTGAACGATGAAAGGGGGAGGAGGGGCTTATCAATATATTTTCCAAAAAAGTTAAATATATTTAAAATAAATAACTACAATGCATACGCTAAACGTTGTTTATAAAAAGAAATTGATGAGAATAGTTTGTTCGTTTTTTCTGTTAATTAAAAAAAAATACAACCCTTGTTCTGGGTGAGTCTTCCGCCTCAATCAATCAGTCCATCCAACCACCTATCCATCCAACCACCCATCCATCCAACCACCCATCCATCCAACTACCCATCCATCCAACTACCCATCCATCCAACTACCCATCCATCCAACCACCCATCCATCTATCCACCCATCCATCAATCCACCCATCCATCCATCCAACCACCCATCCATCCACCCATCCATCAATCCATCAACATCCGTCCATCCATCCAACCACCCATCCCCCAAACAATCCATCAATTAATCAATTCATCCATCCAACCATCCATCAATCAATCAATGAACCCATCAATCAATCAATCCATCAATATATTAATAAATAAATAAACCAAACAGAGGATAGTTTTTTCGATCCAGCAGTAATCTGAGCACGGCGTTTGCACTTTGACTTGAGGTCATGAGAGCGAATTTGCAGGTATGTCTGAGTTGTGGTGTGTTTGCTAGAGAGTGTTCTTAACTTCTGGGAGAAAACACAGATAATTCTGTTCAAGACCGACAGACAAAAATCAAACAGACAACTTTATGTATCTTCTTCTTTTGTCGTCACACTGCTACCGGGTTGTTGCCCAGTGTCGTGATTTTCTGTTTTTGTCTTGCGCTGTTCTGGTGGCTTGTGTGATTGTTATCTTTGCTCTTTCACAGGATTCTGCTACGCTATCTAACCATCTTTTCCGTGGTCTTCCTCTTGCTTTCTTTCCCGATGTTCTGTTGTAGAAGACTCTGTATACTGTGGAGTTTGGATGCATTCTTATTAAGTGGCCAAACCACTTCATTCTTTGTTTCTCTATGTAATTCAAGCACAGTTTTGTGCCAACTTTCTTTCTTATGCTGATGTTGGTGACTGTCTTTTCTTGTGTTGTTGGTAACTTTTCTTTGGCAATGCATTTCACATGTAGTTATTTTTGTGACTGCGCTTTGCTCAATGTCCATGTTTAGCTCTGGTAACACAAAGCAGGTATAAAAATGCTGTTGATCATCTGTTGCTTAGCTGCTTGTGAAATTTTGGATGCCTTAACAATGGGGCTAGCTGGTAGGTTACAGCATTTGCTTTTGCACTCTAGCCTCTATCTCTCTATCCAGTACTTTATGTATAGTGAAGTCTATTCAGTGAAGTCTATTCAGTGAAGTCTATTCTTTGTGTAAACCGTTTCCCTTAAATCAAGACATTCTTAAAGGGATATAACCAAATAATTGGTTGATAAAAATCATCATCATTGTACTTCGATGAAAAATCATGTGTGCTCCTATCTTTCTTACACAGGAAGATCTCAGCGACAGTGCACGAATTCCTTAATACCGGCGAGTGTCCCCGATATAATTTAGAAGATAGTGATTATTTTAAAGAAATTTGATAAAATATATATTTAATGAATTTTGATCGGGAAGCTTCTTTCCAGCCTGATCTTCTCGATTTTAAACTGTCAATAGTTGCGTGCCTACAATAATCGACATTCAGGCGCAGAGCACGAGGCAGGCCAAGAACACGATGGATAAATAACATCTCAGAGTCCCTGCGAAAGCATGGACTGACAACGTCAAGCGCAACACACTGGCACAAGATAGAAACTAACTCTTCCTATGACGCTTCACGGCAAATGTGGTTAAGATAAGATAAGAAAAATAGTTATTTTACGAGCTCAACTTGAACACGAGACCTACGTTTTATCGCCCGTCTCCGATATGACTAGGAACTCGATCTCACCTACACTCAGATCAGGGATCTCTAGAAAAATATCCCGATAGCTCTACAAGGGAGCGAACCAAGTACCTTTCATACGAGAGACAAGTAACTAACATCTACGCCACAGAGACTAGCTACTAAAAGTATTGTATTTATTATCGTTCTTGACAGCTTGTGAAAACCCGTCTCCGTGTTGTTCCACCTGTTACCCTTGGCTGGAGAGTCTCATATAATAAGAGACTTTGTGTTCAACCAAGTCTGCACTTATCTTCTTGAGCGTAGACTAGAAGGTTAACTCTGTTCACTGCGTGTTTTTGTGATTCCAGACTAGAGAGGTTAGAAAGGTAAGTAGTGCTATTTCAGTTTTCTCTCTGTACCTTCACCTGTCCAAGTTCTAAGCATGTACTTTAAAAATTTATAAGTATTTATTGTTTCATTACATTTATGTAGTCATAGTTTTTATAATTAGGTTATTCTTGTTGTCATGGATACCGCATCCTGTTGCGATTAGTAGAAATAGAATATTACATTTAAAATGTATTTATTTCTATATAAGGAAGACTGCAGGTTTTTTTTTCCGATCCAGAAGCACTTGAGCTTTCAGTTCTTCGGCTCGGTACCATGGGCATCGTAACCTTCGGTTCGGTGCCACGAACACCGTAAATCTGGAAAACATGTGGCTTTTCTGCTAGTTCGCGGAATTGAACCCGCACTCACAGAGGGTTTGTCAACCGCCGTATAACGCGCTACAAACACGCTGGTCAGGCGGGCGAAGACTGCAATAAAACTATGTAGTAATAGCGAAACACGGAAAAACAAAGTACTGTAATTTTACAAAGTACAAAAATATATACTGGAGACATCTGGATATTTCTCAGATATCCTACTATCAGTGTAGGTGAGATCGAGTTCCTAGTCCTATCGGAGATGGTCGATAAAACGTAGGTCCCGTATTCAATTTGAGCAGTAAAGGAAACATTGGCAGTACAAAATCGAAAAGAGCAGGCTGGAAAGTCGCTGTACGGGAAAATTCATTAGAAAAGATAGAAAATAAAATTCCTACACAAATATCTTCACCATCTTCAAAATTACATCGGTGACCCTCGCCGGTGCTATGGAGTTCATTCATGCAGCCGAAATCTTCCTCATCGAAGAAGATTGCGAAGAAGATCGGAGCACGCATGACTACTCACCGAAGATCAACGATGATGGCCCTATCAATCAATCAATGAATCAATCAATCAATCAATCAATCAATTAATCAATCAATGTACAGCGACGTTTCGACTAAAAAGTCTTTATAAAGACAAGGATACACAAGAAGAGAAGAAATTCACATCTTAAACGCCAGACATAACATTATCTTTTTTATCTGCGATGCTTTTATTTACTAGGTAGCTTCACTAGGCCCCTACCTTTGTCGCCTCTTACGACATGCCTTGTAGGAAGTAGTGTTACTATTCTTGTCCTTTGAGAGCCCCGGAAACACACGGATGGTCCAACGTTTTTTTATATTGGGGCACATCTAAATGATGATTATAGAGGCGCGGGTGCTATATGATGATTATGGAGGTGTGGGCGCTATATGATGATTATGGAGGTGTGGTGCTATATTATGATTATGGAGGTGTGGGTGCTATATTATGATTATGGAGGTGTGGGCGCTATATGATGATTATGGAGGTGCGGGCGCTATATGATGATTATGGAGGTGTGGGCGCTATATGATGATTATGGAGGTGTGGGTGCTATATTATGATTATGGAGGTGTGGGCGCTATATGATGATTATGGAGGTGCGGGCGCTATATGATGATTATGGAGGCTCGGGCGCTATATGATGATTATGGAGACGTGGGCGCTATATGATGATTATGGAGACGCGGGCGCTATATGATGATTATGGAGGCTCGGGCGCTATATGATGATTATGGAGGTGTGGGCGCTATATGATGATTATGGAGGTGTGGGTGCTATATGATGATTATGGAGGCTCGGGCGCTATATGATGATTATGGAGGTGTGGGTGCTATATGATGATTATGGAGGTGTGGGTGCTATATGATGATTATGGAGGCTCGGGCGCTATATTATGATTATGGAGGTGCGGGCGCTATATGATGATTATGGAGGTGTGGGCGCTATATGATGATTATGGAGGTGCGGGCGCTATATGATGATTATGGAGGCTCGGACGCTATATGATGATTATGGAGACGTGGGCGCTATATGATGATTATGGAGACGTGGGCGCTATATGATGATTATGGAGGCTCGGGCGCTATATGATGATTATGGAGGTGTGGGCGCTATATGATGATTATGGAGGTGTGGGTGCTATATTATGATTATGGAGACGTGGGTGCTATATTATGATTATGGAGACGTGGGCGCTATATGATGATTATAGAGGTGTGGGCGCTATATGATGATTATGGAGACGTGGGCGCTATATGATGATTATAGAGGTGTGGGTGCTATATTATGATTATGGAGGTGCGGGCGCTATATGATGATTATGGAGGCTCGGGCGCTATATGATGATTATGGAGACGTGGGCGCTATATGATGATTATGGAGACGTGGGCGCTATATGATGATTATGGAGGCTCGGGCGCTATATGATGATTATGGAGGTGTGGGCGCTATATGATGATTATGGAGGTGTGGGTGCTATATTATGATTATGGAGACGTGGGTGCTATATTATGATTATGGAGTGTGGGTCTATATTATGATTATGGAGGTGTGGGCGCATATGATGATTATGGAGGTGTGGGTGCTATATTATGATTATGGAGGTGTGGGTGCTATATGATTATGGAGGCTCGGGCGCTATATTATGATTATGGAGGCTCGGGCGCTATATGATGATTATGGAGGTGCGGGCGCTATATGATGATTATGGAGGTGCGGGCGCTATATGATGATTATGGAGGCTCGGGCGCTATATGATGATTATGGAGGTGTGGGTGCTATATTATGATTATGGAGGTGGGGGTGCTATATTATGATTATGGAGGTGTGGGTGCTATATTATGATTATGGAGGTGTGGGTGCTATATTATGATTATAGAGACGTGGGTGCTATATTATGATTATAGAGGTGTGGGTGCTATATTATGATTATAGAGGTGCGGGTGCTATATTATGATTATAGAGGCGCGGGCGCTATATTATGATTATGGAGGTGCGGGTGCTATATGATGATTATAGAGGTGCGGGTGCTATATGATGATTATGGAGGTGCGGGTGCTATATGATGATTATAGAGGTGCGGGTGCTATATGATGATTATGGAGGTGCGGGCGCTATATGATGATTATGGAGGTGCAGGTGCTATATGATGATTATGGAGGTGTGGGTGCTATATTATGATTATAGAGGTGCGGGTGCTATATGATGATTATGGAGGTGCGGCCTATATGATGATTATGGAGGTGCGGGTGCTATATGATGATTATGGAGGTGCGGGCGCTATATGATGATTATGGAGGCGCGGGTGCTATATTATGATTATGGAGGTGTGGGTGCTATATTATGATTATGGAGGTGTGGGTGCTATATTATGATTATAGAGGTGCGGGTGCTATATGATGATTATAGAGACGTGGGTGCTATATTATGATTATGGAGGTGTGGGTGCTATATTATGATTATGGAGGCGCGGGCGCTATATTATGATTATGGAGGTGCGGGTGCTATATTATGATTATGGAGGTGCGGGCGCTATATTATGATTATGGAGGTGCGGGTGCTATATTATGATTATGGAGGTGTGGGTGCTATATTATGATTATGGAGGTGCGGGTGCTATAGGATGATTTTGATAGAACTATTACTAATAATAAAACTAGTAATATTAATAAGGTTGAGATGCCCACGCTTTTTCTAGTGAACAAACACAGGTTAGAGTTAGGAGACAGTGGGATGGTTACAAAATAAAAAACAAAGGTTAGAGTTAGGAGACAGTGGGATGGTTACAAAATAAAAAAAACAAAGGTTAGAGTTAGGAGACAGTGGGATGGTTACAAAATAAAAACAAAGGTTAGAGTTAGGAGACAGTGGATGGTTAGCAAAATAAAAAACAAAGGTTAGAGTTAGGAGACAGTGGATGGTTACAACATAAAAACAAAGGTTAGAGTTAGGAGACAGTGGATGGTTACAAAAATAAAAACAAAGGTTAGAGTTAGGAGACAGTGGGATGGTTACAAAATAAAAAACAAAGGTTAGAGTTAGGAGACAGTGGTATAATTACAAATAAAAACAATTACAAAAGTGAGAAAATCGTGTTCATGGAAGTGTTTAAAAAATAAAAAGAACCCAGCAGAAATTAGTTTGTATTCATTTCAGCTACGTAACTTAGAGCGCCATGACCAGTGGCGGCTCGTCATTGAGGACCAGTGGGCCCTATATACTCCATAATAGTAAATACTACAAAACCACGATTTTTCCGAAAATTTGTGTCTGGCCCCACCAAGAAAACGGACCACAAGCCGCCACTGGCCATGACCATATACTCCACGAAGAGAGGGAGAGGAATAAGTAAAAGAGTATAACCCACAGTGATTATAAGTTGCATTGACTATTAGTCACAGTGCTTATAAGTTGCAGTGAGTATTAGTCACAGTGCTTATAAGTTGCAGTGAGTATTAGTCACAGTGCTTATACGTTGCAGTGAGTATTAGTCACAGTGCTTATAAGTTGCAGTGAGTATTAACGCGGCCATCGTAAATAATGGCCTCAGCACGGACGGCAATATTGCCATGTGACGTCACAGGCTGAGGCGGTGTATTCTACAGACTAACTATTGACTGTTACTATTTGGAAACGCTGATCTAGACAATACATCTTGCAGATGTTAGAAACTTGTTGTTGGATGCATGTAGACAATACATCTTGCAGATGTTAGAAACTTGTTATTGGATGTATGTAGACAATACATCTTGCAGATGTTAGAAACTTATTGTTGGATGTATGTAGACAATACATCTTGCAGATGTTAGAAACTTATTGTTGGATGTATGTAGACAATACATCTTGCAGATGTTAGAAACTTGTTGTTGGATGTATAGACAATACATCTTGCAGATGTTAGAAACTTGTTGTTGGATGCATGTGTGTATTACAGAAGATGTTTTCTGATAAGTAGCTATAGTTGTTGCTCTCACATACTATTTTAGTTTAATTTTATATAGAATATGTAGAGTAATTTATATATGATTACTAGTGTACTCCATCAGCTTAGGGTAGTCTCTCATCAGTTATCCATGAATAAGTCAGTCACAAGTTTGCACATCACCACAGCTTGATTATCAAATAAACTAACATCACTTATCAGTAATCCATGAATAAGTCAGTCACAAATTTGCACATCACCACAGCTTGATTAGCACATAAACTAAACAGTAGTACAAATATATTTATCTACTACTGAATTTTGCTACTTTCCTTTTTGTGAAGAAGCAGCTTGCTGAACATTGCATTGATCATTCCTTATTGTTCTATAATTGTTGAGGAAAATGTTGGCAAATGTTGGAACCGCGGACAATAAAGTATTTCTTTTTTGAGCTCCGCAGACACATGCAGTACTGTCTAATGGGAATTTTAAGTAGCTGGCAGTTACAATTTGTATGACAATCTCCTTCTGGTTTGTCGTGGCCAAGAACTTATCTTCATATTCAGATGATATCAGCTTTTGAACAACTAGATATGATATGAAGCAGAGAACAGTGAGATCTTGTGATGGGTACTTCAGTCCACCCCTATCTATTAAATGTGTGTAGTTAAATGAAACACCATTTTTTGTTATATTATGTCGAATGAGATCAATAGTCTACATATCAACTTTTATTACATTATGTCGAAGGAGATCAATAGTCTACATACCAACTTTATTACATTGGTCGAATGAGATCAATAGTTCTAATGACAACTTTGATACATTATGTCGAAGGAGATCACTAGTGATACAGGATAACAAAGGAAAACAAAATGCTGTGCCAATCAATTATCCTCCAGTATAATTCAGTGCAGCTTTAACATAAATTTCATCCATCTGAATCACCCCATCTTGATCAGCACATAAACTAAACAGTATTACACAAATATATTTATCTACTACTGAAATTTGCTCATTTTTTGTGAAGAAGCAGCTTGCTGAACATTGTATTGAACATTCCTGATTTTTATATCATTGTTGAGGAAAATGTTGGAACCGCAGACAATAAAATATTTCTATTTTGAGCTCCTAGACACTTACAGTACTGTCTAATGAGAATTTCATGTAACTGGTAATTACAATTTGTATGACAATCTCCTTATGGTGAGTGTTTTCTCTGGCAAAAAACTAGTGCTTGTTGTTGTGGATGATAAACTAATTGCTTCAACCAGATTATCATGTACCATTGTCATGTAATAGTCAATAGTTGGTGCTCTTCAAATCTTTGCATGATTTGCATGGACAAGAGGTTCTCAACATGAAACCATCTCTCAATTTTTTCCACTATTTGACAGCCAGTTAAAGGAACTCTTATCTATGGAAACTTCCTTTAGGTGAACAGTAAAAGACATGTCTTGATCTATTTTAATACTGAGTCCTACAGCTGGTGCTTTCAATAATTATACAATAGAACATGTTCCTTGTCTACATTTCGGTACACAACACTTTCTAGGCATTGTTATTTTGTTATGTTGTCTACAATTTCACCGCAAAAACTGGATCATTCTAAATATAGACTATTTGCGAGCATTGTTCTAAATATAGTGCAGAGGTTCCCCATTATTTATGTTATTGACTGTAAACTCCGTCATTCACTGAGTGTGTGAGTTTATGTGTTCAGATATATATATGGAACTGCAGTAAAACTATTTGATTGGCAAAACACGTAATTACAAAGTACTGTAGTTTTACAAATTACAAAAACAATGACAAAATACAGCAACGTTTCGACCAACAAGGCCTTTATCAAGCAAACGAACAAACAGGAGTGACAAATTAAAATGAAACACAAATGGACGACCAAATACCAACGTATCTAAGGAAAATCTGGAATAAAAACGAATAACGAAATAAATGTAAACACAAAAAACACACATAAAAACTAGAAATAGAAAGGAAAGAAACAATGAAACATCTAGTAAATATATAACTTGAATACATGCAACATATACCATATAGATTACAAAGCATGGGAAGAGAAAGTACTAAGAAGCATAAGAATGGAATATAACATGAATACATGCAACATATACCCATATAGATCAAGGCATGGAAGAGAAAGTACTAGAAGCATAAGAATGTAATACGTTGAGCCATGTGGTCTGCAAGGTACCATACAAAGAAATCAACCGATTCTCCAGAGCAAATCGACTGCGATCATCAGAGGAACATGGTCGGATGGCTGTGACCTGGACATCGGAGGCACCTAAATGGCCAGTATCATTGAAATGGGTGGCTACAGGGTCACAGAGCATTGGCGTATGTCCCGTAAGTGTTGGGCGAATCGGTCACTGAGCCTCTTGCCTGTCTCGCCGATATAAGCCTTGTTACACCGCTTACAGATAATGGCATAGATAAGATTACGGACTCGCATGTGAACCCATCGTCAATAAGAAATGTGCCTAAAGGAAAAGATACAGTACGCGTCTGTATCACATAAGCACACGTGTTGCAACGCCGACCGCCACACTGGACAGTGCCAAAATGAGTCTGGATATTGGACTTAAGGCGACTGTGTACCAACATATCCTTAAGACTTCTGTCCGTCTGTAAGACAAAAAGGATAGTTAGGAAGACAGAACGGTCTCAGGATCTGATCTAAGGATAGACAGATGACGGAATAAAACATTTTTCACCAGGAACTATGGGTGGTAGTTAAGATAAGTTTTACTCTTTCAGAGTTAGTAGTCCTATGCTGGCTGGTAAGGGCCTGCTGGCGAGTGATTTTCTTAACTCGATGCATAGCCGAGACAAGCACCCTCTCCGGTATAGGCGCTACGAAAGAAATCAAGCATCCATGAGCTCTCTCAAGAAAATCATCGTCCCACTACAAAGGCGACGAAGGCGTAAGAGCTGCGAGAATGGCAAAGAGTCAGCAAAGCTCGGATGGGAAGAAGTATAGAGGAGAAACTATGCATCAGTAGGCTTGTAATATACTGATGTAGTATGGGATAGGCGTAAGGTGATAGTAATGTCAAAAAGTTGACAAAGTAGTGGAGATGTGAGAAGTAAAACGAATAGAAGGGTGAAAACATTAATGAAATTAATGAAGCGTGACAAATCGGCTTCAGGCATATCAGTGATGCCAATACAGTCATCAATGTATCTGTGATAGACAGACGGAAGGGGCCATCATATGTAGTCCATACTAGGTGTTCAAGATAACCCATGGATAGACAAGCATAACTAGGTCCCATTTTAGTACCCATGGCAACCCACTGATCTGCTCAAGAATTGGTCATTAAACTGAAAGGAGTTAAGAGTGAGAACTAGTCCGCAAGACGAAGGAGGGCAGAAGTTGACACAAGTGGATTAGTTCTCCTATTGAGAAAGAACTGAGAGCTATAAGGCTGTCAGGATGAGGGTAGAAGTGTACAATGAGCACACCTCAAGGAGGAAGAGACGGTAGGTTCTCTCGGGTAGCAACTCAATGGTAGAAAAGACAGACAAAGCGTGGTTCGTATCCTTCAAAAATGACGGAGGTGGGTGACTATGAGATTAAAGATGCTATCAAGGAATTCGGAGATGTGTTCCGTAGGGCAAGAGCAAGCAGAAACGATAGGCCTACCGGAATTGTGGAGTTTATGAATTTTGGGGAGCATATAAAGGCGGTTTACCCAACAGCTATCGATCACCCAGAGTGATGATGCACTAGATGGAAGGTCGTTCGTGGCAATTAAGTTCTTAATGACTTCACGAACCTTATTATTATTATTAGACTGAGTGACATCAGTAGGGCTGGTTTTATAAAACTGAGTGTCACGCAGTTGGGTATGACCTTCCTGAAGGTAAAGATCTTTGCTCCAGACGAATATAGCTCCGCCTTTGTCGGCGGTTTGATAATAATGTCATCCGTCGACGAGGTGTGATAGAGCACGAAACTCCGACGGTGACATGTTAGACTGCCAAAGGCGTTTTGGGTGGAGCAGTCCAATATCATGTATAGTATTCTTGATGTAGAGATCAAGAGCGTTAGAGGCACCAGGTTTGAGTGTCCAGTCATGTTTACGAGTAGAAAACTTGGAAAACATACTCGTGTCAGGACATAGGTCAGAGTCAACCTGGTTCTGAAAGTGAAATTTCAATCGCAAGCCACGGTGAAAATGAGTCACATCTTGAAGAGTTGAGTAGTGGTCAATGGTCGGTCGAGAGGAACAAACTTAAGACCCTTACTTAAAACAGATCTCTCGTTGTCCGATAATGGAAGGTCTGAGGAATGCTAAACCACCTGTGGTGGAGGAGAAGATGTAGTGGACAATTGGAAGGAGTGTGTTAAGAGCGAAGAAGGTTAAGTTTTGTTGGTGATGGTGCAAAGAAATTCACACAGTTGTCTGTTTACATGGATAATGAAACGAATAAGGAGTAAAGAGATATTGTTAGAAGTGAGAAGTCGTAGACGCTGAAGAAGTTGGGACTGGAGAGTCCAAGTCAGACAGAAGATGTGTATGATTAGCAGCAATACATCGCATACGCTGTAGAGCACACTTAGCTTCTAACTGTTGTAACATGCGCTGCTCCCTAGAGTATAATGGTCCTGCAGATGGGTGAAAGTTAGAGGTAAAGCCTTTGGGAATAACCTAAGTCGCTGACATGTAAAAAGAAAATTTCGATGAGAACAAAAGGGTTTTCTTAAAGTAACCATGGCAAAACTAGTAGTCGTAAGACGAATATCGGTCGGCAAGAGACTAAAGGAAATAAAGATATAGTGACGAAGAAAATTCAATACGTACTGTAAGGAAGGCATAGTAATAGAAAAATCAACACTAGTACAGCTATTATATATTAAAACAATAGTGACAGGAAATTACATACACACACACAAATAACTACTAAACTTACCTCAATACGTCACAACGAAGAGTTGCAGAGAAATGTCTAAATATTCAGTATATATATATGGAACTGCAGTAAAACTATTTGATTGGCAAAACACGTAATCACAAAGTACTGTGTTTTACAAATTACAAAAACAATGACAAAATACAGCAACGTTTCGACCAACAAGGCCTTTATCAAGTGAGTTTATGTGGCGTCGCCGGACTAAATCCAGAAATTTAGACCCCTTCGTAGCTATTATTGCTGATACCATAAGTTTCTGCCCCCACAGTAACACTCTTAGTTCCATCCTGCCTCCTTCCACCTCACATTCTCACATACAGTTCTTTTCAGGGCTCCCAATTCAATTAAAACACTACTTATTTACATACAAAATACACAATAAACACCACATCCGTGACCTTTGATCCTGTTTCTCCGCCACGTCCGCAAACACTGATGGCGGACTGACGTCACTTAAAGAAGATAATTGTTAAATTATACACATATAATTATAATCGTAATTTGATATACATTTTGGTACACATCACTTACTAGCTAGGCATCGTTATTTTGTTATGTTTACAACACTGACAACAGTTATGTTTACTAAGAAGGTACTTGTTAAATTAACTTATATTATACATATATAATTACAATCGCTATTTGGTTGTTAAGGAAGATAATTATTAAATTATAACTATTTAATTATAATTATACAATAATTAACAGACTAACTAATCCAATAGTAGTAATACAGGAGAATAATAATCCTTTTGAAAATTGTTGAACACTGCCTCATGTATCTGCCTCAGGTAGCCGCCATTAAAAAGGGAGCGAATTGGCCATTATAGAGAAGGCCGTGGTATTAGTCACAGTGTTTATAAGTTGCAGTGAGTATTAGTCACAGTGCTTATAAGTTGCAGTGAGTATTAGTCACAGTGCTTATAAGTTGCAGTGAGTATTAGTCACAGTACTTATAAGTTGCAGTGAGTATTAGTCTTATCTTATCTTATCTTATCTTAACCACATTTGACTGTGAAGCGTCGTGGGAGAGTTAGTTTCCCTATCTTGTGCCAGGTGTGTTGCGCTTGACGTTGTCAGTCCATGCTTTCGCAGGGACTCTGAGATGTTATCTATCCATCTTGTTCTTGGCCTGCCTCGTGCTCTGCGCCCTGAGTGTCGATTATTATAGGCACGTGATGGTAGTAAATGTGGTTCCATTCTCATTAAATGGCCGAACCACTTGATTCTTTGCTTCGATGTACTGTATGCATGGTATAGTACCAACGATGCTTCTGATATTCTCGTTTCTCACTCTATCTCGCCTTGTAACGTTGACAGCTTTTCGGAGACATCTCATTTCACATGTTGTAATCTTTCTTTCTTGTGTCTTAGTAAAGCCATGTTTGGCACTGATAGCAGAGAGTTGGAATAAATATGCAGTTTATCAGTTGTCGTTTGACTGCCATGTTAATGCTTGGATGTTTTAATAGTGGTGACAGTTGGTATGTCACTGCATTTGCCTTCTGGCATCTAGTCTCGATTTCTCTGTCCATCTTTCCATCTGCTGTGAATATACTCCCGAGATATTTGAATTCTGGAGTCTGTTGTATTTTGACATTATTCACGTGTATATTTGGTTGACCTGTTGACCTACTTATTGTCATGACTTCTGTTTTGGAGGTGTTAATTTTCATGTCATATTTTTCACATATCGCTTGCAGGGTATTTATGTGTTGTTGAAGTTTGTGTTCGTTGTTGTAAATTATACTCTGATCATCTGCAAAGAGTAGTTCGTTTATTAAATTGTAGTTGTTATCGAGGTTGTTATCTGTCTTGGTTCTTGCGTTATCCTGTCTATGTAAATATTGAAAGTATAGGCGAAAGCACACATCCCTGCCTTACTCCTGATGATAATTCAAATTCATCTGTCAGGCCGTCGCTTGTTCGTACTACGCTTGAGCATTTTGGTATAGCGCTCTAATATTGTCTAATAGTTGGCCCTGAATTCCATATTCACTTAGTATGGCCCATAGTTTGTTTCTTTTTATTCTATCAAAGGCTTTTTCTTGGTCTATGAATGCTAAGTTGAGCTGTTTGTCATATTCTATGGTGTTTTCATGAGTTGCCTTAGTGTAACATTATTAGTGGAGTATAGTCACAGTACTTATAAGTTGCAGTGAGTATTAGTCACAGTACTTATAAGTTGCAGTGAGTATTAGTCCCAGTGGGTGGCGTTGTGGCTCAGGGGATAGTGACTCCAACGTTCTGAGTTCGAATCACGCTGCGGACAGTTTGGTTGCAAATTGTTTTCGCGTGGATTTTACAAAGGACGATGGCGCCACCCGTTCAGAATGCAATGTCAAACTACTGAACGTAATAATGCCTAGAAAAATCACAAACAGCGTTAAAAAAGCTGGGATTGATTCGCAAAGTCCTGTAAAGGATATGTAATTAACTTTAACTTATTAGTCACTTTGTTATTAACTTATTGCAAGGCGTGGAAAGGAAGGTGGGAGTGGACAAATGGAAATTATTTTTACACTGGTAATTTACTACGTGAAATGGAGAAGCCCAGATTTGGATCAGATTTGAATTTTACTTCATGTACATAAATATTAACTTTCTATAAATGTTTTCAATTGAAACTGAAAGAATATGAAACTGTAACAATATTCAACAAACGCCGTTTTCATGGCGAAGGAAGAAGTAGAAAAACAGTGTCAAAATTGATCTTTACATAAAGATTTTAAAGATTTTTCTCGTTATTACTCATTTTGCAGACGATCAGACAATCGTATCAACAACAGAGGAACAGCTAAAGCAACATACTTAAGAGACTAATTTTGCAAACGCTCAGACAATCGTATCAACAACAGAGGAACAGCTAAAGCAACACACTTAAGAGACTAATTTTGGAGACGCTCAGACAATCGTATCAACAACAGAGGAACAACTAAAGCAACACACTTAAGAGACTAATTTTGCAAACGCTCGACAATCGTATCAACAACAGAGGAACAGCTACAGTAACACACTTAAGAGACTCTAGTTAACTGTAAGAATACAATATGAGAATAAACATCGACAAAATCGAAATAATGACATTCGCTAGAGAGGAAAACACTACACATATCTTCATTGACAATCACCTATTAAAACAAACTAAAGACTTTCTTTACAAATCTAGGAAACATCTTTTCAGCAAACTGAATAATAACTAACGAAAGTCAACAAAGAAAATAAAATAATAGGACAAATAGCGTTAATTTTAAAATGCAAACATGTCAACATGAAGACAAAAAGGGAATTGGTCAACACAATCTTTCTGCCCGCATTATGCTACCAGTGCCAAACCTGGACGCTGACACCAAACGATAGAGGAAAAAAACTAGTCATGACAGAGATGTAGTATCCACACAGAAAGCTGGAAGTAATCAGGAGAGACCGGTTGAGAAATGAAGACATCAGGAAAAAGTGGGTACATCATCAGTACTAGACTTTATCAAGAAACAACAAATTAAATGGTACGACCACATAAGCAGATTACCAACAGACATTGCCTCAAAGAGCAATGTTACTCCGATACAGTTGATACAAAGCAAAAAAGCCGACCTCGCAAAAAATGGACCTAAAAGATAACAAAGGCGACGAAAAACACTATTTAGGAAGCGCACAGAAAAACCCCGTTCTAGAAATCTCTCCTTATCCTGACTCTGTGAGGCAATACAGGATTCGAGAAAGAAAGGGCAGAATTTGTCGATTTCTTCTAAAATGTGATCATTTCGTTTCTAAAATCGTTTGTCGTGTTAACTAATATGGACACCTTGCATTCAGCGAAGTTCTATTGTCGTTAGATGGTCGAGTCACACATATAAAGCTAGAGAACTTGGTACTACAATTTGATGTCGTGTTAGATATCACCTTGCATTCGATTCAGTTCTGTTGTCGCTAGGTAGTCAAGTCACACATATAAAGCTAGAGAACTTGGTAAACAAGAAGAATATAGAACGGATACAATACTCTGTTATCGCTTCTGACAGTGGCCTCATTTCAATAGAGTTATGTCTTGTATTTCTATGTTCAGTTGTGCATGTTCCATCCAGATAACAGACATGTAGTAGTGAAATACGGGAACTTATTTTGATATCCTGCTGTATGACGCGACAGGAAGTGTAATAAGTAGTGCTACTGTTTGTACTGCTATAAAAGTTAATTGCATATCCTTTACAGGACTTTGCGAATCAAGCCCAGCTTTTTAACGCTGTTTGTGATTTTTCTAGGCATTATTACGTTCAGTAGTTTGCCATTGCTTTCTGAACGGGTGATGCCATCGTCCTTTTGTAAAAATCCAATCGAAACAATTTGTAACCAAATTGTGGATTTAACACGGGTCCCCCGCATAGGAGCCGCGCCCTAATCCATTCTAAAGGAGACGCCACTGAGTATATAAACTTAAGTTAAAAAAAAATCGGTAATTGAAATGAAAAGTAACATAGATTGAAGTAGGTCAGGTGGAGATAAATCAAGAAGGGGCGGTAATTGAAATCATCCAGTTGAGACGATTGAACAAAAATGTCATTTTCTTTTTAATACTTATAATGATTTTGAATGATTCCGCATTCTCCATTTTAATTTATACTCTAATCTAAACAACGCAATATATACAATAAGAACAATAATGGAAAGATCAATAGAAATGAAGTTGACTTATACTCTATGTTTCATAGACTACGCAAAAGCTTTCGATAAAGTAAAACATGGAGAAATAATCAGCATGTTAGAAAGTATAAATATTGATGGTAAAGATCTTAGACTGATCAAGAATTTGTACTGGCAACAAACCGCAGCCATTAGACTAGAGAGTAAGATTGAATCTATCAGCGATACAGTTAGGAGTACGACAAGGGTGCGTACTCTAACCAGACCTATTCAACTTATATAGTGAAAACATCATGAGATCTATAGAAGAAAAGATAGAATAGCAGTCGGTGGACAAAATATAAACAACCTAAGGTACGCTGATGACACAATTCTCATGGCTACAAATGAACACGATCTGCAAGACTTGATAGACATACTAGTGAGAGAAAGTGAAAAGAAAGGATTAAGCATGAATATAAAGAAAACAGAGGTTATGGTTGTCTCCAAGAAACAAGAAACACCAACATGCAATATCAAAATAAATAACACAACACTGAAACAAGTCCATCGATTCAAGTATCTAGGAACATTCTTAACACCAGATGGAAGATGTACAACAGAGATTAGGAGTAGAATAGCTCAAACGAAAGCAGCTTTATGAAAATGAAGAACACACTATGCGTGAACTCACTACCAATGACACTGCGAAAACGAGTACTCCAATGCTATATTGAACCAATTCTTATGTATGGCAACGAATCATGGACACTGAACAAACAATCAATACGATCATTGGAAGCCAGAGATGTGGTTTTACAGAAGAATGTTGAGAATTCCATGGACAGCAAAGAAAACAAATGTGGAGGTTTTAAATCAGGCCTGCACACAAAGAAACCTTATCAAAAGAGTAAGAATCCGACAATCAAGGTTCTTCGGGCATATAATGCAAGAGAAGGTTTAGAACATTTGGTGACTACAGGTAAAATTCAGGGAAGGAGAGATCGTGGAAGACAGAGGGAGAAGATGTTGGATGGCCTGACATCATGGTTCGACAAAATATCGACGTCAGAACTGATTACATGCACCAGCAAAGAGAGTTGTGGAGAGACATGATCGCCTACGCCGGCAGGCATGGCACTGATTGATTGATCTCTAATCTGTCTGGTCCACTCCCATTCTTGTATTATTTTCTTTATTTGATGTCCAAGCTGCCACGTGATATGATATATTGTCTGCATGGGCGTACGCATATATTTTTCCAGGGATAGGGCAAAATGAATTTTTAAAATGTAGTTTGTATTTTCTCTTTCTGTTTCTTTCATGCCTTTTTAGCCTGGACTCGGGCATATGCCCTCAACTAATTCATGTCAAGTCTTCCTATCTTTAGCTATCTCCTAACAATTCCCTCCAACTCTTCTGTAAATTGTTCATCACTGTCTCCAAATCTCTTTTCAATGTATTTCTAGTGGTACCTCTATTTCATTGTTCCTGTAGGTTCTAGGAAAGGACCACTCTTGTTTTATTCCCTTCTGATTTTCTCAAGTTGTGTCCTATCGAGCGCCAGAACCTTTTTTCCCCTCTTGGTTCACTGAAATCTGTCTTGTTCTTTCCATAAGTTCCTTACTTGTGACCCTATCATCAGCATCTCTTGGTTCACTGAAATCTGTCTTGTTCTTTCCATAAGTTCCTTACTTGTGACCCTATCATACCAACTCTTGGTTCACTGAAATCTGTCTTGTTCTTTCCATAAGTTCCTTACTAGTGACCCTATCATACCAACTTTTGGTTCACTGAAATCTGTCTTGTTCTTTCCATAATTTCCCTACTTGTGACCCTATCTTACCAACTCTTGGTTCACTGAAATCTGTCTTGTTCTTTCCATAAGTTCCTTACTTGTGACCCTATCTTACCAACTCTTGGTTCACTGAAATCTGTCTTGTTCTTTCCATAAGTTCCTTACTTGTGACCCTATCATACCAACTCTTGGTTCACTGAAATCTGTCTTGTTCTTTCCATAAGTTCCTTACTTGTGACCCTATCATACCAACTCTTGGTTCACTGAAATCTGTCTTGTTCTTTCCATAAGTTCCTTACTTGTGACCCTATCATACCAACTCTTGGTTCACTGAAATCTGTCTTGTTCTTTCCATAAGTTCCTTACTTGTGACCCTATCATACCAACTCTTGGTTCACTGAAATCTGTCTTGTTCTTTCCATAAGTTCCTTACTTGTGACCCTATCATACCAACTCTTGGTTCACTGAAATCTGTCTTGTTCTTTCCATAAGTTCCTTACTTGTGACCCTATCATAGAAAAAATGGGAAGACTGCAGTAAAACTTGGTCAAATAGCGAAAACAAGTAAAAACAAAGTACTATAGTTTTACAAAATACAGAAACAGTGACAATATACAGCAACGTTTCGACCAAAAGGCCTTTATCAAGCAAACGATACAACAAGAATGACGGATTTCGAGGAACACTGCAAATGGACGATTACATATGGAAACATTCAAACCTATATAATGAAAATCTGGGAATAAAAATGAATAACGAAATGAGTTAAACACAAAACCAGAATTGGAAAAGAAGAGAAACAATAAACAATTAAGTGAATATATATAACTTATATATATGAAACATGTCTGGTCAACCACTAGTGACAACTGTTATAAGAAAGAGAAGATGGAGATATGTTGACACACCTTGAGGAGAAATGATCAACGAATATCAAAGCAGGCATTGAAGTGGGATGCAAGGGTTCAAGAAAGAGAGGTCGACCTAAGGAGACCCTGAAGCGAACTTTGTTGAGAGAGGCAGTAAATATCGGTCTCAGTTCCATGGAGGAGATTGAGCGAGTTGCCCAGGATAGAGCGGTATGGAGAAATTACTTGAGGCCCTATGTAACGTATAACGGTACGAGAGGAATTATTATTATTATTATATATATGAAGCAAATACACATATAGATTACAAGGCATGAGATGAGAAAGTACTAATAAGCATAGGAATGTGTTTTCGCTATTTGACCCTATCATACCATCTCAGTCTCTCTATTCAGCGCAGACATGAGTTGATGAATGTTTGAGTTAATGTTTTAGTCATTCTTCGTGTAGTTGATATTTTACTATGAGTAAATCGAAAATATCAGATACAGATCAGATTTCGATTGTTGGCTACATGTACAGCTACATGTATAGCTACATGTATAGCTACATGTACTCCCATCCAGATGATATCATTATCTACACCGATGGCTCTGTCAGACGCGGAACCAGATCATCGTGGGCTTATTCAGCACAGCGAAATGGTCGCACACTTCATGAGGACTGCGGCGCTTTCGAGACAACAACATCGAGCATGACTATGGAGATCACTGCTGCCTCCAGGGCTCTGTCATGGGTGGCTGAGCAACAGGTTACCCATACGATCATCATATCAGATTCGATGAATATGCTTCAACTGATTGAATCTGGAAGAATGCGTGTGGAATGGGTGGACAGCATTCGAGATCACATCTCAAGAAAATGACTTGGCTGTACACACCTGGACATACTGGAGTGCAGGGTAACGAGCATGCAGACTTTCTTGCAAACAATGCCCCGACTCAAACGGGCAGAAGTATGGACAGAGCCGATATCATCAATGCGGTACGCTCAATTATGTGACATGGGCACGTCTCAGACACTGGAACGAGTTCGAGAATTAGGCGTTAAATGTGGACATGCCAGACAGTGTCGTCTTCGTGGTAAAGAGAGAAGATATAGTAATCAACTTCTCATGGGTACGGTGAGCAAATGGACTTTGGGATGGCTGCTGCAGCGGAGGACAGAGCATGCATGGGAATGCCCAATGTGCCATGACGTCGATCGCATAACATAACATAACATGTATTGCAATATTAACTTTTGAAAGAAATGTTGAAACCATAGATAGTTAGCAACAGTTGGTCACAATTGTTTGAGGGCTCTCTGTGGCAGAGAAGTTAGCAACAGTTGGTCACAATTGTTTGAGGGCTCTCTGTGGCAGAGAAGTTAGCAACAGTTGGTCACAATTGTTTGAGGGCTTTCTGTGGCAGAGAAGTTAGCAACAGTTGGTCACAATTGTTTGAGGGCTCTCTGTGGCAGAGAAGTTAGCAACAGTTGGTCACAATTGTTTGAGGGCTCTCTGTGGCAGAGAAGTTAGCAACAGTTGGTCACAATTGTTTGAGGGCTCTCTGTGGCAGAGAAGTTAGCAACAGTTGGTCACAATTGTTTGAGGGCTCTCTGTGGCAGAGAAGTTAGCAACAGTTGGTCACAATTGTTTGAGGGCTCTCTGTGGCAGAGAAGTTAGCAACAGTTGGTCACAATTGTTTGAGGGCTCTCTGTGGCAGAGAAGTTAGCAACAGTTGGTCACAATTGTTTGAGGGCTCTCTGTGGCAGAGAAGTTAGCAACAGTTGGTCACAATTGTTTGAGGGCTCTCTGTGGCAGAGAAGTTAGCAACAGTTGGTCACAATTGTTTGAGGGCTCTCTGTGGCAGAGAAGTTAGGTCTCAGAGAAGTTAGGTCTCAGAGAAGTTAGGTCTCAGAGAAGTTAGGTCTCAGAGAAGTTAGGTCTCAGAGAAGTTAGGTCTCAGAGAAGTTAGCAACAGTTGGTCACAATTGTTTGAGGGCTCTCTGTGGCAGAGAAGTTAGCAACAGTTGGTCACAATTGTTTGAGGGCTCTCTGTGGCAGAGAAGTTAGCAACTCGTCTCTCGTGCCAAAGGTACCAGGTTCGCTCCCTCGTGGAGTCATCTGGATATTTTTCCAGAGATCCCTGATCTCAGTGTAGGTGAGATCAAGTTCTTAGTCCTATCGGAGACGGGCAGGTCCGTGTTCAATTTCACCACTAAAGCACCCTTGGTAGTTCAAAGTCGAGAAGAGCAGGTTGGAAAGCCGCAACCCGAGCAGAATTATTTAGAATAAGATTCGAAATAAAGTTCCTACAAAATATCTTTACCTTCTTCAAAAATTAAATCGGTGTCCCTCGCCGATGCTACGGAGTTAATGTACTGCAGCTGAGATCTTCCCGTGTAAGAAAGAGATCGGAGCACACATGATAGAGATCGGAGCACACATGATTACTCACCGAAGTGCAATGTAAGAAAGAGATCGGAGCACACATAGTTACTCACCGAAGTGCAACGATGACAGTCCTATCAATCAATCTCAGTTTTAGAATTGAAGATTGACGATGTGTTGCCGCGCTCTCATGGGGAGCAAAGGGTGGGGGAGGGGAAGGGGGCTGTCTCTGTGGCTAAGTGGTTAAGCCCTTTGCCGTGTGGGTCGAAGGTCTCTGTGGCTAAGTGGTTAAGCCCTTTGCCGTGTGGGTCGAAGGTCTCTGTGACTAAGTGGTTAAGCCCTTTGCCGTGTGGGTCGAAGGTCTCTGTGGCTAAGTGGTTAAGCCCTTTGCCGTGTGGGTCGAAGGTCTCTGTGACTAAGTGGTTAAGCCCTTTGCCGTGTGGGTCGAAGGTCTCTGTGACTAAGTGGTTAAGCCCTTTGCCGTGTGGGTCGAAGGTCTCTGTGACTAAGTGGTTAAGCCCTTTGCCGTGTGGGTCGAAGGTCTCTGTGACTAAGTGGTTAAGCCCTTTGCCGTGTGGGTCGAAGGTCTCTGTGGCTAAGTGGTTAAGCCCTTTGCCGTGTGGGTCGAAAGTCGTGGGTTCGAATCCGGACCGTGCCGTTCTGTTCACGAGTGCAGTTTTTCCAGAGACCCTAGGATTGTTGCTGGAGCTACGTAGTTCGTGCTTTGTGCAATACTCTCAGCAGGTGGCGTGCCATTTCTGCGGAGAGGGCCCTGAGCCATATAGGGTAAAACCCGGTGCAATGAAGTCAATCCTTCTGCTTTAAAACATGTCGTAAGAGGCGACTGAGGTAGGGGCATAGGGAAGCTACCCTTATAAATAAAAAGCGTCGCAGAAATCGGATGTGCTGGCCTACTTGTAGAAGCATAACTGGTACAACGTACACTCGCTCTTAGACTCAGATCACATACAAATCAAAGAGTGGTTAACAAATGGTCAATATGGAGCTTATGAAGAAGAAGAAACAGAAGTGAAGATAGTTCTCGGACGTTTTATTCAAGTCTTAGAGATGAAGGTAGTTCTCGGACGTTTTATTCAAGTCTTAGAGATGAAGGTAGTTCTCGGACGTTTTATTCAAGTCTTAGAGATGAAGGTAGTTCTCGGACGTTTTATTCAAGTCTTAGAGATGAAGGTAGTTCTCGGACGTTTTATTCAAGTCTTAGAGATGAAGGTAGTTCTCGGACGTTTTATTCAAGTCTTAGAGATGAAGGTAGTTCTCGGACGTTTTATTCAAGTCTTAGAGATGAAGGTAGTTCTCGGACGTTTTATTCAAGTCTTAGAGATGAAGGTAGTTCTCGGACGTTTTATTCAAGTCTTAGAGATGAAGATAGTTCTCGGACGTTTTATTCAAGTCTTAGAGATGAAGGTAGTTCTCGGATGTTTTATTCAAGTCTTAGAGATGAAGGTAGTCCTCGGACGTTTTATTCAAGTCTTAGAGATGAGGATAGTTCTCGGACGTTTTATTCAATTCTTAGAGATGAAGGTAGTTCTCGGACGTTTTATTCAAGTCTTAGAGATGAAGATAGTTCTCGGACGTTTTATTCAAGTCTTAGAGATGAAGGTAGTTCTCGGATGTTTTATTCAAGTCTTAGAGATGAAGGTAGTCCTCGGACGTTTTATTCAAGTCTTAGAGATGAGGATAGTTCTCGGACGTTTTATTCAATTCTTAGAGATGAAGGTAGTTCTCGGACGTTTTATTCAAGTCTTAGAGATGAAGATAGTTCTCGGACGTTTTATTCAAGTCTTAGAGATGAAGGTAGTTCTCGGATGTTTTATTCAAGTCTTAGAGATGAAGGTAGTTCTCGGACGTTTTATTCAAGTCTTAGAGATGAGGATAGTTCTCGGACGTTTTATTCAAGTCTTAGAGATGAAGGTAGTCCTCGGACGTTTTATTCAAGTTTTAGAGATGAAGATAGTTCTCGGACGTTTTATTCAAGTCTTAGAGATGAAGATAGTTCTCGGACGTTTTATTCAAGTCTTAGAGATGAAGGTAGTTCTCGGATGTTTTATTCAAGTCTTAGAGATGAAGGTAGTCCTCGGACGTTTTATTCGAGTCTTAGAGATGAAGGTAGTCCTCGGACGTTTTATTCAAGTCTTAGAGATGAAGGTAGTTCTCGGACGTTTTATTCAAGTCTTAGAGATGAAGGTAGTTCTTGGACGTTTTATTCAAGTCTTAGAGATGAAGATAGTTCTCGGACGTTTTATTCAAGTCTTAGAGATGAAGGTAGTTCTCGGACGTTTTATTCAAGTCTTAGAGATGAAGGTAGTTCTCGGACGTTTTATTCAAGTCTTAGAGATGAGGATAGTTCTCGGACGTTTTATTCAAGTCTTAGAGATGAAGGTAGTTCTCGGACGTTTTATTCAAGTCTTAGAGATGAAGGTAGTCCTCGGACGTTTTATTCAAGTCTTAGAGATGGGGATAGTTCTCGGACGTTTTATTCGTCTTAGAGATGAAGGTAGTTCTCGGACGTTTTATTCAAGTCTTAGAGATGAAGGTAGTTCTCGGACGTTTTATTCAAGTCTTAGAGATGAAGATAGTTCTCGGACGTTTTATTCAAGTCTTAGAGATGAAGGTAGTTCTCGGATGTTTTATTCAAGTCTTAGAGATGAAGGTAGTCCTCGGGCGTTTTATTCAAGTCTTAGAGATGAGGATAGTTCTCGGACGTTTTATTCAAGTCTTAGAGATGAAGGTAGTCCTCGAACTTTTTATTCAAGTTTTAGAGATGAAGATAGTTCTCGGACGTTTTATTCAAGTCTTAGAGATGAAGATAGTTCTCGGACGTTTTATTCCACTCTTAGAGATGAAGGTAGTTCTCGGATGTTTTATTCAAGTCTTAGAGATGAAGGTAGTCCTCGGACGTTTTATTCAAGTCTTAGAGATGAGGATAGTTCTCGGACGTTTTATTCAAGTCTTAGAGATGAAGGTAGTCCTCGGACGTTTTATTCAAGTCTTAGAGATGAAGGTAGTCCTCAGACGTTTTATTCAAGTCTTAGAGATGAAGGTAGTTCTCGGACGTTTTATTCAAGTCTTAGAGATGAAGGTAGTTCTCTGACGTTTTATTCAAGTCTTAGAGATGAAGATAGTTCTCGGACGTTTTATTCAAGTCTTAGAGATGAAGGTAGTTCTCGGATGTTTTATTCAAGTCTTAGAGATGAAGGTAGTTCTCGGACGTTTTATTCAAGTCTTAGAGATGAAGGTAGTCCTCGGACGTTTTATTCAAGTTTTAGAGATGAAGATAGTTCTCGGACGTTTTATTCAAGTCTTAGAGATGAAGATAGTTCTCGGACGTTTTATTCAAGTCTTAGAGATGAAGGTAGTTCTCGGACGTTTTATTCAAGTCTTAGAGATGAAGGTAGTTCTCTGACGTTTTATTCAAGTCTTAGAGATGAAGATAGTTCTCGGACGTTTTATTCAAGTCTTAGAGATGAAGGTAGTTCTCGGACGTTTTATTCAAGTCTTAGAGATGAAGGTAGTTCTCGGATGTTTTATTCAAGTCTTAGAGATGAAGGTAGTTCTCGGACGTTTTATTCAAGTCTTAGAGATGAAGGTAGTCCTCGGACGTTTTATTCAAGTTTTAGAGATGAAGATAGTTCTCGGACGTTTTATTCAAGTCTTAGAGATGAAGGTAGTTCTCGGACGTTTTATTCAAGTCTTAGAGATGAAGGTAGTTCTCGGACGTTTTATTCAAGTCTTAGAGATGAAGGTAGTTCTCGGACGTTTTATTCAAGTCTTAGAGATGAAGGTAGTCCTCGGACGTTTTATTCAAGTCTTAGAGATGAAGGTAGTCCTCCATTGTCTGTCGTAAGTTGTAGAGCGATTAAAATATAATGTTGTTGAATCAATAAGCCACCAACGATGTCAAACTTATGGAAATGGGTACACTAAAGTCAACAACAGGGTTGCTGTATAAACTCAGCAAGTGACAGGCAGCCGTGACGCGTCTCCTCAACCAACGCGTGTGAAACAAGTAAGATAACAGTAGCTGTGAGAGATATTGCCATAAACATGAAATTTTATCAGTTCTTTCAATATGGCTGATATAGAATGTAAACAAAGAAAGCCAAGTACTCTGGTACAGTTCTTTATCAAGCAGCCACATGTAAGGGTATACTGTTGAGGAGATAATACGTTTTATTCATTTGTTTATTTACTCGCCCGTGTTTTTCTGGGCTCGCCAGGGGAGCAAAGAATAGTAACACTGCGACCGAGATCGGATGTGCTGGCCTACTTGTAGGCGCATAACTGGCATTTGATAAATACTGTGAAGTATTGTTTGAATATCGTGTAGGAAAATTCCATCTCTTATTCCTCACGCTTATCTTGTGTTTGTGTTGTTCATGTGAATATTGAATGTTGTGTTGTTCATGTGAATATAGAATGTTGTTCATGTGAATATCGAATGTTGTTCATGTGAATATCGAATGTTGTTCATGTGAATACCGAATGTTGTTCATGTGAATACCGAATGTTGTTCATGTGAATATCGAATGTTGTTCATGTGAATACCGAATGTTGTTCATGTGAATATCGAATGTTGTTCATGTGAATACCGAATGTTGTTCATGTGAATACCGAATGTTGTTCATGTGAATACCGAATGTTGTGTTGTTCATGTGAATACCGAATGTTGTTCATGTGAATACCGAATGTTGTTCATGTGAATACCGAATGTTGTATTGTTCATGTGAATACCGAATGTTGTTCATGTGAATATCGAATGTTGTTCATGTGAATATCGAATGTTGTTCATGTGAATATCGAATGTTGTTCATGTGAATATCGAATGTTGTTCATGTGAATATCGAATGTTGTTCATGTGAATACCGAATGTTGTTCATGTGAATATCGAATGTTGTTCATGTGAATATCGAATGTTGTGTTTTGAAAGACAAAGTCGCCCGCGTGTAGCCGGGGCTCGCAAGGGGAGCAAAGAATAGTAACATGTGACATACAAGGCATACCCAAGAAAAGACGGAGGTAGTGGTCTAAGGAAGTTACCCTAGTAAATAAAAAGCGTCTCATAAATCGGATGTGCTGACCAGGGCCGTGCGGTATATTTTCTCAGCATGATGCAAGTCTTTGAAATTCGGCCCCTTAAATGTTTTTTGTTCAAGATAACCTTCAATTGTGATTTTGATTACACTGCTTATGCCGCCCCTCTTACGGTCCCGCCTGATGCGGCCGTCTCTCTGTATCATAGCACGGCACGGCCCTGGTGCTGGCCTACTTGTATGCGCTTAATTAGCACAACGTACAATCGCTCTTAGGCTCAGATCACAAAGAGTGGTTTAACAAGTGGTCGATATGGAGCGTTGGAAGAAGAAGAAAAAGAAAGATAAGACATCTGATATGAACATATATTTCTGTTCAAGTTTGAGATTGGTTATTGGTTACTAAACTGACGTCATTACACTCCGGGCAGACCCATAGGTGCTCAGTCTCCCCAAAAGATATCGAAGAGTACTGATGGATCCTGTGGCTCGCTGATTAAACACACCTCTCACTCTGCCTCTCAGGCATCAGTTCGACTTGAACAACGGGTAACTCCAAACTGCTGAAGTCGCTTGATCGATTCAACATCGATTTTAGTGTCCTCATCCAACAGAAAGTCTCGAAGAGACCGAAGAATATCCCCCTTATCCATCTTCAACTCCCCAACAATCGATGCTGTTGATGCAAGCCTGTCCGCTGTCTCATTACCGTAAACACCCGCATGCCTAGGACAGTATATCCACGTAAGCCGCTGGAGGTTAGAAACTTCTATAGACGACATCCACTCATACCGAAACCTGCCCTTCTGGATCTTGTGAAGCATCGACTGAGAGTCAGATACAACAACTGCCCCAGTAAATGAAGTCCCAGAAATCCAATGGAGGGCAGCAGTAACGGCCTCAACCTCCATCCTCATACTAGAAGTAGTTGTCCTGTATGCCCCACTTCGCTCTGCAACAACCCTACCATGCGCATTAGCCAAGAAACCCCAGCCGGATTTCTCACCACGTTGAACCGACCCATCGGTATATACAACAACATCATCATCCCTTGCATTATCTTCTATCAGCTGCTTAACTGCGAGATCAGCCTTCAGGTTGCCCTAATCTCTACATTCTCTTCCAAGAGTAAAGATAACGTTGAGATAGTTCATCATGCTACCATCTGTTGGGATCCATTCTTCCCATTTTAAAGTTTGAGATAGTAGATAGAACAAGTTTCTTGTGTACATTCTTTTTCGTCCTTCACTCCCCGAGGGAGGCATACTGTGTCCCTATAAGTTAATTGCATAACCTTTACAGGACTTTGTGAATTAACCCCAGCTTTTTAACGCTGTTTGTGATATTTTAGGCATTATTATGTTCAGTAGTTGCCATTGCTTTCTGAACGGTGATGCCATCGTCCTTTGTAAAAATCACGCGAAACAATTTGCAGCCAAATTGTCCGCAGCGTGATTCGAACTCAGAACGTCGGGGTTACTAGACCGAGTCACTATCCCCTGTGCCACAGACGCCACCTACTGTGTCCCTACAGCGGTGTTACAGCCTACTCTTACAGACTTGTTCCTGCCATGGATTCTTTTATGTGCTCAACTTGAACACAGGGACAACTTTTTATCGTCCATCTCCGATAGGAATAGGAGTTGGATCTCTCCTATATAGAAATCAGAGATCACTGGGAAAATATCCCAATGCTTCCAGCTAGAAACGAACCGAGTACTTGTGTAGCGAGAGGCTGGCACCTTACCGTTCTGTGTTCTGTGTTCTAATGGGGGGTATCTGTAGCGTAGAGGTTAGGTGCTTGCCTTTCATTTCAAGGGTACTCGGTTCGCTTCCTCCTGAAGCCATTGGGATATTTTTCCAGAGGTCTCTGATCTCAGTGTAGGTGAGATCGAGTTCCTAGTCCTATCGGAGATGGACGATAAAACATTGGTCCCATGTTCAAGTTGAGCATGTAAACAAATCATTGACAGTTCAAAAATTGAGAATAGTAGGCTGGAACGTCACTGCCCGGGCTAAATTAGAGAATAGTAGGCTGGAACGTCACTGCCCGGGCTAAATTAGAGAATAGTAGGCTGGAACGTCACTGCCCGGGCTAAATTAGAGAATAGTAGGCTGGAACGTCACTGCCCGGGCTAAATTAGAGAATAGTAGGCTGGAACGTCACTGCCCGGGCTAAATTAATTAGAAAGATTAACAATAAAATTCGTACAAAATATTTCACCATATTCTAAATTACATCTTCGCCGTTGCTACTGAGTTCGTGCACTGCCGTTGAGATCTTCCTTTGTAAGAAAGAGATCGGAGCACACATAATTACTCACCGAAGTGCAATGATGATGGTCCTAAAATCTAATGAAATCTAAACAAAAACAATACCCATGTTTGAGCTAATTATATCTCGTTTGATATTTTTAACAGCAAAATTGTTTTTTGCAGTTATCTACCTTTGATTGAGAAAATGAGCCTCACTGACAAAGTAGCTTTAATTACTGGCGCCGCACAGGGTTTAGGAAGAGCTTTCGCGGAGATTTTGTTAAAGAATGGAGCAAAGGTGAGTCTTATGTAGTCTGCATAAAACGTGAAGAGAAATAACATCAATAATATAAGAAAAAAACCACATTGTAAATATATAGTGTTCTGAATATCAAAACAATGGTAGTGCTGCAATAGATAAGCACTCCTCCTTGGGGAACTCCTTGCTCCAGTGTGGTCTTCATACTTTTGTACCCCTGAACCTGAACTCTTGCTGTTCTGTTCTCTAGGTATCTATCGAGCCAATTGTACATTCTTCCCTTTACGCCGAGGGTGAGCAGTTTTAGCCTTAATCCTTCTTTCCAGACTGTGTCAAATGCCTTCTCCATATCTACCAAGACCGCCAGTGTCTGTTTCTTTTCTTGGAAACCATCCTCGATTTCCTGGACAATGTAGGTTACTTGATCCTCTGTGGATCTGTATCTCCGAAAACCGCCTTGTTGTGCCATAAGCAGCCCTTTGCTTTCCAAGTGCCAGGATAAGCGTTTGTTCACCATGCGCTCCATAAGTTTGCCCGTGCAGCTTAGGAGGCTTATTGGTCTGTAACTCGCTGGGTCGAGTTTGTTTTTGCCTGGTTTTAGGATGGGTACCATGATTGCTTCTTTCCATTCTTGCGGTACTATGCCTGTTCTCCACGACATGTTGAGAACGGACAGTAGAGCGACCTTTGCTCTGTTTCCCAAGTTTTAAGCATCTCATTGGTGATCCCATCTTTTCCGGGCGACTTTCTGGGTTTCAGGTCCCTTAAAGCCTCTTCCAGCTCGTTAATGGTGAATGTGTCCGTTAGGTGACTATCTGCTTTTCTTGGCTCGCCTTGGAGAGCCCGAGCTTTCTCTTGGTGGCATCAACTTTTTCCTTTGCTATGCTTACTCTGCTGACTTCGGCATATTGTTGCATCAGGATGTTTGCTGCTTCCCTACCCGAAGCCATCTTCTTGTCTTGTTCGAGGACTATTGGTGGTCTGCTGGTGTTTTCATCGCTCAGCGCTTTGGCCAGCTTCCACAGTTTATGGCCGTCCCTATCGAGGTTCAGGGATTCGGTTGTTTTGACCCAACTCTGTCTCGCCGCTCGTTTGACCTCTCTTCTGTATTTTGCTGCTGCCGCCTTGTAAACAGTATTTGTCTCCACTGACTGTGCCTGCTCTGCCTCACTCCTTGTCTTCTCAAGGTCTTTTCAAGCTTCTGAACCTCTGCTGTCCAGTATGGCTTGTAATCCTTTCGTGCGCCTCTAGGGATGGTTCCCGTGCCGCTTTCAGGATTGCTTCTGACAGTTCCCTTGCCACGATTCGCACGTTTTTCTTTTCATGCATGTTGATTCGTTCAACATTTGCATCAGTCAGTGCTCCATACTGTTTCCAATTGGCTCTCTTATAGTTCCACGGACGGATCGGCAAATAACGCAATAAGCGATGGCGGAGGAGGAATAGTGCTTAAAATCACAAAGAAAGTCACGGTCAAGAAAGCGATTGCAACTGGCAAATACTCGAATAACTACCGAGCTGAGGCAGAGGCAATCAAAGAGGCGGCCGAAATGATCTTGGAGAGAAGAAACACTACACGCAACAAGGTCGTGATATTCACCGATGCTCTATCGGTCATCACGGCACTCAAATGCGTCGGCAAAACTGAGATGAATGAGCTCAAAACGTCCCTCGCTGAACTAACGAGTTCACTCAAACGCACCGTCATCCAGTGGATACTGTCACACTGCAACATTAAGGGAAACGAAGCGGCCGACAAGCTAGCCAAAGAGGGCGGGCGACTACCCCAGACTGATCTCGAGATCAGCTATGAGGAAGTCAAAACAACCATCGGTTCGCACTATAGAAACAAATGGGCAAAAGACCACCTTCAGTACACAGACAGTGACGGATACTATGGTCTCTCTCGCAGTGAACAAGTTGCCATATTTCGCCTCCGTACCGGCCACAACAAGCTCAGAGCCCACATGTTCCATAAATTTAAAATTGGCACAACTAACCTGTGCCCATGCAATATGGAAGACATGACGGCAGAACACGTCTTGCAAGACTGTCAACGTTTAGCAGGTATAAGAAAAGAGTACTGGCCACAACACACAGAGCTTCCCGAAAAGCTGTACGGAGGAACGGAGTCCCTAAAAACAACAGTAAAATTCATGATAGAAGTTGGTCCATCAGGCTAGGCCGGAACGCAAAGGAAGGAAGATACCATAACACTGTGGTATACCAGGAAACGAGAGACCAGACATAGACAACTCTAGATAACTAGACCAGACAACTGATGGGGAAACACTTGACCTAGATCCGAGCGATGGTCTGGAATCTATATATGTTTGATAGAAAACTGCAAGCTTTTATTTTGCATTTTTACTCAATTCTATGATTCTATGGTTGTCTATTGGTGAGAATTATTCATAATATTGATATTCCTTATTGTTAAACTGAACTTGTTACATAATTTAACTTCGATTTAGCATTTTGTGTTGATTTAAAAATTAATTCGTCTATATACAACAATACTGGAATGCGGGGTCACGTGGTGTAGTTGTGGTCTGATTTCTCATAATTCTTACCTGAGTCCGAAGGCCCATAAGTTTATAGTTGGCCCTGATGCAACACAGGAACAAAATAACCAAATATTCACTTGCCCTGAAATGAAAACACTAATCAATGCCATTAGAAAAGAAGACCAGTACAGAGATAATGACCACTATCTAGATAGAGCAAGACATGTGATGTTGTTTCAACTCAGAACTGGATTAAATAGACTGAACAGACACCTACACTAAGACTGGCTCCATCACACACGTGTGCATGTGAACAGACAGCCGAACACATCCTGCAAGATTGTCACCTGATGAATTAACTGCGAAAAAGAACACTAGCCAACAGAGACAATCATTCACACAAAGTTGTTTGGAAGCTTTGATGAACTAACAAACACAACAACATACATCCAGAGAACGAGGCTCATTGTGTAGACATTGAATATCAGCGAACCAGAAGAAGAAGGATATATTTATTTAAGTTTACCACCCGTCTTCTAGTGAGACTACCCGTCTTCTAGTGAGACTGCCCATCTTTTAGTGAGACTACCCGTCTTCTAGTAGACTACCCGTCTTTTAGTGAGACTATCCATCTTCTAGTGACACTACCCGTCTTCTAGTGAACATACCCGCCTTCTAATGAGACTACCCGTTTTCTAGTGAGACTACCCGTCTTCTAGTGAGACTACCGTCTTCTGTGGACTACCGTCTTCTAGTGAGACTACTGTCCTATGGGCTACCGTCTTCTAGTGAGACTACCCGTCTTCTAGTGAGACTACCCGTCTTCTAGTGAGACTACCCGTCTTCTAGTGAGACTACCCGTCTTCTAGTGAGACTACCCGTCTTCTAGTGAGACTACCCGTCTTCTAGTGAGACTACCCGTCTTCTAGTGAGACTACCCGTCTTCTAGTGAGACTACCCGTCTTCTAGTGAGACTACCCGTCTTCTAGTGAGACTACCCGTCTTCTAGTGAGACTACCCGTCTTCTAGTGAGACTACCCGTCTTCTAGTGAGATTTCCGTGTATAATTTTTTTCGGATAGTAGCGGCTCTAATACGATCTAAGGAGACCCTGAAACGAACTTTGCTGAGAGAGGCAAGAAATATAGGTCTCAGTTCCATGGAGATTGAGCGAGTTGCCCAGGATAGAGCGGTATGGAGAAATTACTTGCAGGCCCTACGTAACGTATAACGGTACGAGATGAATGATTAATTAACGGCTCTAATATCAATCCATTTTCAGTTGTGTACATGAGAAACACTTGGGAAGTAAAATTGGCTGACGTGATGTTAACCAAATTGGCCCCACGTGCCGTAGGTCAAAGATAAATACAGACATAACACCGTATTCATCAATTTACCCCATGCTATGAAAACCAATTGCTTGACTGTTATTTTACTTATAATTTGTATATATTCCATTATTTATAAGTTAATGAGAAAGAAAGTGTTTAATAAAGGGGGTTTCAAAGTCAAAGGTTTGACTTCATTGCACCGGGTTTTACCCCATATGGCTCGGTCCTCTCCGCAGAAATGGCACGCCACCTGCCGAGAGTATTACACAAAGCACGAACTCAATAGCTCCAGCAACAATCCTAGGGGTCTCTGGAAAAAGCTGCACTTGTGAACAGAATGGCGAGGTCCGGACTCGAACCCACGACCTTCGACTCACAAGGCAAAAGGCTTAACCACTTAGCCACGCCCGTCTGCCCAGCGTGTTCGTAGCGCGTTGGACTACGGGTGACTATCCCTCTGTGTGTGCGGGTTCAATTCCACGGGATGGCAGAAAAAGCCACAGATTCCCTAGATTTACGGTGTTCGTGGCACCGAACCGAAGGGTTACGATGTCCATGGCACCGAGCCGAAGAGTTGAAAAGCTCAAGTGCTTCTGGATCGGAAAAAAAACCAGTCACAGAGACCCCTAGAAGTAAAATTGGCCGACGTGATGTTAACCAAATCAGCCCCGCGTTCCGTAGGTCAAAGATAAATACAGGTGTAACACAGTATTCGTCAATTTACCCCATGCTATGAAAACCAATTGCTTTACTGCTATTTTATTTATAATTTGTATATATACCATTATTTATAAGTTAATGAGAAAGAAAGTGTGTTGGAGAGGGGGTTTAGAGAGATATGAAGTGGGGATCTCACTTCATTCTTTTACTTCTTTCATAAACTACAATCGCGACTTCATCTCTCATCATCTCCATGGTTTCCACCTCTGTTTGTATTTGGCATGCACCAGGTGCTACTGACCTCGTTGATTCACTAATTGAGTGACAGGAATGTTTTCTGTTTCCTGTCTAGAGATTCATGGTCTGTATTCTAAGACGCTGTTCAAAATGCCTTGTTATATTCCACAACTTAGCGGATGTAACCAAAATATAATCCCTACATGTCTCATAGTATCTTTTTTGCTAATCCCCATATTGTATCAACCAGGCATTTCAACAACGTTAATCTTCTGAATGCTTTGATCTTTACATTCTCTATAAGCTTCGTGAGATTAAGCTGCGTATCGTGTTACTCTTGGAAATATAATGTTTTCTTTTACCTGTTGCTGTTTGCCTAGTTACAGGATGAATGTTCTTTTACCTGTTGCTGTTTGCCTAGTTACAGGATCATTGTTCTTTTACCTGTTGCTGTTTGACTAGTTACAGGATCATTGTTATTTTACCTGTTGCTATTTGCCTAGTTACAGGATAATTGTTCTTTACCTGTTGCTATTTGCCTAGTTACAGGATAATTGTTCTTTACCTGTTGCTATTTGCCTAGTTACAGGATAATTGTTCTTTACCTGTTGCTATTTGCCTAGTTACAGGATAATTGTTCTTTTACCTGTTGCTATTTGCCTAGTTACAGGATAATTATTCTTTTACCTGTTGCTATTTGCCTAGTTACAGGATAATTATTCTTTTACCTGTTGCTGTTTGCCTAGTTACAGGATAATTATTCTTTTACCTGTTGCTGTTTGCCTAGTTACAGGATAATTATTCTTTTACCTGTTGCTATTTGCCTAGTTACAGGATAATTATTCTTTTACCTGTTGCTGTTTGCCTAGTTACAGGATGATTTTATTTGTTGACTTTATATTATTTCTTTCTTTTCTCTCTCTAACCTTGCTTTGTCTGACATCGTTCTTCTCTCTCTCTCTAATCTTGCTTTGTCTGACATCGTTCTTCTTTCTCTCTCTCTAATCTTGCTTTGTCTGACATCGTTCTTCTCTCTCTCTCTCTAATCTTGCTTTGTCTGACATCGTTCTTCTCTCTCTCTCTCTAACCTTGCTTTGTCTGACGTCGTTCTTCTCTCTCTCTCTCTCTAATCTTGCTTTGTCTGACACCGTTCTTCTCTCTCTCTCTCTCTCTAATCTTGCTTTGTCTGACATCGTTCTTCTCTCTCTCTCTCTAATCTTGCTTTGTCTGACATCGTTCTTCTCTCTCTCTCTCTAACCTTGCTTTGTCTGACATCGTTCTTCTCTCTCTCTCTCTTGTTTGTCTGACATCGTTTCTCTCTCTCTCTAACCTTGTTTGTCTGACATCGTTCTTCTCTCTCTCTCTCTCTAACCTTGCTTTGTCTGACATCGTTCTTCTCTCTCTCTCTCTAACCTTGCTTTGTCTGACATCGTTCTTCTCTCTCTCTCTAATCTTGTTTTGTCTGACATTGTTCTTCTCTCTCTCTCTCTCTAATCTTGCTTTGTCTGACATCGTCAGGAGAAAAAGGGATTTCTTCTTCTTTGATTGCTCGACAGACATTCGCCGGTGCTACTAAGTTCGCGCACTGCTGCTGAGATCGTCATGTGTTAGAAAGAGATCGGAGATGGTTACTCATCGACGTGCAATGAAGATGGTTCTATCAGTGGCGGCTCCTTCATGTGTTAGAAAGAGATCGGAGATGGTTACTCATCGACGTGCAATGAAGATGGTTCTATCAGTGGCGGCTCCTTCATGTGTTAGAAAGAGATCGGAGATGGTTACTCATCGACGTGCAATGAAGATGGTCCTATCAGTGGCGGCTCCTTCATGTGTTAGAAAGAGATCGGAGATGGTTACTCATCGACGTGCAATGAAGATGGTCCTATCAGTGGCGGCTCGTGGTGGTCATTTTTCTTGGTGGGGCCAGACTCAAATTTTCGGAAAAATCATGTTTTTTTAGCATTTACTATTCCGGGAAGTTATTCCCCCTATAAATTATTGGTCGGGCCGGGCCCCACTGGCCCTTAATGACGAGCCGCCTCTGGATCCTATCATTCAAATCAACAATTTCTCATGTATTTTCATATCATGTTTACAAACGATCTTTACTCTTTTTCTTACTTTGATCGTAAACTTATTGTGAGTCAAAGATGATGGCTATCCTGTGTTTGTTCTGCAAGCCATCATTTATTTTTGGAGTCAGACACAACAGTTGGTCTTCTGTTCAGATATCGGATCTGAACCTTTTCTATTCATGACATATGGCGTTAAAGATCTCAAGAAACCATTAGTGGTATACTTTTACCCTTTGTTTACCGCGGCTAATTTCACCGGCCATAATTTTAGGGAGATCGGCCTATAGCATATTAAGTCACTCGGATGTTTTCTATAGCTCACGTTGAAGACAACATGAGAATTCCACCACAGTTTTGGGAGTTTCCATTTCCTTTACGTCATGTTTATTTGCTTGAAACCTGAATGTCAGATATTTTCGGAATTGTACATTTTCCCCCACATTCTATATTTTATTAAAGAAATGTGTAAATACCAAGAAATGACTTCATTGCACCGGGTTTACCCATATGGCTTCGTCCCCCTCCGCATAAATAACACGCCAGCTTCCGAAAGCATTACACAAAGCACTACCTTCGTAGCTTCAGCAATAATCCTAGGGATCTCTAGAAAAAAAAACACGTTTGAGGAACGATACATTGCTACCAACATTCATGCGGAAACAGCACTTGATGATGGTGATAATAAAAGCCACGAATCTCCACGAGCGAACACACCCTTAAATCTGCTGTTGTTTAAAGTAACACAAATCTTACACACTACAAACACATGGTCATAAAAATAAGAAGATAACACGTCACTAGAATATATAAACTAGGTTTATGTACACAAGCACTCAGACCAGAGCACACATACACAATCTGTGCTTCATATATTTTATATTCATTACTTGAGTGCTTTTCTCAGCATGTCTGCCATTTTCATCTCTTGTTCGTAGACTAGCGAGTTCTTGTCTCTCTAGGAACAGTGATTTGCATGACAGTAAAAGAAAAACCGCTTGTTTGAGTGTAAAGTTTTTCTTACCAGTTTCAAGTTAGCTGTTTCCTGCAATATATCATAATTTGGTTGATGTCACGATACAGAAAGGCAAGATACAGAAAAACGAGGCTATGATGATAAATGCATTTTTCTTTTTATATTCTCAGCAAAATGTCAGGGAAAAGTTCAAGAATGAACTATTTATTTTGCAATAGTAGCTACTGCTGCTGCTGATATTACTACTACTGCTGCTCCTATTACTACTGCTCTGCCTTACTACACTACTACTACTGCTACTACTACTACTACTGCTACTACTACTACTACTGGTGCTACTGTTAGTGCTGCTACTACTAATGCTACTGCTACTACTACTAATGCTACTACTACTACTGCTGCTAATAATGCTGCTGCTACTACTGCTGATACTACTGCTGCTACTATTGCTGCCATTGCTACTACTACTGCTACTTCTACTACTTCTAGTGCTAATATTACTACCTATACTGCTACTACTGTTACTTCTACTGCTTCGAATGCTACTACTGCTACTATTACTACTACTACTGCTACTACCTCTACTCATACTACTGCTACTTCTACTATTTCTAATGCTACTACTGCTACTACTACTACTGCTGGTACTACTGCTACTGCTATCGGTTGTTGCAACTCTCATGTTCTACGTTCTGATTTTCTTTAGCCATATTTAAAGCTTTCCGTAGTCAGGTGAACACACGCTCTTTTGTCATACTAACACACCGATCTACACATGTGTAGTTTATTTATACTAACACGCAGACATCGACGCGTGTCGTTTTCCTACATCGACAATCATAATTAAAGAGATGTGATACAAATATTAATTTGTCTGTTGTTTCCTAGGTGGCGTTGACAGATATCAACACAGACAATGGAACACAGACATTGTCAGAGTTGAAGAAGACATACGGAGAAGACAAAGTCATTTTTGTGCAGTGTGATGTCACTAGTAAAACACAGATGGAAGGTATATCTATCTACCTGTCTACCTGTCTACCTGTCTACCTGTCTACATGTTTACCTGTTTACCTGTCTACATGTTTACATGTCTACCTGTCTACCTGTCTACCTGTCTACCTGTCTACATGTCTACATGTCTACCTGTTTACATGTCTACCTGTCTACATGTCTACCTGTCTACATGTCTACCTGTTTACATGTCTACCTGTCTACATGTCTACCTGTCTACATGTCTACCTGTCTACCTGTCTACATGTCTACATGTCTACATGTCTACATGTCTACCTGTTTACATGTCTACCTGTCTACATGTCTACCTGTTTATATGTCTACCTGTCTACATGTCTACCTGTCTACATGTTTACATGTCTACCTGTCTACATGTCTACCTGTTTACATGTCTACATGTCTACCTGTCTACATGTCTACCTGCCTACATGTTTACCTGTCAACCTGTCTACCTGTTTACATGTCTACCTGTCTGCATGTTTACATGTCTACCTGTCTGCATGTCTGTTGTCATGCGTGTATCGTTACCTCTGATGCATTCAGTGTACTGCTAAGGACAAGCTGTTGACGGTATGCCTATAATAATAATAATAATTCCTCTCGTACCATTATACGTTATATAGGGCCTGCAAGTAATTTCTCCATACCGCTCTAGGCAACTCGTAGGCAACTCGCTCAATCTCCTCCATGGAACTGAGACCGATATGTCTTGCCTCTCTCAGCAAAGTTCGTTTCAGGGTCTCCTTAGGTCGACCTCTCTTTCTTGAACCCTTTGCATCCCACTTCAATGCCTGCTTTGATATTCTTTGATCATTTCTCCTCAAGGTGTGCCAACATATCTCCATCTTCTCTTATAACAGTTGTCACTAGTGGTTGACCAGACATGTCTTTGATTTCATCACTTCTCCTGAATTCGTTCCATTTTATATTCATTATTTTTCGCAGACATCTATTTTCAAATGCATTCAACTTGCTTTCTATATCTTTAGTCATTTTCAACTCTCGCTGGCATATGTTAGGATTGATACAACATTGGAATTGAAAATTCATAATTTCTATTCGTAAATTCGTATGTCTATTGCCAGAGTTGTAAATTAACTTGTACTTCTACTGTGTAGTCAAGGTGGCGGACAAGACGATATTGATCCCAAAAATTCATGCACGAAAGAGTTATGGACTGTTCTCAGTTCAGTTATCAGTTATATGAAGACTATCATCGTAGCACTCTGGTCATGTTCATATGTGCTACAATCTCCCCTACAACAACTCCAGCAGCGTCCAGCGGTCCAACAGTCCTGTTCGATGTTCATAGTTGCTCCAATCTCCTCTACAACAAATCTAGCAGCGTCCAGCGGTCCAACAGTCCTGTTCGATGTTAACTAATCAATCCTTTTGCATAATTGGTACGTCGTTCCAACCACGTGGTTACCGGGCCCAAATTTGGGGTGTAAAGAATATAACCACTGTTACCTGCCACGCATGTCGTAAGAGGCGACTAAGGAGGTTTGGCTGAAATCGGATGCACATGTACTAAACGTGTAGAAGTCTATCTGTTTAGGCTCCTACCAAACCAATGTGTAACGTATACACGTTCTTGGCAAAGATCAAACATATCACAAAGAGTGATTAAAATTGGTCGTAAAGAACGAACGCAAAGAAGAAGGAGAAGAGGTACGACGTTCTTTTCGGGCTATACCAATATCGACACCTATCTCTCTCAATCTGATCAGCGACTGGGATTCACAACCCTGAAACTCCTCTGTTCGAAAAGACACTCTCAATGCGTTAAGAATATCATTTCGGTCCATTGCAGCTCTCTCTGATATTGTAGCCATGCCAACCAATCTATCAGTTAGTTCATTACCCTTGACTCATGCGTGCTCAGGGACAAAAAACGAAGGTGATTTTTCTTATCCCTGTCGGTTCTATTTGTTAGTTATTACAATTTTCAATTGGAAAGGAAACATCAGGAGTCAGACTGGCAAAAGTCAGGCTTGAAGTGGTTGCCAAATAAATGATTCCAAAATGTGTTTTATTCTTATTGGCTCTATAGATACTTTTAAGACTGTTACCAACAAATTTGGATGTCTGGATATAATGATTAACAATGCTGGGATTGGGCTTGAGATGAATGACCTTTGGGAGAAGACAATCGACATCAATATTGTAAGTTGTTCTAGCTACACGTACTAGTTGCTTGTGTATCTTGTTCTAGTTACACGTACTAGTTGTTTGTGTATCTTGTTCTAGTTACACGTACTAGTTGCTTGTGTATCTTGTTCTAGTTACACGTACTAGTTGCTTGTGTATCTTGTTCTAGTTACACGTACTAGTTGCTTGTGTATCTTGTTCTAGCTACACGTACTAGTTGCTTGTGTATCTTGTTCTAGTTACACGTACTAGTTGCTTGTGTATCTTGTTCTAGTTACACGTACTAGTTGCTTGTGTATCTTGTTCTAGTTACACGTACTAGTTGTTTGTGTATCTTGTTCTAGTTACACGTACTAGTTGTTTGTGTATCTTGTTCTAGTTACACGTACTAGTTGCTTGTGTATCTTGTTCTAGCTACACGTACTAGTTGCTTGTGTATCTTGTTCTAGTTACGTACTAGTTGCTTGTGTATCTTGTTCTAGTTACACGTACTAGTTGCTTGTGTATCTTGTTCTAGTTACACGTACTAGTTGTTTGTGTATCTTGTTCTAGTTACACGTACTAGTTGTTTGTGTATCTTGTTCTAGTTACACGTACTAGTTGTTTGTGTATCTTGTTCTAGTTACACGTACTAGTTGCTTGTGTATCTTGTTCTAGTTACACGTACTAGTTGTTGTGTATCTTGTTCTAGTTAACTGTACTAGTTGTTTGTGTATCTTGTTCTAGTTACACTTACTAGTTGCTTGTGTATCTTGTTCTAGTTACACATACTAGTTGCTTGTGTATCTTGTTCTAGTTACACATACTAGTTGCTTGTGTATCTTGTTCTAGCTACACGTACTAGTTGCTTGTGTATCTTGTTCTAGTTACACGTACTAGTTGCTTGTGTATCTTGTTCTAGTTACACGTACTAGTTGCTTGTGTATCTTGTTCTAGTTACACGTACTAGTTGCTTGTGTATCTTGTTCTAGTTACGTACTAGTTGCTTGTGTATCTTGTTCTAGTTACACGTACTAGTTGCTTGTGTATCTTGTTCTAGTTACACGTACTAGTTGCTTGTGTATCTTGTTCTAGTTACACGTACTAGTTGCTTGTGTATCTTGTTCTAGTTACACGTACTAGTTGCTTGTGTATCTTGTTCTAGTTACACGTACTAGTTGCTTGTGTATCTTGTTCTAGTTACACGTACTAGTTGCTTGTGTATCTTGTTCTAGTTACACGTACTAGTTGCTTGTGTATCTTGTTCTAGTTACACGTACTAGTTGCTTGTGTATCTTGTTCTAGTTACGTACTAGTTGCTTGTGTATCTTGTTCTAGTTACACGTACTAGTTGCTTGTGTATCTGTAGTGTCTAGTTAGAACGTACTAGTTGCTGTGTATCTTGTTCAGCTAAGTACTAGTTTCATGTATTGAGAGGGAGTAGAAATGAAGAGTAGAGAGAGAGTGAGAGAGTGAAGGTTGAGAGATGTGAGAGTTAGTGAGAGGTGAGAGAGTGAGAGAGTGAGAGTGAGAGAGTGAGAGAGTGAGAGAGTGAGAGAGTGAGAGAAAGGGAACAAGACATATGGGAGGGATACAGACACAGAATATTTCCAAACTTTCCACCTTCTATAAAACTTGTCTGCAAATGATCTTACGCATACACTGGGCAAGAACTATTTCGAACCAAGAACCGCTTACACAGTGTCAACAAGAGAATATGAACATCATCATATAAAAGAGATGATGTGCATGGATTGGATATGTGATCCGCATGGGGACTAACTCTGTCACGAAAACTGCACTGAGATGGACACTAGAGTGTAAACGAGAATCGGGAATACCCAAAATGACCTGGAGGAGAACAGTAGAACAGAAACTGAAAAAAACGAATCATAGCTGAAACACAATAAAGAGGATGGGCAAGAAAAGAAAGTATGGTATGCATTTAATTATGCCCTAAGTGCTAATGGCGTAAAGGGTTTTAAATACTAGACAGAGACAGAGACATTTGGCAACAAAGCAAATCAAATGATAGGGCAAATGGCGCCAATTTTAAGATGCAAACACGTCACCATGAACACAAAAAGAGCAATGTTCAACACAATCTTTCTCCCCACATTATGTTACCAGTGCCAAACCTGGACGCTGACAACAAACGATAGAAGAAAACTAGTCACAACAGAGATGAAGTGTCTACGCAGAATGATGGGTGTAACAAGAAGAGACCGGTTGAGAAATGAAGACATCAGGAAAAAGTGGGTACAACATCAGTACTAGACTTCATCATGAAACAACAAATTAAATGGTTCGGTCACATAAGCAGATTACCATCAGACAGTGCTTGCGAAAACCGAGAGGGAATATAACAAGAAGGGTCCTTGCCTGGAACCCGCAGGGACAGCGAAAGAAGGGGAGGCCGAGAAATACATGGAGACGAGATTTGGAGGCGGAGATCAACAATATAAAGAAGAGCTGGAGGAGCTGCAGGAGATAGCTAGAGATAGGAAGACTTGGCATGAGTTGGTTGAGGGCCTATGCCCCAACCCGGGTAAAAAGGCAAAAGAGAGAGAGAGAGAGATCAGACAATGCACACAAAGAGCAATGCTGCTCGATACAATGGGTACAAAGCAAAAGGCCGGCCACGCAAAAGATGGACCTCAGAGATAACAGAGGCGACGAAAGAGACTATCTACGAAGAAGCGCATACTAGGGCCCGTTTTAGAAATCTCTTCCTGATCTGACGCTGTGAGGCATACAGGATTCGAGAAAAAGAAAGAGACAGAGAGAGAGAGAGAACACATCAAGGGCAGAGACATCATGTTAGAGAGAGGGGGAGGAAGAGGAACAATGCAGAAAGAAGTGTTTTAGAATGATAAAGAAATAAATATTATAGAGAGAATTGCATTTTGACGCACAACGTGCCAGCCTTGGAGTACCAAGAGAAAGAAGGCAACGGACGGAGCACGTAGGCGAGATGTTGGTGCTGCTTTCTAAGACGCCATAAGATGCATCGGCCATTGACTGCTTTGTTGGTCTGTGTGAAAGAAAAATCGAATATGAGAGCAGAGCGAAGGATAGGGGAGGAAGAGAGAGAGAGAGAAACTGGAGGTAGAAAAAAGTAGAGAGAGAGAAAGAAATAAAGAAAGAGAGAGGGAGAGAAATAGTAAGCAGAGTAAAATATGTGAAGCGGGATGATACATCATCAGGTGCCGTCTCCACATCGAAGATTGGTTGCAATGAATCTCCAGCATCCTCTGTCTTTCGCCTTGGTGTTGCACACTGCCAGACTGTAACCTGTTCATTTCTCAAAGTTTCCCTCCCACTTATCTCTCGGTCTTGCTCTTCCACCCTCAACTTTCCCCTCTAGTAAATGTTTTATCATGGTGTCATGTCTTTTTATGTGCCCAAAATACTTTACTTGTCTGAATTTTACTTCTCTTAATAATTGTTTCTTCATGCCTAGTTTTCCTAAAACTTGGTTATTTATCTGTTTTTCTGTCCATGAAACTCTGCCTATTCTTCTATATATATCCACATCTCAAATGCATCAATTCTATCTTCTAACTGCTTGTTCATTGTGCTTGTGCTTGTATATATATTAATATATCAATCGAGATTGAGAGAAGAGTGACAAAAATATAGAGAGGAGGGTTGATAAAGATAGAGAGAGGAAGGGATGGAATATACATTGACTAACTTAGACATATAGATGTAGCTGGTTGAGACACCATAATGATGATGATAATGATGTTGCGACTACCACAGAAAGGCACTGTGAGAGGTACCATGCTAGCCATCGAGAGCATGAGGCGGGACAAGAAAGGACATGGAGGAGTTATAGTCAACGTCTCTTCTATGGCAGGTAAGTTGTTCAGTAAGAAATGTATGGCAGGTAAGTTGTTCCGTAAGAAATCTCATCATTACTAACATCATCATCGTTATTGTTAAAGTCGTCGTCATCCTCATAATCATCATCACAACAACAATCATCTATATCATTATCATCATTATCATCGTCAGCATTATAGTCATGTGTCATACTTGCTGGCGTAGGCGATAACGAAACTCTACAAACATATGTCATGATTACTGATTATCAAATCTGATGGTGTTGTGTTGCCGTGCCATAAAGGTATGTTGTACAGTATTCCCTCTCTATCTCTCACTTCTTCTGCTTCATTACTCATTACTTCTGCTGATGTTAAACATATGTTGCAAACCTCATTATGACAAGCACAAGAGAACAATAATTGTCTTTGTTTGATGTTGATAATGAGCCATGTCTACCTGCTAATCTCTCAACGAGAAAAACAAAGATAAGAACATTAAAAGCATGCATATTACCAGTCACATCCTTCTTCTTTCTTATCTATTATCCTGTATTGCCTCACAGAGTCGGGATAAAAAGATATTTCTAGAATAGGATCCTGTTTTGCTATTTATTTGTCATAAATAGTATTTTTCACTACTTATGTTAATTCTTAAGAACACTGATGTCCTGAAAGAACTAAATGTTAAAGAGAATTGGCTGATAAACAACATACTATACAGAAAAATTACATACTTTGGTCACATCAAGCGTCACGATGGCCTGGAAAGAACAATACTAGAGGGCAGGGTCCCAGGACGCAGAGGCAGACCAAGAAGAAGATGGTTACAATATATTAAAGAAACCATGAATATGACTATCGACGAAGTGGGTGAACTGGCTAGAGACAGAGTGAATTTCAGATGTGTTGCAAATAGAGCAACGTCCTATAAAGGATACGCACCTTGATGATGATGATGTTACTTCTAAGGTTCATCTTTTGCATGGACAATCTTTTTCTTTGTATTCACTGTATCGTAGTAGCATTGCTCTTTGAGGTACACTGTCTGTTGTATTCACTGTATCGTAGTAGCATTGCTTTTTGAGGTACACTGTCTGTTGTATTCACTGTATCGTAGTAGCATTGCTTTTTGAGGTACACTGTCTGTTGTATTCACTGTATCGTAGTAGCATTGCTCTTTGAGGTACACTGTCTGTTGTATTCACTGTATCGTAGTAGCATTGCTCTTTGAGGTACACTGTCTGTTGTATTCACTGTATCGTAGTAGCATTGCTTTTTGAGGTACACTGTCTGTTGTATTCACTGTATCGTAGTAGCATTGCTCTTTGAGGTACACTGTCTGTTGTATTCACTGTATCGTAGTAGCATTGCTCTTTGAGGTACACTGTCTGTTGTATTCACTGTATCGTAGTAGCATTGCTCTTTGAGGTACACTGTCTGTTGTATTCACTGTATCGTAGTAGCATTGCTCTTTGAGGTACACTGTCTGTTGTATTCACTGTATCGTAGTAGCATTGCTCTTTGAGGTACACTGTCTGTTGTATTCACTGTATCGTAGTAGCATTGCTCTTTGAGGTACACTGTCTGTTGTATTCACTGATCGTAGAGCATTGTTTTGAGGTATACTGTCGTTGTATCACTGTATCTGTGCATTGTCTTAGGTAACTGTCTGTTGTATTCACTGTATCGTAGTAGATGTTTGGAGGTACACTGTCTGTTGATCACTATATCGAGTAGCATTGCTCTTTGAGGTAACGTCTGTTGTATTCACTTTTAATCGTGTACATTCTCTTTGAGGACACTGTCGTTGTATTCACTGTACGTAGTACATGCTTTTAGTACACTGTCTGTGTATTCACTGTATCGTGAGCATTGCTCTTTGAGTACACTGTCTGTTGTATTCATGTATCGTAGAGCATTGCTCTTGAGGTAACTGTCGTTGTATTCACTATATCGTAGTAGCATTGTCTTGGTGTACACTGTCTGTTGTATTCACTGTATGTGTAGCATTGCTCTTGAGTCACTGTCTGTTGTATTACTGTATCGTAGTAGCATTGCTCTTGAGTTATACTGTTGTTTATTCATTATCTGTAGCATTGCTCTTTGAGGACATGTCTGTTGTATTACTGTATCGATAGCATTGCTCTTTGGTCACTGTCTGTTGTAATTCATATATCGTAGTAGCATTGCTCTTGATACACTGTCATGTATGCTATTACGTAGTACATTGCTCTTTGAGTACCTATCTGTCTGTATTCACTGTATCGAGTAGCATTGCTCTTTGGGGACACTGTTGTGTATTCACTGTATCGTTAGCTATTGCTCTTTGAGGTACACTGTCTGTTGTATTCACTGTATCGTATAGCATTGCTCTTGAGGTACACTGTCTGTTGTATTCACTATATCGTAGTAGCATTGCTCTTGAGTACACTGTCTGTTGTATTCACTGTATCGTAGTAGCATTGCTCTTTGAGGTACATCGTCTGTTGTATTCACTGTATCGAGTAGCATTGTCTTGAGGTACACTGTCTGTTGTATTCACTGTATCGTAGAGCATTGCTCTTTGAAGTACACTGTCTGTTGATTCACTGTATCTAGAGATGCCTTTGAGTACACTGCTTGATTCACTGTATCGTAGTAGCATTGCTCTTTGAGGTACACTGTCTGTTGATTCACTGTATCGTAGTAGCATTGCTTTGAGGTATACTGTGTTGTATTCACTGTATCGTATGCTTGCTTCTGAGGTCACTGTCTGTTGTATTCACTGTATCGTAGTAGCATTGCTCTTTGGGTAACTGTCTGTTGTATTCACTGTATCGTAGTAGCATTGCTCTTTGAGGTACACTGTCTGTTGTATTCACTATATCGTAGTAGCATTGCTCTTTGAGGTACACTGTCTGTTGTATTCACTGTATCGTAGTAGCATTGCTCTTTGAGGTATACTGTGTGTTGTATTCACTGTATCGTAGTAGCATTGCTCTTTGAGGTACACTGTCTGTTGGTAATTTGCTTATGTGACCGATCCATTTAATTTGTTGTTTCTTGATGAAGTTTAGTATTGATGTTGTGCCCACCATTTTCCTGATGTCCTCATTTCTAAACCATTCTCTTCTTTATACTGTTAGCATTCTGCGTAGATACTTCATCTCTGTTGTGACTAGTTTTCTTCTATCATTTAATGTCAGCGTCCATGTTTGGCACTGATAGCATAATGTTGGGAGACATTTTATTTTGTACAATGCTATTTTAATGTTCATTTTCCCATGTTTGCATTCAAAATTGGTGACATTGTCCTATGATATCTTCTTCTTCTTCTGCTTCTCACTAGATTGGGATTTCGGATTCTCTAATAAAGGCAACCGTCTGCCTCAGATTATCAACCACGCCATACAGTTTGTCTTGGATGTGTGTAAGTGGGCCCCTCTTTCTTCTCAAGTTTGCATACTGGGGGCAGTTCTGTAGGATATAATTCCTATGATTTCTGCTTCCCCGTTTGAGCCGACTTCTTCCGCAGTAAGTTTTGGCCACCCTCGTGATGGAAGGTCTGACATTCTTACTGCGTGGCTAAATCTCCGAGGCAGATTGGCGACCGTAGAATCAGTTATCCCATTCCTCATTGCGAGGGTCGTTGCACCATGTTATGCGCCTTACGGACTGGTGCATCCGTTTTCTGCAAGCATTTGTTTTGGGTTAGCAATCCCTAGCGGACACGTGCATCCGATTTCAGCCAAACCTCTTTGGTCGCCTATTACGACATGCGTGGCAGGTAACAGTGGTTCTACTCTTGACACCACAAATCTGGGCCCTGGTAGCCACTCGGACGGCCCTATGATTTGATTTATTGCATCTCTGTTGGATTTGATTTATTGCATCTCTGTTGGATTTGATTTATTGCATCTCTGTTGGATTTGATTTATTGCATCTCTGTTGGATTTGATTTATTGCATCTCTGTTGGATTTTGTTTCTTATTCTTACGTTTGCTGAAAATATGCTCCCTAGGTATGTACCGTCTTCAAATTTAGTAACAGAGTATGAGTGTGAAGCATGGGCATTTAACAAGGCAATGGAAAAACATATATAATAATAATAATAATAATAAAGTCTATAACCCGCCAGGGTCGTAGGGTGTCACTGGGTAGATATCAGCAAAAAAAGCAAGCATGAGTCTCTGTCTTCAACTCCTCGAGCGAGTGTGGAGAAACTCTGCCCTGTCCAGCTCTTGATGTTGTCAAACGAGGATTTTCTCTGCCCTCCTTTCTTTCTTCCACCCTCAACTCTTCCTTGCAGGATAGTCTTAGAGAGTGAGCTATGTCTCATCACATGCCCTAAACATATATGTGATTTTGAATATAAGTGTTACAGAAGAATCCTCCGTATATCATGGACAGAGAAGACAACAAATAGATCTATCAAGAAAGAACTCAAAATCAAAGAAAATTGGCTGATGCTATAAATAAGAAAGAAAAAATTGAAGTATTTTGGACATATAAAAAGATACAAAATGTTGGAGAAATTCATCATGGAAGGATGTATCCCGGCAAAGAGGAGAAGATGAAGACAACGGAGAAGATCGTTTCAGGATTTGACTGATGATTTGAGCATGACGGATGTATAGGCGGAACATCTGTGAGGGCACATAAGGTGGCACAGTACAGAGACATGACTTCATAACTTCATTATGTTTTTTTTTTTGTGAAGGGAGATAATTTCTGACTTTAAAAAAATGTCGATATTAAGACTTGCTTCCCTTATTTTATTTTACTAGATCGAGTTCGAAATTCTTATATTGATTAAATATTTTGATGTCAGAGGTCAACACAGATCAAAGTTCATTAACAACATTAAAAGACAATCAACATTTGATTGTGTGCATGCCATGAGACATGGAGGTTGGTTATTTATTACACATGGTGACGTCGAGGACACAAGTCAATGACGGACAAGACAAAGAACCAACTGGACAAAATTCAGTTATGAGTTATCATAGGGAGTTCATCATAGCACTCTGGACATATCGATAAGTGTTCCGATCTTCACCTCAACAAATCCAGAAGCGTCCAGCGGCCCATCGCGCTTGTTTGATGTTGATTAATCAATCTCTTTGCATATTTAGTATGTCGTTCTTTTCGGGCTGTACCAATATCGACATCCATCTCTCTTAGTCTGGTCAGCGAGTAGGACTTACAAATTCAACGAAAGGCCAGAAAGAGGCGAAAGAGAGAGAGATAGAGATAGAGATAGAGAGAGAGAAAGATAGATAGAGATAGAGAGTTATATACAACTTGACGTCATAACTAGAAACCACCAGCACATGATGATGATGGTGATTGATGAAGAAGTCATCATAGTTTTTAAATTCTCAGGCTGAGGGTTTGTTCGAGACTTTTTACAGAGATATCAATGTAGCTGAGATCAAGTTTCTTGTCCTATTAAAGACAGAATGTAAATCGTAGGCACCTTGTTTAAATTGAGTACAAGAAAGAACTCTTGACATCTGAAAATAAACAAGAGTAGGCTGCAAAGCCGCTGTACGAGCAAAATTCATGAAAAATGTTTTAATACCCCGTACATTTCTACCATCTTCAAAATTACACAGGAAACCTTCGCCGGTGCTACGGAGTTCGTACACTGCTACTGAGATCTTCCATGCACAAAAAATATCGCAGCACACATGGTTAATCCCGAAGTGCAAGATGATGATCCTATCAATCAATCAATCAATCAATCAATCAATCAATCAGTTTTGAAATTGTAATCACAAAGTAGAAGAACAGAGAATGTTACCTTATGGTCTTTCTTTCGTTATTTCTAGATTCATGTCTTGCCTCACAGTGTCAGGTCAAGAAGAGATTTCTAAAACTGTTTGCCTCACAGTGTCAGGTCAAGAAGAGATTTCTAAAACTGTTTGTCTCACAGCGTCAGGTCAGAAGAGATTTCTAAAACTGTTTGCCTCACAGGGTCAGGTCAAGAAGAGATTTCTAAAACTGTTTGTCTCACAGTGTCAGGTCAAGAAGAGATTTCTAAAACTGTTTGTCTACATGTCAGGTCAAGAAGAGATTTCTAAAACTGTTTGTCTCACATCAGGTCAAGAAGAGATTTATAAAACTGTTTGCTCACAGTGTCAGGTCAAGAAGAGATTTCTAAAACTGTTTGCCTCACAGTGTCAGGTCAAGAAGAGATTTCTAAAACTGTTTGTCTCACAGTGTCAGGTCAAGAAGAGATTTCTAAAACTGTTTGCCTCACAGTGTCAGGTCAAGAAGAGATTTCTAAAACTGTTTGTCTCACAGTGTCAGGTCAAGAAGAGATTTCTAAAACTGTTTGTCTCACAGTGTCAGGTCAAGAAGAGATTTCTAAAACTGTTTGCTCACAGTGTCAGTCAAGAAGAGATTTCAAAACTGTTTGCTCACAGTGTCAGGTCAAGAAGAGATTTCTAAAACTGTTTGCCTCACAGTGTCAGGTCAAGAAGAGATTTCTAAACTGTTTGTCTCACAGTGTCAGGTCAAGAAGAGATTTCTAAAACTGTTTGTCTCACAGTGTCAGGTCAAGAAGAGATTTATAAAACTGTTTGCTCACAGTGTCAGGTCAAGAAGAGATTTCTAAAACTGTTTGTCCTCACAGCGTCAGGTCAAGAAGAGATTTACTAAACTGTTTCCTCAGGTCAGGTCAGAAGAATTTCAAACTGTTTCCAGTCATCAAGAGTTAGCAGTCAGGTCAAGAAGAGATTTCTAAAACTGTTTGCCTCTCACAGCGTCAGGTCAAGAAGAGATTTCTAAAACTGTTTGCCTCACAGCGTCAGGTCATGAAGAGATTTTTAAAACGGAGATAACTAAAACGAAATTTATAATTTCATATTCTCTAATAAAGGCAGCCGTCTGCCTCAGATTATCAGCCACGCCATACAGTTTGTCTTGGATGTTGGTGTAAATGGGCCACCTCTTTTTTCTCGTCTGCATACTGGGGCAGTTCTGTAGGATATAATTCCTATGATTTTTGCTTCCTCGTTTGTGCCGACCTCTTCCCGCAGTAAGTTTTGGCCACCCTCGTGATGGTAAGTCTGACATTCTTACTGCGCGGCTAAATCTCCGAGGCAGATTAGCGAACGTAGAATCCGTTATCCCATTCCTCATTGTGAGGGGTCGTTGCAGCATGTTATGCACCTTACGGCCTGGTGTATCCGTTTTCTGTAAGCATATGTTTCGGGTTAGCATTCCCTAGCGGACACATGCATCCGTTTTCAGCCAAACGTCCTTATTCGCCTCTTACGACATGCGTGGCAGGTAACAGTGGTTCTATTCTTTACACCCCAAATTTAGGCACCGGTAACCACTCGGGAGAGTTTGTTCATTTAAAAAAGCATATTTAATCTTGACCTGGTCTATATTTGATAATTCTATTTCAACAGGAGTTAATCCCAATCCATGTGGACCAGTCTACGGAGCTACCAAAAGTGCCATCATCAATTTCTCTCAATCGTGGTCAGTAAGTATCTGAAGATAATTTCTCTCAAGCGTGGTCCGTAAGTATCTGAAGATAATTTCTCTCAAGCGTGGTCAGTAAGTATCTGAAGATAATTTCTCTCAAGCTTGGTCAGTAAGTATCTGAAGATAATTTCTCTCAAGCTGGTCAGTAAGTCATCTGAAGATAATTTCTCTCAAGCGTGGTCAGTAAGTATCTGAAGATAATTTCTCTCAAGCTTGGTCAGTAAGTATCTGAAGATAATTTATACACAATACCAAGCTTCTTCTTCTTCGATCGCTCCACATCGATCACTTGTTAGCCACTCTTTGTGATTTGTATGTGATCTGAGCCTAAGAACGATCGTACGTTATAAGAGTTTTGCCCGGGCAGGGTTTTTCCAGCCTGCCCTTCTCGATTTTTATCTGGTGCCAATAGTTCTTTTACGGGCTCTACTTGTACACAGAGCTTACGTGCTATCGTCCATCTAAGATATGACTAGGAACTCGATCTCACTTACACTGAGATCAGGGGTCTGTGGGAAATATCCCGATGGCTCTACTAGGGAGCGAACCAAGTACATTTAGGACGAGAGACGCGCACCTAACCTCTACGCCACAGAAGCCCCACCCTCCCTCCCGCACACATACGATATGAACTTGATTCAAGTAAGAGCATGTCCCTTGCGGAAGGTCGCTTTCATCATAGCTCGCCGGAAAAACTCTGTCTCTAGCAAGTTATCCCACCTCTTCCAGCGTCATGTTCAAAGTTTCTTTTATATCCTGCTGCCACTTTCGTCTTGGTCGTCCCCTGCCTCGTACTCCAGGAACTATGTCTTCCGTTATCGTTCTCTCTATACCACTGTGACGTTAAACGTGGCTAAAGTATTTCATCTCCCAGGACATGATGTTACTTAGACGCTAATGCTCATTGATATTCAGAAATTGTAAAATGTCTGTGTTTTCTCTTCTCTGTCCAGGATACTTTCAGAACGTTTCTGTAACACCTTGTTTCAGAAGTTTGAATTTTGTTCTTTAATGTACTTGATAGTTCTGAGAAAACTAATTTGATTGATTTTTTGTTTTGCTAAACAGAGAAATCCTGAGTTACTTTCTAACGGAGTTCGAATTAATGTTTTGGCTCCAGCGTTTGCAGGCACTGACTTGATGGCCAAACTGGCAGATAAGTCTACAATATATGTCCCTGCCATGGTTGAACACATTATTGCTAAAGTTGGAATTATGAGGTCAGTACAGCCAAATTACAAATTGTTATGGCCGGGATTTGTTGTATTAATCTTAACATATGCCAGCGAAAGTTGGAAAATTATCTCATCATCATCAGGTGCCGTCTCCACATCGAAGGTTGGCTGCAATGAATCTCCAGCATCCTCTTGTCTTTCGCCTTGGTGTTGACACTGCCAGACTGTAACCTGTCCATTTCTTAAAGTTTCCTCCCACTTATCTCTCGGTCTTCCTCTTGCTCTTCCCCTCAACTTTCCCCTCTAGTAAATATTTTATCATGGTGTCATGTCTTTTATGTGCCCAAAATACTTTACTTGTCTGAATTTTATTTCTCTTAATAATTGTTTCTTCATGCCTAGTTTTCCTAAAACTTGTTTATTTGTCTGTTTTTCTGTCCATGAAACCTATTCTTCTATATATCCACATCTCAGATGTCATCAATCCTGTCTTCTAACTGCTTTTTTTCTTGTCCATGAAACCTGCCTATTCTTCTATATATCCACATCTCAAATGCATCAATTCTGTCTTCTAACTGCTTGTTCATTGTCCATGTTTCCGAACTGTAGGAGAACTATCTAAAGGTATAGAAAGTAGTCGGTGCCCTACCGGCAGCTCCTGAAACCAAACTGCTATAAAAAGTCGTGCTTGCACTCCTCTGGATTCTATCAGCAAAGTCGAAATGGGGTAATTGACGCTTGAACAACTCAGCTACTCCATAAAAACTGCCCAGGCATGCGTCACCTAGGCCATTACAGCCACAAGAAACGTTGTGATTCAGTACAGAACAAACTTCGTGACACAAAACTTATTGTCTCCTGAGACAAATTGGCCAATGCTGATGATGATGAGAAAGTAAGTTGAATCCATTTGAAAATAGATGTCTGCGACAAATAATGATAAAACATAAAATGAAGGACATTCAGGAGAAGTGATGAAATCATAGAAATGTCTGGTCAACCATTAGTAACAACTGTTATAAGAAGGAGAAGATATGTTGGACACACCTTGAGAAGAAATGTCTGGTCAACTACTAGTAACAACTGTTATAAGAGGGAGAAGATGGAGATATGTTGGGCATACTTTGAGAAGAAATGTCTGGTCAACTACTAGTAACAACTGTTATAAGAAGGAGAAGATGGAGATATGTTGGGCATACCTTGAGAAGAAATGTCTGGTCAACTACTAGTAACAACTGTTATAAGAAGGAGAAGATGGAGATATGTTGGGCATACCTTGAGGAGAAATGTCTGGTCAACTAGTAACAACTGTTATAAGAAGGAGAAGATGGAGATATGTTGGGCATACCTTGAGAAGAAATGTCTGGTCAACTACTAGTAACAACTGTTATAAGAAAGAGAAGATGGAGATATGTTGGGCATACCTTGAGAAGAAATGTCTGGTCAATCACTAGTAACAACTGTTATAAGAAAGAGAAGATGGAGATATGTTGGGCATACCTTGAGAAGAAATGTTGGTCAACTACTAGTAACAACTGTTATAAAGAAGAGAAGATGGAGATATGTTGGACATACCTTGAGAAGAAATGTCTGGTCAACCACTAGTAACAACTGTTATAAGAAAGAGAAGATGGAGATATGTTGGATATACCTTGAGAAGAAATGTCTGGTCAACAACTAGTAACAACTGTTATAAGAAAGAGAAGATGGAGATATGTTGGGCATACCTTGAGAAGAAATGTCTGGTCAATCACTAGTAACAACTGTTATAAGAAGGAGAAGATGGAGATATGTTGGGCATACCTTGAGAAGAAATGATCAAAGAAAATCAAAGCAGGCATTGAAGTGGGAGGCAAAGAGTTCATGAAAGACAGGACGCCCTAGGAAAACTCAGAAACGAACTTTGCTGAGAGAGGCAACAAATATAACTCATTTCCATGAAAGATATTAAGCGAGTTGCGCAGGACAGAGCGGTATGGAGAAATTGCTTGCAAATACTATGTAACGTATAACAGTATAAGAGGAATTGAGTTTCGTTCATACCATGGGGCGAAGCAGGCAAGTATTTTCTCACTTTATCATACTCTGTATTACTTTACCAGTTAGTTTATTCTAACTATAGCCCCACCAAATCTAGAAACTTTTTGTTTGTGATCAGCATGATCAGTCTCATTTATTTATCTGTTTAAGTCACCATTCTCTCATAGTTTGTCGTTCAGAAATAATAGCAACCCACCCTTAATTGTCATATGTGTATGTTCACAACCCAGAAACAAGCCCATACTTTAATATCATATGTATTTCACAACCAGAAACAAGCCTACTTTAATATCATATGTGTATGTTCACAGCCCAGAAACAAGCCCCTACTTTAATATCATATGTATGTTCACAGCCCAGAAACAGCCCTACTTTAATATCATAGTGTATGTTTACAGCCCAGAAACAGTAGCAGAAGCCCTCCTTGAACTTATTACTGATCCCAGCAAGAATGGAGCAGTTCTGAAGATCTCCAAAGTTGCTGGCAAAGAATATCAACTTATATAGAGGGATCATATCACAGGATGGATGCTACCATCTTTCAGTTCAAGTTGTTATTATCAAGAGAGACTGTACTAATATTGGAACTTCATTTTACTAATACTTTGAATATAATAAATAATAATGTTGATAACTTTCATTAGAAAGAGTCTTAACCCATTCGATCTTCACAAACTGGTATACCGGCTTGGCTATTTTGTAGTGCTAACCACGCTGCTGTACGCAAGCGAGACATGGACAGTGTATAGCAGACACGCAAGAAAATTAAACCATTTCCACACAAGCTGTCTACGCAGAATACTAAAAATAAACTGGCAGGACAAAATTCCAGACAGCGAAGTCCTCACATGAGCAAAGATCCCAAGCGTCAACACCCTGTTGCAGAAGGCCCAATTGAGATGGGTCGGTCACGTTGCTCGAATGCCTGATAAACGCATCCCAAAACAGTTGATGTATGGCGAGCTTGAAGGGGGCAGATGTTTAGCTGGTGGACAGAAAAATGCTTTAAAGACACTCTTAAAGTGTCTCTGAAATGCTTCGATATAGACAATACGTGCTGGGAATCACTTGCGCAAGATCGCCAAATGTGGCGCTGTAACAACAAAAGAGGAACCCGAATAGCTGAGAATCGTCGTATTGTTGAGTAACAGAGAAAACGAGCAGCGCGAAAAGACAGAGCACACAACACGAACATGTCTAACTTTGATCATGTATGCCCCACCTGTGGTCGGGGATTCTGTTCTAGGATTTGACTCTACAGTCACCTCCGCACACACCAGAGAGGTGCAACAGCACACGTCTGAGATTGTTGTCATCATCGCTTACGATGGACGGCTATTATTTATTATTTTGTAAGATGACGTAAATCCAGTACACAGACTAATTTAGTACACATTGTAATAAAAGTGCGTCTGAAACGAAGTGAAATTGTTAAGACGGATATTTGGGCCCATCAAGTTTGAAAGTAGTGGAAACTAGAGAATTAGAAGTAGTGGAAACTAGAGAATTAGAAGTAGTGGAAACTAGAGAATTAGAAGTTGTGGAAACTAGAGAATTAGAAGTAGTGAAAACTAGAGAAAAAGAAGTAGTAGTGGAAACTAGAGAATTAGAAGTAGTGAAAACTAGAGAATTAGAAGTAGTGAAAACTAGAGAATTAGAAGTAGTGGAAACTAGAGAATTAGAAGTAGTGAAACTAGAGAATTAGAAGTGTGAAATAAGATTGGTGTGAAACTAGAGAATTAGAAGTAGTGGAAACTAGAGAATTAGAAGTAGTGGAAACTAGAGAATTAGAAGTAGTGGAAACTAGAGAATTAGAAGTAGTGAAAACTAGAGAATTAGAAGTAGTGGAAACTAGAGAATTAGAAGTAGTGGAAACTAGAGAATTAGAAGTAGTGGAAACTAGAGAATTAGAAGTTGTGGAAACTAGAGAATTAGAAGTAGTGGAAACTAGAGAATTAGAAGTAGTGGAAACTAGAGAATTAGAAGTAGTGGAAACTAGAGAATTAGAAGTAGTGAAAACTAGAGAATTAGAAGTTGTGGAAACTAGAGAATTAGAAGTAGTGGAAACTAGAGAATTAGAAGTTGTGGAAACTAGAGAATTAGAAGTAGTGAAACTAGAGAATTAGAAGTAGTGAAACTAGAGAATTAGAAGTAGTGAAACTAGAGAATTAGAAGTAAATGGAAACTAGAGAATTAGAAGTAGTGGAAACTAGAGAATTAGAAGTAGTGGAAACTAGAGAATTAGAAGTAGTGGAAACTAGAGAATTAGAAGTTGTGGAAACTAGAGAATTAGAAGTAGTGGAAACTAGAGAATTAGAAGTTGTGGAAACTAGAGAATTAGAAGTAGTGGAAACTAGAGAATTAGAAGTAGTGAAAACTAGAGAATTAGAAGTTGTGGAAACTAGAGAATTAGAAGTAGTGGAAACTAGAGAATTAGAAGTAGTGGAAACTAGAGAATTAGAAGTAGTGGAAACTAGAGAATTAGAAGTAGTGAAAACTAGAGAATTAGAAGTAGTGGAAACTAGAGAATTAGAAGTAGTGGAAACTAGAGAATTAGAAGTAGTGGAAACTAGAGAATTAGAAGTTGTGGAAACTAGAGAATTAGAAGTTGTGGAAACTAGAGAATTAGAAGTAGTGGAAACTAGAGAATTAGAAGTTGTGGAAACTAGAGAATTAGAAGTTGTGGAAACTAGAGAATTAGAAGTTGTGGAAACTAGAGAATTAGAAGTAGTGGAAACTAGAGAATTAGAAGTAGTGGAAACTAGAGAATTAGAAGTTGTGGAAACTAGAGAATTAGAAGTAGTGGAAACTAGAGAATTAGAAGTTGTGGAAACTAGAGAATTAGAAGTAGTGGAAACTAGAGAATTAGAAGTTGTGGAAACTAGAGAATTAGAAGTTGTGGAAACTAGAGAATTAGAAGTTGTGGAAACTAGAGAATTAGAAGTAGTGGAAACTAGAGAATTAGAAGTAGTGAAAACTAGAGAATTAGAAGTAGTGGAAACTAGAGAATTAGAAGTTGTGAAAACTAGAGAATTAGAAGTAGTGGAAACTAGAGAATTAGAAGTAGTGAAAACTAGAGAATTAGAAGTTGTGGAAACTAGAGAATTAGAAGTAGTGAAAACTAGAGAATTAGAAGTTGTGGAAACTAGAGAATTAGAAGTAGTGGAAACTAGAGAATTAGAAGTAGTGGAAACTAGAGAATTAGAAGTAGTGGAAACTAGAGAATTAGAAGTTGTGGAAACTAGAGAATTAGAAGTAGTGGAAACTAGAGAATTAGAAGTAGTGAAAACTAGAGAATTAAGTGTGGAAACTAGAGAATTAGAAGTAGTGGAAACTAGAGAATTAGAAGTAGTGGAAACTAGAGAATTAGAAGTAGTGGAAACTAGAGAATTAGAAGTTGTGGAAACTAGAGAATTAGAAGTAGTGAAACTAGAGAATTAGAAGTTGTGGAACTAGAGAATTAGAAGTTGAAACTAGAGAATTAGGTAAGAGATAAGTGAAAACTAGAGAATTAGAAGTTGTGGAAACTAGAGAATTAGGAAGAGTAGTGGAAACTAGAGAATTAGAAGTAGTGAAAACTAGAGAATTGAAGTGTGGAACAGAGTTAAATGGAAACTAGAGAATTAGAAGTAGTGAAACTAGAGAATTAGAAGTTGGAAACATAGAAGGAATGGTAAAGAAACATCAAGGATATTTATAATTTGTTGAACTTATTATTGGAGAATGACTAAAGATATAGAAATAATTGAATGCACTTGAAAATAGATGTTTGCGAAAAGTAATGAATATAAAATGTGATGAATTCAGGAGAAGTGATGAACTCAGAGAAATACCTCGGAATAAGAACAGGACAGGAACCTATTGTGACCTTGGTTAGCAAGATAAAATGGCGATGAATCCGGTATATCCTGCTTCTTCTTCTTTTTCGAACGCTCCATATGGACCACTTGTTAAACCTCTCTGTGTGATTTGTATGTGATCTGAGTCTAAGAGTGATTGTACGTTATGACAGTTATGCGTCTACAAGTAGGCTAGCATTTCCAATTTCTGCGACCGTTTTTAGTTACTAGGGTAGCCTACCTAGATCCTATATTAGTCGCCTCTTACGACATGCCTTGTAGGTCGCAGTGGTCCTATTTACTTCCCTTGGGCATATCATTTGAAAGACACATTTGAGTGTCACTAGACAAGCACTTGATTGGAACCCGCGCAGGAAACGGAAAAGAGATCGTCCTAAGCAGACTTGGAGACGGCGTCATCTTGAGGAACTGAAGAACGTTGGACTATACTTGGAAATCAGAAAGAAAACATCAAGAGAACGGGACAAGAGGAGGACAATGTTAACACTATATTCTCCACGAGTGTAGATGAGAATATGGTCATAGAAGCCAAGCTCCGACATGAACAAGCTCTAGATGATGATGTTATGTTTTATTTCTAAGCTTATGTATAATTTGGTTTGGGGAAATATATATTTATATTTATTGAATGTTTAATTATGGATTAAATGTGATATTCCATTTGTTTATCGCATGTGTTATTTAATTTGGAGAATAAATATGATATATCGTTTGTAGATTCTGTGTGAAGTCTGTTTATGAAAGATTGGTATGGAATTATGCACTAGATTTCGTGATATTTTTTTGGGCAAGGGAGATAGTGTAACATGCGCCAGGAAATATGCGAATAGTGAGCGTGTCACTGAATTTTATGTAACTAAGTGCATATGACCTATCTGGCCAATAATATTCTTCTTCTGCGTTCTCACTAGATTGGGATTTCGGATTCTCTATTAAAGGCAGCCGTCTGCCTCAGATTATCAGCCACGCCCCACAGTTTGTCTTGGACGCTAGTGTAAGTGGGCCACCTCTTTCTTCTCAAATCTGCATACTGGGGAAGTTCTGTAGGATTAAAGTCGAAGGATTGACTTCATTGCACCGGGTTTTACCCCATATGGCTCGTCCCTCTCAGCAGAAATGGCACGCCCCCTGTCGAGAGTATTGCACAAAACACGAACTCCGTAGCTCCAACAATAATCCTAGGATATAATTCCTTTGATTTCTGCTTCCCCGTTTGTGCCGACCTCTTCCCGCAATAAGTTTTGGGGCCAATAATCTGAACAATACAATGTTACAGATGCCAAACATGGCCAATAACGGTAGTTAATGAGCGGAGAATCATAACGTCGAAGATAAGAGACCTTAGAAGACATCCATGAGTTGCAATACGAGACAGCATTAGAAATGAAGAAATCAGAAGAAGACTGGATATGAAACTAGTCATGCAATTCATAAAAGAACAACAGATAAAATGGTTTGGACACCTGACAAGAGTGCCCTGGCATCGTCTACTAGGTAGAGCCACACTGAAAAAAAGTATAATGAGTACAGAGCAAGGGAAGACCATACATAGATGGAGCTACGGCATCAATAAAGTCTTACGAAATTGAATAAAAGCTTAGAGAATAGATTAGAACAAGCACACACAAGATCACGACATTCTTCTCCGTCCTCACCACGTCTATGAAGAAGTTAATGGTGACAGAGAAGACATATATAAAAATATAAATGCCATCTTTAGAGACTTATCAAAAGCTTTGGATAAAGTAAAACATGGAGAAATAATTAGGATGTTAGAAAGTATAAATGTTGATGGGAAAGATCTTCTTCTTCTTTGCGTTCGTTCTTTACGACCAATTTTAATCACTCTTTGTGATATGTTTGATCTTAGCCAAGAACGTGTATACGTTGCACATTGGTTTGGTAGGCCCTAAACGCATATACTTCTACAAGTTTAGAACACGTGCATCCTATTTCAGCCAAACCTCCTTAGTGGCCTCTTACGACATGCGGTGGCAGGTAACAGTGGTTCTATTCTTTACACCCCAAATTTGGGCCCAGGTAACCACTCGGGCGGGGAAAGATCTGAAACTGATAAAAAAACATGTACTGGCAACAAAGCACAGAAATAAGACTAGAGAATCGGATTGGAATCTATCAGGAGATACAATTAGGAGTAAGACAAGGATGCGTACTCTCACCAGACATGAACAACCTATACAATGAAAACATCATGAGATCTATAGAAGAAAAGGCAGAAATAATAGTCGGTGGACAAAATATGAACAATCTAAGATACGTTGATGACACAATTCTCATGGCTACAAATGAACAAGACCTACAAGACTTGATAGCCATATTAGTGAGAGAAAGTGAAAAGAAAGGGTTAAGCATGAATATAAAGAAAACAGAAGTTATGGTTATCTCCAAGAAACAGGAAACCCTTAAATGTAATATCAAAATAAACAACGCAATACGGAAACAGGTTCATCGATTCAAGTATCTGGGAACATTTCTAACATCAGATGGAAGATGTACAACAGAGATCAAATGTTGAATAGCTCAAACACATCTCTCTCTCTCTCTCTCTTGCGATCACCACCCAGACCGATGTACCAGATTTCCCCATAAATGCTATTCTTCTTCTTCTTTGAGTTCGTTCTTTTCAACCAATTTTAATCAGTCTTTGTGATATGTTTGATCTTTGCCAAGAATGTGTATACGTTGCACATTGGTTTGGTAGGCCCCTAAACGCATAGACTTCTACAAGTTTAGGACATGTGCATCCTATTTCAGCCAAACCTCCTGAGTGGTCTCTTACGACATGCGTAGCAGGTAACAGTGATTCTCTTCTTTACACCCCAAATTTGGGCCCCGGTAACCACTCGGGCGTGTCTAATTATTAATATAAATCTGATTCATGCAACCTTAGCATTGGTGTGTTTTACGTCACATCTTCAGCATCATTTGGAGCTCTGGTGCTTATCCTTCGGCGACGTGTCCAGTTTCAACCAGCGTTTACTCGGTTCGCTCTCCGTTCTGTAGCCATCTAGTGTTTGTTACGGTGTGGGGTAGTTAGCCCCACGCCCAACCATCTTAGACACCTCTTACGACATGCGTGGCAGGTAACAGTGGTTCTATTCTTTATACCCCAATTTGGCCCCCGGTAACCGGACGGCTCAAACGTATGAAATCCTTTAATCGATTCCAGCTAATTAGAATAACTGTCCCTGACTATTGTTAATAGTCATAGCCAGTGGCGGCTCGTGATAATTTTTGTTGGTGGGGCCAGACATTTTGTTCCGGATAAATCATGGTTTTAGATAGCTATATTTTAATTTAATAAATGATAAATACACGATATACATTATAAAAGCCACTTGCCCTTATAGACGAGCCGCCACTAGTCATAGCTAAACATAGTTTTAACTGGAAACTGCATGACCATGAACTTAAAAAGTGAACTCACTTGAAATAAGTGGTATGCGAGGTTTGAATACTGAATGTCCTTCAGCACGATCAGTTAATATTATCGCTTCTACCACATTAGATTTTAAGTTGCGCATTTACTGTCTGTCTCGATGTGAAGTACAATTTCATTGCGGACACACATAGAAAATCTGTCAGTCTCAAACAGCGGGACTGAGCATATTAAAGAGCTAAGTTCCGTCACCGCACACACCTAACTTCAACATCGGATTTTTTCCGATAAATAAAAAGATAAGTTTTCCATGACCATCATCATCATCAAGTAGCTTGTCTCTTCCGGAACGTGGCTAACATGACAGCAGTCCTGAAAAACTCTTTATTCTGTGTAAGTTGACCGGCGTCAGCAGCAGTCATTCTCAGATCGTCAATGACATCTTGCACCCATTGTCTTCTATGTCTTCCACTCATTCTTCTTCAAGGCATGGCATCATTCCCTCAAAAATTATCATATCTAGACACTCATGTCAATTGATGTGTTTTCCATGTTACGTATATATATATCAAACTTAGTTATATACAAGAGTATGTTATTACCGTAAAACTGCTCATCATCATCCGCCCGAGTGGTTACCGGGACCCAAATTAGGGTGTAAAGAATAGAACCACTGTTACCTGCCCACATGTCGTAAGAGGCGACTAAGGAGGTTTGGCTGAAATCGAATGTACATGTCTTAAACGTGTAGAAGTCTATGCGTTTAGGGGCCTCAAAAAGCAATGTGCAACGTGTACACGTTCTTGACAAAGATCAAACATATCACAAAGAGTGATTAAAATTGGTCGTAAAGAACGAACGCAAAGAAGAAGAAGAAGATCATCATCATCAAATAGCTTGTCCTGAGCAGTACTTTACCACCCCAGCAGTCCTCCGGAATGTCTCTCTCTCTCTCATAGGCCAGATGTCCTGCCTCTGCAGCCGTCATGTTCAAACCATCAGTTACATCCTGAATCCATCTTATCCGTGGTCTTCCTCTTGTTCTCTTTGTCTGGGATGCCTCCTTCCATGATGGTCTTCTCTAGTCCTTCGTGTCTTTTTATATGTCCAAAATATCTCAATTTTCTTTTTCTTATTTGTAGCATCAGCCAGTTTTCTTTGATTTTGAGTTCTTTCTGGATAGATCTATTTGTTCTCTTCTCTGTCCATGATATACGGAGGACTCTTCTGTAACACTTATACTCGAAAGCACATATGTGTAAATCTGTTACACGTAAATATATGTAAGAATATGTTATAGCAAGTAAAACTGTTACACATGTAAAGAGATTGCACTTACGATGTTCAACTGTTAAAAAGTCAATGGCTTTGAAAAATTAAAAAGTTTGCAGTTGATTGATTGATTGATTGTAAGGAATATCATCATTGCACTTTGGTGAGTAACCATGTGTGCTCCGATCTGTTTCTTACACAGGAAAATCTCAGTTGCAGTACAACAACTACGTAGCACCGACGCGGGTCCCCAATGTAATTTGGAAAATGGTGAACAAATTTTTGTAGGAATTTTATTTTAAATCTTTACTAATAAAGTTTGCCCGGGCAGCGGCTTTCCAGCCTGCTCTTCTCGATTCTAAACTGCCAATGATTCTTTTACGTGCTGAAATTGAACACGGAACCTACGTTTAATCGTCCGTCTCCGATAGGACTAGGAACTCGATCTCACATACACTGAGATCAGGTATCTGTGGAACCAGAGGCGGCTCATCATTAAGGGCCAGTGGGGCCTGGCCCACCAATAATCGAAAGGGGAAAGCTTCCGGAATTGACAAGTAATAGTACATACTCCAAAACCATGATTTTTCCGAAAATTTGTGTCTGGCCCCACCAAGAAAAATGACTATGAGCCGCCACTGAATGGAACAATGTATCGCACAATCAAATTCCAGAATTATACTCATACATAAACTTATCCAACATCCACAAGATATATATTCACATTCCAATAGTATACTAGAGAAGTACAAGTACTTGTTCTCTCACATCACAGGTAGACACATGATAGTTGTTAGAAATTCTGGTAGTTCAAAGTTAAGCCGGAACCAGTAGATGAAAACACTCAGGGTTTTTTTTCCTCATTGTGACATGTGTTTAATTAAGTTTGAATTTAGAATGGTTGCAAGCAGTGGCGGCTCGTGATCAGTTTTGTTGGTGGGGCCAGACAGAGATTTTCGGATAAACCTTGGTTTCGGTTAGGTTATATTTTAATGTATAAAATAATAAATACACGTTCATCTTATTTTTGGTGGGGCCGGCCCCACTGGCCCTAATGACGAGCGCCCTGGTTGCAAATAAGAAAAATAGAATCATCAAGAGGAAGAGATCTCTGGGAAAATATCCCAATCGCTCCCCATGGAAAACGAACTGAGTAACTTTGCAGAGAGAAGTCAGAACCTTACCTCCAAGCCACATAGTTTACAAGAAAGTAAAGATGCACGAAACCAAGACTTTGTGGGCACAGTGAGTATGAGAACACTGAAGCAGTTGTTGGATTGGAGGACGCCATCCTCATGGACATGCATATTATAAAATAGTTTCAATTGGTAGTGCTGAACTGAACTATTGTGTTTTAAAAAAATGTTTCCCATTTACATTTTCCTTGGTGACTTCCTACTTGTTTCATGTTTGATATCACTTTTCTGCAGTTTCATCATGACTGCATCATTGGCAACATCCTGTCTGATCCATCAAGAGGTCGATGCAGTGCTACACACAAATAAAAAAACTTGCGAGGTTTCTTATTAAATATTACTCAACAAAAATAAATATTGATTCAATAATCAATAATAAAAATCGCTTCAGCCCCAACCGGAGCAGAGGTCTGCAACAAATACATGTCATTCATTCTATCTTGTGTTATTCATATCTTCAGTCACTTTGATGTCTGTTTCCATTGTTCTTCTCATTAGTTTTTTATTCTTCTACTGCTTCTATTTCTTCGTCGACTTGATAAGAAAAGACTTGGTTTACTGCTGACCTTCATATTGTATGTTGTGTCTTCTATTAAGTTACAATTTCATGTTATATTTACTTGACTTCATTCCATCAGTTTCATTAAACTAGCTTTGTTTTATCAGTTCAGTTTGATTTGGCTTCTTGTTCTATAGAAGAATACAGACTCTTTCAGTCCACACCTTGCCTGCGGGATTCGGGTTCGGTTTGATGCTGGCAACACCAACAGGTAAAAAATAAAACAATTAACAACAAACCCAGCTAATCATGCACTAACATGAGTTGTTTGAAGACTTTGCCCGTGTGTTTGAGAACTTTGCCCGTGTGTTTGAGGACTTTGCCCGTGTGTTTGAGGACTTTGCCCGTGTGTTTGAGGACTTTGCCGTGTGTTTGAGACTTTGCCCGTGTTTTTGAGGACTTTGCCCGTGTGTTTGAAGACTTTGCCCGTGTTTTTGAGGACTTTGCCCGTGTGTTTGAGGACTTTGCCCGTGTGTTTGAGGACTTTGCCCGTGTGTTTGAGAACTTTGCCCGTGTGTTTGAAGACTTTGCCCGTGTTTTTGAGGACTTTGCCCGTGTGTTTGAGGACTTTGCCCGTGTTTTTGAGGACTTTGCCCGTGTGTTTGAGAACTTTGCCCGTGTGCGTGTGTTTGAGAACTTTGCCCGTGTGTTTGAAGACTTTGCCCGTGTTTTTGAGGACTTTGCCCGTGTGTTTGAGGACTATGCCCGTGTGTTTGAGGACTTTGCCCGTGTGTTTGAGGACTATGCCCGTGTGTTTGAGGACTTTGCCCGTGTGTTTGAAGACTTTGCCCGTGTGTTTGAAGACTTTGCCCGTGTGTTTGAAGACTTTGCCCGTGTGTTTGAAGACTTTGCCCGTGTGTTTGAGAACTTTGCCCGTGTGTTTGAAGGCTTTGCCCGTGTGTTTGAAGACTTTGCCCGTGTGTTTGAAGACTTTGCCCGTGTGTTTGAAGACTTTGCCCGTGTGTTTGAAGACTTTGCCCGTGTGTTTGAAGACTTTGCCCGTGTGTTTGAGAACTTTGCCCGTGTGTTTGAAGACTTTGCCCGTGTGTTTGAAGACTTTGCCCGTGTGTTTGAGAACTTTGCCCGTGTGTTTGAAGACTTTGCCCGTGTGTTTGAAGACTTTGACCGTGTGTTTGAAGACTTTGACCGTGTGTTTGAAGACTTTGCCCGTGTGTTTGAAGACTTTGCCCGTGTGTTTGAGGACTTTGCCCGTGTGTTTGAAGACTTTGCCCGTGTGTTTGAAGACTTTGCCCGTGTGCGTGTGTTTGAGGACTTTGACCGTGTGTTTGAAGACTTTGCCCGTGTGTTTGAAGACTTTGCCCGTGTGTTTGAAGACTTTGCCCGTGTGCGTGTGTTTGAGGACTTTGACCGTGTGTTTGAGAACTTTGCCCGTGTGTTGTCGAAACTCTCAAGAAGAGCAAACAATAGTAACACTACGACCTACAAGGCGTGTCCTCAAAGGCGATTGAGGTAGGGGCCTAGAGAAGCTACCCTGGTAAATAAAAAGCGTCGCAGAAATAGGATGTGCTCACCTAGTTGTAGGCGTATAACTACTACAACGTACATTTGCTCTCAGACTCGGATCACATACAAACCACAAAGAGTTGTTAACAAGTGAAGCATTTGAAGAAGAAGAAGTATGAAACCCTAACCCTCCAACTGCAGCCTTAAATGCATGAGAGAGAAACCGACACTCTTTCTTTCTGTCTAACTTCTAATCTTGATTAAATCAAGATATTTTGGTCATATATATATATTTTTTTGTGGTGGCATCTGTGGCTTAGGGAATAGTGACTCGGTCTATTAACTCCGACGTTCTAAGTTCGAATCCCGCTGCGGACAGTTTAGTTGCAAATTGTTTCGCTGGATTTTACTAAAGGACGATGGCACAACCGTTCAGAAAGCAATGGCAAACTACTGAATATAATAATGCCTAGAAAAATCACAAACAGCGTTAAAAAACTGGGGCTAATTCGCAAAGTCCTGTAAAGGATATGCAATTAACTTAATATATATTTGTTCCTCTCCTACTCTTATTAGTTACATTCTTTTCTGAGATCAATTTTTGAATACCGATCTAACTTGTGTACCGATCTCGATCTAACTTGTGTACCGATCTCGATCTAACTTGTGTACCGATCTAACTTGTGTACCGATCTCGATCTAACTTGTGTACCGATCTCGATCTAACTTGTGTACCGATCTAACTTGTGTACCGATCTCGATCTAACTTGTGTACCGATCTAACTTGTGTACCGATCTTACTTGTGTACCGATCTAACTTGTGTACCGATCTTACTTGTGTACCGATCTAACTTGTGTACCGATCTTACTTGTGTACCGATCTTACTTGTGTACCGATCTAACTTGTGTACCGATCTCGATCTAACTTGTGTACCGATCTAACTTGTGTACCGATCTCGATCTAACTTGTGTACCGATCTTACTTGTGTACCGATCTAACTTGTGTACCGATCTTACTTGTGTACTGATCTTACTTGTGTACCGATCTAACTTGTGTACCGATCTAACTTGTGTACCGATCTCGATCTAACTTGTGTACCGATCTAACTTGTGTACCGATCTAACTTGTGTACCGATCTCGATCTAACTTGTGTACCGATCTTACTTGTGTACCGATCTCGATCTAACTTGTGTACCGATCTTACTTGTGTACCGATCTTACTTGTGTACCGATCTAACTTGTGTACCGATCTAACTTGTGTACCGATCTTACTTGTGTACCGATCTTACTTGTGTACCGATCTAACTTGTGTACCGATCTAACTTGTGTACCGATCTAACTTGTGTACCAATCTTACTTGTGAAACTCGTTCAATATTTTCTATAGAAGGGAGTATGTCATTGTTCGCCTTTCTCTGTGAAGCTCATTTCAGGGTTTCCAGAAGACGTTCATTATTTCTGGAACCGTTTGCCTCGCACTTCAATGCTTGCTTTTTGATTCTTTGATCATTTCATCTAAAAGTATGCTAAAAATATCTCCATCTTCTCCTTCTAATAACAGTTGTTACTAGTGGTTGACCTGACATTTCTCTGATTCTCCTGAATTCGTCACATTTTATATTCATTACTTTTCGCAGACATCTATTTTCAAATGCATTAACTTGCTTTCTATACATTTAGTCATTTTCCAATTCTTGCTGGCATATGTTAGAATTGTTACAACTCTCACTGGCATATGTTAGGATTGTTACAACAACTCTCACTGGCATATGTTAGGATTGATACAACAATGAAATTGACATATCGTAATTTAATTTTAGCTTAACACATGAGGTTTCCAAATTGTTTTCTTCTTCTTCTTCTTCTTTGCGTTCGTTCTTTACGACCAATTTTAATCACTCTTTGTGATATGTTTGATCTTTGCCAAGAACGTGTATACGTTGCACATTGGTTTGGTAGGCCCCTAAATGCATAGACTTCTACACGTTTAGGACATGTGCATCCGATTTCAGTCAAACCTCCTTAGTCGTCTCTTACGACATGCTTGGCAGGTAACAGTGGTTCTATTCTTTACACCCCAAATTTGGGCCCCGGTAACCACTCGGGCGAATTGTTTTTCGTTATGTACTCTCAAATGCATTCAACTTGCATTCTATATCTTTAGTACTTTTTAATTTTTTTATTGTTTATTTTTCTTCGGCTCTTACTCGGTAGCGTCACAGCTGGAGGACCCAGGTTTGAAACGTGTAAAAACTCAGAGCGCCATCCTTCTTTCGAATGAGAGCTACTCAGAATTTGTTTAATTTAGTTTAAGGTTCTTTGAACGCTCTCACCCTTTGGCTGCGATCAAGTGGACATTACACTTTGATCTTAGCCAAACTAATTTGTTTATTTGTTTATTTTGGCCAGACAAACATGACAATTAAGAAGAAACTTCTTGTAAAGAATTTACCACCAATTTACGTGAGCATGTATTTAAAAAAAAATTAGTAGCGTAGAGAAATCTAGGTAAAAATTTTCCATACATTTGTCTAAATATTATCAGAATATTCGTTTCAATATTGCTTTGTTTGTTACAATTTATATAAATATGAGTCTAAAAATACAATTTCGTCATCTCCGCATTTGGCAGACTTAACAACGGTAACAATATCAGACGGTTGTCTCCCTTTCAGTGTAACTATTATAGCAACGGTTTTTGAATACGTCATTTGTTTTTGAATTCTAAGACTTACAACTTTGTTAGTTATAAAGTTACGTTGTGATGTTGAGAGCAAGGAGTTTTTTGCAAGCAACCCAGAGGAAGCAACGGAAGTAACGAATATGATCAACAAATAAACAGTGTACAGGTATTAAGAGCTTCCGAAAACAAAACAAATAGACAAACACATGACTCGAACAACCAGCGAGCCATTCTAAAAAAATGACTCACTGGGGAGTGTCTTTATCAAACGCTTCGTTACAACTAGACACCGAATAATCAGGTACGGTTCGATGGAACAGTGTTGGCACAAACACATGCTATAAGCTTATTGTGCTTGTATATATCTGAGACGAGACACTATCATACATATACTCATGTATACACATATAACAAACATGCATACATCATTCAAAATAGCTTCAAATTTATTATAAGATTAGAACAAGGAGTTTATGTTAACCACATTACCCATCGTGTACCGACGATCAGTGACCAAATACAGGCTTAATTCATCGTATTACTCACTATACCTCGAGGTATGCACAAAGAGTTTCATAAGCTTCTTCAATGACTATGTATCTATATATAATAATGATCAATATTTTCGTATGTAAAGTGAAATGCTTGAGGAAGGCAGTGGGGGTCACCAAGAAAGACTACGAAACGAGGACATCAGAAGCAGAGTTGGCATAATTTCATGTAGCGAATACATTGAAAAACAACAAATGCAGTGGTTTGGATATTTAATGAGAAGGGAATACAACCAACCACCAATAACATTATACAATAACAAGAGATCAGGTACTAGAGTCAAAGGAAGACCACGAAAAAGATGGATAGACAATATCAAGACTAAACTAAATAAACACGGATATAACACAACAAGGGTGACTCATGGACCTGGAATACAAATTAAAGCGTTCAATCCTCTTGCTTAACGGCAAGAGTGGACAATCAATTCCAACATCCACCTGGAGAATGACAATAGACAGTAATAATAATAATCAAGAAAGGTAATCAAGCGGTAAATAAAACAAGAAGAGACCAAATCAGAAATGAAGAAATTAGAAGAACAATCGGTACAACACCTGCTTTAGGTTCATTCAAAGCAGAGACTCAAATCGTTTGGACACTTGGTGAGAATGGACCAGAATACACCAGCTGCAAGAGCGTACAGCCTGAAAGTAGAATCATCAAGAGGAAGAGGCAGACCAAGAAAAAGATGGAATGATGGAGTTACAGACATCTTAAAACTCCACAATACTACAACATATCAAAGAACCAATCGTGCACTATCTCGGAAACCGATCATCAGTTAAACTTGCTATGTCTAACGGCAAACAAGCTGAGAAGGACACAGCATATCAAGCTACCAAGCATGTACTATCTCGGAAACCGATCATCAGTTAAACTTGCTATGTCTAACGACAAACAAGCTGAGAAGGACAACAGAAAAAGAAGAACAGAAAAACAATAAATAGAGTCAAATTTAATGACCTGATTGTAAACTACAGTTATCAAACCTGATGATAGAGGGTGGGGATTGGGGGGTTCTACGTCCTAATAATTATGAATTTACAAAAGAAAAGCTTTTGACTAGTATAAAAACATTTACAAAACACATAAAAACACCAACATTTCTTTAGGTTTTTTTAGAATGTATTTTTCACTCTGTTATTTACTTGTACTTTAAATTCCATGCAAAACTAAATAAGTAAATTAAAAAATCAGAATTAAAAACTACAAAAACTTGATTCCAACCCAAAAAAAAAAAAAAGCTATAAATAATTATTGGCAACCTTAGAGCAAATATAATTCTGTAGAAATGTGAATGTTGATGTTTTTATGTATTTGTTAAAATTATATTATAGACGTAGACGAATTGAATATTTGATATATTTCTTTCTTCTTCTTCTTCTTCTTTCGCGTTCGTTCTTTACCACCAATTTTACTCACTCTTTGTAATATGTTTGATCTTTGCCAAGAACGTGTATACGTTGCACATTGGTTTGGTAGGCCCCTAAACGCATAGACTTCTACACGTTTAGGACACATGCATACGATTTCAGCCAAACCTCCTTAGACGCCTATTACGACATGCGTGGCAGGTAACAGTGGTTCTATTCTTTACACCCCAAATTTGGGCCCCGGTAACCCTCGGCGTGCATTCTTTTCTAAATCAAAAGAAATGTAAACACTATTTTTGAATCGACATTTATGCTATAAGGCTACATTTAATTTATACACAGAGGCTACATTTAATCTATGCACAGAGGCTACATTCAATTTATGCACAGAGCCTACATTTAATTTATGCACAGAGCCTACATTTAATTTATGCATAGAGGCTACATTTAATTTATGCACAGAGGCTACATTTAATTTATCACAGAGGATACATTTAATTTATGCAAAAAGGCTACATTTAATCTATGCACAGAGGCTACATTCAATTTATGCCCATAGGCTACATTTAATTTATGCACAGAAGCTACATTTAATTTATTCACAGATGCTACATGTAATTTATGCACATAGGCTACATTTAATTTATGCACAGATGCTACATGTAATTTATGCACAGAGGCTACATTTAATTTATGCACAGAGGCTACATTTAATTTATGCACAGATGCTACATTTAATTTATGCACAGAGGCTACATGTAATTTATGCACAGAGGCTACATTTAATTTATGCACAGAGGCTACATTTAATTTATGCACAGATGCTACATTTAATTTATGCACAGAGGCTACATTTAATTTATGCACAGATGCTACATTTAATTTATGCACAGATGCTACATTTAATTTATGCACAGAGGCTACATGTAATTTATGCACAGAGGCTACATTTAATTTATGCACAGAGGCTGAACGTAATGTATGCCTTAGCCTAACTTCTCGGTCTTTTGACTCGATCAAAGTGTAGTTTCCAGTTGATCGCTGCCAGAAGGTGGGAGCCTTCATAGAGCCAATAGGCAACTAAACAAAAGGTAAACATAAATTTCGAGCAGCTCTCGTTGGAAATAATATAGACGCTTGGTGTGTGACACGCTTAAAAACGTGACCGGGTACCACTCTCTGCATGCACTAAATGTTAAGGGTATCACCCTCTGCAGGCACTAAATGTTAAGGGCACCACCCTCTGCATGCACTAAATGTTAAGGGCACCACCCTCTGCATGCACTAAATGTTAAGGGCACCACCCTCTGCATGCACTAAATGTTAAGGGTACCACCCTCTGCAGGCACTAAATGTTAAGGGCACCACCCTCTGCATGCACTAAATGTTAAGGGCACCACCCTCTGCATGCACTAAATGTTAAGGGCACCACCCTCTGCATGCACTAAATGTTAAGGGCACCACCCTCTGCATGCACTAAATGTTAAGGGTACCACCCTCTGCAGGCACTAAATGTTAAGGGCACCACCCTCTGCATGCACTAAATGTTAAGGGTACCACCCTCTGCAGGCACTAAATGTTAAGGGCACCACCCTCTGCAGGCACTAAATGTTAAGGCAGCAACCATTTTTTCACAAAGGACAGAAGATGGAGCCTTCATAAAACGTCAAAATGGCTCAACTATACACATTTCTCTCTCTCTCTCGATCACCGCCCAGACCGATGTACCAGACCTCCCGATAAATTATATTCATGTGGAAATCTGATTCATGCAGTCTTATCATTGTTGTGTTTTACGTCACATCTTCAGCCACATTTGGAGCTCTGGTGCTTATCCTGCGGCGATGTGTCCGGTTTCAGCCAGCGTTTACTCGGTTCGCTCTCCGTTCTGTAGCCATCTAGTGTTTTTTTACGGGGTGGGGTAGCTAGCCCCAAGCCCAACCTCCTTAGCCGCCTCTTACGACATGCATGGAGGTAACAGTGGTTCTATTCTTTACATCCCACTTTGGGCCCCGGTAACCACTCGAGCGATACACATTTAAACAAACTCCGAGCAGCTCTCATTGGAATAAATGACAACGTTCCGAGCTTACATGTATAACTGTACTGGAACCCCTCGTTGCTGCACTTCCTGGTAGGGATCAATAAAACAATTAAAACATAGTGGAGCGTCTGGCCGAGTGGGTTAGAGAGCGGTTCACATGCGTGAGAACCCCGGTAAGACCAAGGAGTTTTTTTCTGTCGAGGTCATAAAGAAAACATCCTAACCTGAACAGTTTGGCGGCGACTGCACTAGCAATTCAATTCCACAGGCTCATGTCACTCTTATCCTACATTGTCCTATAAAGCAGTATTACAGACAGTAACTACAGTTTTTTTTTCTGTCGAGGTCATAAAGAAAATATCCTAACCTTTACAGTTTCGCAGCGACGGTACTAGCCATGCAGTCATTAAATTCCACAGGCTCACGTCCCTCCTGTCCTACATTGTCCTATAAAGCAATTATTACAGGTAGGTATTACAGGTAAGTATTACAGGTAGGTATTACAGGTAAGTATTACAGGTATAAGGTTATTACAGGTAAGGGTAGGTATACAGGTAGTAACTACAGTTTTTATTGTAATGCCACTATGATGCACTGAATTTGAATGCCACTATGATGCACTGAATTTGAATGCCACTATGATGCACTGAATTTTAATGCCACTATGATGCACTGAATTTTAATGCCACTATGATGCACTGAATTTTAATGCCCCTATGATGCACTGAATTTTAATGCCACTATGATGCACTTAATTTTTGCGACAATCCTACGATTAATGTATGCTACAGGGCTGAACTTAATTTATGCCACAAGGCTGTTCTTAATTTTTTTTTTCTGATTTTAGAAGTTTTTAGATATTTTGAAAAACGAATATATATATATTCAAAAAGCAAATGCTGTAACCTACCAGCTAGTCCCATTGTTAAGGCACCCGAAAATTTCACTGACAGCTAAACAACAGATCATCAACAGCATTTTTATACCTACTTTGTGTTACCAGAGCCAAACATGGACATTGAGCAAAGCGCAGTCACAATAAAATAACTACATGTGAAATGCGTTGCCTGCGAAAAGTTACCAGCAACACCAGAAAAGACAGAGTCACCAACATCAGCATAAGAAAGAAATTTGGAACAGAACCTTGATTGAATTACATTGAGAAACAAAGAATGAAGTGGTTTGGCCACTTAATAAGAATGCATCCAAATTCCACAGTATACAAAATCTTCTACAACAGAACATCAGGAAAGAAGGCGAGAGGAAGACCACGAAAAAGATGGTTAGATGACATAGGTGAATCCTGTGAAAGAGCAAAAATAACAATCACTCAAGCCATCAGAACAGCGCAAGACAAAACAGAAAACCACAACACTGGGCAACAACCCGGTAGCAGGGCAACAACCCGGTAGCAGGGCAACAACCCGGTAGCAGGGCAACAATAGCAGGACAACAACCCGTAGCAGGGCAACAACCCGAGCAGGCAACAAGGTAGAGGCAGAACCCGGAGCAGGCAACAACCCGGTAGCAGGACAACAACCCGGTAGCAGGGCAACAACCGGTACAGGGCAACAACCGGTAGCAGGGCAACAACCCGGTAGCAGGGCAACAACCCGGTAGCAGGGCAACAAGCCTGTAGCAGCGTGACGACAAAAGAAGAAAGAAGAAGCTATTTTGAACTAGATATGAAATGTTGGAAAAATCAGCACGTATACTTATCGATGACTGTTGAGAAGACTGCACACCGGACTGTTACAATGTCAGTTCTGTAACTGTTGACAAATTTAATTTAAAAAACATGTTTTTTTCTGAAAGATAATTTCGTAGATATTTTTCTTAAGTTCCTCAACTCTTAAAAAGAAAATGAAACAAATAAAAAACCAAACCACTATTAACTTCTGTAAGAGCACATCCGCCTTGTATTAAGTGCACTTTTGTTTGTTATATAGGTGGATTACAGCAGCTATTAGACTAGGCACGCTCTTTCAACATAAAGACGATCCTTTTTTTTAGTTATATAAGTTGCGTGTGTGTATATATATATGCGTAATCAACATTGTGTGTTATTATATATATATATCGCGTGTAGGCCATCATTGGTGTTATTATATATATATATACATGCGTGTAGGCCAACATTGCGTGTTATTATATATATATATACATGCGTGTAGGCCAACATTGCGTGTTATTATATTATATATACATGCGTGTGACATTGTTTATATATATATAATGTAGGCCAACATTGCGTGTTATTATATATATATATACATGGTACAAATTGCGTGTATATTTAATGTGAGCCAACATTGCGTGTTATATATATATATATATATATATATATATATATATATATATACATGCGTGTAGGCCAACATTGCGTGTATATTTACATGCGTGAGGCCAACATTGCGTGTATATTTACATGCGTGCAGGGCAACAAACATGAAAAAAAAAATTAACTCTTTTCGGAGAATCTTACTTCTTTTTCTTCGAGCGCCCCGTATCGATCACTTGTTAACCACTTTTTGTGATTTGTATGTGATCCGAGTCGAAGAGCGATTGTACGTTGTGCAAGTTATACGCCTACAACTAGGCCTGCCCATCCGATTTCTGCTGCGCTTTTAATTTACTAGTGTAGCTTCAATAGGTCCCTACCTCAGTCGCCTCTTACGACATGCCTTGTAGGTCGCAATGTTAGTATTCTCTGCTCCCCTTGAAGCCCCGGGACTACACGGTCGGGAGAATCCAAGATGAGTTATTTGAGCTTATGAAAGATCACAGATAAACAAGGAAACTGTATTCAGTGCGAACAAATCGAATTTCAGACCTGCTCAACAGATGTTTATGTCATTTTAAGAACGATATAACCTATTCTCAGTAGCTCCCACGACTGTCGAATTTCCACCCACACCTCAGAGAGTTACGCAGCAATTTACCAATCTCTATCTTCAGTACAAAAGACACTGGCTTCCCAGATCAAACCGACTGTGTTGTGTCTTGGTTGCTATGCAACCATCTCTACAAACTACCGCCCCTTGATCTTGTTTACTTCTGCCATATTGGCTGACCCTTTAATTAACCGTAAAACATAGAGATTGGAAACATCTAACGGTGCCATCAACACATACCGAAACCGGCCGTTTCTGGAGTAGAGGCACATATGCCATACAGTGCAAGGTTGCAGGTGTTCGGTAGGGTTATAAAACAGACATGCTTGCATCGAAAGTGTATGTATAGTCGAGGTGTTGGAGGATGAAAGGAGAGAGGTGGAAGCTGGGGGATACTACATATTTCAAGTGACTTGCGGTTGCATGAGAACAGGGCGGTTGGTAATAATTGTATACTGTTGCTGATAACAAATCTATACTGTTGTGATAATAATTCTATACTGTTGCTGATAACAATTCTATTACATGTTGCTGATAACAATTCTATACTGTTGCTGATAACAATTCTATACTGTTGCTGATAACAATTTTTATACTGTTAGTTGATAACAAATCTATACTGTTGCTGATAACAATTACATATTGTTGATGATGGTTGATCGATCCACCGTAAAAAGGGGGTCCTCAGAATAACAGAGGCGACGCTGTATGCAGCGTACACAAAAGTCCGTTCTATATATATCTTCGTATCCTGATTGTGAAGCAGAACAAGATTGGAGAAAAAGAAAGAAAGCAAGTTTGCAGTGGACCAAGATATTCAAAACCGTTCACTTTCGATTTCACTCTTTTCCTTGATAAACATATCCTTTGTATTATTTTCCTTGAAAAACAATCATATCCTTTGTAATATTACTTTTTTCCGTTGTCAATAATATTTTTTTTGTCACCATATTGAGAAATACATTTCGTTTTTCCATTTTCTTTTTCAGTGCAATTATTCATTTCTCATTTTTTTCGGCAATGGTACACTGTATCAACGGGTCGGTTATAACCATTTTGATAACCGTGGCCAGTGGCGGCTCTTCATTAAGGGCCAGTGGGACCAGACCCCACCAACAATAATGTGTAATGTGTATTTATTTTTATAAATTAAAATATAACCTAACCCAAAAACCATGACTTTTCCGAAAATTTGTGTCTGGTCCCACCAACTAAAAAGGTCACGAGCCGCCACTGACCGTGGCCATCTACTCTAGTCACCGGGTGGAGAGATAATTCATGGGTACGAGGCCAACTTAGTTTTAAAAAACCAACAACTTTACGATAAGCACACGGTACACGGTTGAGCTTCATCTGAGCCTGTTCCTTTACTGTTGGGATCGAAATTACAAGTACATCTGATGTCGCAGTAAGGATTGCCTGAATAGCAAGAGATACCAGTGATGAGGAAAGAGAGCCTTCACGCAAAAATCAGTCATACTCATTGAGACTACACCCGAATTCATAGCAGGCGAAAAAAAAACACACAGGAAAATAACAAACGGTGTCGTCATCATAACATGAACATAAAAATAAAACAAAATAAATAAAGCCACTAACTGGATTCTTCCTTCAAAATTATGGCAAAAACAAGAACTTGCTAAATACGATACATCTAAATTTGAAATCACCTTTCACAGGACAACGTAACTTGATGTAAACAAAGATGTCTGCTTACTTCGCCAAGTAAATCTAGACAATTATTTTACGCCTGAGAATTTGTTGTGAAAAATTGCCATTCAGTTGTACCCCTTCAGAATACATGAAGTTATTTCCCTCAGGCTAGCTGCTAGCATGTGTTCTAGTTTTTGGAGGTAAACAATGATTTCGAGGTTAACTGTTTCCAAAATATAACTGGTTTACTTCATTTAAAAAAAACTTTAAAAAAATAAAAAAAAAGTACAGCCGACCTGTAATCACCGAGTCATTAAAAAATAGACCTGTATCTTCTGTCTTCATCAATAGCCGGTATGTTTTCCTGTATTTATGTATTTCTCTTCTTCTTCTTCTTCTTCAACTCCCAACAGAGCACAGGTTTTCAATAACCTTCTTCCAGCTCTACCTTTCTCCTGCCTTTCCTTCAAATTCTTTACATGTGTTACCTATCCTTTTCATATAACTCTCCTCTTTCTCTGCGGGTTCCAAAACATTAGCTGTCTTCCTATGATTTATGTACTTGTATTTGTAAGTTGAGGAAGATCTAGAAGACAATGGGTGCAAGATGGCATTGATGATCTGAGAATGACTGCTGCTGACGCTGTCCAACTTGCACAGAATAGAGAGTTTTCAGAACTGCTGTATGGGAGCCAAGTTCCGGAAAGGGCATGCTACTAGATGATGATCATTTGTAACTTTATTTTTAAAATTTGTCTTAAAAATATATTTGTTTTTTGAATTAATAAATATATTTAGAGATGGTACATGGTAGTAGTAGTCACCATCTTTTATATTATAACGGGACCTCGCTGGTGCTGCGGTGTTCGTGCACTGCCGCTGAGATCTTCATCTGTAAAAAAAGAGATCGGATCACAAATAGTTACTCAATAAAGTGCAATGATGATGGCCCTACCAATCAATCAATCATACGATCTATGTATCACATCCCTCATATTGATGTCAACAATCAGCCGCTGAGACCAAAGTGGTCCCAATCTGAAATGTCCACATGTGACGGATAGTTTGATTTCCTCCAGAAATACAGTATCTGTTGTGATTTAAGTCAGGTTTTTGATGATGATAATTGCATCCTGTTAATCTCAAAAGACAATGGGTGTTCATGTTGGTTTTATTTCAGCTTTTTCCTGGCACGATTCATGTCAACAAGTTGTCCTAATCTGGCTTCCTTATTTCTAAAACCCGTCAAAACCACAAGAGAAACCGCGGTAGATACATCAACCATCGCAGAAAGGTAGTTTAACCAGGCTAAAACAAATGCTTTGGAGAAGATAAGAGAAGTTAGGGACATTCCCGATGTGAGATGAAAATGATCCTCAAATGAGATATGCGCCCCGAGTGATTACCGGGGCCCAAATTGCGGTGTAAAGAATAGAGAAACACGTCATCACAAAGTACTGAGTTTTACAAATTACAAAAACAATGACAATATACAGCAACGTTTCGACCAACAAGGCCTTTATCAAGCAAACGAACAACATACGATATTGTCATTGTTTTTGTTATTTGTAAAACTCAGTAATTTGTGATGACGTGTTTCGCCAATCTAATAGTTTTACTGTAGTCTCATATATATATGGTGTAAAGAATATAACCACTGTTACCTGCCACGCATGACGTAAGAGGCAACTAAGGACGTTGGACGTGGGGCTAGCTAACCCACACCGTAAAAACACTAGATGGCTACAGAACGGAGAGCGAACCGAGTAAACGCTGGCTGAAACCGAACACATCGCCGAAAGATAAGCACCAGAGATCCAAATGGTGCTGAAGATGTGATGTAAAACACACCAATGCTAAGGCGGCATGAATCAGATTTCCACATGAATAGAATTTATGAGGAGGTCTGGTATATCGGTCTGGGCGGTGATCGAGAGAGAGAGAGAGAGAGAGAGAGAAAAAGAAATGAGCAATGTACAATGATCAGATCTGTCAGAGATTTCGATATTTCTCTAGAGATTTCTCTATCTTTCTCTATCTCGTCTCACATTGATTTTACCGGTTGCTACAATGTGTTAAATGGGACTGATCTAAGACAAGTGCAGCATCACAGTAATGGACTGATCTAAGACAAGTGCAGCATCACAGTAAATGGGACTGATCTAAGACAAGTGCAGCATCACAGTAAATGGGACTGATCTAAGACAAGTGCAGCATCACAGTAAATGGGACTGATCTAAGACAAGTGCAACAATTTAAATACCTCAGAGTCCTGGTAACATCAGATGGCAGATACCGATCAGAAATAAAGAGCAGAATAGGACAAGTGAAAACATCGTTCATGAAAATGAGAAGCATTATCTGCAACAAGTCCTTGTCAGTTGAGGTCAGAATGCGAATTATGCAGTGCTACATAGAACCAATACTGACATACCGATGCGAGTCATGGACAACCAGATTGAAAACTCTCTGAGGGCCACAGAAATGTGGTTTTACAGAAGAATGATGAGAATTCCATGGACTGCTAAAATGACTAATGTTGAGGTGTTGAATGAGACCAAGACACAGAGAAAACTTATTATCAATATAAGAAAGAGACAGTCATCATTTTACGGACATGTGATGAGGAGGGTAGGTTTGGAACACACTGTGACAACTGGTAAAATCGAGGGTAGACGAGACAAAGAAAGACAGAGAGAGAAAATTTTGAATATTCTGACTTCATGGCACAGTAGAGCGTCAACATCTGAATTGCTATCAAACACCAAAGATAGAGATTTGTGAAGATCCATGAACTCCTACGCCAGTCGGCACGGCACCTGATGATGATGACAATGTGTTCTAAACATCTCTTTCCCATCACATGTCACAAAAATGATGATGTCATCTGATAGTAATAATAAGTTTTCTTGTGTTTTGACCTCTTTCACCACATCCATTAATCATTAGCCTGCATGAAGTGAAACTCAGCTCTGTTAGAGAAGAGCTCTGCATGGAATTCTTGGCATTCTCCTGTATAACCACATCTCTGTGACATCTAAAGATTTCGCTATCTGTTTATTTATTGTCCATGACTGGCGTCCATATGTCAGTGTTAGCTAAATTATAGTACACATTCATAAATGTGTCATGATTTATGCATATAATAAAATTCCTCGCCGCAGGAACATTTGGGTCATTTCAGACTAGAGTTTGGGGTATTCGGTACTGCAGGATCACATTTTCATACTTGGACATAAAGTTGTTAAGGGAAATGAACGGAGTTCTCTGTGGTTAAGTGGTTAAGTGGTTAAGTGGTTAAGTGGTTAAGTGGTTAAGCGGTTGTCTGAGTTCTGATGGTCGTGGATTCGAATGAAGGCTTCATCGTTCTGTTCATGAGTGAATTTTTGTTGAAGAGTCCATCTTATGTGCCCATGGACGCGACGAGGACTAATGATGATAGAACAGACGATTCAAACAAAGACTTTACCAAACTCCACTTTATTTTCAAGGCAATATTTATATATGTCACAAAACAGACATTTCATATAACACAGACTTTATTAACTTTCATTTGTACAGACTTTCATTTAAATCAATCCACGTCAACTACAAGATTGCAGGAGCTTTGTTTGAAGATTGGAGTAGCAAGAAAAGAACAGCATAATAGGTACGGGAGTAGTCTCATCAATCAAAATCGAACTGGTACGGTCAGTTGCTGGATGCTGTTGGAGATATTACGAAGGAGATCGAAGCACATATGGACATGTCCGGAGTGCAATGAAGTTATTCCAAACTGAAGCAGACTTTACTAAACTCCACTTTATTTTCAAGGCAACATTTCTATGTCACAAAACAGACATTTCAAATAACACAGACTTTTCCAAACTCTACTTTATTTTCAAAGTAACAGTTCGCATACATCAGGTAAAACATTTTGTTAACAATACATTTGTTTCAAACGAAGGTAGATGAGTATCAGTTATACAGAATGCAATTACAGAACAATCAGATCTTACGGTTAAAATATCTGATCAGATTTCCGACAGGAATTCTTGACAATTCTGTTTGTAAGTGGCTCACAGTCTTGAAGAGTTCTTTGATGTTTCTGTTTGACGTTTAATGCAAGCCGTGAAGATATTGTGGTACAGAATAGTGTTAGGAACACCATGGATAGTTAATAAAAAATGAAGAGTTATTGAGTATAGCAAATAAACAAAGAAATATGGTCATTCATGATTAGGAAACGTTAGATATTTATGCTTTTGTGCACAACATGAGAAGGATATTTGGTGTAGATTGTGGGAAGAGTCTTCAAAGAATCCAATACACATTGAGTAAGGAGCTAACTAGGCTCCCTGCCATATTGTATATTTATGGCACTGTTATATGTTGCATAGTGCCTGCAGGCAATTTCCCCATACTGCTCTATCCCGTTCACTATCTTCTATGTCTGATATCTCTCACCCCTCTCAGTAAAGTTCGTTTCAGGATTTTCATATGGTGCCATTTATTTCTGGAACCCTCCCCTCCTCCCACCCCTCCCTTCTCTTCTTACTTGATGCATCATATGTGATTCTTTGATTATGTCGTCTCAGAGTATGCCCAACATATCTCTATTTTCTCTTCTCAGAGTATGCCCAACATATATCTATTTTCTCTTCTCAGAGTATGCCCAACATATCTCTATTTTCTCTTCTCAGAGTATGCCCAACATATCTCTATTTGCTCTTCTCAGAGTATGCCCAACATATCTCTATTTTCTCTTCTCAGAGTATGCCCAACATATCTCTCTTCTCTTTTTTTTATAACAGTGTTGCTATTTGATAATCAGACATATCTCTGATTTAATCCACCTTCTTGAATTCCTTCTTTTTAATGTTTATTATTTTCCGCAGACATCTATTTTCAAAACACCAAAATTACTACCTATATCTGCACCGGAGTGGTTAAAGAGGCCCAAATTTGGGGTGTAAAGAATAGAACCACTGTTACCTGCCACGCATGTCGTTTTGGCTGAAATCGGATGGATGTGTCCTAAACATGTAGAAGGCTATGCGTTTAGGGTCTACCAAACCAATGTACAACGTATACACGTTCTTGGCAAAGATCAAACATATCAGAAAGAGTGATTAAAATTGGTCGTAAAGAACGAACGCAAAGAAGAAGTCTACCTATATAAAGAGTCATTTTCCAACTCTAGCTGGCTTATCTTAGAATTGATACATTGGAATTGAAAGTTTGTAATTTAGTTTTAAAACTAAATAACTTGCAATTTCATATTTTATTTAGATTTTATTTTATTTTATTTAAGCTGATGCCGCTTTGACAATTGGTAGAATAATTTAAAAAAAATAAATTGTTATTTGTATCACCGAACCAAAAATATGTGTCACCAACATAAATGAGCTTCTTTGTTTTGCTTGTGTATTTATTGTCCAACAAGAAAATATGAACACCAGATTCCAAAAAATACGCTGGAGATGTATCGGAACTGTGTTGTGTGTTGAGACTAAACCTGCCAAGACCAAACTGTACTAAGATGGACACTAGAGGGTAAACGAAAACATGGAAGACCTAGAACCCCATGGAGGAGAACAAGAAATTAATCACTGTCAGAACACGATACATCTTCTTCTCCGAGCGCTCCATATCGATCATTGGTTAACCACTCTGTGTGATTTGTATGTGATCTGAACCTAAGAGCGATTGTACGTTGTGATAGGTTATGCATCTACAGGTAGGACAGCACATCCGCTTTCTGCGATGCTTTTTATTTACTAGGGTAGCTTCTCTATATCCTACATCAGTCGCCTCGTACGACATGCCTTATATGTTGCAGTGGTGCTATTCTTTGCTTCCCTTACATACCCGTACACACAGAGCGGAACACAATACAGAGAACAGACAAGAACAAAGAAGAATGACGTCCATTTGTTTCTGCCCTTTGTTTCTGCCCTTTGTTTCTGCCCTTTGTGTTCATGCTATTTTACGGACTAGAGATAGAGATATTTCTGATAGTTTTCATTTGTTCCTGCCCTTTGTGTCTAGCGCAACACGGACTAGAGATAGAGATATATCTTATTGTTTTCATTTGTTTCTGCTTTTGTTGAATTCATTTAATGTTTGTATATTTTGTCTTCATATCTATCTCTGCTGAAATACTTTGTATTACTACCGTCGTCTTCTTTCTTTGTATTCGTTCTTATCAATCAAATTAACCAAGTTTTGTGATCTCAGTAGTTTGCGCCGAGAACATGATTACGCTGCGCCCCGGTTCATAGACCCTTATAGTATGTAAACAGTTATCAACTGTTATGTGCTTCCAGAAAAACGTATTACCAAACACCGGATTCTAACAACAAAACATTTCATTCGTACGTCACCCATTGTCTAGCTCTACAGACTAGCGTTATTAAATACACAACCAACTATATCTCATTCGAGTTGTATACTTTTTTTTTTTTTCCCCGATCCAGAAGCACTTGAGCTTTTCAGCTCTTCGACTCGGTGCCATTGACATCGTAACCCTTCGGTTCGGTGCCACGAACACCGTAAATCTGGGGAATCTGTGGCTTTTTCTGCCATCCCGCGGAATTGAACTCGCACACACAGAGGGATAGTCACCCGTAGTCCAACGCGCTACGAACACGCTGGGCAGACGGGCAGTTGTATATTTAAAAAGGCTTGTCTGTAGTACTAGACCGTGACCTTTGGCAACAGAAGGCCGACCAGCTCAGAGGGGAAATTAAAACTTCTTGTTTAATGGGTACTGATTTCTGTATACGTTTGATGGAACACTGCAGGCTTTTTATTGCAATTTTACTCTTTTCTATGCGTTCATGCTTCTTTATTGATGACAAATATTCACAATATTGATATTCCTTATTGCTAAACTTAATTTTAATATAATATAATCTTGATTTAGCATTTTGTGTTCATTTTAAAATGAATTAATTTATATTCAATAACACCGGAATGCAAGGATCACGTGACAATTGTGGCCTTATTTCCTAGAATTTGTATCTGATCCCGCTATGTTATCGGAGGCAACGTGCTAGACAATGGGTGCTGTAAGAAGTAAAGGTTTGGGGTTCCAATCCTGTTTTGGTGATTAGTTTTTTCCTGAAGACCCTCTTACTTGCTCAATGTCTATTTATTTAGCATTGGCTTCGGTACTTCCCCTGTGGGTTCTTAAAACTCTGTATTCTCTTCTGACAGTATCTAGGGCAGGCGTAAATCCAAATTCCGGCCTAATTCTCAAGTAAAAATAAACATCTCACGGCATCTGAAAGGACGTTCTGTTCATATTTAGAGCACGTAAAATATATATAGAATGCTTTCAATGAATTTGGTGTATGAATGAAAACAGAGCTATAAGGGAAGTCTATGTGGATAAGTGGTTATGCTGTTTGCTTTGCGTTTCGAAGGTCGTGAGTTCAGAATCCGGACCGTACAAATTTGTTCACGAGATAATTTTTTTCAGAGATACCTAGAATTTCTGTCGCCGCTTCGGAGTTCGGTCTTTGTGTAATATTATCGATAGGTAGCGTGCAAGTTCTGTGGAGAGGGACCGATCTATATGAGGAAACCTGGTCTAATGAAGTAAATCCTTTGTCTTAAGACGGTTTTTTTTAGTGTTTAAGTGACATGACTATCAATAATGTCTCACTCTTTCTTTCTTTCTGTCTGTCTGTCTCTCTGTCTCTCTCTGTGTGCGTGTGGATGTGAACATTTTGCTTATGAGAGTGGACTCTTTCCTTTTGTTTTGTTCATCTTATTTTTCTTCTATCAGAAATCAGACAATATAACTAGTAATTTTAATGAACTTTTTCTGATTTTATTTATTTATTTTGTATCTCTTCTTCGTTTTCTTTGCTTCTTCTTTTTTTTTTCTTCCTCTTTTCGACCTCTTTCCTTCTTCCTCTTTTATTCTATACTTCTTATTTTGATTTTCTTCTTCTTTTTCTTCTTTTCTTCATCCTCTTTTCGTCTTCTTCTTTTTGTTTTCTTCCCCTTTTCCGTCTTCTTTTGTTCTAGTCTTCTTTTCATTTTCCTCTTTTCTTATTCTTTTAACCGAAATCAGAAAACATAACTAGTAAACTCAATGAACTTTATATTTCACTTTTCTTCTCCTTCATAACCTATTGACACTTGAGATTTTGCATATGGTCATTCATAAAAACTTGTCAGGTCAAAGACTTTACATACCTATGTACCATTTGTTTCAGCAAATTGAAGAATCAGTAACGAAATACAGCATAGATGCAATGCAGCAAATCAAATCATGAGACAAGTCGCCTGAGTGGTTACCGGGGCCCAAATTTTGGGTGTAAAGAATAGAATCACTGTTACCTGCCACGCATGTCGTAAGAGGCGTCTAAGGAGGTTTGGTTGAAATCGGATGCGCATGTCCTAAACGTGTAGAAGTCTATACGTTTAGGGGCCTACAAACCAATGTACAACGTATACACGTTCTTGGCAAAGATGAAACATATCACAAAGACTGATTAAAATTGGTCGTAAAGAACGAACGCAAAGAGAAAGAAAAAGATGGGACAAATGTCATCAATTTTAAAATGCAAACATGTAACTATGAACCCAAAAAGAGCAATACAATATTTCACATAATATTTCTCCTCACATTATGCTACCAGGGACAAAACAGGACGCTGACATCAAATGGTAGAAGAAAACTAGTTACGACAGAGATGAAGTGTCTACGCAGAATGCTGTGGGTAACAAGAAGAGACCGGTTTAGAAATGAAGACATTAGGGGGAAAAAGTGGATACACTATCAGTACTGAACTTCATCAAGAAATAACAAATGGAATGGTTCGGTCACGAAAGCAGATTATCAACAGGCCTCAAAGATCAGTGTTACACCGACACAGTGGCTACAACTCAAACAGCCGTACAGGCAAAAGATGGACATCAGAAATAACAGGGGCAGTGAAAAACACTATTTATGAAGCCCATTCTAGAAATCTCTTTATATTTAACACTGTGAGGCAGACAGAACAAGAATGGGGGAAAAAGAAGTAAGATAACAAATAGTGGCCATTGTTACTGGACATTTTCCTAGGTCGTATGCATTACTAGCTAATCCAGACAGCGAATCGTATACCAGTAACAGATAGTTAGTATTTGCATATCACTACTGTAGGGCTCATTTGTTCCAGTGAGGATGACAGCAATCAACTGCATCTTCTTAATTTGCCCGTTTTGAATTCAGGCATAGTCAGGGCGCTTCTGACTGATCGTTGTGCGAAGACCAACTTTCCTTTTTATCGGTGTACCATGCCTTCTCCGACTTCAGAGAAACTTGAAGTTTAGACTTTCAATTGTGATCTGAGCGATTAACTGAATCTGGAACATTTCATGGACGTCAGTTTGAAAATTTGGTTTTTTGTTTGACCTTTTTTTCTAAAATTGTCTGGCTTTAAATTAAAATTCGAATCTGGCAGCCTTGCCCGGAAGTAGATAACAATGGCGAAAGTTCGTCGCGGAAATTGTTCAAGAAATTAATTTTTGAACACGCAGCTTTCACGAAAATACTGCGTCATTATAAATTATCAGTATACGTCACAAATATAAATAATCATATAGTCTCCAAGGTAAACATTCACATATCAAGCTACTCATTTTGTAGGTGCAATTTTGAATTAGACTTGAAATTATTATGCACCGCTCACGAGATGTACGCAACATCAACATCGTTTTCTAAAACCCAATTCTTCAAATTGCATAATTGTGTGCGAAATATATGCAGTCAAGATAATTCACATATCTATTATTTTTAGTATCAGTTCATGCTGTTATGTAGCCAAAATCGAAATAAATTGTAATAAGTTGATAGCATCAGATTACTCGTTCGATGTTTAAATGTTAGCGGCAAATTTTGATAATTTGAACACTTGCTGCTTCACACAAACATCATAACACGTTTATTATTATTGCAGATATGTTTTGTGTTTGTATGTGTGTGGATCACACTCACACATATTTATTTCCCTCTTAAAAATACGATAATATTGTGTGTGTTTATTAGGAGCTACAACATAAATTGCTTTTTATCTCGAACTCTAAAGTTATAATTTTAAGAATATAGAAAACTAAAAAAAACAATTAATAAGTAAACGTTCTCATGTACTCTAAGACAATGTATAAATGTTCAGTTCTAATCTCTCCCTTTCTTTCAGAAATACAAAACGTACTTTCGAAAAAATAAGTTGTAAAAATTTCAAGCAGACGGGATGAAGTCAGCATGAAAACATTGAGGAGAGAGTAGGCTGCCTACAGAGTATTGCTTGTTTGCTTCTATTACAGCTGGTTTGAGAAGCCATGTTAGCCAGCAACTCTCTCTGGTTGTAGAATTCAGTTTCGTTTTCGTGTAGCTGGAGTAACAAGCAGACTACTGTTCATCCATTGGAAAAACTGTAAGTATTTTATGATTATGCTTCAAGATTAGTTTTAATCTTGCTCTAGTTTTCTATCTCTTATCTGCTCTTTTCTCACAGTTGTAGTTAATGATACTTAAGTAAGTTGTCTGGGCTCAAAGATGTCTATTATTTAGTAATTATTATAATTTGTTTAGTTTAACAGCTGAACTAAATTTGGCACCAAAACAGCTGTAAATATTGTGGGAGCTTAAAGTGTATTGATTTTGAAAATCGAACTGTTTCTCCTAGAAGTTGTTTATTCATCTTTGTTTTGATATCAAACAGACAGTTATCTGTTTTGTATCTTATGTTTGTATTATAGTTACACAACTTTATGTTTGCTTGCTATCTTCTTTTTCCTTTGTTGCCACACTGCTACTGGGTTTTTTTTGTCCAATGTTGTGGTTTTCTGTTTTTGTCTTGCGCTGCTCGAGTGGCATAGATCATATATTTTTGATCTTTGACAGGATTCTGCTATGCTATCTAGCGATCTTTTTTTGTAGTCTACCTCTCACTTTCTTTCCTGATGTTCTGTTGTAGTTCTGTTGTAGAAGACTCTGCATAATGTGAAGTTTGGTTGCATTCTTATTAAGTGGCCAAACCACTTCATTCTTTGTTTCTCAATTAATTCAAGCAAGGTTCTGTGCCAACTTTCTTTCTTATGCTGATGTTGGTGACTCTGTCTTTTTTGGTGTTGTTGGTAACTTTTCATAGGCATCACATTTCACATGTAGTTATTTTTGCAACTGTGCTTTGCTTATTGTCAATGTTTGGTTCTAGTAACACAAAGTAGGTATGAAAATTCTGTTGATCATATGTTGTTTAGCTGTCAATGAGATGTTTGGGTGTCTTAACAACGGGGCTAGATGTTGCAACATTTGCTTTTTGCACTTCAGCCTCTATCTCTCTATCTAGTCTTCCATCTTCTGTGAATATGCTTCCTAAGTATTTGAAATCTTGCACTTGGTTGATTGTAGTGTCATTGACATGGATGTTTAGTTTATTATATTTTCTTGCTGCAATAGCTCATCATCACCATTCAACTCCCATCGGAGCACAAGTCTTCAACAAACTTCTTCCATCTCTTTCTCTCTCTTGCCATCCCTTCCAATTCTTTCCATGTTTTGCCTATCCTCTTTATATCCGCCTCCAGCTCTCTTCTCCAGGTCTGCCTAGGCCTTCCCTACTCCTCTTTCCCTGCGGGTTCCAAAACAATGCCTGTCTTGCGATGCTTCCGGTCGGTCTTCTCAATGTATGTCCTATCCATCGCCAGCGTCTCTTCCTGAGCTCTCTCTCCACTGGTATCTGCTTTGTTCTCTCCCTGAGTTCCTCGTTTGTAATATTATCATACCATCTCAATCCTCTATCTACGTAAACATCCATTTGCAATAGCTAATCATCATAATCTATTTATCCATCTTTGTTTTGATATAAAACTGATAAGTTATTCTTTTTGGTGTATATTGTGTTTTTACTATAGTTCATCATCAAATAGCTTGTCCGGAACAGAACTTTGCCACCCCAACAGTCCTTTAGAATTTCTTTCTCTCATAGGCCAGATGTCCCACTTCTGCAGCTATGTTCAAACCATCAGTTACATCCTGAATCCATCTTCTTCGTGGTCTTCCTCTTCTCCTCTTTCTGGTATGCCTACTATCATGATGGTCTTCCTCCAGCTCTTCATGTCTTTTTATATATCCAAAATATCTCAATTTTCTCTTTCTTTTTGTAGCATCAGCCAGTTTTCTTTGATTTTGAGTATTTTCTGGATAGATCTATTTGTTCTCTTCTCTGTCCATGATATAGGAAGGATTCTTCTGTAACACTTATATTCGAAAGCACATATATGTTTTTCCACTGCTTTATTAAATGTCCATGCTTCACACCCATACTTGCCACTGGGAATATGCATTCTCTTAGTATTCTGATCTTTGTTTTCCTATAGTTCCGTTCCATACTGTTTAGAGTTGTTAATTTTTTCTAAAGCCATTTTTGTTCTTCTAAAGTCCCAGAGATTCAAACAATATACACTGAAGAAGTTTATTACTTGATATTTGAATGTTTTGCTTTTAATATTCTATTCTCTTGTTAGTATGTCATGTTTGTTGACTTGTTCCTATATTAATTTGTATTATAGTTTTGTTTTTTTGGGGTCTGTTTCCCAATTGTTATGTTATTTATTGAAGAGATAGACAAATGAAAGATCATGTTTACATAATATGCTGTAGTGTGGGGGACTACAGTGTTAACATTCATTAACTATGTTGACTAGTGCTACAATGTGGATGCTGTTGTCAACACTATGTTGATAGGCACAGTGATGCTGACTCGCAAACTTGTTGATGTGCAAAAATCATGTCTGTCAAATAGTTGATAGTGCTAAATTGATGCTGTTGAAACAACTAATGACACTATCATACAATGTGGATGCTGTTGCACAAGCCTATGTGACTAGTGCACAATGTGATGCTTTGTCATCATTTTGCTAGTTGTCTCATGTGATGTCTTTTGTTCAACTTGTTGATCATGTGCTAAATGTATCTTTGTCAAGCATGTTGATATGCTATAATGTGGATGTGTGTCACACATGTACAGGCTACAATTGATGTTGTCACACCTAGTACTATGCACAATGTGGATGCTGTACACCTTGTTGACTGTCCAGATGTTCTGTTCTCAACACGTTTTGCTATGTACATGTCAGATCTGTGTCAACACTGTTATCTGTGCTCAATGTGATCTGTCACACTTCTTGACTAGTGCTCAAGTGATCTGTTGTCAACACTATTTGCTATGCTCAAGTGATGCTGTCTGTCACCTATGATGACTATCAGCATTGAATGCTGTGACATACACTCTGTCTGACTAGTCTCAATTGAATACTGCCAACACTATGTGACTAGTGACAATGTATCTCTGTCAACACTGTGACTAGTCTCATTGATACTGTCAACATTTGTTGACATTGCTACAATGTGATCGTGTCCACTATGTCTGACTTGATACAATTAGATGCTGTGTCAGACACTCATTCTGACTAGTGACAATGTATCTTTGATCTCCCAACATTGACTGTGCTCAAGTGAATCTTTCATCTCTGTGTGACTAGTGCTCAATTGAATGCTGTTCACACTATTTGACTGTGCTGACATTGTATCTCTGTCAACACTAGTCTTCTAGATCTCCAAGGCATGCTGTGTCAGACACTATTGACTATGCTACAATGTGGATGCTGTTTCACACTATGTACTAGTCACAGTGATGCTGTGTCAACACTATGTTGACTAGGCTACAATGTGGATGCTTTGTCAACCTATGTTGACTAGTGCTACAATGTGAATGCTGTTGTCAACACTATGTCTGACTAGTCTACAATGTGAATGCTGTTATCAACACTATGTTGACTAGTGCTACAATGTGAATGCTGTTGACAACACTATGTTGACTAGTGCTACAATGTGGATGCTGTTGTCAACACTATGTTGACTAGTGCTACAATGTGAATGCTGTTGTCAACACTATGTTGACTAGTGCTACAATGTGAATGCTGTTGACAACACTATGTTGACTAGTGCTACAATGTGAATGCTGTTGTCAACACTATGTTGACTAGTGCTACAATGTGGATGCTGTTGTCAACACTATGTTGACTAGTGCTACAATGTGGATGCTGTTGACAACACTATGTTGACTAGTGCTACAATGTGGATGCTGTTGTCAACACTATGTTGACTAGTGCTACAATGTGAATGCTGTTGTCAACACTATGTTGACTAGTGCTACAATGTGAATGCTGTTGTCAACACTATGTTGACTAGTGCTACAATGTGGATGCTGTTGTCAACACTATGTTGACTAGTGCTACAATGTGAATGCTGTTGTCAACACTATGTTGACTAGTGCTACAATGTGGATGCTGTTGTCAACACTATGTTGACTAGTGCTACAATGTGGATGCTGTTGTCAACACTATGTTGACTAGTGCTACAATGTGGATGCTGTTGTCAACACTATGTTGACTAGTGCTACAATGTGAATGCTGTTGTCAACACTATGTTGACTAGTGCTACAATGTGAATGCTGTTGTCAACACTATGTTGACTAGTGCTACAATGTGGATGCTGTTGTCAACACTATGTTGACTAGTGCTACAATGTGGATGCTGTTGTCAACACTATGTTGACTAGTGCTACAATGTGAATGCTGTTGTCAAAACTATGTTGACTAGTGCTACAATGTGAATGCTGTTGTCAACACTATGTTGACTAGTGCTACAATGTGGATGCTGTTGTCAACACTATGTTGACTAGTGCTACAATGTGAATGCTGTTGTCAACACTATGTTGATAGCAGTGGCGGCTCATGATCATTTCTGTTTGTGGGGTCAGACAAACGTTTATTTTGGAAAAATCATGGTTCTGGGTTAGGTTGTATTTTAATTTATAAAACAATAAATACACATTCACATTACTTTTGGTGGGGCCCGGCCCCACAGGCCCTTAATGACGATCCGCCACTGGTTGATAGCATTTATCATTTTCTTATTGTCTCTGACATGTCTATTTTTCCAACTTTTATCATTTTATAATTATCTTTATGTGGGCGTCTGTAGCTTAAGTGTGAGTGAGCTCGATCACAACCAAAGCCTACCTGATGTTGTACCACCTCAGTACTGATGTTGTTACTCCTTTTTCCCAGATGTCTTCATTTCTAAACCGGTCTCTTCTTGATACTTCCAGCATTTCGTGTAGTCATTTCATCTCTGTCGTGACTAGTCTTCTTGATACTCCCAGCATTCTGTGTAGACACTTTATCTCTGTCGTGACTAGTCTCTTCTTGATACTCCCAACATTCTGTGTAGACACTTTATCTCTGTCGTGACTAGTCTCTTCTTGATACTCCCAGCATTCTGTGTAGACACTTTATCTCTGTCGTGACTAGTCTCTTCTTGATACTCCCAACATTCTGTGTAGACACTTTATCTCTGTCGTGACTAGTCTCTTCTTGATACTCCCAACATTCTGTGTAGACACTTTATCTCTGTCGTGACTAGTCTCTTCTTGATACTCCCAACATTCTGTGTAGACACTTTATCTCTGTCGTGACTAGTCTTCTTGATACTTCCAGCATTCTGTGTAGACACTTTATCTCTGTCGTGACTATTCGTCTTGATACTCTCATCATTCTGTGTAGACACTTCATCTCTGTCGTGACTATTCGTCTTGATACTCTCATCATTCTGTGTAGACACTTTATCTCTGTCGTGACTAGACCTAAGAATGAAGATATAAATATTGCTTTGTCAGCGAACACATTTTTTAAAATATTTTTTTTTAAACTCAAAGATTGTGTGTTTCAACGTATTTCCTTTAAACAAACAAGACGAACAATATATATAACAAATAAATATTCGCATGAAAAAAAATACAAACTAATTGAAATAAATATCTGCCACTTTTGATAGCGTTATCTTGGGACTTGTTAGTTTATAGCAGTTTACACTTGATTTCTGGCCACGTTTTACTGGTGCTGGCATACACGTCTTCTAAGAGTTTTTTTGTGTGTGCCTTTTTCTAGTTGATGTTACGTAGCTACAGTGTGTTCATATTTCACAATCGTTAGAAATTCTATCTTTTCTTTTTTTGGTCTGCTAAAATTATTGTGTGTGAATTATTGTGGTTATCTTTGTGGCGAAGCAGTTATTATTAAGCGTTTGCTTCGTGTTTTATAGGTCATGAGCTCGAATCGTGAGATCGTGAGCGGAAAATCATAACGACAGAGATGAGATGTCTTAGAAGAGATGCAGGTGTGACAATAAGAGACAAAATTAGACATGAAGAAATCGGGAGACTAGATGTGAAACCAGTCAGAATTCATAAAAGAACAACAGATTAAATGGTTTGGACACCTGGCCATAATGCCCTGGTGTCGCCTACCACAGAGAGCCACACAGAAAAAGTATAATGAGTACAAGACAAGAGGAAGACCGCGCAAAAGATGGATCGACGGCATCAAGAACAGCCTTACGAACATGAATATCAGCTTACAAAGTGCCTTAAAACAAGCACACACAAGATCACTACGTTTCACCCCCAACACTTCTATAAAGAAGTCAATGGTGGAAGAGAAGAACAAGCACACACAAGATCACTACGTTTCACCCCCAACACTTCTATAAAGAAGTCAATGGTGGAAGAGAAGAACAAGCACACACAAGATCACTATGTTTCACCCCCAACACTTCTATAAAGAAGTCAATGCTAGAAGAGAAGAACAAGCACACACAAGATCACTCCCCCCTCTCCCCCGCCAACACTTCTATAAAGAAGTCAATGCTAGAAGAGAAGAAGAAGAAGAGCTCGAATCCGGGCCACGTCGTTCTGTACGTAAATGCATTTTTTTCTCGAAGATTTCTTAGGGTTGTTGCCGGAGCTACGTAGTTCGTGTAATGCTATTGATAAGTGACGTACTATTACTGCGACAAAAGAATGAACCATAATCCGGGGGCCAGTGAAGTCAAACTTTTTTTGGTTGTTTTTTGTGCCTGATCCAGAAGCATTTGAGCTTTCAGCTCTTCGACTCTGTGCCATGGACATCTTAACCCTTCGGTTCGATGCCACGAACACCGTTAATCTGGGGAACCTGTGGCTTTTCCTCCAGCCCGAAGAATTGAACCCGCATTCACAGAGGGCTAGTCACCCGCAGTTCAACGAGCTACGAACACGCTGGGCAGGTGGGCATCCTCCATCTTTAAACCATATCTTTCTGATTGTGTGTGAATGACATACCAAATAAGGGAATATCCACAATATTTTCTTTCGTGACCAGTCGTGTGTTTTCTATGGCGTGTTTCACTCATATTTATGGCCAGAGTAGTTTCCGTTAGCTGGATAAAACACATTTTAGCTGACAGAAGCTGAACATGTTCACAATATGATAGTAGTAAGTTCATAGTAAATCTTTCATCAGTTAAGGTTCAGTTTTAGTTCAGTTTCAGTTTGGAATATCCTCATTGCACTCCGGACATGTCCATATGTGCTCCGATCTCCTTCACAATATCTCCAACAGTGTCCAGCGACTAACCGTACCAGTTCGATTTTGATTGATGAGCCTACTCACGTACCTGTTATGCTGTTCTTTTCTTGCTACTCCAATCTTCAAACCCAGCTACTTCAATCTAGTAGTTGACGTGGATTGGTTTAAATGAAAATCTTCTTTGCGGCCACACTCTCTGAGGCGTTCATTTAAGCTGGTCTGGGGTTAAGGTTTGCACTTCGGATCAACTTTCCTGAGCATGCGGGTGTTTGCGGCAACGAGAGAGAGAGAGAGAGAGAGGACAGACTTGCATCGATTGTTGGAAAGTTTAGGATGGATATTGGAGATGTTCTTTAGTCTCTTGGCGACTTGGCGACCTACTGTTGAATAAGGACACCGCCTGTGTGGTATCGGCGCCTGCAAGGAAGCAAAGAATAGTACCACTGCGACCTACAATGCATGTCGTAAGAGGCGAATGATGTATGCACTAGGGATGCTACCCTTGTAAATAAAAAGCAGCGCAGAAATCGGATGTGGTGGCCTGCTTGTAGGCGCATAACAGGCACAGCGTATAATCGCTCTTAGGCTCAGATCACATACAAATCACACAGAGTGGTTGACAAGTGGTTGATACGGAACGTTGGAAGAAGAGAATGAGAACGCTGAATCAATCCAGTGATTTCAGGAGTTTGTACAAGTAATGCTGGATGCTTGAGAGACAGAGAGAGAAGTATCTTTAACAAGAGAGCCACTGGAACCATCAGCATGCATACTCTTCGACATCTGTTAGGGGAGACTGAGCACCTATGTGTCTGCCTGGAACGCGGTAACGTCAGTTCATTAACCAATAATCAAAACGATCAACCTTGGGTTTCATTGATTGTTCGTTTTATCAACGTGAAGCAAAAATGTGTTTCAAAACAGATACTTTGATTCGTCAACATATAACAATAACATTATTATAGGTATATATCTCTCTCTCTCTCTCACGATAACTGACCAGATCGATGTACCATATCTCACCATAAATTATATTCATGCAGCCTTAACATTGATGTGTTTTACGTCACATCTTCAGCACCATTTGGAGCTCTGGTGCTTATCCTTCGGCGATGTGTCCGGTTTCAGCCAGTATTTACTCTGTTCGCTCTCCGTTCTGTAGCCATCTAGTGTTTTTACGGTGTGGGGTAGCTATCTATACGCCCAACCTCCTTAGACACCTCTTACGACATGCGTGGCAGGTAACAGTGGTTCTAGTCTTTACACCACAAATTTGGGCCCAGGTAACCACTAGGGCGACAGGTATATCTAAGAAACATCACAACGATCGGTTTCCAGAACGTTTAGTAACAAATGTCTCTGTCAGATCAATATCATCATGAGCTACCGATTCTACATCGACGATTGATTGAAATAGACTTCAAACATCCGCTGCCTATTACATTGATGTTGCACTCATCCTCATTGTAATTTTTCCATCTCTTAATGTTTCTCTCCCACTTGTGCCTAGATTTTCCCACATGCTTGCCTACCTTCAACATAGGGGACAAATCAGATGACCTTGTAGTATAGATGTACTATAGAATAGGAATGACCAAGGATAATTTCAATAGTATGAGAAAGTTACTGACATCCAAACAAATTACAAACAGGCTAAAAATGAGAATGATCAAATGCTATATATATCCTATATTAATGTATGGCTCGAAACATGGACAATGAACAAGCAGTTAGAAGACATAATTGATGCATTTGAGATGTGGATATATAGAAGAATAGGCAGAGTTTCATGGACAATGATGAACAAGCAGTTAGAAGACAGAATTGATGTATTTGAGATGTGGATATATAGAAGAATAGGCAGAGTTTCATTGACAGAAAAACAGACAAATAAACAAGTTTTAGGAAAACTAGGCATGAAGAAACAATTATTAAGAAATAAATTCAAAAGTAAAGTATTTTGGGCACATAAAAGACATGACACCATGATAAAACATTTACTGAGGAAAGTTGAGAGGAAGAGCAAGAGAAGACCGAGAGATAAGTGGAGGGAAACTTTAAGAAATGGACAGGTTACAGTCTGGCAGTGTGCAACATCAAGGCGAAAGACAGAGGATGCTGGAGATTCATTGCAGCCAACCTTCGATGTGGAGACGGCACATGATGATAAATATACATTTTCATACATTGGGAGGAATATGAGAAAATATGTTGTAAGGTCCGTATGTGTCTTTGACCATAGGCACAATATTGGTGATGTAGTCACCAGTAGGCCAGCCGCCTTTACATCTATTGTCTCTCTCTCTCTCTCTCTCTCTAGCGCATGTGACTCTCATGAAGACAGCAATAGATGCACGCTATTTTTATCTGTTCTCTGATATCCTCTGTATTGTGTTTCAACTGTGTTTCATTTCCTAGTTGTGTGCTCCTGCAGGTAGTTTTGGATCTTCCACGTTTTCGTTTGCCCTCCGGTGTCCATCTGAGTGCAGTTTTTCGGACAGTTAGTCGCTATGCTTATCACATGTCCACGATCCATCTCCAGCGTCTTGGCTCACAATGATGGTGGTTATATTCTCTTGCTGAAACCGTGCTATCAGTTCTTGTTTACAAATAGCTTTTGACCAGAACACGGGTAAGATCTTTCGCAGACAAAGTTGTGTGAAAGATGAAAAGTTTGAACATATCTTGTTCTGTTATTCTCCAGCATTATAATCTGTATAGTAAAGTTGATCCTCCCCATGAAGCCATTACCTTGTAGTGGTGGGGAGGCTTGCGTGCTCCAATGATACAGTGAGCTAGGACGGCAGGAACTTATGTTGCCGGAAGGGTTACCCAAGCCGGAAAGGTCACTGAAGAGGGACAGACGAAGCATGGTCTCCTGGTCCTCCAGGTTGGGGGTTGGGCTTGGGACTAACGATCCCATCCTTTAAAAAATAATTAAAGTTATGGAAACAACAACAAACATACAACCTATCTACGGGCATGAAGGGCTACCAGAGTCATTGACTCACATGACTGGAAGTGGTGAAAGCCGAAAGGAAGCTACTTTCATGAGGACGGAAGTCCTGAATAAGAGCTGAAGGAAATGAATCATAGCTGGAACACAATACAGAGGAAGGCCATGAACAGGGAAGAATGGTGTACGTTTGTTGCTGCCCTAAACGCCAAGGGCGTAACAAGCTAAAGAGAGGAGTAAAGTTGATGACACACTGCTGTTCTCTCTCTCTCTCTCTCTCTCTCTCTCTCTCTCTCTCTCTCTCTCTCTTTACCCTTCGTCTCTAAGGAGACATGTCCCCGATCAAGACCTTGCAAGCTCTCATACACTTGGTTGTACACACAGCTGCGGTATATATTAATCTTAGTTATAACAATTGTTATCAGTTTGTTTGCATTATATATCGGACATTGTGGCATAATAAGCTGGAATTTCAAATATCTGAAGTTACAGTCTACATGTCTTATATATCGCTCTAGTAAAGGTTTGTCTGTGTACACCCTATACATTTTGTCTAAACAAGATAGCTCACGTGAATGTTCCCAAGTTCTTCTTCTTCTGCGTTCTCACTAGATTGGGATTTCGGATTACCTAATAAAGGCAGCCGTCTGCCTCAGATTTTCAGCCACACCATACAGTTTGTCTCGGACGAAATCTGCATACTGGGGGCAGTTCTGTAGGATATAATTCCTATGATTTCTGCTTCCCGTTTGTGCCGACCTCCTCCCGCAGTAAGTTTTTGCCACCCTTGTGATGGTGTGTCTGATATTCTTACTGCATGGCTAGTTCACAAGTTGATTGATTGGGTTAGTTCCCATAAGAAAATGTGAGTTTGCAGTCCTTTTCTTCTGTATGACAGTGGAGCTATCACTTCTATATGACAGTGGAGTTATCACTTCTACATGATAGTGGAGTTATCACTTCTGCATGACAGTGGAGCTATCACTTCTGCATGACAGTGGAGCTATCACTTCTGCATGACAGTGGAGCTATCACTTCTGCATGACAGTGGAGTTATCACTTCTGTATGACAGTGGAGCTATCACTTCTGTATGACAGTGGAGTTATCACTTCTGCATGATAGTGGAGCTATCTTTTCTTCTGCATGACAGTGGAGCTATGACTTCTTCTACGTGACAGTGGAGCTAGCTATCACTTCTGCATGACAGTGGAGCTATCACTTCTGCATGACAGTGGAGCTATCACTTCTGCATGACAGTGGAGCTATCACTTCTTCTATATGACAGTGGAGCTATCACTTCTGCATGACAGTGGAGCTATCACTTCTTCTGCATGACAGTGGAGCTATCACTTCTGCATGACAGTGGAGCTATCACTTCTGCATGACAGTGGAGCTATCACTTCTTCTACATGACAGTGGAGCTATCACTTCTTCTATATGACAGTGGAGCTATCACTTCTGCATGACAGTGGAGCTATCACTTCTTCTACATGACAGTGGAGCTATCACTTCTGCATGACAGTGGAGCTATCACTTCTGCATGACAGTGGAGCTATCACTTCTGCATGACAGTGGAGCTATCACTTCTGCATGACAGTGGAGCTATCTTTTCTTCTGCATGACAGTGGAGCTATGACTTCTGTATGGCAGTGGAGCTATCACTTCTGCATGACAGTGGAGCTATCACTTCTGCATGACAGTGGAGCTATCTTTTCTTCTGCATGACAGTGGAGTTATCACTTCTGTATGGCAGTGGAGCTATCACTTCTTCTACATGACAGTGGAGCAATCACTTCTGCATGACAGTGGAGCTATCACTTCTGCATGACAGTGGAGCTATCTTTTCTTCTGCATGACAGTGGAGCTATGACTTCTGTATGGCAGTGGAGCTATCACTTCTGCATGACAGTGGAGCTATCACTTCTGCATGACAGTGGAGCTATCACTTCTGCATGACAGTGGAGCTATCTTTTCTTCTGCATGACAGTGGAGCTATGACTTCTGTATGGCAGTGGAGCTATCACTTCTGCATGACAGTGGAGCTATCACTTCTTCTGCATGACAGTGGAGCTATCACTTCTGCATGACAGTGGAGCTATCACTTCTGTATGACAGTGGAGTTATCACTTCTGTATGACAGTGGAGCTATCACTTCTTCTACATGACAGTGGAGCTATCACTTCTGCATGACAGTGGAGCTATCACTTCTGCATGACAGTGGAGCTATCACTTCTGCATGACAGTGGAGCTATCACTTCTTCTGCATGACAGTGGAGCTATCACTACTTCTACATGACAGTGGAGCTATCACTTCTGCATGACAGTGGAGCTATCACTTCTTCTGCATGACAGTGGAGCTATCACTTCTGCATGACAGTGGAGCTATCACTTCTGCATGACAGTGGAGCTATCACTTCTGCAGCATGACAGTGGAGCTATCACATTTAACCTGCTGTAGATGCTTCTTCTGTTGGCTCACTTGGATTTATAGACTTCCATAGCTTAATGGTCTAGTAGCTACGAGTACCTGAATTGACGCTCTTATCCTTGTACTAGTCCTGACAGAGATGAAATGTCTACGCAGAATGCTGGAAGTACTAAGAAGAGGTCGGTTTAGAGCTGAAGATATCAGGAAAAAAAGTGGTACAACATCAGTACTGAACTTCATCAAGAAACAACAAATTAAATGGTTCGGCCACATAAGTAGATCACCAACAGACAGTATGCTTCAAAGAACAGTGTTACTCCGATACAATGAATACAAATTAAATGGCCGCCTCGGCAAAAGGTGGACATCAGAAATAACAGATGCAGTGAAAATCGCTATTTATGAAGTGCACACAAAAGCCCGTTATATAAATCTTTTCTCATCCTGACGCTGTGAAGCAAAACACCATTTATGAAGCACACACAAACGCCAGTTCTAAACTTCTCGTCTTTAGCTGATGCTGTGAGACAAAGCAGGATTACAGACAAGAAGAAGATCCGTGTATCAGGCAGTGGAAGTTGAACTAATAGTTCCTCGTAGATGCTTCTTCTGACCACTAATTCCAACGCTTTTGCTGAAATCCCAAGGATTTCATTGATCGTGACGGTAGATGCGATACCTCGAGCTACACAGCTTCTACTCCGGCGGAGACTGTAACATCTTTTAAACATAAACAATGGAAAGAATCTTCAAATCCACATAAATCTTTTCTTAAAGTTCAGTACAGTTTTAAATAAGATTCGAAATTCTCTTTCTATATATATATACATGTTCAGTACAACATCTGCATGAACGTCACTTGACTGAATCAATACAAGCGCAGGCCGAAAACATTTTTTGATGCGATTGTCCCACACTGGTAGGGGCCTAATGGAGGCGCAGCGTTCTAACCGTTCTTGTCAAAGACTGTTTATATATCACAATAAGAATGATGAAAATGGTTGAGAAGAACATAAGCAAACAAACAAACAGACTACAAGCGTCAACAATTTACAGAATTACATTCATATGCGTTCCAGGTCACATGGGTGTCCATGGCAATGAGAGAGCAGACAGACTGGATGACTTTGCCACAATATCATGAGCCAGTCAATGGATAGAGCTGTACATCCTCATAGAATGTGACCACAAAGATGATTTTCATTTAAACCAATCCACGTCAACTACTAGATTGTAGGAGCTGGGTTTGAAGATTGAAGTAGCAATCCACGTCAACAACTAGATTGCAAGAGCTAGGTTTGAAGATTGAAGTAGCAATCCACGTCAACTACTAGATTGTAGGAGCTGGGTTTGAAGATTGGAGTAGCAATCCCCGTCAACTACTAGATTGCAAGAGCTAGGTTTGAAGATTGGAGTAGCAATCCACGTCAACTACTAGATTGCAAGAGCTAGGTTTGAAGATTGAAGTAGCAATCCACGTCAACTACTAGATTGCAAGAGCTGGGTTTGAAGATTGAAGTAGCAATCCACGTCAACTACTAGATTGTAGGAGCTAGGTTTGAAGATTGAAGTAGCAATCCACGTCAACTACTAGATTGCAAGAGCTAGGTTTGAAGATTGAAGTAGCAATCCATGTCAACTACTAGATTGTAGGAGCTAGGTTTGAAGATTGAAGTAGCAATCCACGTCAACTACTAGATTGCAAGAGCTAGGTTTGAAGATTGAAATTGTCAAAAAAGAACAGCACAACAGGTATACGCGTAGGCTCATCAATCAAAATCGAACTGGTACGGTACTGGACGCTGTTGAAGGTATTGCGAAGGAGATGGAAGTCCATATGGACATGTCCGGAATACAATGAAGATATTGCAAACTGAAACTGAAATATGTTCAGTTCAAACATCAGAAACCGTTGTAGAAAATATCATGGACATGTCGATATAACATATTCACTGTTAGCAATTATTGGAATGTAAAACCATACAAGATCTCCAACTGCTAGCAACGAACCGCATCACACGGAGATCTAAAACCTCTGCCCTATGTGCCGCCTTTGGCACGAAAGGAACAAACGAACTAAACTTAGCAATTACTTAGCAATAATGATATTTTTTCCAAAGTTTTGTTATTCGTTTTAATCAAGTTTTGTTTTTGCTGGTGTGATTGGTTATAAGTTACTAAACTGACGTCATTCCACTCCGGGTAGACCCATAAGTGCTCAGTCTTCCCCAACAGATATCGAAGAGTATACATACTGATGATTCCCATACCTCACTGATTAAACACATTCCCACTCTGCCCTCAGGCATCCAGTTCCACTTCTACAACGGGTAACTGCAAACTGCTTTTTATTTTCTCTTTACTTTCTGCTCATTTTTCAAAGAATCTTAACTCATGCGCAATATTGCAATACCATTTTTTTTTTAACTTTAACTTTTACAATTTTTGTTAACGTATATCTGATTGATTTTGTCTTCTGAATGTTTATTCATCTGTGGATTTAGTGGGGGAAAATATAATACTTGAAAGGTTGAGAACTTTTTGCTGTGAAATTGTGGTTGTTACGGTAAATAATTACTCGGGTTGAAATGTTAGGCTTGTCGTTAAGGTTACTGTGTTGCAAACTTAACAAAGAAAATTGATGTAACTGCCTATTTTGTGTATCGTTAAGTAGCTGTTTAAATGCTTTGCACATATTCTGATAGTAAGTGAATTGTTATTACTGTGGGGGGCGTGGTGAACAACATCACGTGGGAGTTAATGGCAGAAATCACAATCTTAGGTGTCACGTCACTGAACGTCAAATAACTGTTGGGGTGGAAATTACATCTTCTTCTTCGAATACTCCATATCGACCCCTTGTTAAACTACTCTTTGGGATCTGTATGTGATCTGAGCTTAAAAGCGATACTATGTTCTGTCAGTTATGCACCTACAAGTATTTCAGCACATCCGATTTCTGCGACACCTTTTTATTTACTAGGGTAGCTTCCCTTGGCCATTACCTCAGTCGTCTCTTATGACATTCCTTGCAGGTCGCAGTTGATTATTCACTGCTCCTTGCGAGCCCACAGCACACTTACGAGATAGCAATAAGACGTACTATTGTAAACATTAGGAGAAATAGCTCATGTCAACTTCATTATTGTCTGTGTCTCTCACAGATCCTATGAGTGTCCATGTTAGAATACAACTGTTTGATATATATACAGTATAAATATATATATATATACACAGGGTATTCAAGATAATTGCAGCCCATTGACAATTCGAAAGTTGCCAGGTACAAATTGAGTTGTGTTTATTTACTATTTAAACCGGTTCTGACTAGCTTGTCCTACGTCACATTTGTTCATCGCCCCTTCCCGCACTACAATTACACACCGTCACACAACCTTGACATATACTACGTCATAACTTAACCTTCCCATTTCCATACATATATGCCAGATTAGCTCCATTCACAGACTGCTTTTAAGTTGAACACCCTGTACATATATATATATATATATATATATATATATAAAGAAAACTGGCTGTTGCTACAAATAAGACAGAGAAAATTGAAATATTTCGGACATATAAAAAGACATGAAGGGCTGGAGAAGACCATCATGGAAGGAGGCCAACCGGTAAAGAGAAGAAGAGGAAGACCACGGAGAAGATGGGTTCAGGATGTGACTGATGGTCTGAATATGACGGCTGCAGAGGCAGGACATCTGGCCTGTGAGAGAGAAGTTCCGGAGGACTGTTGAGGTGGCAACATTCTGCTCAGAACAAGCTATTTGATGATGATAATATATATATATTTCTCTCGTTCACGTTATAGTTACATACGTCCCATATCGCTCTGTCCTTGGCAACTCGCTCACTGTATTCCATGGAATTGAGACAAATATTTCATGTCTCTTTCTGCAAAGTTCGTTTCAGGGTTTCCCTCAGGCGTCCTCTTTTCTTGAACCATTTGCTTCCCACGCCAATGCCTGCTTTGCTATTCTTTGATAATTTCTTCTCAAGGTATGTCCAACATATCTAGATCTTCTTCTTATAACAGTTGTTACTAGTGGTTGACTAAACATTTCTCTGATTTCATCACTTCTTCTGAATTCATTCCATTTTATGTTCATTATTTTCCAGACATCTATTATCAAATGCATTGAACTTGCTTTCTATATCTTTAGTCATTTTCCAACTCTCGCTAGCATATGTTAGGATTGATACAATATTCAAATTGAAAATTCGTAATTTTAGCTTAACAATTAAGATGGGATGATTGTTCATTGCTCATTTTAAGATCATCTTCATCGCATATCGGACATGTCCATAATTGCTCCCATCTCCACCCAAGTATATATCTCAGTGCGTTTAGGCTCCCGTTCTGTGTTGATTGATGTATCTACTGGGTTTTTTCTCGTGGTTTTCCCGTCTTTCCGCACCTATCGGTATGCACACCTTGCGCAACCGAGATAGAGAATACCCTTTATCTTCTTCGTTGAAATTCTCAGAGCGTATGTTTTCTCTGAGAGCGTTGATGATGTCGCTTCTGTCCATAGAAGACCTATTCTCAATCGTAGCATTTTCCCGCCAGTGCGTCTGCTCTCTCATTGCCCTTCACCCCAGCATGACCTGGGACAAAGATGAAGGTAAGTATATGGATTGTCGAGTTTTGTATTAATTGCATCCACTGCCTTTGTACATAATCGGCCTTGATGTTCTGTATTATGCTCATAGAGTCGCTGAACATGCATGCATGAGTGAATGTATGCGCCTGTAGCCACTTCAGGGATTTTGTCACCGTCATGACCTCCATAGTCATGCTGCTGGTAGTTGTATAAGCGGTTCCTTTCGCTCTAGCCGTAAAGGCCCATGCACTTCGACTGTGCCGAATAACAGAACCATCAGTGAAGACAACAACATCTTCCTCCGATGTGTAGTCATTTATTACTGCTTCGACTTCTGCGTTGACTATTGTGGGCAGCAAATTTCGACTTTACCACCCTAACATTATTGATAAGTTTCTCTCTCTCTTTTATGTCAGATGTTCCGCCTCTGCAGTTGTCATGTTCTAACCATCCGTCACATCTTGAATCCATCTTCCCTATGGTCTTAGTCTTCTCCACATTGCCGGCACGCCTATAATAGTCTTCTCCACATTGCCGGCACGCCTATAATAGTCTTCTCAGCCCTTAGTATTTTTATATCTTCACAGTACTTTTATTTTCTCTTTCTTATTTCTTATTTGCAGAACCAGCCAACTTTCTTTCATTTTTTGTTCCTTCTGGATAAAGCTATTTGTTCTTTTCTCTGTCCATGGTATTTTTTTTCCCGATCCAGAAGCAACATCGTAACCCTTCGGTTAGGTGCCACGAACACCGCGAATCTGGAGAACCTGTGGCTTTTCTGACTGCCCGCGGTATTGAACCCGCGCTCACAGAGGGCTAGTTACCCGTAGTCCAACGCGCTACGAACACGCTGGGCAGGCGGGCGCAGTATATGTCCATGATATACAGAGGACTCTCCTGTAACACTTATATTTGAAAGCACTCATGTGCTTTTCCACTGCCTTGTTAAATGTCCATGTTCCACACCCATACAACGCCGCTGGGAATATGCATGATCAAATAGAGATTCTAACATTTCTATTCGTTTTCCAGTTCAGCTTTTCCAATGGAAAATATTGGTTACTCGTTACTGAACTGACGTCACAGCAATCCGGGAAGACACATAGGTACTCCCTAACTGATATCCAATGATATACATCAGTGGCGGCTCGTCATTAAGGGTCAGTGAGGCCGGGCACACCAAAATAAGGTGTAACGTGTATTTATTATTTTATACATTAAAATATATCCTAACTAAAACCATGATTTTTTCGAATATATCTGTTTGGCCCAACCAACAAAAATGATCACGGTATGCATACTAATGGTTCCTGTGACTTGCTGGTTAAACTCACTCCTCTCTCTGTCCCCCAAGTATTCAGCTCGACTTGTACAACGTTTTATCCTAAAATCGCTTGATTGATTCAACATGGGAAAATAGTGGGAAAGCAGTATCTAACACACCGAGTTAGTTTCTGATTTCATTGTGTGTAACAAATCACTTTTATTGCTGATGATTCGAATCTGTAGTTCGTTCCTTTGTAGAGTTTGCCTTTATAGATGATATATCTTGTCTCTTCTTCTCCGTCTTCTTTGCGTTCGTTCTTTACAACCAATTTTAATCACTCTTTGTGATATGTTTGATCTTTGCCAAGAACGTGTATACACTGCACATTGGTTTGGTAGGCCCCTAAACGCGTAGACTTTTACACATTTAGGACACGTGCATCCGATTTCATCCAAACCTACTTAGTCGCCTCTAACGACATGCGTAGCAGGTAACAGTGGTTCTATTCTTTACACACAAATTTGGGCCCCGGTAACCACTCGGGCGATTTCTGGTCTCATAAAGAACAACATAAAAGAACAACAGATTAAATGGTTTAGGCACCTGTCAAGAATGCCCTGGTATCGCTTACCACAGAGAGCCACACAGAAAAGTATGAGTACAAAGCAAGAGGAAGACCACGCAAAAGATGGAGCGACGGCATCAAGAACAGCCTTACGAAAATGAATATCACCTTACGAAGTGTCTTAAAACCTGCACACAAAAGATCACTACGCCCTCGCAACACTTCTATAAAGAAGTCAATGGTGAAAGAGAAGAATAGCTCCTCGCCCTTTAACATTCTATAAAGAAGTCAATAGGTGAAAAGAAGAAGTAGTTCTCGCCTTTAAACATATTTTTCGCGAGTGGTTCGACTCAAATTGGGGTAAGAATAGAATCCGTTACCACACGCATGTCGTAAGAGGCGACTAAAGAGGGTAGGTTGAAACGATCACATGTCTTAAACGGTAGTCTATGGTTTAGGTGCCACCAAACCAATTACAAACATCAGTTCTTGACAAAAAACAATACAAGTGATTAAAATTGATCGTAAAGAACGAACACAAAGTAGATAAATTTTTGTCGAATGTAACCTGTTTCATTCCTGGTGTTTCCATCTTGTGATGTCCGTGTATAAGAGATCTGTCTAGGATATTATTTTCAGTATTGTCTTTGTAATTGAGACTGTTATTGTCGTCTAAGTATAAAATCTGTTTATTGTTTTCCTCCTCGTTTTCATGTCTATAACGAAATGGTTTCTTTACTTTTTCCTATTCTTTGGGCACGGCCTTATGACCGCGCTTTGGGCGTCTATGTGACCGTGAGGTTAGCTGTTCGCCTCTCGTTCAAAAGGTATTCGCCTCTCGATGAAAAAGGTTCTCGCCTCTCGTTCAAAAAGGGATTCGCCTCTCGTTCAAAAGGTATTCGCCTCTCGATGAAAAAGGTTCTCGCCTCTCGTTCAAAAGGTATTCGCCTCTCGATGAAAAAGGTTCTCGCCTCTCGTTCAAAAGGTATTCGCCTCTCGATGAAAAGGTTCTCGTCTCCGTTCAAAGGTATTCGCCTCTCGTTCAAAAGGTATTCGCCTCTCGATGAAAAAGGTACTCGCCTCTCGTTCAAAAGGTATTCGCCTCTCGATGAAACAGGTACTCGCCTCTCGTTCAAAAGGCATTCGCCTCTCGATGAAACAGGTACTCGCCTCTCGTTAAAAGATATTCGCCTCTCGTTAAAAGATATTCGCCTCTCGTTAAAAGATATTCGCCTCTCGTTAAAAGATATTCGCCTCTCGTTAAAAGATATTCGCCTCTCGTTAAAATATATTCGCCTCTCGTTAAAAAGATATTCGTCTCTCGTTAAAAAGATATTCGCCTCTCGTTAAAAAGATATTCGCCTCTCGTTAAAAAGATATTCGCCTCTCGATGAAAAAGGTACTCGGTTCCTTCCCTCGTGGACCCATCGGGATATTTTTCCAGAGACCCCTGATCTCAGTGTAGGTGAGATCGAGGTCATATCGGAGACGGACGATAAAACGTTGGTCCCGTGTTCACGTTGAGCGCGTAAAAGAACCACTGGTAGTTCAAAGCGAGAAGAGCAGGCTGTAAAGCCGCTGCCCGGGCAAAATTAATGAGAAAGACTAAACATAAAATTCCTACAAAATATTTTCAACGAAATTCTAAATTACATTGTGGACCCTTGCCGGTGCTACGGAATATGTGCACTGTCGTCGAGATATTGATGTATAAGAAACAGATCGGAGCACACATTGTTACTCACCGAAGTGCAATGATGATAGTCCTATCAATCAATCAATGTCTGTGATGTAACCTTTTTTTTGTGTATCATTACATTTTGTCTTATTCTAAGTGAATATTTCTATGAACTCATTCTACACGTGTACAAGTACACGGCTGTAATGCCTCCTCATTCAAGTGTAGTACAGCAAATACCTCTCCCCTCATTCCAAGTTGTACAGTAAAACGGCTGTAATAGTAGCACTTCCTCCCTCATTCACTAAGTGTACAGTACAAAGGTGTTTAACAAAATACACCATCTCCCCTCATTCCTGCGACGTTTTCTTTTTCACAACATGTTGTGTGCGTCATCCCCATCCATTTTATTTGTATTTAGTCGAAAAAAGCTCCAACATTTTCCAACTCCATCAGACATTATTACTATAACACGCAGGCAACAGCACACATGCAGTGCTTTCTTGTCTGTAGTAAACATAGACAGTAATCGTTGACTGGAAGTTCAGATATTACCACCACGACTTGCTTGCCAGTGAAATCTATGCACTTTTACGTTTAACTACTGATGTTGGCTGAGAGATGTAGCTTGTAAGATGTATACTAGGAATAATACCCGGCAGATTCGTGTTTATCAACTGTAAAGTGTCAACTCGACGTTTAACACGTGAGGAAAGGAATTGGCACTCCTACCTCCTGCACACTATTTTCTAGAAATGAAAGTAACAGGCACTTCATACGCTGAAGTGGGAAAAAGTTAAAGAACATTAACATAAAAAAAGTAATCAAGTTAATAAATAAAAACATTTTGAAGATGGGTACCCCAAACAATGGGTCTATTGTCTATTCCCAGATGGAAGATGTAGTTGGGTATTCCATAAAATGGGTTATTCCATAAAAATAATATACATTCTTAAGTCCAATGGTCTCGTCTAGAAATAAAGTAAACAATTAAAACCATTTGAAACCGCCAAAAAAAATAAAAAAAATTATTACCATATTTTTCTTCTTCTCTTGTTTAGTCACGTATGCAGTGAAGCGTTGTGGGAAGTATACGTTCTCGTTGTTGTGTCAAGTAAATACATATTCTGTAGCCTTTTAAGACCTTAGTGTATTCTTCCAACGCTTGATATCGACCACTTGTTAACCACTCTGTGTGTGATTTGTATGTGATCTGAGCCTAATTATCGAAAAGAGGAGACTGCAGTAAAACTTAGAATGGAGTGAAACACGTAAGAAAAAAAGTAGTTTTACAAAATACATAAACATAGCATGTATATATCGTCACTGTTTATGTATTTTGTAGAACTAAAGTACTTTGTTCTTACGTGTTTCGATCTTAGCCTAGAAGATTGCGTTGTGCCAGTTATGCGCCTATAAGTAAACCCAGCATCCGAATTCGCGATGCTTTTATTTATAGAATAGCTTCCTAGTCCTACATCAGGCGCCTCATGCGACATTCCTTGTAGGTCGCAGTAAACTATTCTTTGCTCCGATTCTACAAGCGAAAGTTGTATGCATTGTGCTAGTCCGTCCCACATGAAGTGTGTACTATCAGATATTACACTTATATATGTTTGTCTAGACTAGTCTAGACGTCTAGACAGTTTCAAAGCCGAAGGATTGACTTCATTGCACCAAGTTTTACCCCTTATGGCGCTCAGTCCCTCTCTGCAGAAATGGCACGCCACCTGCCGAGCATATTGCACAAAGCACGAATCCCATGATAGAGGTAGAGGAAGACCCAGGAACACTTGGAGACGGAATGCAAGAAAATGGGGAGAGAGTGGAGAGATCTGAAAAAGATAGCATTGATTAGGCGGGCTTGGAGAGAGCCGCGGTAGCGTAGTTGTTAGGGAACTCGCTTCTCAAGGCTGGTGGTCTAGGTTCAACTCCGCAGTGCGCGTGGAATTTTTCCCGACCGCGACGGCTCTCAGGTCGACCTAGCCTCAACTGGGTACCAGACATGCTCTGGGAAAGTAAAGGCGGCCGGCGTGATGCTGACCACATCACCCATCGTGTGCCACGGTCAATGAAAAATACAGGCCTAACACATTATTGCCCTATATACCACGAGGTATGAAAGGGTTCCTTTACTTGTACTAGGCGGACTTGGAAGGCCTTGGTTACGGATCTATGCTTCCTAGCGGCGAAGGAGAAGAAGATGACAAACTCCATGGCTCCAACAATAATTTTAGGGATATCCAGAACAAATGCAAATGTGAACTGAACGACGTGATCCGGATTCGAATCCACAGATTTCGGAACGCAAGACAATGGCTTAACCACTTCGCCATAAAGTGTGCAGTATTGTGAAGCAATATTCAAATGTCGTATCGTGATGTTTTTATCATCATTATATTCATATTTGATCACTTTAAAATACATGTTACAGAATATCTCATTGTTGCAGAGATAGATAGAGAGAGAGCCAGAGAGAGAGAGAGAGCCAGAGAGAGAGAGTAATATAGGATTCCTAAAACTACACCGGAACTGAGCCGCTATTGAGACGAGAGCATGGTCGTCCACAGAACTGTTTCCAGGAAGGGACAAAATGAAAAACCAAATAGGAAATTTTACTTGGTAAATGCTACGTGGAAATGGGGATGACCAGATTCGCAAAAAAAAACTGTTTTATCAAAAATTCATTTTCCATGGGTGGCGCTCTCGCCCCCTTCTGCCTTAATACGCCCATGGGTGAGAGGTAAAAATGATACGCTATTGCTTCGTATAGAGTTGTTAATAAATCCCTTTTATCATTCACGTTACAAAGAGATGAATACGTTGGGTAGGTTTTAGGTGTAGTAAACTCAAACACACAAAACAGACAAATAAACAAGTTTTAGGAAAACTAGACATGAAGAAACAATTATTAAGAGAAATAACATTCAGACAAGTAAAGTATTTTGGGCACATAAAAGACATGACATCATGATAAAATCTTTACTAGAGGGGAAAGTTGAGTGGGGAAGAGCAAGAGGAAGACCGAGAGATAAGTGGGAGGAAAACTTTAAGAAATGGACAGGTTACAGTCTGGCAGTGTGCAACACCAAGGCGAAAGACAAGAGGAGGATGGAGATTCATTGCAGCCAACCTTCGATGTGGAGATGGCACCTGATGATGATGATGAAACGCAAAAACAAACTCAGATAAACTGTTTTCTACATCTGCGATTACGTTCAAAACTAGTCCACGGCTGCTTAGTATACCAACTGTATGTTGCAACGTGAGCTAGCGTAAAGGTGGTTAACCCTGATATACGTTCGACTCTCCAGGTAAATCTATGTCTTCTTCTTCTGTGCGTTCGTTCTTAACGATCAATTTTAATCACTCTTTGTGATATGTTTGATCTTTGCCAAGAACGTGTATACGTTGCACATTGGTTTGGTAGGCCCTAAACGCATAGATTTCTACATGTTTAGGACATGTGCATCCGATTTCAGTCAAGTAAATCTATGTAATTCTCAAAGTTGGTCAAATTGAACAGGAAAAAAAAAAAGAATGAAAGAAATTCACAGAATTACAATAACATAATGATACGAACAACCAGGGGCGGCTCGTCATTAAGGGCCAGTGGGGCCAGACCCTACCACCAAAAATGACCACGAGCCGCCACTGCGAACAACCAAAGAATTCCTTGGAGCTACACGAACATAGCAGAAAGGATTTTTAAGAAGATGGGGAAGCAAGAACTAGGCACGCAGTTTTTGTTGTTGTTGCTTTGTTATAGAAGAGTTATAGTTTGTCTATTTTTACAATCTTTGTTGATAATTGGATTAGTCTAGTGGTTAGTGTATTGATTCGCCCGAGTTGTTACCAGGGCCGAAATTTGGAGTGCAAAGAATAGAACCACTGTTACCTGCCACGCATGTCGTAAGAGGCGACGAAGGAGGTTTGGCTGAAATCGGATGCATATGTCCTAAACACGTAGAAGTCTATGCGTTTAGGGGCCTATCAAACCGATGTGCAACGTATACACGTTCTTGCAAAGATCAAACATATCACAAAGAGTGATTAAAATTGGTTGTAAAGAACGAACGCGAAGAAGAAGAAGAAGGAGTGTCTTGATTGATTGACTGATAGATAAGACTATCATCATTGCGCTTCGGTGAGTAACCATGTGTGCTCGAATCTTTTTCTTACACACGAAGATCTGATCAGCAGAGCACGAGCGTCATGGCACCGACGAGGTTCCCTAGTGCAATTTTGAAGATAGTGAATATCTAATTTTAATTTAGGAAAATTTTTATTTGTAATTTTTATTGAATTTGTCCCAGGCATCGTCTTCCAGTCTGCTCTTCATGTCCCAGGCATCGGTTTTCCCAGTCTGCTCTGCCCAGTGTCTCCAGCGCTCTTCAGTCCCAGGTCTCTTCCAGTCTGCTCTTCATGTCCCAGGCATCGGTCTTCCAGTCTGCTCTTCATGTCCCAGGCATCGGTCTTCCAGTCTGCTCTTCATGTCCCAGGCATCGGTCTTCCAGTCTGCTCTTCATGTCCCAGGCATCGGTCTTCCAGTCTGCTCTTCATGTCCCAGGCATCGGTCTTCCAGTCTGCTCTTCATGTCCCAGGCATCGGTCTTCCAGTCTGCTCTTCATGTCCCAGGCATCGGTCTTCCAGTCTGCTCTTCATGTCCCAGGCATCTGTCTTCCAGTCTGCTCTTCATGTCCCAGGCATCGGTCTTCCAGTCTGCTCTTCATTCCAGACATCGTCTTCCAGTCTGCTCTTCATGTCCCAGGCATCGGTCTTCCAGTCTGCTCTTCATCTCCCAGACATCGGTCTTCCAGTCTGCTCTTCATGTCCCAGGCATCGGTCTTCCAGTCTGTTCTTCATGTCCCAGACATCGGTCTTCCAGTCTGCTCTTCATGTCCCAGGCATCGGTCTTCCAGTCTGCTCTTCATGTCCCAGGCATCGGTCTTCCAGTCTGCTCTTCTCGATTTTGTACTTCCAACGGTTCTTTTACGAGCTCATCTTAAACACTGGATCTACGTTTTATCGTCCGTCTCTGATAGCACTAATAACTACACTGAGAACAGGGAATTCTGGCAAAAGTTCCCGATGGCTGCACGAGGAAGGGAACTAAGTACATTTGGAACGAGAAGCGAGCACTTAAGCTCTACGCCACATTTACTCCCTCCCTCCCTCATTTATAAAGTTAGGAACAGGAAGTTGGCGCAGTGATGGGATAGCAACATCATATTCATTAAATAATATCTAGCTAGTACTGTGTAGTTTCTAATACTACCTACCACTATATCATTACCAGAGACGACTAGGATTGTTGCTGGAGCTACGGAGTTCGTGCTTTGAGCAATACTCTCGGCAGGTGGCATGCCATTTCTGCGGAGAGGGGCCGAGCCATATGGGTAAAACCCGGTGCAATGAAGTCAATCCTTCGGCTTTATATCATTACAGTATTATGGGACTAGTAAGTGTATCAATTTAAATACATTGTAACTTTAATAACATCAGTTAGTAGATACAAAGTTCATTGCATATCCTTGACAGGACTTTGCGAATCAACCCCAGCTTTTTAACGCTGTTTTTGTGATTTTTCTAGGCATTATTACGTTTAGTAGTTTGCCATTGCTTTCTGAACGGGTGGTGCCATCGTCCTTTTTTGTAAACTCTACGCGAAACAATTTGCAACCAAACTGTCCGCAGCGTAATTCGAACTCAGAACGTCGGGGTTAATAGACCGAGTCACTATCCCCTAAGCCACAGACGCCACCCAAATAGTAGATACAGAACATAAATAAAGAATATAGTAGGCCAGACAAGAATAGATTATATACTACTGACCGCCCGAGTGGATACCGGGTCCCAAATTTGAGGTGTCAAGAATAGAACTATCGTTACCTGCCATGCATGTTGTAAGGGGCGACTAAGGAGGTTTGGCTGAAATCGGATGTACGTGTCCGCTAGGGAATGCTAACCCGAAATAAATGCTTGCAGAAAATGGATGCACCAGGCCGTAAGGCGCATAACATGGTGTAACGACCCATCACAATGAGGAATGGGATAACGGATTCTACGGTCGCCAATCTGCCTCGGAGATTTAGCCTCGCAACAAGAATGTCAGACTTACCATCACGAGGGTGACCAAAACTTACTGCTGGAAGAGGTCCGCACAAACGGGAAGCAGAAATCATAGGAATTATATCCTACAGAACTGCCCCCAGTATGCAGACTTGAGAAGAAAGAGGTGGCCCACTTACACTAGCGTCCAAGACAAACTGTATGTCGTGGCTGATAATCTGAGGCAGACGGCTGCCTTTATTAGAGAATCTGAAATCCTAATCTAGTGAGAACGCAGAAGAAGAAGAAATATACTTCGTCTTTGCGTTCGTTCTTTACAACCAATTTTAATCACTCTTTGTGATATATTTGATCTTTGCCAAGAACGTGTATACGTTGCACATTGGTTTAGTAGGCCCCTAAATGCATAGATTTCTACATGTTTAGGACACATGCATCCGATTTCAGCCAAACCTCCTTAATCGCCTCTTACGACATTCGTGGCAGGTAACAGTGGTTCTATTCTTTACACCCCAATTTGGGCCCCGGAAACCATTATGGCGATTAACCATATTAAAAAGACATCAACATTTCAAAATATCACAGAAAATTATTGAGAATCCCATTGAGTGCTAAAAATAAAAGACTTGATGTTGATATTCAGAAAGAGGTCAATGCGCAGAGAAAACTCACATGATATCACAACGTGTTGTTTACCTTACCTTGTTGTACACACAGTATGTTCGAGAAGAAATGATGACTGAGTTAGTGTGGTACACAGTTGGCGCACTGTAAACAACAACAACAGAAACCCTCACATTCACATGGATCTAAATTGAGGAGGAGGAGGGGGCGTTGAGGTATGCATAACACAAACAAAAGTTTATGAGAACTTGGTAATAGAAGATAAAACGGGCATCAACTGAGTCAAATTTGCACATCAAAAATCACGTCATTATCGTCTTTCATTTAACAAGTGTATGCTACGGAGTCACTGCTCTGACAAAAATCATTAAATATTACGCCCGAGGGTTACCGGGGCCCAAATTTTGGGTGTAAAGAATAGAACCACTGTTACCTGCCACGCATGTCGTAGGAGGCCACTAAGGAGGTTTGGCTGAAATCGGATGCACATGTCCTAAACGTGTAGTAGTCTTTGCGTTTAGGGGCCTACCAAACCAATGTGCAACGTATACACGTTCTTGGCAAAGATCAAACATATCACAAAGAGTGATTAAAATTGGTTGTAAAGAACGAACGCAAAGAAGAAGAATATTAAATATTAAAATAAAATGTACTTCAGAACTTTCACCGCCTTCAGAATTACATCTAGGACACTTGTCGGTGCTACAGAGTTTGTGTTCTACCGGTGCGATCCTCCTGTGTAAGAAAGAGATCAGAGCATACATGGGTATTCAGGCGATATAGGCAAAAGACATGTCAATTACAGTATTACATAAGCTAGGAGAAATAAATGCTTTTCCTTATATTTCAGTTGGGGAGAGTACCCGACTTTCTAGAAGACCCAGAAACCTCCAAAACTCTAGACGTGTAGATTATGTTATGTTATGCGATCGACGTCATGGCACATTATGCATTCCCATTCGTGCTCTGTCCTCCGCAGCAGCAGCCATCCAAGTCCATTTGCTCATGATTACTATACCTGCTCTTCTACCACGAAGACGACACTGTCTGGCATGTCCAAACTTAACGCCTAATTCTCGAACTCGTTCCAGTGTCTGAGACCCGACCATGCTACACAATTGAGAGCGTATCGCATTGATGATATCGGCTCTGTCCTTGTTTCTGCCCACTTGAGTCGGGGAATTGTTTGCAAGAGAGTCAGCACACTCGTTACCCCGCACTCCAGCATGTCCAAGCGTGTACAGCCAAGTCATTTTCTTGAGATGTGCACCCATTCCACACGCATACTTCCAGATTCAATCATTTGAAGCATATTCATCGAGTCTGATATGATGATCGTATGGGTAACCTGTTGCTCAGCCACCCATGACAGAGCCCTGGAGGCAGCAGTCATCTCCATAGTCATGCTCGATGTTGTTGTCTTGAAAGCTCCGCAGTCCTCATGAAATGTGCGACCATTTCATTGTGCTGAGTAAGCCCAAGATGATCTGGTACCACGTTTGACAGAGCCATCGGTGTAGATAATGATATCCCCTGGATGGGAGTGTTGATCCACGAGTGCAAGATGGGCGTTTAGTGCTATGTTTAGTGTTGCCGAGAATCCTACCACAGCCAACTCTAACTAGGCCTAACAACTGACGGGAAAATCCCTGAATCTAGTTTAAATTATGGACTGGAATATATATATATATATATGTTTGATAGAACATTGCAAGCTTTTTTGCAATTTTACTAAATCCTGTGAGTCTATGGTTATTTATTGGTGAAAAATATTCATAATATTGATATTCCTTATTGTTAAACTTAACTTGTTTGCATAATATAACTTTGATTTAGCATTTTGTGTTGATTTTAAAATTAATTCGTCTATATACAACAATACTGGAATGCGAGGTCACGTGGTGTAGTTGTCTGATTTCCCATAATTCTTACCTGAGTCTGCAGGCCCATAAGTTTATAATTGGCTCTGCTCCTACTCAGGTAGGGTCTATTGGTCTTTCTTTCTTTTCTCGAATCCTGTTTGCCTCACAGCGTCAGGTCAAGAAGAGATTTCTAAAACGGGCCCTTGTGTGCGCTTCGTAGATAGCGTCTTTCGTCGCCTCTGTTATCTCTGAGGTCCATCTTTTGCGTTGCTAGTCTTTTGCTTTGTACCCATTGTATCGGAGCAGCATTGGTAACGGCTATAAAAAGGTTCCTTTACACCCCCTCTCTTTATTATTTTAGCCAGTGGCGGCTTGTGCTCATATTTGTTGGTGGGGCCAGACACAAATTTTCGGAAAAATCATGGTTTTAGGTTAGGTTATATTTTAATTTATAAAATAATAAATACATGTTAGACATTATTTTTGGTGGTGCCCGACCCCACTGGCCCTTAATGACGAGCCGCCACTGATTTTAGCCATTCTCCACGTTTCTCATCCAGAACAGAACTAATTTAGCATTGTAGTTAAATATTGTAAAAAAAATTGTCTAGATTGTATTTCTTTAGTGCTGTTGTTAACTGTATATTTTGTTATACACTCACATTTGTGAATATATTAGTGACATCATTCTGGAGACGATATAAGATTGCCATTTAGACCTGTATCTGAAATGTAACAATGATGGATCTCTTACACAATATACGGTAAGCTAGACCAGCGTTTCCCAAAGTGGGCAGTACCGCCCCAAGTGGGCACTAAAGCTTTCTAAGGGGGCGGGGCGGTAGTGAGTTCAGAAGAATTTGGGGGGTGTTCATGCGATTATGGGTCGGTGGCTCCTTAAAGAAGAAATTAATAAATATTTTAAAATAAATTATTTTCGTAATTTTGCGATTGAACAATCATTTAAATTATAATTCTGCATTTTAATTCATCTTATGTCCGTCTTACACGATCCATTTTTTCATCAATTTTATATGTTATGCATATAATCATTTGAAAATTGACAATGTATTACAGAAATATATATCAATTTTCTATGTCAAAGAGAAAATAGAGCATGTATATATGTGGGAGAGGGCGTTGGCAAACTGTTATAATGTGGGGGAGGCGTTACAAAGTTTATGTTGTGCAAAGTGGGCGGTGGGCGAAAAAGTTTGGGAATCTATGAGCTAGAGCGATTGACTCCACAACATGCCATATGTAGCGGTATATGGCATCATTTATTGAGTTCTCTTTCCTGTTCATATGCTACTGTTCAGATCCTGACCTTCCACATACACAGTATGGCATCTATTAACTGGTTGGATGTGGGCGTGGGTAGATGGTACCAGGTTCAACCCAGGCTTGCTGTACATGTGAGACAGACTGTGGGATTTCACATTGTTTCATTCGAATCTGCCTACGCGGGTTTACTACTTCTACAACTAAACCTTCATGTTCCCTGCGGAATATAGGATTACAACAATCGTGTTCCTCCTACTATTTCAACTAAACCTTCTTGTTCTGAGTGCTACTCATTACTGCATCGGTTGCTCTTATACAACATCTACTACTACTACTACTACTACTACTACTACTACTACTACTAACTAACTCTGCTGCACACTCTACTACTACTACTACTACTACTACTGCGCTGCTGCTCCTACTGCTACTGCTACTACTGCCTACTGCACTGCTACTACTACTGCACTGCTACTACTACTACTACTACTACTGATCTATTACTGCTACCATTCTCACTACTACTGCTACTACTCCTCTACTGCTACTACTGCTACACTGCTACTCTCTACTACTGATCATTACTGCTACTGCTACTACTACTACTACTACTAGTCCTACTGCTACTACTGCTACTACTACTACTACTACTACTGAAGAAGAAGAGAAGAAAGGAACTCTTTCATACCTCGTGGTATATAGGTCAATACAGTGTTAGGCCTGTATTTTCATTGACCGTCGGCACACGATGGGTGATGTGGTCAGCATCACGCCGGCCGCCTTTACTTTCCCAGAGCATGTCTGGTACCCAGTTGAGGCTGGGTCGACCTGAAGCCGTCGCGGTCGGGAAAAATTCCACGCACATTGCGGAGCTGAACCCAGACCACCAGCCTTGCGAAGCGAGTTCACTAACAACTACGCTACAGCGGCTCTCACTACTACTACTACTGCTACTCTATTACTGCATCGGTTGCTCTTATACAACATCCACTACTACTACTGCTACTACTACTACTGCTACTACTACTGCTGCACTGCACTATTACTGCTACTACTACTACTCTACTCTAATACTATATCGCTACTATTACTACTACTACTGCACTACTACTACACTACTGATACTATTACTACACCTACTCTACTACTCTACCTGCTACCCTTACCACTGCTACCTGCACCACTACACTGCTACTACTGCTGCTACTACTACTACTAATACTACTGCTACTACTACTACTACTACTACTGCTACTACGACTACTACTGCTACTACTACTACTACTACTGCTACTACTACTACTAAAGTTAATTGCATATCCTTTACAGGACTTTGAGAATCAACCCCAGCTTTTTAACGCTGTTTGTGATTTTTCTAGACATTATTACGTTCCGTTCAGTAGTTTGCCATTGCTTTCTGAACAGGTGGTGCCATCGTCCTTTTGTTAAAATCCACGCAAACAATTTGCAATCAAACTGTCCGCAGCGTGATTCGAACTCAGAACGTCGAGGTTAATATACCAAGTCACTAACCCCTAGGCCACAGGACGCCACCACTACTACTACTACTGCTACTCTATTACTGCATCGGTTGCTCTTATACAACATCTACTACTACGGTTACTACTACTACTACTACTACTACTACTACTACTCCTACTACTACTATTGCTGTTACTACTAATACTGCTGTACTACTGCTACTGCTGTACTACTGTTACTGCTACTACTACTACTACTGCTACTACTACTACTGCTACTTTTGCTAAAACTTCTGGTTCCTAGTGAAACAATGTCTGCAAATATGATTAGTCTACAACTAATACTATTACTAAATCGTTATGTTCCAAGAGGAATATGGGAGTACATGTATAAAACGATGACACCAGTAAGTACAAGTCACCAGTATATATATGTCATATTCTTGTCACATTCCATATAATCACACAACTATAACATATACTTTCTTTGTTTGTGTTGTTGGCACAGGGGCGGCTCGTCATTAAGGGCCAGTAGGGACCGGCACCACAAAAACCGAAAGGGGGAATAACTTCCTGGAATAGACAAATAATAGTAAATACTCAAAAAAACAATGATTTTCCCGAAAATTTGTGTCTGGCCCCACCACAAAAATGACCACGAGCCGCCACTGGTTGTTGGCTTGAAATATTGTCTATATCTGCAAGTATTGTCTTTCCTATAAACTTCATTTTTTTTGGTAGCTCACACAGATATCAGTGTAGGTTTCTTTCCAGTGTTTTGTCACCATGTCCATGAGTTTGCTTCAGTATAACCTGTGTCTTGCTTTCTGTGGTGTCTGTCTATATGATACACATTGCTGGATTGCCAGTCTAAACATTTTGTACACATAAAGACGAAGTATTGGCTTCAGTTCACCAGATATTCCTAGACGATTCCGCCCCTGTCGGCAGAATAAACACGCAATCTATCGAGAGTGTTGCACAAAGCACGAACTCCGTAGCACCAGCAACAGTCCTAGGGATCTCATAAAAAAATTGCACTTGGGACTCGGTCTTTGTGTAAATGAGACTGTGGAATCGACTATGTCCTGTACTGAGACGCTGAGATTTATATTTGGGTATACAACTTAGACGAGGGGTCGCCCGAGTGGTTACCGATACCCAAATTGGAGTGTAAAGAATAGAACCACTGTTACCTGCCACGCATGTTGTAAGAGGACTAACTGCTAGCTATCCCACACCGTAAAAAACACTAGATGGCTACAGAACGGAGAGCGAACCGAGTAAATACTGACTGAAACAGGACGCATCGCCGAAGGATAAGCACCAGATATCCAAATGGTGCTGAAGATGTGACATAAAACACACCAATGCTCAGGTCGCATGAATCAGATTTCCACATAAATATACTTTATGGGGAGGTCTGGTACATCGGTCTGGGCAGTGATCGAGAGAGAGAGAGACGAGGGGTCACAGTACGAATTGTGATATCTTGAATTAAAGGTTCAACATTGATTGAATGATTAATAGAACCATCATCATTGCACTTCGGTGAGTAACCACGTGTGCTCCGATCTCTTTCTTACACAGGAAGATCTCAGCTGCAGTGCACGAATTCCGTAGCACCGGCGAGGGTACTAGATGTAATTTTGAAGATTTTTATGGGAATCTCTTTTTATCTGTTCTAAAAAAAATTCCGGGCAGCGGCTTTCCAGCCGACTCCTCGATTTCTAATTGCCAAGGGTTCTATTACGTGCTCAAATTGAACACGGTACATTCGTTTTATCGCCAGTCTCCGATAGGACTAGGAACTCGATCTCACCTACACTGAGATCGGGATCTCTGGAAAAATGGCTCCACGAGGGAGCGAACCGGTTACCTTTGTCACGAGATGCGAGCAACTACCCTCTACGCTACGGAGACTTCGAACCTCAATGAGAAGACGGTTCACTGACAGAAAGAGTAAAAATTGAACATCTTGAATTGATAATCCGCTTAAAACTAGGTAACAAATACACACGGAAGATATTACCAAGATAGATTTTGTGTATCATACTACAGGTAAACATCAAAGAGGTACACACAGGTGAGCTTAAAATTATGCCTAAGTTTGTACTCATTGCTAACCTAGGACCACCTCTGGTAAACTAAGGCCACATATTGCGGTGTATTAGAACTATGTCAATACAAGAACTGTTGGTGCCTATTTCGTTGATAGATACATTTCTGGTGCCAATGTTTGTGATGGGAATACCAGTAAAATTGAATACATTTAACAGACAACTATATTCAGGTATGTTTAGAAACTAGAGTACACACCGGTAAGATGAGATTTTCTTGTTCATGTCATTTCTCACTTTTGTATCCTGTTCTTTTTTTTTATCTTCAACTCAAACGTTTTTCTTGAAACTTGTTTTTTTCAGGCGCCTCTGTGGCGTAGAGGTTAGATACTCGTCGCTCGTGTTAAATGTACCAGGTTCGCTCCCTCGTGGAGCCATCAAGATATTTTTCCAGAGATCCATGATCTCAATGTAGGTGAGATCGAGTTCTTAGTCCTATCGGAGACTGGCGATAAAACGTAGGTCCCGTGTTCAATTTGAGCACGTAAAAGAATCCTTAGCATTTCACAACCGAGAAGAGCAGGCTGGAAAGCCGCTGCCCGGGAAAAAACTCCTTAGAAAAAGATTAACAATAAAATTCCTACAAAATATCGTCACCATCTTCAAAATTACTTCGGGAACCCTCGCCGATGCTGCGGAATTCGTACACTGCAGCTGAGATCTTCCTGTGTAAGAAAGAGATGAGAACACACATGGTTACTCACCGAAGTGCAATGACGATCAATCAATCAATCAATCAATCACTATAACATATCCAGGGTGTCCCATTCAGGGAAGAACAAAGTACATTTCAAACAAGAGACGAGCACGTCTGTGGCTAAGCCTTTGCCTTGCGCTCAGAAGTCCTGGGTTCGAATCCGGACCTCGCCGTTCTGTTTCCAAGTGCATTTTTTCCGCAGAGAACCCGAGGATTGTTGCCAGAACTGCGGAGTTCGTGCTTTGTACAATATTCTGCGCAGGTAACCTGCCATTTCTGCAGAGAGGAGCTAGCCATATGGGAAATCCAGCACAATGAAGTCAATCCTTCGGCTTTAGACAAGTGCCTTGCCTCAACGACATGTAGACTGCCTTCTTAAGATGTTCATTTGTATCCTATGTTGATTGATTGATTGATTGATTGATTGATAGGACTATCATCATTGTACTTCAGAAAATAACCATGTGTGCTCCGATCCTTTGTTTCTACAGGAAGATCTCAACGACAGTGCTCTAAATCTGTCACACTGATGAAGTTCCCGGTGTACTTTTGAAGAGAGTAAAGGCTTATGTCATCATCATCATCAAATAGCTTGTCCTGAGCAGAACTTTGCCACCCCAACAGTCCTTCGGAATTTTTCTCTCCCATGGACCAGATGTCCTGCCTCTGCAGCCGTCATGTTCAAACCATCAGTTACATCCTGAATCCATCTTCTTCGTGGTCTTCCTCATTTTCTCTTTGCCGGTATGCTTCCTTCCATGATGGTCTTCTTCAGCCCTTCATATCTTTTTATATGTCCAAAATATCTCAATTTTCTCTTTCTTATTTGTAGCATCAACAAGTTTTCTTTGATTTTGATTTCTTTCTGGATAGATCTGAAGGCTTGTGTAATTTTTTTAAATGTTTAGTGCGCGGGCAGCGGATATGCAGCCTATTCTTATCGATTTTTTAACTGCCAAGCATCATTTTGAGAAATTTTAATTTACACGGGACTTATGTTTTATCGCCCCTCTCCGATATGACTAGGAACTAGAGCTCACCTACATTGTGATCAGGATGATGGAAATGATCCAGATTGCTACACGAGGGAACCAACCGAGTACGATTGTAGCGAGAAACGAGTATCTCACCTCCAAGTCACAGAGACTTCCACCAAATACCCTCTGTAAATGAAGTATCCTCTCACAGTGATCATTTTGATCTTGTGTAAGTGAACTTTTTTCTAAGAACTTTTTGATCTTGTGTAAGTGAACTTTTTGATCTTGTGTAAGTGAACTTTTTCTCAAGATGTTCATTTTAACGTTTGTTGTGTTTTTTAAAACATCAAACCCCCCCCTTCTCCCAATTTGATTTTCTTACGTTTGAACTAAACATAGATTTGATACAACTGTGAAATACAATATTTGAAACGTTCATTAGTTCATCATGTTTACACTCATTCTCTCCCTTGATTGATGTTCATTTGGGAAACTGTTCTTTATGTACTAGACTATGAATATGTTATTCTTGGTGGAAATGGTAGTTGTTGGCGGGTAATGGTAGTTGTTGGCGGGTAATGGTGGAAGAGTTGTTGGGAAATGCGAAGTAGTTGGGTTGATGGAATGTAGGTGGGAAATGGAAGTTGGTGGAAATGGTATGGATGAAGTTGGTGGGAAAGAGTGTGAAGGGTTTGGGGGGAAATGGAAGTTGGTGGAAATGGAAATTGGTGGGAAATGGAAGTTTGTTGGGAAATGGAAGTTGGTGGAAAATGGTAGTTGGTGGAAATGGAAGTTGGTGGGAATTGGTAGCTGGCGTTAAATGTGCCGTATTAGAGTTTGAAACTGTTTTCTCTTTTTATTGCTTTAACCATTTCAGTCTGACCGAATGGATTAGGGCGCTGCTCCCGGGCTCAATTCGCGGTAAAGCCAACGAGTTGTTTTTTCTGTCGGGGCATAAAGAAAACTCATAACCTGAACAGTTTTGCATCGACTCTACTAGCCAAGCAGCCATTAAATTTCCCAGGCACATGTCTTCCCCCTGTCCTACAGCGCATACAAAACGGTATTACAGACAGTAATAACAGCTGTTGGTGGTTCCCCCCTTACCTTCTCACTCCCTAATTTATTTCTTCATCCGGACGTATTTGATTCGCAATGTAACATTAAATTAACCAGTAGACCTGCTTTGCGTTATCTTGAAAAATCTGACAAAATCAGTATATCAGCTCAGAGAGTTGAAGGGGTTAATAAAACTGCCAATTTCCTTATTGATTTCATTGATATAAACGAGAGAGATAACGACAGAAGAAGAAGAAGATACTGGTGAGATTAACATCATGGAGGAGAGGAAAGTTAATAACTGGTCTGATTAATTTACCACAGGAAACTGTATATGTGCGATCGTTTAAATCATAATTCTGGACACATGAAGATGGAGATAACTGGGAAAGAAAATTAAGAAATCAAATGAAGTCTGAAAAAATGGAGACTAGCAAGAAGAAAGAAGGATGTTAGATATATGCGTGTCTAGATCTGTCGGATGATTTAAAAAACGGGCAATCAAGTAAGCGGAAATGCTTAGTGAGATGATTGATAATATAAGGTACTGGCTCTTGTAGTTATAGAGTACAGAGTGAGATTAGAAGAAATATAACATTTGGAGATATTTAGATGGGAGATAGAGATATAGATAGATAGATAGATAGATAGATAGAGAGAGAGAGACAGTTAGAAGATATAGACTGTCAGAGTTATAGAGTACAGAGTGAGACTAGAAGAAATATATAACATTTGGAGATATTTAGATGGGAGATAGAGATATAGATAGATAGATAGATATAGAGAGAGAGAGAGAGAGAGAGAGAAAGTTAGAAGATATAGACTGTCAGAGTTATAGAGTACAGAGTGAGATTAGAAGAAATATATAACATTTGGAGATATTTAGATGGGAGATAGAGATATAGATAGATAGATAGATAGATAGATAGAGAGAGAGAGACAGTTAGAAGATATAGACTGTCAGAGTTATAGAGTACAGAGTGAGATTAGAAGAAATATATAACATTTGGAGATATTTAGATGGGAGATAGAGAGAGAGAAAGGGGTTAGAAGGTAGAGTGAGACATAGAGCAAGAGGATTAGAAGGTAGATACAGAACGAGAAATATATATATAGAGAGAGAGTTAGAAGGTAGAAAGTTAGAGCAATTGAGGAGCTTCTGGTCGAATTGGTTAGTGCGCGAGTGCCCATTCCGGTGACTCGGATTCGATTCCTGATAAGGACAAATAGTGTTTTTTTCTGTCGTGAGCATGAAGAAAAATAATCCTAACCTGAACAGCTCCACAGGGACTGCACTAGTCATGCAGCCATTACATTCTTCAGTCTCATGTCACCCCATAGACTAGGAATAAGTCAAACAGTTCTCTGCCAGTGTCAGCAGGTAGAACAGACACCGGAGCATATCCTGCAAGACTGTCCTCTCCTGTGTGAGCTGAGAAGCAACATGTGGCCACAACCACTCGACCTAAAATCTAAGTTTTGAGAAAACCTGACAGACCTGAAACTGACTGCCCAGTTTGTTGTCTACAGTAAATTAAGTACATGACCAGATATCGCTGAAGAAGAAATTGGACAGACCTGAAGCTGACTGCCCAGTTTGTTGTCTACAGTAAACTAAGCACATGACCAGATATCGCTGAAGAAGGAGATACCCTCCCGTCCTGCAATAACTATAGTTACTTGCCTGTAGCTTTTATACGTTGTCGAACATGATTTGGGAAGTTATGGGGGCATTCAAGCTTGACCTCACATTTTGCAAACTACTGATATCACTTTCTTCAAATGTTTCTTTAATAACGCTTTGTCAGATATCAGATATCATTTGTTTTGGTAATTCATAAGAAAATTCATAAGAAAATTCATTAGAAAATTCATAAGAAAATTCATTAGAAAATTCATTAGAAAATTCATTAGAAAATTCATTAGAAAATTCATAAGAAAATTCATTAGAAAATTCATAAGAAAATTCATAAGAAAATTCATTAGAAAATTCATTAGAAAATTCATTAGAAAATTCATTAGAAAATTCATAAGAAAATTCATAAGAAAATTCATTAGAAAATTCATAAGAAAATTCATTAGAAAATTCATTAGAAAATTCATTAGAAAATTCATTAGAAAATTCATAAGAAAATTCATTAGAAAATTCATTAGAAAATTCATAAGAAAATTCATTAGAAAAGATTAAAAACACAATTCCTACAAAAATATCTTCACCATCTTCAAAATTACATTGGAACCCTCGCTGGTGCTACGGAGTTCGTGCACTGCAGCTGAGATCTTCCTGTGTAAGAAAGAGATTGGGGCATACATGGTTACTCTTCGAAGTGCAATGATGATGGTCCTATCAATCTTCTTCTTTGCGTTCGTTCTTTACAACCAATTTTAATCACTCTTTGTGATATGTTTGATCTTTGTCAAGAACGTGTATACGTTGCACATTGGTTTGGTAGACCCTAAACGCATAGACGTCTACACGTTTAGGACACGTGCATCAGATTTCAACCAAACTTCCTTAGCCACCTCTTACGACATGCGTGGCAGGTAACAGTGGTTCTTTTCTTTACACCCCGAATTTGGGCCCCGGTATCCACTCGGACGGGTCCTTTCAATAAATAAATAGTTATAATTTTCTCAAAATATTAACATATGAACAAAACACACTTTTTTCCCGGAGTTGCGCCACGGTTTAGTGAATGAGAACATACAGGTTAATAAATATCTGATCTGTTATTGTGTAGCTTTCTCTCCTTTGTTTTTAAATTTGATTTGTTGTGTTTATTATTATATTTATAACACAACATTTGGGAGAGCATGGTTAGTGGAAAGTTGTTGACGGAAGGGATTTACCTACGTGAGGGCGTGAGTCTGTGTGTGTGTATATAAATATATATATATATATATATATATATACATACATACATACATACATACATACATACATACATACATACATACATACATACATACATACAGACTCACGCCCTCACATAGGTAAATACCTATATATGTATATGTGTGTGTGTGCGTGTGTTGCTCATAGTTCTCACAGCTAGAAACTAGTGGTTGTTTGTTTGAGTGTGTGTGTGTGCGCGCGTGTATGTACGTGTGTGTGTTACTCATGGTTCTCACTGTCAGAAACGTTGTCTCTCTCTCTCTCTCTCTCCCGTTCTCTCTATCTCTGTGTGTTTCTTCTCTAGTTTTAATCCAGGTATGATGTCCATTTTCCTCACCTGTGTTGTACCTGGGCGTGATATTTCTAATCTTCATTTACAGCGAGGACGAGATATCTGCGTATTTCTATTGGACACGTCTGCGTCTTCTTCAAACGCTTCATATTGACCACTTATTAACCACTCTGTGTGATTTGTATGTGATCTGAGCCTAAGAGCGATTGTACTTAGTGCCAGTTATGCTCCTACAAGTAGGCCAGCACATCCGATTTCTGCGACGCTTTTTACTTACTAGGGTAACTTTCTTAGGTCCTACAAGTACCTACATCCATACCCAGATGTTGAAAACACTCTCTATGCTAACACACCACAACTCAGACAGACCTGTAAATTCACTGGCATGGTCTCAAGTCGAAGGGCAAATGCTCAGATGACTGTTGGAACAGTAAAGTAAAGTAAAATATCCTACATCAGTCGCCTCTTACCTAGTACATGGCCTCTTGCCTTGTAGGTCGCAATGGTAGAATTGTTTGCTTACTTGTGGGTCCCAGCACAACATGGGCGGATTGGACAGGTTTGTTTCAGTACAATTTTGTGACCGAGTTTGTCTACCTTATTCGATCCTCTACTGGATTACCAAGACTGCAGTAAGCATGTGTTATTTCCTGGACGACAACTTTAAGGTAGAGTAAGCTGACTTCTATCATCACATTCGCGCTATTGTATGTCCCAGTGGGGTGGGCGGGGCGGGAGGGGGTGTCTCTGTGGCCAAGTGGTTACGCCTTTGCTTTGCATTTCGAAGACGGTGGGTTCGAATTCGGACCGTGCCTATTATTTGCGATTGTATTTTTTCTAGAGGCCCCTAGGATTGTTGCCGGAGCTACGGAGTTCGCGCTTTGGGCAATACTCACGACAAGTGACCCGCCATATCTGCGGCGAGAGATCAGGTAATATGTGGTAAAGCACGGTGCAATGAAATCGATCTTTCACATTTAGAACCGTCGTGTCGCAGTGTCAATCTGAGCTCTGAGAGTACGGAAAGTGACAGCTTAGAGCCGTCATGTCGCAGTGTCAATCTGAGCTCTGAGAGTACGGAAAGTGACATCTTAGAGCCGTCATGTCGCAGTGTCAATCTGAGCTCTGAGAGTACGGAAAGTGACAGCTTAGAGCCGTCATGTCGCAGTGTCAATCTGAGCTCTGAGAGTACGGAAAGTGACATCTTAGAACCGTCATGTCGCAGTGTCAATCTGAGCTCTGAGAGTACGGAAAGTGACAGCTTAGATCAGTGTTTCCCAACCTTTTCTTGGACCTTGGCCCACCTAATTATTTCTAAAATTTGTATGCGCCGTATACATACTTTTTAATATTCATTAATTTAAATTTAAGTGGAGTAAATGTAGACTAACAAATGCATATTTAAATGTATATGACACATTTACCCAACTGCAAAATAACGTATTTTTTCAATTTGAAAAATTGCCCCCCTTAACAATCAAATTGCCCCCCTGTAGGTCGTGGGCCCCACGTTAGGAAACACTGGCTTAGATTATCAAGATGTCTACCTCTTGTTTTCTTGTTTAATTTGGTTGTTTAATAAGGAGACTAAATCCTCCTTAAGCCTAGCTATATTCTCATCAACTTGAAAACTTGATCTCAGTTTAATTTTGTGTAGTTTTTTTTTATTAGGGCGTGCTGACTATACAATTAGAAGAAAAAAAAAGAAAGAATTAGCTTCGTGAAGAGAATTTAGTCATTATTATTTATTATATCTTCTTTTATTCTCTCATTCTGGCGGTTGTAATGGACAATATCAGCTTTTGATTCAATGTTTACCATGTGTGTGACATGACCTGGTGTGTCTGTGTATATTTAGAGGTACGTCAAGACCATGATTCATCCTCTATCCAATTCCATCTTCTTTTTCACCTTTCAACTCCCAACGAAGCACAGGTCTTCAACAAACTTCTTCCAACTCTTCCTTTTTCTTTCCATCGTTTCCAATTCTTTTCCATGTTTTACCTATCCTTTTTATATCAGTCTCCACCTTCTCAGCTCTCTTCTCCAGCTCTCTTCTCCAGCTCTCTTCTCCAGCTCTCTTCTCCAGCTCTCTTCTCCAGCTCTCTTCTCCAGCTCTCTTCTCCAGCTCTTCTCCAGCTCTCTTCTCCAGGTTTGTGTAGGTCTCCTAGGTCCAGGTTTCCCCTACTCATCTTTACATGCGGGTTCTAAAACAGTGCCTGTCTTGCAATGCTTCCACTCGGTCTTATCAATGTGTATTCCATCCACCACCAGCGTCTCTCCCTTAGCTTTTTCTCCACTAATATCTGCTTAGTTCTTTCTCTTAGTTCCTCGTTCGTAATCTTATCATACCTTCTTAGTCACTCTATTCTACGTAAACATCTATTTATAAATCCCTTATTATACATCCGGTTTTTTAAAAATGTATTAACCCATTCGTCCTTCCATGTCGATATACCGGCCGCAGATATTTTTAAAAGGTCGCACATCCACTATGCTGGCTAATTCAGTATTCAATTCAAGTGTCATGCTTGCCGGCGTAGGCGATCATGTCTCTCTACAACTCTCTCTGCTTGGTGCATGTAATCAGTTCTGACGTCGATCTTGTGTCGAACCATGATGTCAGGCCATCCAACATCTTCTCCCTCTGTCTTCCACGATCTCTCCTTCCCTGAATTTTACCTGTAGTCACCAAATGTTCTAAACCTTTCTTTCGCATTGTATGCCGAAGAACCTTGATTGTCGGATTCTTATTCTTTTGATAAGATTTCTTTGTGTGCAGGCCTGATTTACAACCTCCTCATTTGTTTTCTTTGCTGTCCATGGCATTTTCAACATTCTTCTGTAAAACCACATCTCTGTGGCTTCCAATGATCGTTTTGATTGTTTATTGATTGTCCATGATTCGCTGCCATACAGAAGTATTGGATCAATATAGCACTGGAGTATTCAGCATGCATTGCAATATAAATGCATCTGAAAGTAAAATAAAAATGACAGAGAGGTTTAAATTATAGTTGCAGTTTTCGGCGAAATTTCAAATGTTGTCATTGTAATTAGGGAGATTAGCGAATATTTAAGTTTTTTTCTTCACGAATATTCTCAAGTTTTAAAAACCTCACAAGTTTTGATGTATGTGAGTACGATAGTTGATCAATAGATCGCCATCATCACTTCTGTTAGATAATGCAAAGTGTTGTCGTGCAAGGAAAAAAGCACATTTCCATATTAAACTGTTGATAGGTGGCAATAATGGAGATAATTTCCTGGCTAAATATGATAGCAATGAGGATCTTTTAAAACAAATAGTGTAACATTGTAGAGCAGTGTTTCCTATCTTTTTGTGCCATGCCCATCCAAAACTTTTCAAAGCTGATATATCGGTTTTGAAACATCATGAACATTAGTTAAACTCTGAACGAGTCCATTGCCCCCTTAACGATGAAAATGCCCCCCTTGTGTGGTGTGTGCCCCACGTTGGGAAACATGGTTGTAAAGCATTATTAAAAGATGAAGATAATGGAGATCGATTGAGTATGTATGTCATATGCTAGTAGTGGCATTGTGTCATATGTTGGTAGTGGCATTGTGTCATATGTTAGTAGTGGCATTGTGTCATATGTTAGTAGTGGCATTGTGTCATATGCTAGTAGTGGCATTGTGTCATATGCTAGTAGTGGCATTGTGTGTGTGTCATATGTTAGTAGTGGCATTGTGTCATATGTTAGTAGTGGCATTGTGTCATATGTTAGTAGTGGCATTGTGTCATATGTTAGTAGTGGCATTGTGTCATATGCTAGTAGTGGCATTGTGTCATATGTTAGTAGTGGCATTGTGTCATATGTTAGTAGTGGCATTGTGTCATATGCTAGTAGTGGCATTGTGTCATATGCTAGTAGTGGCATTGTGTCATATGTTAGTAGTGGCATTGTGTCATATGTTAGTAGTGGCATTGTGTCATATGTTAGTAGTGGCATTGTGTCATATGTTAGTAGTGGCATTGTGTCATATGCTAGTAGTGGCATTGTGTCATATGTTAGTAGTGGCATTGTGTCATATGTTAGTAGTGGCATTGTGTCATATGTTAGTAGTGGCATTGTGTCATATGTTAGTAGTGGCATTGTGTCATATGTTAGTAGTGGCATTGTGTCATATGCTAGTAGTGGCATTGTGTCATATGCTAGTAGTGGCATTGTGCTATCATAAGTGCTGAGTAGTGGCATTGTGTCATATGTTAGTAGTGGCATTGTGTCATATGCTAGTAGTGGCATTGTGTCATATGTTAGTAGTGGCATTGTGTCATATGTTAGTAATGGCATTGTGTCATATGTTAGTAGTGGCTATTAGTGTCAGTCATGTTAGTAGTGGCATTGTGTCATATGCTAGTAGTGGCATTGTGTCATATGTTAGTAGTGGCATTGTGTCATATGTTAGTAATGGCATTGTGTCATATGCTAGTAGTGGCATTGTGTCATATGCTAGTAGTGGCATTGTGTCATATGCTAGTAGTGGCATTGTGTCATATGCTAGTAGTGGCATTGTGTCATATGCTAGTAGTGGCATTGTGTCATATGCTAGTAGTGGCATTGTGTCATATGCTAGTAGTGGCATTGTGTCATATGCTAGTAGTGGCATTGTGTCATATGCTAGTAGTGGCATTGTGTCATATGTTAGTGGCATTGTGTCATATGTTAGTAGTGGCATTGTGTCATATGTTAGTAGTGGCATTGTGTCATATGCTAGTAGTGGCATTGTGTCATATGTTAGTAGTGACATTGTGTCATATGCTAGTAGTGGCATTGTGTCATATGTTAGTAGTGGCATTGTGTCATATGTTAGTAGTGGCATTGTGTCATATGTTAGTAGTGGCATTGTGTCATATGTTAGTAGTGGCATTGTGTCATATGTTAGTAGTGGCATTGTGTCATATGCTAGTAGTGGCATTGTGTCATATGTTAGTAGTGATTGTGTCAAATATGTTGTGTCATATGTTAGTAGTGTCATTGTGTCATATGCTAGTAGTGGTATTGTGTCATATGCTAGTAGTGGCATTGTGTCATATGTTAGTAGTGGCATTGTGTCATATGTTAGTAGTGGCATTGTGTCATATGCTAGTAGTGGCATTGTGTCATATGTTAGTAGTGGCATTGTGTCATATGTTAGTAGTGGCATTGTGTCATATGTTAGTAGTGGCATTGTGTCATATGTTAGTAGTGGCATTGTGTCATATGTTAGTAGTGGCATTGTGTCATATGCTAGTAGTGGCATTGTGTCATATGCTAGTAGTGGCATTGTGTCATATGTTAGTAGTGGCATTGTGTCATATGTTAGTAGTGGCATTGTGTCATATGTTAGTAGTGGCATTGTGTCATATGCTTAGTAGTGGCGTATTTGTGTCATATGTTAGTAGTGACATTGTGTCATATGCTAGTAGTGGCATTGTGTCATATGTTAGTAGTGGCATTGTGTCATATGTTAGTAGTGGTGTCATTGTTATAGTGCATTTGTCATATGTTAGTAGTGGCATTGTGTCATATGTTAGTAGTGGCATTGTGTCATATGTTAGTAGTGGCATTGTGTCATATGCTAGTAGTGGCATTGTGTCATATGCTAGTAGTGGCATTGTGTCATATGTTAGTAGTGGCATGTGTCATATGTATGTGGCAGGTCATATGTTAGTAGTGGCATTGTGTCATATGCTAGTAGTGGCATTGTGTCATATGCTAGTAGTGGCATTGTGTCATATGCTAGTAGTGGATTGTGTCATATGCTAGTAGTGGCATTGTGTCATATGTTAGTAGTGGCATTGTGTCATATGTTAGTAGTGGCATTGTGTCATATGCTAGTAGTGGCATTGTGTCATATGCTAGTAGTGGCATTGTGTCATATGCTAGTAGTGGCATTGTGTCATATGTTAGTAGTGGCATTGTGTCATATGCTAGTAGTGGCATTGTGTCATATGCTAGTAGTGGCATTGTGTCATATGCTAGTAGTGGCATTGTGTCATATGCTAGTAGTGGCATTGTGTCATATGCTAGTAGTGGCATTGTGTCATATGTTAGTAGTGGCATTGTGTCATATGTTAGTAGTGGCATTGTGTCATATGAGTTAGTGCATTGTGTCATATGCTAGTAGTGGCATTGTGTCATATGCTAGTAGTGGCATTGTGTCATATGCTAGTAGTGGCATTGTGTCATATGTTAGTAGTGGCATTGTGTCATATGCTAGTAGTGGCATTGTGTCATATGCTAGTAGTGGCATTGTGTCATATGTTAGTAGTGGCATTGTGTCATATGTTAGTAGTGGCATTGTGTCATATGTTAGTAGTGGCATTGTGTCATATGATAGTGCATGTGTCATATGTAGTATGCATTGTGTCATATGCTAGTAGTGGCATTGTGTCATATGCTAGTAGTGGCATTGTGTCATATGTTAGTAGTGGCATTGTGTCATATGTTAGTAGTGGCATTGTGTCATATGCTAGTAGTGGCATTGTGTCATATGCTAGTAGTGGCATTGTGTCATATGGTAGTAGTGGCATTGTGTCATATGCTAGTAGTGGCATTGTGTCATATGTTAGTAGTGGCATTGTGTCATATGCTAGTAGTGGCATTGTGTCATATGCTAGTAGTGGCATTGTGTCATATGGTAGTAGTGGCATTGTGTCATATGTTAGTAGTGGCATTGTGTCATATGCTAGTAGTGGCATTGTGTCATATGTAGTAGTGGCATTGTGTCATATGCTAGTAGTGCATTGTGTCTATGTAGTAGTGGCATTGTGTCATATGCTAGTAGTGCATTTGTCTATGTAGTAGTGCATTGTGTCATATGTAGTAGTGCATGGTCATATGCTAGTAGTGGCATTGTATATGTTGTAAGTGGCATTGTGTCATATGTTAGTAGTGTCATTGTGTCATATGTTAGTAGTGGCATTGTGTCATATGCTAGTAGTGGCATTGTGTCATATGTTAGTAGTGGCATTGTGTCATATGTTAGTAGTGGCATTGTGTCATATGTTAGTAGTGGCATTGTGTCATATGGTAGGTCATGTGACATATGCATAGGAACATGATTCTTGTATAGAAGCAGATGGAGTAAGTACTGAGTTATTGTAATCATAACATAGAGATTAGACTGTAGATGATTGTCAAAGTAAGATTGATGTCATTGTAGGTGGATCGGTATAGCAAGCATTGGTAGAAATGCATAAAAGGCAATGTGTCCTTGTTCATATGGATCAAACGTGTTATTTTCAATAGCTAGTAAATTTTCATTTTAAAAATCACTAAAGATAAATAAGCATTTCATCATCAGAATCATTGTGTCCTAGCAGATGCTTGAATCTCAGTGATGGTGAGATCTGTAGTGTCAAGTCCTATTGAGTAGGCACAATAAATACGTAATTGTGTATCAAATTCAGTCAATGCAATATAAATCCTGTGTGGCATTGTTCAATCGAGAATAGCAGTCTGGACATCTGCTGTCTGCAAAGATTTATTAGAAATAAAGATTAAAATAAACATTCCTACAAATATATGTGTCAATCTAAAGGGCATTACATATGACTAGAGTGCTATTGTGTATATTTTATGCATGCCGTCATATCTAGTCTGATAATGAAAGATATGAAGCACACATGGTTATCACAAAATAAATGACGGTACTAGTCAATAATCAATCAATATAATTGTGTCAACATTTTTGTGCGAAATTTGGTACCATCTTGTATCATGATTAGACAGTATAATGAGACTGGCAGTTATGTTAGAGTATAACATGCTACATAGAACTAGCGGTCATTAGTGTGGCAAGTCAAATCAGTGGCTGTACATATATAGTATGCATATATATATATGTAGTATGATATTATCATATCTAACATATGCCAGCAGAGTTGGAAAATGACTAGATATAGAAAGGCAAGTTGATGCATTTGATAAATAGATGCTTGGAAATAATGAATAGTAAATGGACGAATTCAGAAGTGATGAAATAGAGACATGTCTGGTCAACCACTAGTGACAGACTGTAATAAGAAAGAGAAATGGAGAATGTGGACACACCTTGAGGAGAAATTGTCAACGAATATCAAAGCAGGCATTGAAGTGGGATGCAAAGGGTTCAAGAAAGAAATGTCGACCTAAAGAGACCCTGACACGAACTTTGCTGAGAGAGGGATTGAGCGAGTTGCCCAGGATAGAGGGTAGGAGAATATTACTTGCAGGCCCTATGTAACGTATAACGGTAAGAGATGAATTATTATTAATATATTATTTAATATATGCACCATCACAGTAAATGGGACTCTTCTAAGACAAGTGCATCAATTTAAAAACCTCGGAGTCCTGGTAACACCAGATAGCAGATGCCGATCAGAAATAAAGAGTAGAATAGGGCAAGCGAAAGCATCATTCCTGAAGATGAGAAGCATTATCTGCAACAAGTCCTTGTCAATCCGGATCAGAATGCGAGTTATTCAGAGCTACATAGAACCAATACTGACATACGGATGCGAGTCATGGACAATGAACACACGATAGAAAATCTCTGAGGCCACAGAAATGTGGTTTTATAGAAGAATGATGAGAATCCCATGGACTACTAAATGAAATAATGTTGAGGTGTGAATGAGATCAAGACACAGAGAAAGCTTATCATCAATATAAGAAAGAGACAGTCATCATTTTCGGGCATATGATGAGGAGGAGGCTTAGAACACATTGTGACAACCGGTAAAATCGAGGGTAGACGAGACAGAGGAAGACAGAGAGAGAAAATTGGGGATTGCCTGACTTCATGGCACGGTAGAGCGTCAACATCTGAGTTAATAGTAAACACCAACGACAGAGATTTATGGAGATCCATGATCGCCTACACCCGCCGGCACGGCACCTGATGATAATTTATAAGAAATCTAATAGTATGTTTGGAGTTGAGGTAACGACCTCGTTGAAGAAAATTAACGATATCGAGCACATTAGTTCCAGGAATTCATATTGTCATGAAGTGTCTTGGATCACTTGTACCCAGAACCATATCAGTGCTGTCTGAAGTTTGTTTGATCAAGCGTTAACTAGAGGTAAATGTGGAGCGATGCTTGAAATTGGAGAATTGAAGATTTGTTCCAAGCTGGAAGTTCTTAGTGATTAAAGTTCTCAGTAAGTTGCTGCATAAATTGGATATGTTGAACATTTTCTAGACATTTGTTCAGTCATCTTCAATCGCTCCATATCAACAACTTGTTCAACTGTTCTTTTGTGATTTGTATGTGATGTGAGCATAAGAGCGATTGTACGTTGTGACAGTTATGTGCCTACAAGTAGGCCAGCACATCCGATTTATGCGATGCTTTTTATTTACTAAGGTTGCTTCCCTAAACCCTTACCTCAGTCGCCTCTTACGGCGTGTCTTGTTAAACCACTCTTTGTGTTTTGTATGTGATCTGATCATAAGAGCGATTGTACGTTGTGACAGTTATTCACCTACAAGTAGGCCAGCACGTCCGATTTCTGAGATGCTTTTTTTTTTACTAGCGTATCTTCCCTAGGCCCCTACCTCAGTCGCCTCTTACGGCAGGGTTTGTAGGTCGCAGTGTTACTATTCTTTGCTCCCTGCGAACCCCGGCACTACACGAGCGTCTAGTTCATGGATAAGGGGGGATCTAAGTGCGAAGTATTGACTTCATTCTACCTGGCTTCCCCATGTGGCCCAGTCCCTATCGGCAGAGATGGCACGCTATCTGATTAGAGTGTTGCACAAAGCACGAGCTCCGTAGATTCGGCACCAATACTAGTGATCTCATGAAAAAATTACACATGTAACTCGGTCCGTATTCAAACACATAACATTCAGAACGACAGGCACACGTCTTAACGACTTCACTATTGAGACCCCCTATGTGTTTGTGTGGAGAGAGGAAGGGGGGGGGGATCTTGTGAAGGAGAGAACTATCCTATGGGGAGAAGAAGTTGTAGATCATAATTGGTGGCAGTGGCGGCTCGTCATTATGGGGCCAGGCCCCACCAAAAGTAATGTGTAAGGTGTATTTATGCTGTAGCTCAAGCGAGAGTGAGCTCGATCACAGACCCAAGCGTACCTGGTTCTAACCCACGGTGGGCAAGTTTGGAAGCAAATTGTTTCCGTGGGATTTTACAAAAGGTAAAATAGACCTCACCGTTCAGAAAGCAATGACAAACTACTGAACGTATAAGTGGTGCCTAGAGAATAACGACTCTTTTACTGTGGTTGATGGCTATGTCCTTTGGGATATGCCACGATTTTCATTCATTCACCCAAAACCGTGCATTTTTACGAAAATGTTTGTCTGACCCCACCAACAAAAATGACCACTTCCATCCGCCCTGATTGATCCCTTAGTATCACGTAGGTACTGTGATAGTCTGTCGTACTAAAGTGCTGAATTCTCCATTGAACTATAGACATTTTCCAGTGATGTCTGATCTTATGTAGGTGAGATCAAGTTCCAGTCCTACATTGAGACGGACGATCAAAAGTAGGTCTTGTGTAGGTCCTTCCCATGTCCTAATCCATTAGATAAAAAGTAGGTCTTGTGTAGGTCCTTCCCGGTCCTAATCCATTAGATAAATTAAAAAAATTAAAGTCCTATAAAATATTTTCACAATTTTAAAATTACATTTGTGGCCCTCGCCGGTGCGACGGACCTGCTAGTGCACCCCCGCTGAGATCTTCTTGTGTAAGAAAGAGATACCTCTGAACGTGGAGAAGGATCGCCTGAATAGATGTGTGTGTTTGTGTGTGTGAGTTAATGCTACAGCAAGAAACAGTGATTGTTTGTATGTATGCGTGCGTTCGTGTGTGTGTGCGCGCGTGTGTGTATGTATTACGTATGTATGTACGTACGTATTGTGTGTATATATATATATATATATATATATATATATATATATATATATGTTGGAGACACTTTGAGGAGAAATGATCAAAGAATATCAAAGCAGGCATTGAAGTGGGATGCAAAGGGTTCAAAACAAAGGACGACCTACTGAGACCCTGAAACGAACTTTGCTGAGAGAGGCAAGAAATATCGGTCTCAGTTCCATGGAGGAGATTGAACGAGTTGCCCAGGATTGAGCGAGTTGCCCAGGATAGAGCGGTATGGAGAAATTACTTGCATGCCATATATAATGTATAACGGTACGAGAGGAATATTATTATTATATATATATATATATATATATATATATATATATATATATATATATATATATATATATATATATATAGTGTGTGTGTGAGAGAGAGATAGTTAATGCTACATCAAGAAACATTGGTTGTATGTCTTATGTATGTGAAAGAGAGAGAGAGAGAGAGATAAAGAGATAGAGAGAGAGATAAAGAAAGAGAGAGATGGAGAGAATTAACGCTACAAGATTCTTTCACAAAGATAAGACGATGATGTCGTGGTCAAGTGGGGATCATGCCCCCTTTCAGTTCTCAAAACTTGTTGCACATGTTTTATAAACGACCTCTCGTATTTTCAATTGTGTCCGCCTAAGACCTCACAGCTGCTTCCCCACTTCATGGCACACAGCTCGACAAGACGAGGGCCTGAAATAAAAACCACGGCAGAGTTTCTGTGGAAACTGGAATCTCACTCGACCTTCACGTTAAGGAGGCCCCCGGCACTCGTAGAATAAAGCATTGTCGATCTACGACAAACTACATCTTCTATCGATCTCATCGTAACATCAGTGATGTCCAACTTGCCGTTGTTGTAATTTTGCTTCTCCTTGTTGGTATAGCTACCAGTCAGAACAAGCGTAATTGTGTCGTCATTGACGAGAGAGAGAGAGAGAGAGAGAGAGTAGTGGGCAGGACTTTGGCCTATATTTGTGGTTTTATAAAACGGCAGTTTACCGAGCGTGTTAGTCGAGTGGTGAAAGTGTGTGAGGGAAGAATCCACATGCATTTTTGCTAACATTTACAACGTGCTCTTGTGACTTCATTTCTTTAACTGGACTGGATTCAGGATTTGTTGTTCTACTCTGCGCCAAAGCTTGAAACCAAAAAATGTACGTAAGTTGATATTGTGTATGATAGTTGATGAGCACTCGCCTGCTGTTTAGTTTGTTGTTTTGTGTTAGGCACCTTTCGAGCACGTACATGTATGTGTTTGTGCATAGATATGTACACTTATATTTAAAGTATTATTTATATGAAGTATTTACTACATTATAATCTCCTTCTTCTTTGCGTTCGTTCTTTACGACTAATTTTAATCACTCTTTGTGATATGTTTAATCTTTGCTAAGAACGTGTATACGTTGCACATTGGTTTGGTAGGCCCTAAACGCATAGACTTCTACACGTTTAGGACCTGTGCATCCGATTTCAGCCAAACCTCCTTAGTCGCCTTTTACGACATGCATGGCAGGTAACGGTGGTTCTATTCTTTACGCCCCAAATATGGGCCCCAGTAACCACTCGGCCTACTACATTATAATAATTCCTTTCGTACCATTATACGTTACATAGGGCCTGCAAGCAATTTCTCCAAACCACTCTATCCTGGGCAACTCGCTCAATCTCCTCCATGGAACTGAGACCAATATTTCCTGCCTCTCTCAGCAAAGTTCATTTCAAGGTCTCAGGTCGACTTCTCTTTCTTGAACCCTTTGCATCCCACTTCAATGCCTGCTTTGATATTCGTTGATCATTTCTCCTCAAGATGTGTCCCAACATATCTCCATCTTTCTTTCTTATAACAGCTTGTCACTAGGGGGTTGACCAGACATGTCTGTTTACGATTTAATTTATTTACCCTGAATTCGTTCCATAGTTACTACATTACACTGGGTTTCGCCCGAGTGGTTACCAGGACCCAAATTTGGGGTGTAAAAAATAGAACCACTGTTACATGCCACGCATGTCGTAAGAGGCGACCAAGGAGGTTTGCTGAAATCGGATGCACATGTCCTAAACGTGTAGAAGTCTATGCGTTTAGGGGCCTACCAAACCAATGTGCAACGTATACACGTTCTTGGCAAAGATCAAACATATCATAAAGAGTGATTTAAATTGGTCGTAAAGAACGAACGCAAAGAAGAAGAAGAAGACACTGGGTTTGATCAAAAATGCCTTGGTCCCTCTCCACAGAAATGGCACGCCATCTGCCGAGACCATTACACCAAGCACGAATTATGTATGTCAATAATCCTAGGGTACAACATGATGAAGACATGAAAAAAGTGCGTACAACATCAGTACTGAGCTTCATCAAGAAACAACAAATTAAATGGTTCGGTAACATAAGCAGATTATCAACAGACAGTGCACCTCAAAGAGATATGTTACTACGATACAGTGGATACAAAGCAAAAGGCTGGTCACGCAAAAGGTGGACCTCATAGATAACAGAGGCTACGAAAGACACTGTGAAACGTACACAAAAGCCCTTTCTAGAAATCTCTTTATATGCTGACACTGCTTCTTCTTGGAACGCTCCACATCGACCATTTGTCAACCACTCAATGGGATTTGTATGTGATCTGAGCCTTAGAGAGATGATACGCTGTGCCAATTATGCGCCCACAAGTAGCCAGCACATCCGATTTCTGCGCTGCTTTTTATTTACTAGGGTAGCTTCCTAGGGCCTACATCAGTCGCCTCTTACGACATGCATTGTAGGTTGCATTGGTACTATTCTTTGCTTTCCTTGTGGGCCCCGGCACCACACGGGCGCCTGACGCTGCGTGGCAAAACAGAATAAGAGAAAAGGAGATGAAGATTAGTTCAACATACTTCTGCTCACTTTGAAATGATTAACCTGTCTTTATTGTCCTGCTCATTATCAAATGCTTTCTTTTCTCAATATTATTATCAATGTTGGTTACTCTAGTATTTATTTGCTGGTCTAGTTCCTGGCAGGTCTCTGCAGCTTACTTTCAGCACACAATGTTGTTTCATTTTGTTGGTGGATGTGTAGATATACCATTTGGTGGGCGTGTAGATATACCATTTGGTGGGCGTGTAGATATACCATTTGGTGGGCGTAGATATACCATTTGTGGGCGTGTAGAAATACCATTTGGTGGCGTGTAGATATACCATTTGGTGGGTGTAGATATACCATTTGGTGGGTGTAGAGATACCATTTGTGGGCGTGAAATACCATTTGGTGGGCGTGTAGAACCATTTGGTGGGCGTGTGATATACCATTTGGTGGCGTGTGAAATACCATTTGGTGGGCGTGTAGATATACCATTTGGTGGGCGTGTACATATCTCTTTTAGTGCAGTCTACAGATACCATTTGGTGGGTTTGTACAGATACCATTTGGTGGGCGTGTAGAGATCCCCAGTTGGTGCATAGACCTTCAATCTTCTTCTTCTCTTCCACCATTTACTTCTTTATAGAAGTGGGGTGGAGGCTTTAGTGATCTTGTGTGTGCTTATTTTAAGACACTTTCTTTGTAAGCTGATATTCATTTCGTAAGTCTGCTCTGATGCCATCGCTCCATCTTTAACGGGTCTTCCTCTTGCTTTGTACTCATACTTTTTCTGTGTGGTTCTCTGACCTTCAATCAACTCATACTATTTCATGTGTTAGATTTTGAAGCTAAAGTATTCTACCGGATGCAGTAGCCAGCCCCAAGCTAAACCATACATTAGGTCGCCTCTTACGACACGCCTTGTATATTGCTGTGTTACTCTACTCTTTCCTCCCTTTAAGGACCCTGGCAACGTTCAAGTGACATGATTTAGTAGCATGGAAATATTTCCTCATCTGCTGAGTGAGACTGTGCACCAACATTCTTTCTGTGTGCAATAGCCTTGCTTCTATGAACTAAATAAACCCATTAATTATTGACTTGGCTGTATTAAATTGAATCCTTTTTTACTCTAATCTACAAGATAGTTCTAGCGTGTAGACATTTTCACTGTTTCAGTGAGTAAGAGCTTGTAAACATGTTCTCTGTGACAGTGAGCCCTAGCTTGTAGACATGTTCACTGTACCAGACAGTGAGTCCTAGCTTGTAGACATGTTCTCTGTACCAGACAGTGAATTCTAGCTTGTAGACATATTCTCTGTACCAGACAGTGAATTCTAGCTTGTAGACATGTTCACTGTACCATACAGTGAGTCCTAGCTTATAGACATGTTCTCTGTACCAGACAGTGAGTCCAAGCTTGTAGACATGTTCTCTGTACCAGACAGTGAGTCCTAGCTTGGAGACATGTTCTCTGTACCAGACAGTGAATTCTAGCTTGTAGACATGTTTCCTCTACCAGACAGTGAGTCAGAGCGTGTACACATGTTCACTGTACCATACAGTGAATTCTAGCTTGTAGACATGTTCTCTATACCAGACAGTGAATTCTAGCTTGTAGACATGTTCACTGTACCATACAGTGAGTCCTAGCTATAGACATGTTCCTGTACCAGACAGTGAGTCTAGCTTATGACATGTTCTCTGTACCAGACAGTGAGTCCTAGCTTGTAGACATGTTCTCTGTACCAGACAGTGAGTCCTAGCTTGTAGACATGTTCTCTGTACCAGACAGTCAGTCCTACTTGTAGCACATGTTCCTGTACCAGACAGTAGTCCTAACTTGTAAATGTTCCTGTCCAGACAGTAGTCCTACTTGTAACATGTTCTCTGTACCAGACAGTCAGTCCTAACTTGTAACATGTTCCTGTGCCAGACAGTCAGTCCTAACTTGTACACATGTTCCCTGTGCCAGACAGTCAGTCCTAACTTGTACACATGTTCCCTGTGCCAGACAGTCAGTCCTAACTTGTACACATGTTCCTGTCCAGACAGTCAGTCCTAATTGTACACATGTTCCTGTCCAGACAGTCAGTCCTAACTTGTACACATGTTCCCTGTACCAGACAGTCAGTCCTAACTTGTACACATGTTCACTGTACCAGACAGTCAGTCCTAACTTGTACACATGTTCCCTGTGCCAGACAGTCAGTCCTAACTTGTACACATGTTCCCTGTACCAGACAGTCAGTCCTAACTTGTACCATGTCCTGTACCAGACAGTCAGTCAAGCTTGTACATTTACCTGTACCAGACAGTCAGTCAAAGCTTGTACACATGTTCCCTGTACCAGACAGTCAGTCAAAGCTTGTACACATGTTCCCTGTACCAGACAGTCAGTCAAAGCTTGTACACATGTACCCTGTACCAGACAGTCAGTCAACGCTTGTACACATGTACCCTGTACCAGACAGTCAGTCAAAGCTTGTACACATGTTCCCTGTACCAGACAGTCAGTCAAAGCTTGTACACATGTACCCTGTACCAGACAGTCAGTCAAAGCTTGTACATATGTACCCTGTACCAGACAGTCAGTCAAAGCTTGTACACATGTACCCTGTACCAGACAGTCAGTCAAAGCTTGTACACATGTACCCTGTACCAGACAGTCAGTCAAAGCTTGTACATATGTACCCTGTACCAGACAGTCAGTCAAAGCGTGTACACATGTACCCTGTACCAGACAGTCAGTCAAAGCTTGTACACATGTCCTGTCTCAGACAGTCAGTCAAAGCTTGTACATATGTACCCTGTACCAGACAGTCAGTCAAAGCTTGTACACATGTACCCTGTACCAGACAGTCAGTCAAAGCTTGTACACATGTACCCTGTACCAGACAGTCAGTCAAAGCTTGTACACATGTACCCTGTACCAGACAGTCAGTCAAAGCTTGTACACATGTACCCTGTACCAGACAGTCAGTCAAAGCTGTACACATGTACCCTGTACCAGACAGTCAGTCAAAGCTTGTACACATGTACCCTGTACCAGACAGTCAGTCAAAGCTTGTACACATGTACCCTGTACCAGACAGTCAGTCAAAGCTTGTACACATGTACCCTGTACCAGACAGTCAGTCAAAGCTTGTACACATGTTCCCTGTACCAGACAGTCAGTCTAAGCTTGTATACATGTACCCTGTACCAGACAGTCAGTCCTAACCTGTACACATGTACCCTGTACCAGACAGTCAGTCAAAGCTTGTACACATGTACCCTGTACCAGACAGTCAGTCAAAGCTTGTACACATGTTCCCTGTACCAGACAGTCAGTCCTAACTTGTATACATGTACCCTGTACCAGACAGTCAGTCCTAACTGTACACATGTCCCTGTACCAGACAGTCAGTCAAAGCTTGTACACATGTTCCCTGTACCAGACAGTCAGTCAAAGCTTGTACACATGTACCCTGTACCAGACAGTCAGTCAAAGCTTGTACACATGTACCCTGTACCAGACAGTCAGTCAAAGCTTGTACACATGTACCCTGTACCAGACAGTCAGTCCTAACTTGTACACATGTACCCTGTACCAGACAGTCAGTCAAAGCTTGTACACATGTACCCTGTACCAGACAGTCAGTCAAAGCTTGTACACATGTACCCTGTACCAGACAGTCAGTCAAAGCTTGTACATATGTACCCTGTACCAGACAGTCAGTCAAAGCTTGTACACATGTACCCTGTACCAGACAGTCAGTCAAAGCTTGTACACATGTTCCCTGTACCAGACAGTCAGTCAAAGCTTGTACATATGTACCCTGTACCAGACAGTCAGTCAAAGCTTGTACACATGTACCCTGTACCAGACAGTCAGTCAAAGCTTGTACACATGTACCCTGTACCAGACAGTCAGTCAAAGCTTGTACACATGTACCCTGTACCAGAATGTAGATTGATAAATTGATAGGACCGTCACCATTACACTTCACTGTGTAACCATGTGTACTCCAATCTCTTTCTTACACAGGGAAATCTCAACTGCAGTGCACGAACTCCGTAGCACCGGCGAAGGTCCCCTGTGTAATTTTGAAAATGGTGAAGACATTTTTTGTAGGAATTTTATTCTTAATCTTTTCTAATAAATTTGTCCCGTTCAGCGGCTATCTACCCTGTTCAGCGGCTATCTACCATGCTCTTCTCAATTTTGAACTGCCAAGGGTTCTTTTACATGCTCAAAATAAACACCGGATCTACGTTTTATCGTCCGTATCTTTTAGGACTAGGAATCTCACCTACACTGAGATCAGGGATCTCTGGAAAAATATGGATCCACGAAGAAACGAATCTGGTAACTTTGAAACGAGAGACGAGCACTGAACCTCTACGACACAGAGATCTCTACCAGAAAGTAGAGTTTGTACTTTCGACTCGATGTTGATACATCTTCTGAAAACTCTTTCTGATCTGGTAACTAAGTGTCCAGAACTTTCTTTCAAAAACAAAGGCGTCTCCTGACCCTGTCCACTTGTATAGAACGAACGACCCATCTCTACTACACCCCCATTAAGTGAAACACATAGTCACTCCTCTAATCTCGTATCACAAAGTTCAGAATCTAATGACTATAATATACCTCATCTACACCGCCTTTGTTGCATTAAACACAACCATGCCTTTGTTTAAACCAAGACAATGTATTTCTTTGTTTCAGCTAGCTACCATCTTCTCAATGATTTTCTTTCTTGTAGTCAATCTTCAACATTATCAAATCTCTTTGTTGGAAATATAATCACGTTGCCATTTCTTTGTGTTCTTGATGATATATAACTTCACTGTCTCTAACCATCTCTCACGACAGCCCTTATTAACGGTAATTTAATCACCCTATTACTACTATTATTATTATATTTTTGTTCTATATTCGTGGTAATTGGCATTTTCTCACACAAAAACACACATTGACACCATTTTTGTGAGAAAATCTCTACCTTATGCTGGTAATTATGGCGGTGGTGGTTTGTGAGTGTGGTGTTCCATAGCTTATATATGACGCGTCCGAACAAACAACCGCAAGCTTTGTCTATATATGTAGTGATGCTTTGTTCTGTCAATGACATGTCCTGGTAACCTGTCCTGGCTTTTCTCTGCCTGTTAGTTATACGAATGAGTAGACTATGTGGCAGTGGGGGGTTGTTGGTTTTTTTTGAAGGAAGGGGATTTTTTTGGTTTTTGTTCTCCGTGCGGATCAGAGAGTGACATTATTGAGAAACAATTAGGTATATACGGTAATAGGTATAATGTTGTCTTTGTTTGAAGCAAGGTTATACCAGAGATCAATGAAATTCAGCGTATCGATCACAAGGATTTTATCAATGTGCAAGACAAACAAATTAGTCATCATCATCTTCATCATCTGCCATTATTACTGGCGTCCGCGATCATGTATTGTAATTTCTTTCTTTTCTCAAATTCTGTTTTGTTTCACAGCTTCAGAATAAGAAGAGATTTTCTACAACGGAATTTTGTGTGTGCTTCATAAATAGTGTTTGTCGTCGCCTCTGTTATTTCTTAGATCCACATTTTGCGTGGACGGCCTTTTGCTTTGTATTCACTGTATCAGAGTAACATTGCTCTGTTTGAAGCACACTGTATCGAGTAACATTGCTCTGTTTGAAGCACACTGTATCAGAGTAACATTGCTCTTTGTGTGTCACACTGTATCGGAGTAACATTGCTCTGTTTGAAGCACATTGTCTGTTGGTAATCTGCTTATATGGTCAACCCATTTAATTTGTTGTTTCTTGATGAAGTTTAGTACTGATGTTGTACGCACTTTTGTCCTTATGTCTTCATTTCTCAACCAGTCTCTTCTTGATACTCCCAGCATTCTGCGTAGACACTTCATCTCTGTTGTGACTAGTTTTCTTCTTTTACTCCCAGCATTCTGTGTAGACACTTCATCTCTGTTGTGACTAGTTTTCTTCTTGTTACTCCCAGCATTCTGTGTAGACACTTCATCTCTGTTGTGACTAGTTTTCTTCTTGTTACTCCCAGCATTCTGCTAGACACTTCATCTCTGTTGTGACTAGTTTTCTTCTTGATACTCCCAGCATTCTGCGTAGACACTTCATCTCTGTTGTGACTAGTTTTCTTCTTGATACTCCCAGCATTCTGCGTAGACACTTCATCTCTGTTGTGACTAGTTTTCTTCTTGATACTCCCAGCATTCTGCGTAGACACTTCATCTCTGTTGTGACTAGTTTTCTTCTTGATACTCCCAGCATTCTGCGTAGACACTTCATCTCTGTTGTGACTAGTTTTCTTCTTGATACTCCCATCATTCTGCGTAGACACTTCATCTCTGTTGTGACTAGTTTTCTTCTTGATACTCCCAGCATTCTGCGTAGACACTTCATCTCTGTTGTGACTAGTTTTCTTCTTGATACTCCCAGCATTCTGCGTAGACACTTCATCTCTGTTGTGACTAGTTTTCTTCTTGATACTCCCAGCATTCTGCGTAGACACTTCATCTCTGTTGTGACTAGTTTTCTTCTTGATACTCCCAGCATTCTGCTAGACACTTCATTTCTGTTGTGACTAGTTTTCTTCTTGATACTCCCAGCATTCTGCGTAGACACTTCATCTCTGTTGTGACTAGTTTTCTTCTTGATACTCCCAGCATTCTGCGTAGACACTTCATCTCTGTTGTGACTAGTTTTCTTCTTGATACTCCCAGCATTCTGCGTAGACACTTCATCTCTGTTGTGACTAGTTTTCTTCTTGATACTCCCAGCATTCTGCGTAGACACTTCATCTCTGTTGTGACTAGTTTTCTTCTTGATACTCCCAGCATTCTGCGTAGACACTTCATCTCTGTTGTGACTAGTTTTCTTCTTGATACTCCCAACATTCTGTCCAAGAAACAAAGAAGGAACACACAATAGAATGACTTCAGAATGAATGAATATGACTGTACTTTACACTTCCAGCATTATCGCTGAAAATGATTTCTAACAACTTCCTCAATAGTTAAACATAAAATCTCCAGTGTGGTACCGGGGTCAGCACGAGAAGCAAAAGATAGTACCACTGAGGCGTGCCGATAGAGGCGATTGATGTAGGACCTAGGAAGCTACCTAGTAAATAAAAAGCATCGCAGAAATCGGATGTGCTGGCCTACTTGTAGGTGCATAAATAGCACAACGTAAATCGCTCTTAGGCTCAGATCACATACACATCACAAAGAGTGGTTGACAAGTGGTTGATATGGAGCGTTAGAAGAAGAAGAATAAACAGAAAATACTTTCACCTAGCGCAGTTATGGGCAACCTTTTTGTCTGAGGGCCGGATAGAAACACGTCGCAGGCCTGAGGCTGCTCTCTTCTGACCTAGGGTGTCCGTAGCATTACAATAACGTGAAGGGCGAATGAAAAATTGCGTTAGCCTGTCCATGATCCTTTATGAGAGTGAATAAAGAATAAATTGAGTTATTTCAGCATTTGTCTAGTATATCATGAGATGAAAGTGGTTTAGCACATAGTAATCGTTTCATCCCTATGATTTGCTTTTTAGTAGTTTTATATGTCCCTCTGTTGCTATCATGTCAAGACCCCACCACCCTCCCTGCCCCCATCTGTCGCTGTCATGTCCTACTTAAAGTATCATAGTAAATCACTATATTCAAAACAAAGATATACCACATATCTTATATGAACTGGTTCGGAATGAAGTTCTCATATATCAAATTTATCTAATAGTTGACAGACATAGAGTGTACATCATCCTTTTGATCTTAGTTATTTACCGACTGCAAATGTGCCGTCTCAGAATCTGACTATCAAAGATACCAACTCTTGTCTGCGTTGTCGGCAGGTAACGAATTTCACAGACTTTGAGTTGTAGTTTGATAGTGGGTTTGTGCAAGTCACAGCAAACATCTGACGTAATAGCGAATTGGAGCTGGTTTGAAACCAATATGTTATAACCTACTAGCAGTTTTACCTGTTCTTCGCACAGGGAATTCAGTTAAATCTAATTGTAAAGTCTTAAACAGTGCGAGATTGAACATATTAAAGAAATATGCCCCATTGCCTCAAAATCTGCCTTTTTCCTCATCAAAAACATTGTTTTCTCTCCATGCTTTTGTAGAAAAAACTGTCGGTTGATCACATAAAATTAAAATGTCGCTCATTCCGATCTCATGTAAAACCGGATACAATAGAGTTTCCATGAAAGTTGACAAAAACAACAATAAGCAAATTGAATTTATTCAGAGTCAGTTCTATCGTTGCAAATGAAATTTCTGTAGTTCCCATAATCAAATGTGTTAATAAATAAAATATTCAAAGCAATTATTGTCCTTCCTGTGCATTGAACATGGGTCACCAGCATAGCAGCCAAGAATCTCATGCATTTGGCCACCGGACAGACATGATGAAAAACCAATAAATATGTTCGTATTCGTAACATGCGACTTCTGTGAGCATCACGTGACCGGAAAGCAACAACATGACCCCTGTGCGTATCACGTGACCGGAACGTTGAAACATGGATACATTTATTCGGCGATTTCTGTGCATGACCATTTGCGTTAGGTTGGAATATGGTTATAGAAACGAACAAGTAGTCCAGTTTTATAATTTTTACATCGTCCATGTATGAAAACTACCTTCATGCCAAATTTTAAGTCTGTAGGATGTCCAGATATCTTTACATAATTGGAACAGATATATATACAATTTCATTCATCTTAGTCTTATATATATATATATATATATATATATATATATATATATATATATATATATATATATATATATATATATATATATATATATATATAAATTTCTATGACTTCTAGATAAAATAAATCACTCTATTGGAAATAGATGATCATGAGAATTGTATAATGCAGACATGGACTGTTCGGCTATGTAGGTAAGTTAGGTTGATAATGGAACCTTAAGGTGAAGATCATGCCTCCATGAGGAGACGACTTTGATCTGTTTGGCAGTGAGACGCGTAGTATAGTTATAGATTTCTATGATTTCAGGAGAAGTAACTGGTCAACCACTAGTAACAACTGTTATAAGAAGAGAAGATGGAGATATGTTGGACATACCTTGAGAAGAAATGATCAACGAATATCAAAGCAGGCATTGAAGTGGGATGAAAATGGTTCAAGAAATAAGGACGACCTAAAGAACCATGAAACAGCTTTGCTGAGAGAGGCAAGACATATCTGACTCAATTCCATAAAATAGATTGAGCGTGTTGCCCAGGACAGAGTGGTATGGAGAAATTACTTACATGCCCTATGTAGCTTATAACGGTACCAGGGAAATATATATATAGTATAGATGGTGACATTCGGCAAAATGTATGGCGGACAATGCAGAGAACAACAGAGAAGATAATTCTGAACAGTTGAACTTTGTGACACATATGTCAACAAACAAACTAATAGTGGGAGTGTCTGTAGCGTAGAGGTTAGGTGATGTCACCCAACGTACTCATGTCCTACGCCCATGTCGATACACGAAAAGACTTAACGTGATGCGCCCATGTCAACACAAAGAACGTTTATTCTATAATTGTTTTGTATGTCTGTTGCTTATGTGATAGTAAGCTTGATGATCACAACCAAAGTGTACCTGGTGTCAAACACCGCCACGGGCAGTTTGGAAGCAAATTTGCTCCCGTGATAACGAACGGTAAAAATATACTTCAAAGTTCAGAGAGCACTGACAAACTACTAAACGTATAAGTGCTGCCTAGAAAAATCAACGACTCGTTTACTGTGGTTGATGGCGATCTTCTGGTTTTTTTTTTGGTTTTTTCGATCCAGAAGCACTTGAGCTTTCAGCTCTTCGGCTCGATGCCATGGACATCGTGACCCTTCGGTTCAGTGCCACGAACACCGTAAATCTGGAGAACCTGTGACTTTTATGCCAGCCCGCGGAATTGAACCCGCACTCTCAGAGGGCTTATCACCCGTCGTCCAACGCGCTACGAACACGCTGGGAAGGCGGGCGACGACGTCCTGTAAAGAATATGCCAGGATTTGTATTCTTCTATGTCTTCTTTTACTTTGTTTATGTTACGAACTGACTTTTATACAATATGTGTTGGAAAAGAGTTGGGGAGAGAAAGAGAGTGAAATAGCAGTTACCAAAACAACAGAGGGAATTCACGAGCAGATGTTAACTTCACTTCATTGTTCAGTCATTATCATCTGCTACATTACATTTGTTCTATTTTTCTTTTGTCAGCTAACTTTTGTTACAGTGTTGTTAGCTTGTTTTCTTATGAGGATTGTGTCCTTCGTGGGCGTGACTTTTCGCAAGCTATTACCCTTTTGTTGCAGTTTTCACCGTAACGATATCAGTAGTAAATGCACTGACTGACCACAATCAATTGTTGTAGTTAATGAATGTGAGGTTGTAGTTAGAACTGATCATTGGCCTCTTTGTCTCAGGAGACGATAGGTTTTGCGTCAAGTAGTGTGTTCTGCGCTGAATCACAACGTTTCTTGAGGCTTAATGGCCTATTCTGGGGTGGCACTCCTTGCCACAGTTGCTGCAGGTAAAACTAAAGAACTGATAGGTAAACAAAGATTAGAATACTAAGAGCATGCATATTTCCAGTGGCAACGTATGGGTGTGAAGCATGGACATTTAATAAAGCAGTGGAAAAACATGTGCTTTCGAATACAGTTGTTACAGAAGAGTCCCCCGTATGTCTTGGACAGAGAAGAAAACAAATAGATCTAGCCAGAAAGAACTCAAAATAATACTGGCTAATGCTACAAATACGAGTGAGTAAATGTTGGACAGATAAAGAGACACAAAGTCTTGGAGAAGATATAAGGAGATATCCCGGCAAACATGAGATAAGGAAGACCACGGAAAAGATAGATTCAGGATGTAACTGATGATTTGAACATGTCGGATGTAGAGACGGGGACATCTAGCATGTGAGATATATCAATTCAAAAGGAATATTAAGCTGTCGTTCTGCTAAGAACGCTTTGTGAAAGTCGTGAGTTCGAATTCGTTCTTATCACGAGTGCGTTTATTCCCTGAAATAAAGGACACCTAGAAATGTTTCTGAAGCTTTAGTGTCCGTGCTTTGTGCAGTACTCTCGACAGGTGGCGTACCATTTATGTGCAGTAAGGCGGAGCCATGGAGGTGAAGGGGGAGTTGAGCCCGGCGCAATGAGCAATGTAAAATGCGATATCTTTTTTTTTTTTTTGCGGAATTCTCTGTGACGCTTGAAAGTAGGTCAGATAATAAAGCCATTTTGTAATGGCGCAACAAGGCGAGTGTTGCTTCAGCTGCTATAGTTCGTCCCAATTTGCTGCATTTTTAAATTATAGCTTTCTATGCTTGTTATTTTTAGCAGAAGTATATCGACCAGAATTAGCTTAACACACAAGCTTTCACCTGTCCACCCGGACACAAGATGGTTGTAGTGTCACATTGACACTCGACGTTCCTCACCTGAGAAAATACATCATTGATACTCCTAAACACTCGCAGTTTCACAGAAATTTTTTCTCACACGGTAAGTCAGACCCAGAGCTTAGTTCATGTTTCTTTGAACGATCTGAAAAGTCTTCGGGAGCTTTGTAGTTCTTTTCTCGAATCCTCTTTTGCCTTCCAGTGTCAGGATAAGAAGAGATTTCTACAATGAACCCATGGTGTGCTCTTCACAAATAGTGTCTATCGTCGCCTCTGTTATCTCTGAGGTCCACCTTTTGCGTGGCCGACCTTTTACTTTGTATCCATTGTATCGAAGCAACATTGCTCTTTGAGGTGCACTGTCTGTTGGTAATTTGTTTATATGGTCAACCCATTTCATTTGTTGTTTCTTGATGAAGTCTAGTACTGATGTTGTACCCACTTTTTCCTGATGTCTTCATTTCTCAACCGGTCTCTTCTTGTTACACCCAGCATTCTGCGTAGACACTTCATCTCTGTCGTGACTAGTTTTCTTCTATCGTTTGTTGTCAGTGTCCAGGTTTGGCACTGGTAACATAATGTGGGGAGAAAGATTGTGTTGAACATTGCTTTTTTGTGTTCATGGGGACGTGTTTGCATCTTAAAATTGGCGTCATTTGCCCTATCATTTGATTTGCTTTGTTGCATCTGTGAAAACTATTGTAAGCCTATATTTAAATGATGCAGAAAGGTTAAAGAAAGAGAGGACGATATAAGGAGACCCTGAAACGAACTTTGCTGAGAGAGACAAGAAATATCAGTCTTAGTTCCATGGAGGAAATTGGGCGAATTGCCCAGGATAAAGCGATATGGAGAAATTACTTGCAGGCCCTTTGTAACGTATAACGGTTCGAGAGGAATTATTTGTATTATTATAATATTTAAATAAAATATAAACAAGAAATCAATAAGATCATTAGAAGCCAAAGTGATATGATTTGACAGAAGAATGCTGAAATTACATGGACAGTAAAGAAAATAGTGATGTGATTGTAAAACAGGTCTGCACTCAAAGAAACATTATCAAAAGAATTAAAATCAGATGATCAAGCTTCTTCGGGCATATAATGCGAAGAGGAGGTTTATAACATTTGGTGACAACGGGCAAGATTCAAGGAAAGAGATATCGTGGAAGACAGAAGGTGAAGATAAATTGTCTGACATCGTGGTTCGACAAAAGATCGACGTCAGAACTGATTAACTGCACCAAGGAGAGAGAGAGTTGTGGAGAGACATGATCGCCTACGCTGGAAATTCTGACATCGTGGTTCGACAAAAGATCGACGTCAGAAATGATTAACTGCACCAAGGAGAGAGAAGGAAAGATAGAGAGAGAGAGAGTTGTGGAGAGACATGATCGCCTACGCTAGTAGACATGGCACTTGATTGATATATAAACATATATACGACCTTGATGGAAAGTTGCAACAGCATCCGTGAGAAACAGTAATTACAATGGGAGGATAGGGAGGAATGATGAACCAAAAAAGAGGCACTGATTACACCGGAACAGGAAAGCCCTGTAATTAAGTTGAGGATGATAGCAAGAAGAGGGTGGGATTAATAGAGTTGGACGTTCATATGGTAAACTATGCAGGCTGAAAATAGATGTGCAATTTGTTTTCTGCTGTTTTTTCACTATGTAGGCGTATGTTGGGGTTAGTAAACAGGAGCGGAGAAGATCAAGGGTCTGGTAGGGTTAAATAGCAGAAGCGGAGGATATCGGGGGTTTTGTAAGTTTGGAATTAACGACAGGGAAGTTTGACTGTGTGGGCGTATGTTAGATTGGTAAACAGAAGCGGAGAAGATAAAGGGTCTGGTTGGGTTAAATAACAACATCGAATGATATCGTGAGTTTGGTAAGGTTGAGTCACCTGTGTGCGGTCTGGGCTCGCAAGGGGAGCAGAGAATAGTAACACTGCGATCTACAAGGCATGTCGTCAGAAGTTACTGAGGTAAGGGACTAGGGAAGCTACCCTAGTAAATAAAAAGAGTCTCAGAAATCGGATGTGCTAGTCCACCTGTAGGTGTATAACTAGCACAACATACAATCGCTCTTAAGCTCAGATCACATAAAACCACAAAGAGTGGTTTAACAGGTGATCGATATGAAGCAGTTGAAGAAAAAGTAGGTAACGATGGGATTAGCGATAGGGGCGTAGATAGGGATCCGGGGGTATTAAATAACTACACGGGTCTATGTGACGAAGTGATCACACAGTGTGCTTTCTGAAGATTGTGTGTTCGATTCCCGACCGAGTCGTTGGGTTCGCTAGTGCACTGTTGGGTTCACTAGTGCACTGTACAGTAGGGTTACTAGTGCTGTTGGGCTACTAGAGCACTTTTTTCTGAGAAGATTGTTGCTGAGCTATAAAGTTCGTACCTTTGCAGTACTCTCGGCGGGTTAATTTACAGTACTGGCGGTTAATTTACAGTACTCTCGGCGGGTTAATTTACAGTACTCTCGGCGGGTTAATTTTCAGTTTTACAGTACTCTCAGGGGGTTATGTAACAGTTTTACAGTACTCTCGGCTGGTTATGTAACAGTTTTACAGTACTCTCGGGGTTATGGTCAGTTTACAGTATGTACAGTTTTACAGTACTCTCGGTGAGTTATGTAACAGTTTTACGGTACTCTCGGTGGGTTATGTGTCAGTTTTGCAGAGCAGACCAGCCGTGTGTATGGGGGTTGGTGGGGGGGAAAGAAGAAATCAATACCCCTGAAGTCAGAGAAGGCACGCCTGTATGACGGGGGAACACTAACAAAAAGGAAAGCATGCCTTCGCGCAAAATTCATTGATAAGCATCGTACTCGGTGCCCTGACTGTGCCTGAATTTATAGCGGGTGAACGTAAGAAGTAGAAGAAGAAGTGAAGTCAATCCTTCGCTTTGTAACTTACTTAGTCGATGCTCTTTGACTCTGGTCTTTGGAGGTCTGCCAGAGGGAACGTTAGACTTCTCTGTCAGCTTGTTTGATTTTGACTATGTTCCAGCACAGTTCTGTGTAAGACAAGGAGTGTCAGATGTTGTATTCCTAGTGCATACTGGATCGTCCTGTTAGGTGGCAGTGCACGAACTCTGTCTGTGAGGGCTCCTGCATTTAATTGTGATAATGGGAAACAATTTGTAGAATTAAAAACAAAATTAGTATGAATGATTTTTGACCAGGCAGCCAGTCCCCAGCCTACTTTTATTGATTTTCATCTGTTTACAATGGTTCTTTACTTGCTTAACTTAAACACGAGATCTACGTTTTATCGTCCGTCTCCTAGTGGGTTCTGGTTAAATGAATGTTTGGTTATTCCTAGTCGTATCGGAGACGGATGATAAAACGTAGGTCTCGTGTTAAGTTAACAACATATTTTAATGTTTGTAGTGAAAATCTTTGGTAAGAAAGAAGATGAAAATATGTTGACACACTTGGGAGAAATGTCTGGTCAACCACTAGTGACAACTGTTATAAGAAGATGGAGATATGTTGGGCACACTTTGAGGAGAAATGTCTGGTCAACCACTAGTGACAACTGTTATAAGAAGAGAAGATGGAGATATGTTGGACACACTTTGAGGAGAAATGTCTGGTCAACCACTAGTGACAACTGTTATAAGAAGAGAAGATGGAGATATGTTGGACACAACTTGAGGAGAAATGTCTGGTCAACCACTAGTGACAACTGTTATAAGAAGAGAAGATGGAGATATGTTGACACACTTGAGGAGAAATGTCTGGTCAACCACTAGTGACAACTGTTATAAGAAAGAGAAGATGGAGATATGTTGGACACACCTTGAGAAGAAATGTCTGGTCAACCACTAGTAACAACTGTTATAAGAAAGAGAAGATGGAGATATGTTGGACACACTTGAGGAGAAATGTCTGGTCAACCACTAGTGACAACTGTTATAAGAAAGAGAAGATGGAGATATGTTGGACACACCTTGAGGAGAAATGTCTGGTCAACCACTAGTGACAACTGTTATAAGAAAGAGAAGATGGAGATATGTTGGACACACTTTGAGGAGAAATGTCTGGTCAACCACTAGTGACAACTGTTATAAGAAAGAGAATATGGAGATATGTTGGACACACTTTGAGGAGAAATGTCTGGTCAACCACTAGTGACAACTGTTATAAGAAAGAGAAGATGGAGATATGTTGGACACACTTGAGGAGAAATGTCTGGTCAACCACTAGTGATAATTGTTATAAGAAAGAGAAGATGGAGATATGTTGGACACACTTTGAGGAGAAATGATCAAAGAATATCAAAGCAGGCATTGAAGTGGGATGCAAAGGGTTCAAGAAAGAGAGGTCGACCTAAGGAGACCTTGAAACGAACTTTGCTGATGGAGGCAGGAAATATCGGTCTCAGTTCCATGGAGGAGATTGCGCGAGTTGCCCAGGATAGAGCGGTATGGAGAAATTACTTGCAGGCCCTATGTAACGTATAACACTACGAGAGGAATTATTATTATTATTATTATTATAGTTGAAAATCAATAAGAGTAGGCTGAAGAGCCGCTGCCTGGGCAAAATTGAGTAAAAAACTAAAATAAAATTCCTACACATTTTTCACCAGATTCAATTACATCGGCACATTCGCCGGTCCTACGGAGTTCGTGTACTGTCGCTGAGATCTTCTTGTGTAACAAAAGGATACACAGTATGTTAAAGCATACACGATTATTTACCGAAGTGCAATAATGCTAGTTCTATCAATCAATCAGTTTATCAAATCTCTTCCAATAATTCCTGTCATTTCATACCACCATGACTCTGTGTTTCTCAAAGACATGCATATCATTCCTACTACTGTGCTCAAAGACATGCATTTCATTTCACTATAGTCTGTGTTTCTCAAAGACATGCTTAGGACTTGGTTTGAGATTGAAAGAGATGCACAAAATTGAATTGAGTTGAAATTGTTTTGTCTCTGCGTTATGTGTCGTTTGACGTGACGAGGACCGATGATTATATGTGTTTAGTTTATTGGTCTCTTCTCAAAGGTACAAATATGTTTTAAGACTAAAAAAATTTTGTTCTGTTAAAAAGATGTTAATTTGGTTGATTTATACCAATGATTCTCAACTTTTTCTACTGGTACCCATTAATAATTAGAGACGCCGAGTGGTTACCGGGGCCCAAATTTGGGGTGTAAAGGATAGAACCACTGTTACCTGTCACGCATATCGTAAGAGGCGGCTAAGGAGGTTTGGCTGAAATCTGATGCATGTGTCCTAAGCGTGTAGAAGTCTGTGCGTTTAGGGGCCTACCAAACCAATGTGCAACGTATACACGTTCTTGACAAAGATCAAACATATCACAAAGAGTGATTAAAATTGGTCGTAAAGAACGAACGCAAAGAAGAAGAAGAAAACAATACTCTAACCCTCCCTTCTTCTTTGTCCTCATCCTCCCCGAATTAACTGTCATTTCTTCTTCATCTTCTGCCTCCAACGCTCCATATCGACCACTTGTCAAACCACTCTTTGTGATATGTATGTAATCTGAGCCCCAAAGCGACCTTCATTGTGCCAGTTATGCGCCTACTAGTAGGCCAGCACAACTGATTTCTGCAACGCTTTTTATTTACTAGGTAGCTTTCCTAGGTTTATACCTCAGTCACCTCTTACGACATACTGTGTCGGTCGCAGTGCTACTATTCTTTGCTCCCCTTTGAGCCACCACAACACACAAACGCATGTAATTTCTACAAGAGAAAACGAAAAAAAAATGATTCTCTGAACTTTATAACCACAGCAACTTAAAAACAACATTGGCAGTGAGAAATGTAAACATTAAAAAAACTTTTTTTACAAGAAATTTTGAGATAACTGACAACATGAGCCAAAATCAATGATGTTCTTGATTATTTTTTGCTTTAACAGAAAATGTGTACTTAGTTTTAATGTAAAAATGTATTTTAACTGAGAATTTTAAAAAAAGAGTATATAAACATATTAAAACATAAAATCTACGAAATATTGCGAAGGTTTCACGCCTCGTTTAACACTGTCTCAAGTATATTGGGGACAGTGGCCGACTTCCGGGTTGAGAACCATTGATTTAGACAAACATGCCCTACTTCCTCAATTATAAGAAAGATGCAGTCATCATTTTTAGGACATGTGAGGAGAAAAGGAGCTTCTGGTATAATGTATAATCGCTCTTAGGCTCGGATCACATACAAATCACAAAGAGTGGTTTAACAAGTGGTCGATATGGAGCGTTTGAAGAAGAAGAAGAAGACGGAAGTACGATAATGATGTTCCAATCAATCGATCAATCAGTAACAAAGACCTAGAGAAATATGGATCGACGGGGTGGCGGATAGTGTCGATAAACACAACAATCATCCCAGTTTCCAATTATTCATACTAAAAAAATAAAATATTATAAAATCAAATAAAGGTTGACTATTTTTGTTGATATATCCAAAGCACGTGATAAGATATGATCATGTATCCATAGTGGTTGCTTTGTCTTTGTTAGAGAGCAGCGTGGTCTTACACCTCGCCGTTATTACTGCACTGTTGTGTTGAGATTTGATGTTCAAACTTGCCTGGTATTCCTGCTGTGATTGATGAGATCATTTCAAATTTGTAATCCTATATGCTTGTTTGCACAAAGCCCATGCTTGTAGTATTTCTTATGTGGCTGGCGGGGGACGAGCGTTACAATGAAAGAGATTCTGTCTGAATCACTTACTGTTTTTTTGGTCGGTTTATGGTCCGTATCTCGTGATTTATAACTCTCATATTTGTCTGTTGTGTCTGTAGATGAATTGGGTATTTGTGTGTGCGTGTGAGAGAGAGAGAGAGAGATTGTGGAGGAGGGACAGTATTTCCATGTGTGTGCTCCCGTTCTGCATCTATAGCCTCTCGCTCTACGTTTTCTGTTCTGCAGTTTGTCCATCTCTCTGTCTTAGTCTTTTACTCTGTCTCTCTCTCTCTCTGTCTGTCTCTTTTACTATTTCTATGTCTCTATATTTCATTTTGTGGCCATTTCCCTTTCCCCCGTCTCTCTCATCTCTCTCTCTCTCTTTCTCTCTCTGTTGGTGTGTGTGTGGGGTGTGTGTCTTGTAGTCTTTCATTTTCCACATTTTCCCCTGTCTACCTCTCTCTGTCTGTTTAAGTCTTTTACTATCTCTCTTTCTCTTTCTCTCTCTCTCTCTCGCTGTATCTGTATCTCTCTCTTAATATTTTTGTCTCTATATTTCTCTTTATCGACCCCCCTTCCCTCTCTCTCTCTCTTTTAGTTTTTCAATCTCTGTATTCTTCCCATGTCTATCACATTCCCTCTCTCTGTCTTTCTCTATGTTCCTTGCTCACATCTTTCTCCTTGTGTATCTTTATATCCATGCTAGCGCGCACACATATACGCATATATATATACACACACTTTTAATATCTTTATGCCCACTCCATGGCGTGTGTGTATATGAATGCTTTGGGCGGTGTATGTCCATATTCTCACTCATATTTCTATGTCATTTTCATTTGACACTCCCATGTGTATGTGTCCCCCCACATCTTTAACGAGATGACTATAAATAGTTGTAAGAACAAAATGTACGCCGTCAACATTGACCGTAAACCACGACGGCATAAACTAGACATCAAGAAATAATGACGACAACTGTTACCATAGTGATGATGTAAACAATTTGATGGAAGCTGGTGATTTTCTCAATTGATTTTGTTGATCCCAAGTTTCAGATATGTAATCATAACAAGGAAGATAAATATAGTGTTTATTGTTGTGCTTTTATTTTTATTTGTGGTTGTTGTAATAATATTTGCTAGTTGTAAGAAATGTGAGAAATATCATTTTATTTCTGATGTTAGACATTTTATCATTATTAAATTGCTTGTCTTGAGCAGAACTTTGTCAGCCAAACAGTTCTTTGGAATTTACAGACACCTCCCTTTATAGGACAGATGTCTCGCATCTGCTGTCGTCCTATTCTAATCTTCAGTTATATCCTAGCCCGAGTGGTTACCGGGGTAAAAATTTGGGGTGTAAAGAATATAACCACTGTTACCTGTCACGCATGTCGTAAGAGGCGATTAAGGAGGTTTGGCTGAAATCGGATGCACGTGTCCTAAGCGCGTAGAAGTCTATGCGTTTAGGGGCCTACAAACCAATGTGCAACGTATACACGTTCTTGGCAAAGATCAAACATATCACAAAGAGTGATTGAAATTGGTCGTAAAGAATGAACGCAAAGAAGAAGAAGTTATCTCCTGAATCCATCTTCACCTTGGGTTTCCTCTTCTTCTCGTTGCAGAGATGTATCCTTCCAGTCTTTTTCAACCCTTCGTGTTTTTGTATGTCCAAAATTTGTAAATTTTCTCATTCTTAATTATAGCATCAGAAATTGTTTTTATTTTGGGGAGGGGGATTTATTTTTCAATATCTCTTTTTATTCTTCGAACGCTCCGTATCGACCACTTGTTAACTACTCTGTGTGATTTGTATGTGATCTGAGCCTAAGATCGATTGTTCGTTGTGCCAGTTATACACCTACAAGTAGGCTAGCACATACGATTTCTGCAACGCGTTTTATTTACTAAAGTATCTTCCCTAGGCCCCTACATCAATCGCCTCTTACGATATGCATTGTAGGTCGCAGTGTTACTATTCTTTGCTTCCCTTACGGGGCCCCTTCATCACACGGTCGTGGATATATCAATTTGCTTTCTTCACTGTCCATAATACACGGATGACTCTTCTGTAGCACTTATATTCAAAAGCACTTATATCTTTATCCACTGCCTTGTTAAATAAATGTCCATGCTTCACGCCCATACGTTGCCACTGTGAACATGCATTTTCTTAGTATCATGATCTTTGTTTTCCTATCAGTTTCATTCCATACTGTTATTAATTGTTTCATTTTTTTGTAAGGCCATGTTTGTTCTCCTTGAATTTCCTTCACCCTACTTGCATCTGTTGTTAGCAGTGAACCGAGATATTCAAAACTATTCACAATTTCTATTTTCTCTCCATTCATAAAAATCATACAATAGTGTAGAACATAGATTCCCACCGCCCACTTTGCACAACATAAACTTTGTAACGTCCCTTCACATTATAACAATTTACCAACGCGCCCCCATACATAAATACATGCTCTATTTCACTTTGACATAGAAAATTGATATATATTTCTGTTCTACATGATCAGTGTTCAAATGATTATATAAATGAAATAAAAAATTGATGAAAAAACGGATCGTTTAAGACGTACATAAGATGAATATAAATGCAGAATTCAAATTTTAAATGATTATTCAATTAAAAAAACACGAAAATAATTTATTTTAAAATATTTATTATTAATTTATTCTTTGAGGAGCCACCAACCGATAATCGCCTGAACACCCCCAAATTCTTCTGAACCCACTATCGCCCCCTAGAACGCTTCAACGCCCACTTGGTGCGATACCGCCCACTTTGAGAAACGTTTGTGTAGAATTTAAAAAAACCAGGAAATGTAAAGAGATATTATATACAGACAAGTACAGAAATAGCATGGTAAAGTAGGAGTGCTGAAAGTATTGATTGATGATAGAACCATCATTGCACTTCAGTGAGTAACCATGTGTGCTCCGATCTCTTTCTTACACAGGAAGATCTCAGCTGCAGTGCACGAATTCCGTACTACGGTCCCTGACGTAATTTTTAAGATGGTGAAGATATTTTTGAAGAAATTTTAATCGTTTCTTATGAATTCTGCCCGGGCAGCGGTTTTCTTATGAATTCTGCCCAGGCAGCGGTTTTCTTATGAATTCTGCCCGGGCAGCGGATTTCTAGCCTGCTCTTCTCGATTTTGAAGTGCCAGGGGTTCTTTTAGGTGCTCATATTGAACACGGTACCTACGTTTTATCGTCCGTCTCCGATAGGACTAAGAACTCGATCTCACTTGCACTAAGATCAGGGATCTCTGGAAAAATACCCAGATGGTTGCACGAGAGAGCGAACCAGGTAACGTTGGCACGAGAGACGAGTACCTAACTTCTACCACAGACCCCTCGTGCTGAAAGCAACATACAGACAGCTTAAGAAAATAACATAAATAATATGATATATCTCCAACTATTATCATGGACAATAAACAAACAGATTGAACAATCTCTGGAGGCCACAGAGATGTAGTTTTACAGAAGAATGAGATGAGAATCCCATGGACTGCTAAAATGTCTAATGTTGAGGTGCTGAATGAGATCAAGACACAGAGAAAGCTTATCATCAATATAAGAAAGAGACAGTCATCATTTTTCGGACATGTGATGAGGAGGGAGGTTTAGAACACATTGTAACAACTGGTAAAATCGAGGGTAGACGAGACAGAGGAAGACAGAGAGAAACAATTTGGACAGCCTGACTTCATGACACAGTAGAGCGTCAACATCTAAATTGATAGCAAACACCAAAGATAGAGATTTGTGGAAATACATGATCGCCGACGCCAACCAGCACGGCACCCGATGATGATGTTCTCCAATTGCCTTTACTTGATCTACCAGCATAAGGCGTTGGTATTCATATTTTGACTACTATTATCGATCATTATTTCCTCTACATTATTCTCCATTTCTCATGTTTCTCTTTTGTTGTCTTTGATGACATATTCCAGAAATAGATAGCAATGGCAATCTGTCAGTTTAGATACATCATTCAGGAATAAATTACTTTTTTACCTGCATTATTTTTCTGTGTTTTTTTTTTTTGGCTTGTTTGTTGGTTTTTTTCGGTTTTTTTTTTTTTTGGAAGGATCGTAAATCTTAAATTGCAGTTTTTCTTGTTCTCATATGACAACAGTCTCTTCATCTTTGCCTGTGTTGTTCTATATCCGCACTTCTTTAGCTAACTTCACACACTGTTAAAACAAGCATATGTTTTCACTATTCATTCTCTTTTGATGTTTCATTTTGGAGGGCACATGATAGTAATTGATATTGTTACGTTATCTGAAGAAAGGATTTATACTCTGTTTGTTTCTTGTTTGTAATTTTCACTGCCAAGGTCGAACTATGTTTAACAGTAATTGTAGGAGACATTATACAGGAATCTAACCAGGTATTAGAGGAATGTAACCAGGTATCAGAGGAATGTAACCAGGTATCAGAGAAATGTAACCAGTTATCAGAAGAATATAACCAGGTATCAGGGGAATGTAACCAGGTATCAGAAGAATGTAACCAGTTATCAGAAGAATGTAACCAGGTATCAGAGGAATGTAACCAGTTATCAGAAGAATGTAACCAGTTATCAGAAGAATGTAACCAGTTATCAGAAGAATATAACCAGTTATCAGATGGATGTAACCAGTTATCAGAAGAATGTAACCAGTTATCAGAAGAATGTAACCAGTTATCAGAAGAATATAACCAGTTATCAGATGGATGTAACCAGTTATCAGAAGAATATAACCAGTTATCAGAAGAATGTAACCAGTTATCAGAAGAATATAACCAGTTATCAGATGGATGTAACCAGTTATCAGAAGAATATAACCAGTTATCAGATGGATGTAACCAGTTATCAGAAGAATGTAACCAGTTATCAGAACCAAACATTGTTTACAAATAGAAAAGTCGATTACAGAGACACTCGTGTGTTGCCAGGGCTCGAAAGGGAGCAAAAAATAGTAACACTGCGACCAACAAGACTTGTCGTAAGAGACGTCTAGGAAAGCTACCGTAGTAAATAAAAAGCATCGTAGAAATGGGATGTGCTGGCCTACTTGTAGGCGCATAACTGTCAGAATGTACAATCGCTCTTAGATTCACAAACAAATCACAAACAGTAGTTAACAAGTGGTCGATATGAAGCGTTAGTAGAAGAAGAAGAAGTAGATTACAGAGAAACAGTTGTGGGGGATGGAAACACTCAGAAATATCATTAATACTTGAACAAAAGGTATGCTGAATTAGAATATACGGAAGAGAGGCAAGAAATATCGGTCTCAGTTCTATGGAGGAGATTGAGCGAGTTGCCCATATAAAGCGGTATGGAGAAATTGCTTGCAAGCCCTATGTACTTATAACGGTACGAGAGGAATTATTATTATTATTAACATACGGAAAAAGAGAAGAGTACGGAAAGAAAGTTAAACCTGCTGCCTTGCAGGTCGGCTGGGGACAGCCAAATGCTGACGGAGAGCGATCCCAGTAAACGCTGGTTGAATAACGGACACGTCGCCGAAGGACAAGCACTAGAGCTCCAAATGATATTGAAGATGGGGCGTAAAAAACGGTCTTGACTAAGGTTGTAAGAATGATAAAAATGCCCACAAAGAACGAACGCGAGGGAGAGAGAGAAAGAGAGAGAGAGAAAGAGAGAGAGAGAGAGAAAGAGAAAATGAAGACACAAAAACCAAAATAACTACAAACAAAATACAACAGAGCCTACAATATCTATCATGATCTCATATAAAGTCTATTCTTCTATTCTGAGCTAACTAGGCTTAATTCTGTCAGACTGTGTAGTACATATCAGACAAAGACAGAATGTACTATTCTCTTTGCCTGTAATAAATTAGATATATATATCTGTCTAGGAAATGACTGACTTGTGGTTTGTATTTAACGTAACGACATGTTATATCTCAAATTAACTAAAATTAGGTTACTGTCAGCAGATAACGAGATATAGCTGTAGTTGATAACAGCAAAACCAACGATTCTCAAACATTTGTGAATTTGGACCTCTTATATGCAGAGAAGTGTGTGCGGGGAGTTCTAGCGACAGAGATTGAATAATTAAACTTCCTTATTGTGGGAACATGATGTTTATATGTTCATATATCGTAGATACCAGACTGCAAGAATATGAAGCCAAATGTAGTGTAGCTAGACAATTGATGTAAGGGAAGACTGCAGTAAAACTATGTAGCAATGGTGAACCATGTCAAAGTACTGTGTTTTACAAAATAAATAAAATACACAGCAACGTTTCTTTGATAAAGACCTTTTGGTGAAACGTTGTTGTATCGTATATTTGTATTTGTGAAACTACAGTACTTTGTTTTTAATGTTTCAGTGTAGTACGAACAAGAGCACTATACTGGTAGCCACGGCAGAATAGTAAACCAACTAAGAACATGTGTCGTTAGTTGCCACATACTGAGAGACATACCGAGGAAGAGATCGGGTCACTTATAGACTAATTGGTTAGATGTGCAGTGAGGATGTACCGACGACTAAACTAAACTGAGAGACATACCGAGGAGATCGGGTCACTTTTGAACTAATTGGTTAGATGTGCAGTGATGATGTACCGACGACTAAACTAAACTGAGAGACATACCGAGGAGATCGGGTCACTTATGAACTAATTGGTTAGATGTGCAGTGATGATGATCCGACAACTAAACTAAACTGGGAGACATATATTTGTGTGTTGTTGTTCCTAGTCAGAAGTGGTGAACTCTTGATTAATTGATAGGTTAATTGATAGGACCAGCTTCTCTGAGTAACCAGGTGTGCTCCGATCTCTTTCTTACACGGGATGATCTCAGCAGCAGTGCATGAACTCCGTAGCACATGCTAGTGTCCCCGATGTAATTTTGAAGATGGTGGAAGTATTTTCTAGGAATTTTAATTTGTGTCTTTTCTAATGAATTTTACCCGGGCAGCGACTTTGCAGCCTGCTCTTCTCGATTTTGAACTTCTAATTGTCCTTTTACGTGCTGAACTTGAACACGGGACCTATGTTTTAACGTCTATCTCCGACATGACTAAGAACTCGATCTCACCTACACTAAGATTAACGATTTCTGGAAAAAATATCACGATGGCTCTACGAGGAAGCGAACCGAGTACTTTTGGAACTTGAGGCAAATTGCTAACCTCTTGCTCACAGAGATATGTCTTCTCTGTTCTACTCTTGCTATATTCTGTACTCCGATAGGCTCTGGATACAGAAGTATATGCTAACGAAGTAAGGAACGACTCTCTGATATAGTCTATTGTAGACGTGGAGAAATATCTCACTGTAGAAAAGCAAATATTTCCAGGATTTTAAGATTCATGGTCAAGTCTCATATCATCATCATCATCAAATAGCTTGTCCTGAGCAGAACTTTACCACCCCAACAGTCCTTCGGAATTTCTCTCTCTCATAGGCCAGGTGTCCCGCCTCTGCAGCTGTCATGTTCAAACCATCAGTTACATCCTGATTCCATCTTCTCCGTGGTCTTCCTCTTCTTTCTTTACCGTATGCCTCCGTCCATGATGGTCTTCTCCAGCCCTTCATGTCTTTTTATATGTCCAAAATATCTCAATTTTCTCTTTCTTATTTGTAGCATCAGCCAGTTTTCTTAGATTTTGAGTTCTTTCTGGATAGATCTATTTGTTCTCTTCTCTGTCCAAGATATACGAAGTACTCTTCTGTAACACTTATATTCAAGTCTCATATAGATTAGAACATTACGCACCTTGTGTCATTTCTCCCATTATAACCTTGAATCAAGTATCTCTCCTGGAATTAAAAAGAAAATTCTGGAAATCTAGTTTGTGAGAAAGAGTTGTCAGTAATAAGATCCATCAGCGAGGACTCAAGAGTACAAACTTCACTGCTTGGCACAGACAACACAAACATAAACTTTTACAGCATTGAGGATCAAAGCAATAACAATATGACGTTTCAAGAACAGGTGTTTCAAATATTTTCTTTGTTGTTTGCTTGCGTTCGTTCGTTCGTTCGTTCTTATCGATCAAGTTAACCGCTCTTTGTGATCTGTGTCATTGGCGCCGAGATCGTGAATACGTTGAGCAATCGTTAGGCATATACGGCACGTAAGACAGGAATATCTGAATGTTAGCTAGTTGTAAACTGTAATGCTTATTGAAGACGTATAAATGAGATTCGGATTTACTTCACTGCACCGGGTTTTACCCCATTTGGCTCGATCCCTCTACGCAGAAATGGCACGCCACCTGCCGGGGTATTTTACAAAGCACGAACTCCGTACACCCGTCAAAAATCCTAAGGGTCTCTAGAAAAATTGCACTCGTGAACAGAATGGCGCATTCCGGATTCGAACCCACGAATTCAGAACGCAAGGCAAGAACTTAATTACTTAACCACGGATACCTCCCAATTGAAGACGTACAGTGGGGAACTAAGTATAAATTTACACACAAAGATTTGCTGGGTACATCACAGAGCAGTTTGAGAAACACTTTGCACTAGGTAAAACCTATATTTATCTCATCTCTGACAAGATATCACATAGACTATATGATTAGTTAAACATATTGTCATGTTTATGTCAACAACGGTAATTATATCTACTCTGTGGTATGCATTACTTTGATCTTTGTCAGCAGCTAATTGTCCGTGTGTGTGTGTACGTGTGTGTTTGATATTGATGGATATTCCTGAAATTATTCTAAAACCGTCTAGTGGACATCTGGAAGATGTGGTTTGAGATGTTTTAATGAACTAGTTGCTGTATCGATTAGGTAATAATATTGAGCGTCTGTGGCTCAAGCGGTAGTAAGCTCGATCACAGACCTAAGCGTACCTGGTTCAAACCCCACGGTGGGCAAGTTTGGAAGCAAATTCGTTTCCGTGGTATTTTTACAAAAGGTAAAATAGACCTCACCGTTCAGGAAGCATTGAAACTACTGAACGTATAAGTGGTGCCTAGAAAATCAACGAATCGTTTACTGTGGATGATGACTACGTCCTTTGGGATATGCCAGGATTTTGTCAATGATATTGAAGAGCTCTTCTCAACGCTATAATGATATAGTAGTGTGTTGTTGTTTTATTTTGTGGGATGTTTAAGATAAGATGTGGGAGATATGTAAGTGTTGTGTGGGATGTTTAAGATAAGATGTAGGAGATATGTAAGTGTGTGTGATGTTGTGATGTGAGATATGTAAGTGTTGTGGATGTGTTTAGGTAAGATGGAGATATGTAAGTGTTGTGTGGGATGTTTAAGGTAAGATGTGGAGATGTAGTTGTGTGGGTGTTTAGATGAGTGAGATATGTAAGTGTTGTGTGGGATGTTTGGTAAGATGTGAGATAGTAGTTGGATGTTTAAGGTAAGATGTGAGATATGTAAGTTTAAAAAGAGTTTAAAAGCCGAAGGATTGACTTCATTGCACCGGGTTTTACCCCATACGGCTCGGTCCCTCTCCACAGAAGACATACGCCACCTGCCGAGAATGTATTGCACAAAGTACGAACTCCGTAGCTCCAGTAACAATCCTAGGGGTCTCTGGAAAAACTGCACTCGTGAACAGAATGGCGCGGTCCGGACTCGAACCCACGATCTTCGACTCACAAGGCAAAGTAGTTAAGTGTTGTGTGGTGTTGAATACTTTGGTGAAATGTGCGAGAGAGACACGTAGTCTCAAGGTGGAGAGAGACACGTAGTCCAGTGTGGAGAAGACACGTAGTCTCAAGTGTGGGAGAGAGACACGTAGTCTCAAGTGTGGAGAGAACACGTAGTTAGGGAAAGACACGTAGTCTCAAGTGTGGGAGAAAGACACGAGTCTCAAGTGTGGGGAGAGAAATACATTCCAAACTGTAGGGTGAGAAACACAAGGACAGATTGAGAGAAATTGCAATGGAAAGATGTGTAACAAACATAAAAGATTGAGAAAATAATAAGAAGATTGAGTGACGAATGTTTTGCAAATTACCGCTAAGATGATCATAAAGAATGAGAGAATGAGAACGAAATGCAGGATAGATAAATACAGATAGACAAGGTGCAGTTGGGCCGTGGGAAGAAAGAAAGAAATCCGATTCTACATCTTAACGTGTAGAGAAACGAAGTGAGAGAGAGACGGACAGAGAGAGAGAGAGAGAGAGAAATACTTGACGCTTGTAAAATATGTAAAGGAGCAGCAAGAAAGAAGAAAATATATATGTTGATTGATGGATGGATTGCATAAGGAACCAAAAAAATACAAAAGAGAGAAAGGTAGAAATTGTACAAATTACGATTTTTGGTCTGGATTTTCCCAACTTTTCACAAAACATTTTTTTAAAAACGTCAGCAATTACTATGTAGGTTGAAACAAATACGTCAGTTATAAATATCGTTTTATTGTACATATTGGTGTTGACGTTAAATATAGCACATATAGATATATCAAGAAGAGACTGGTTGAGAAATGAAGACATTAGAACAAAAGTGCATACAATATCAGTACTGAGCTTCATCAAGAAACAACAAATTAAATGGTTCAGACACATTATCAACAGATAGTGAGTGCGCCACAACCAGCAACGTTACTCCCATGCAGTGGATACAGAGCTAAAGGCCGTTCACGCAAAAGGTGGACCTCGGAAAAAACAGAGGCAGCTAAAAACATTTTTTATGAAGCGCACACAAAAGCTCGTTCTAAAAATCTCTTCTTATCCTGACGCAGTGAGGCAATGCAGGATTAGAGAAAGGAAGAAGAAAGAAGATAAGAGCAGATGTCTCGTACCTCCTGCAGCTGTCATGCTCATGTCATCACTCACATCCTGAATCCATAGTCTTCCTCTTCTCCTCTTTGCCAGGATGTCTCCTTCCATAATGGTCTTCTCTAACCATTCATTCATTTTTATATGTAAAAAAATACCTCAATTTTCCTATTTTTGGGGGTAGAATTAGCCAGTTTTCTTTGATTTTGAGTTCTTTCTGGATAGATCTATTTGTTCTCTTCTCTGTCCATGATATACGAAGGACTCTTCTGTAACACTTATATTCCAAAAGCAGATATATGATTTTCCACTTTCTTTATTAAATGTCCATGCTTGACACCCATACTTTGCCACTGGGAATATGTATACTCTTAGTATTCTGATCTTTGTTATTAAGCGATACGTGTCCTTTATACTTCTTCTTCTTCTTCTTCTTTTGTCGTCCTGCTACCGGGTTGCCATGTCGGTTTTCGTTATACTCTTTTCTTGTCCACACTGCTACCGGGTTGTTGCCCAGTGTCGTGGTTTTCTGTTTTATTCTTCTTTCTTCTTTTGTCGTCACACTGCTACGGGCTTGTGCCCGTGTCGTGGTTTTCTGGTTTTGTCTTGCACTGTTCTGGTGGCTTGGGTGATTGTTATTTTTGCTCTTTCACAGGATTCTGCTAGCCATCTAACCATCTTTTCCATGGTCTTCCTCTTGTCTTCTTTCTCGATGTTCTGTTGTAGAAGACTCTGTATACTGTGGAGTTTGGATGCATTCTTATTAAGTGGCCAAACCACTTCATTCTTTGTTTATCTATGTAATTCAAGCACTCAGTCCTTCATACAGTGTTGTGTTATATATATATATAATGATTCTGTCATCCCCAGGAGCAAATACGAGTCTCTGGGGAAGCGATATTGTCTATACAGTGTTATTATATATATATATATATATATAAATCTTCTGGGCAATAGTCTCTGGAAGGATATTCTATCAGTGTTATTATATAGTATATATATATATATATATATATATATATGATTCTGTCATCCCCAGGAGCAAATGCGAGTCCTGGGGATGTGTCTTATACAGTGTTGTTAGTATATATATATATATATATATATATATATGATCTGTCATCCCCAGGAGCAAATAGTCTCTGAGATGTGTCCTTTACGTTATTGTATATATATATGATTCTGTCATCCCAGAGCAAATGCGTCTATGGAGAGATCGACAACGATCGTGTTTAACAAAGCGACCTACTTCGCCGGAGAGACGGTCTATGGCTACGGTTGGTTGGTGATCAAAGAGCCTGTCTATGTTTCCAGTGAGTATATTCATCCTTGTCATCATCATCATCATGTGCTGCACCTTGAGTCGTTACGAAATTTTCCCTCCAGTCTTTGTTGAACATTACCGTATATTAGATACTAATTTCATCTGCTGTGTCTTCTTCTTCTTCTGTGCGCTATCGAGATTAACTAGTTATATTTCCTAGTTTGTGGTTCTGTAGTTGGAGCCGAAGAGTTTATGTAATTGTAAAAAAAAAAAGTAAAGGAACCCTTTCATAACTCGTGGTATATAGGTCAATACAGTGTTAGGCCTGTATTTTCATTGACCGTCGGCACACGATGGGTGATGTGGTCAGCATCACGCCGGCCGCCTTTGCTTTCCCAGAGCATGTCTGGTACCCAGTTGAGGCTGGGTCGACCTGAGAGCCGTCGCGGTCGGGAAAAATTCCACGCGCATTGCGGAAGCTTAACCCAGACCACCAGCCTTGCGAAGCGAGTTCACTAACAACTACGCTACAGCGGCTCTCTTTTATGTATATTGTGCTTCTAGTTTACATTTGTTATGTTGTGATATTTGCGTCCTCACACCGAACTCATCGGTTTTCAATACACATACTTAGGTCGAAATATTTTTCAAATGCTCATGTCATACACTAATAGAGATATAATGGAAGTGCAACGTTGTAACTGTTCTTGACAAAGTATGTTTATATGTCACAATAAGAAGGATTAAAATAATCGAGAAAAACCTACGTAAACAAACAAACAAACAATATACACACTAATTTCTCATCTATTTTGTCATGTTAGATTTCTTTGTCTTTGTTTGTCTTTGTAACAATCATGATTGCTTGTTGTGGTGTCTCTGCTTGTTACAGTGAGTGTTATTATTGTGTTTAGATTAGATCAGGCGATATATATCAAATTCGCATCGAATGGGGTACACTGTACTGGATCTCAATAATTATCTCTCTCTTGTTGGCAGGAGTCAGCCCTGGCTGGTGACCTCCCTAGTGCCAATCAGATCTCATATCACACTACAGTAAAACTTCAGATGGGGTACTTTCAAGTTTGATTTTATCTGTTTGTAAAACCTTACAGTGATCTGCCTGTGGACATTTCCGTTCAGTATAAGATTTTTTTTTTTAAAGTATTCAAAACTAGTTATTCCCATCGTTTGTGGGTCGGTCACATCACTAAAAATAGCGCCCATGTGGTGCCGGGGCCCACAAAGGAAGCAAAGAATAGTACCACTGCAACCTACAATACATGTCGTAAGAGGCGACTGATGTAGGCCCTAGGATGCTACCCTAGTAAATAAAAAGTAGCGCAGAAATCGGATGTGCTGGACTACTTGTAGGTGGATAACTGGCACAACGTACAATAGCTCTTGGGCTCAGATCACATACAAATCACACAGAGTGGTTGACAAGTGGTTGATATGGAGCGTTCGAGGAAGAAATAAAAATAGAACTGGAACACAATACAGACGGCGGCCAAGAACGGAGAAAAATGGCTTGCATTTGATGCTGCCCTGAGTGTAAACTGCGGTACATGCTAGATTGGGGAGAGAGAGAGAGTAATGAAAGGATATATATTTTAATAATAATAATAATAATAATACTGTACTATTCAATTAATATTTCGCATACCATTTCTCTATTTGTTCATATATTTGGCTGAAGTTACTGCTAATCTTCTTCACTATTTTATCGATATAAATCAGACAGATTAGTTCTTCATTTCATTTGAATTCAGTGGATTAGTTTAAAGAATGACATTAATTTCCGTCGCATCCAAATCGAAATGACGGTTGAGTAGGTTAAGTCGACACCAGTCGTGTATTAAACGTCATCTCGTCTTGCATAAGATGTTTCATAGGCGTTTCTGTTGACTGGAGCCATATATTGCTATTACTTAATTTTCATTTTATCTTTACATTCGGTTTTTCAACTATACACAGAACACCGCACGCACACGGTATCATCAAGGTGATATCCTTTATAGGACGTTGCTCTCTTTGCAGCACATCTGAAATTCACTATGTCTCTTGCCAGTTCGCCCAGTTCGTCACGTTCATGGTTTCTTTATTATCTTGTAGCCATCTTCTTCTTGGTATGCCTCTGCGTCCTGAGACCCTGCCCTCTAGTATTGTTCTTTCCAGGCCATTGTGATATGACCAAAATCGATTTTGGTCATATCAAGAAGTCATACCTTCTTCTTGATATGACCAAAATCGATGTCTGTACACCGTGCATATCTAAATGGGCTTAGTCCCTAAACTCTTTCTTCTCATCATCATCATCATCATCAAATAGCTTGTCCTGAGCAGAACTTTGCCACCAACAGAGTCCTTCTGAATCTCTCTCTCTTCTTGTAGGCCAGATCCTTCTTCTTCTTTGCGTTCGTTCTTTACGACCAATTTTAACCACTCTTTATGATATGTTTGATCTTTGCCAAGAACGTGTATACGTTGCACATTGGTTTGGTAGGCCCCTAAACGCATAGACTTCTACACATTTAGGACACATGCATCCGATTTCATCCAAACCTCCTTAGTCGCCTCTTACAACATGCGTGGCAGGTAACAGTGGTTCTATTCTTTACACCCCAAATTTGGGCCCGGTAACCACTCGGGCGGTAGGCCAGATGTCCCGCTTCATAATAATCACAAAATACACACACCAACCATCTCCTACAAGACCGAACACAAGGCATATAAACCTCTTCATAATAAGCACAAAATACACACACCAACCATCTCCTAAAAAGTTTCACTCGAGACATATCAACCACATGAGATTTAGTCCGTAGTGTCAAAAGGTGTGACTAGAATTATTCCTTGTCACATCTCTAAAAAGTGCTTCTGTCTTGAACTGTCGGATTATACCGAAACTTAAATTGCACCTTTCAGCCACAGAAAGGAATTTGATGGGTTCTGGCACCCAGAAAATTAACTGTCACTAGAGGGGGACAGTCAGAGTCGTGGAGAAAGTCAATCAAAAGATGGGTTCATTATCAGAGGCTGACAGTGTGTCATCAAATGATAGATAACGTTAGAGAAAGCACTTATTCTTGCGGATGTCTTGTTGTATGTCTAGACTTTGTGAGCATCAGTATACAATTGTAGTATCTTGAGTGTTGGATTAGTTTTCTTAGTGGATGGGATGCCTTTCTTCTTCTTCTGGGTTGCATCAAGTTTGGGTTTTAAGTGTGGACTGGGCCCGTCTGCCCAGCGTGTTCGTAGCGCGTTGGACTACGGGTGACTATCCCTCTGTGTGTGGGGTTCAATTCCGCGGGATGGCATAAAAAGCCACAGATTTACGGTGTTCGGGGCACCGAACCGAAGGGTTACGATGTCCATGGCACCGAGCCGAAGAGCTGAAAAGCTCAAGTACTTCTGGATCGGGGGAGTGTGGACTGAAGAATATTTCAACTTCTTTTACGAACGCTCCATATCGACCACTTGTTAACCACTCTTTGTGATTTGTATGTGATCTGAGTCTAAGAGCGATTGTACGTTGTACCAGTTATGCGCCTACAAGTATACAAGCGCATTCTATTTCTTCGACGCTTTTTGCTTACTAGGGTAGCTTTCCTAGGCGTCTCTTATGACATGCCTTGTAGGTCACAGTGTTACTATTCTTTGCTCCCTTTGTAAGCCCCGCCAACACACGGGTGAAATATTCAAACAAATAGAAGAGATACCAGGCCTAAACTCGTTTTGTCTTCTCTAATCTTGTTTTACCTACAGCGTTACAATAAGAAAAGATTTATAGAATGGGCTTTTGTATGCGCTCTTCATAAATAGTGTCTTTAGCTGCCTCTGTTATTTCTTAAATCCACCTTTTGCGGGAACGACCTTTTGCTTTTTGGATCAACTTAACAATCGATGGAAGATAATGTTCTTGCCTCTTGCTCCAAATGAAATCGATTCGTCACTAGATTGAAGCGGTCGAAATATTTTGCAGAGATACCTGTTCTCAATGTAGGTGAGGTTGAGCTTCTAGTCCTATCGGAGACGGATGATAAGGGGTAAATCTTCCTAGTAGGGAGCGAATCATCTTTTCATTAGACATAACAAAGTTTCCTTTCGGAGTTAAATGTTTGCGTTTGTTCATTCTTATCGACCAAGTTAACCACACTTTGTGATCTGTGTGCATTGCACCGAGAATGTGATTACGATGCGTCCCCTTAATTCCCCGGCAACATGAAGAACATGCACATCCATAGTTCGATTACAAGTATACGCATATTATGCAAGAGGACACACATTTGTACAGATCGGTAAAAAAGTTCATTGCATATCCTTTACAGGACTTTGCGAATCAACCCCAGCTTTGTAACGCTGTTTGTGATTTTTCTAGGGCATTATTACGTTCAGTAGTTTGCCATTGCTTTCTGAACGGGTGGTGCCATCGTCCTTTGTAAAAATCCACGCGAAAAAAATTTGCAACCAAACTGTTCGCAGCGTGATTCGAACTCAGAACATCGAGGTTAATAGACCAAGTCACTAACCCCTAGGTCACATATCGGTAACTGTAAGATTTTACAATGTGAAAAAAGCCCACTTTAACGTACCACATCTGGAGTTATACTATAACATGGTATCCGATATGACTGGTCATAGGGAGGCTGTTACTTTCGAAACAAAAGTCTAATGAGTTAACGGCATTGCTATCATCGTTACTTTGAGTCAAGCAGCTCTTTTGGAATTTGAAAGAAAAGTATTGTAAATTAGCCCGTCAGAAGAAGCCTTCAGGGGAAACACCAACCTGAAGTATAGAGCACAAACTCCGCAGCATAGTCAAAGGATACGATGTATAGCGTGTATTATCTCACAAAGACATCCTACAAGACCTGCATATCGAGAAGTATTGGTTCATAAATAACATCATGTCCCGGAAGATGAAATATTTGATCCACATTAAACGTCACAATGGCTTAGAGAGAACGGTAATGGAAGGCATGGTTACTGGAGTACGAGGCAGGGGACGACCAAGACGAAAGTGCCAACAGGACATCACAGAAACTTTGAATGCGATGATGGAGGAGGCGGGATAATTTGCTAGAGACCGAGAGTTTGTCAGGTAGTCTGTGATGAAAGCAACATTCCGTAGAGACATTGCGTGTCTCATGAATCAACAACAACTGCTTCTGAAGTCTGAGAAAGGCTCGCCCAGATAGCAAGGTACACTGATGATAAGAAAAGCAAGTCTTCACGCAAAATCCAGTCAGATGAACCCTAATAGGCGCATGACTACACCTGAATTCATAACGGATGAACGGGGGAAATCCATCACTTAAGGATGTCGGAAATGTGTAATGATTGGTCAAACAATATCTTAAGAGCGGTTAAGTACATGTATGACCTATATCAGGTTTAAGACTTTAAGTAAACACATAGTTGCAAAATTGCTATATATGCACTCGGCCCGTAATATCCATCGCTACTAGTGTTGGTGAGTTTCTATCCATGACTACTAGTGTTTAACTTCTCGGCTTAGTGACTGGTTACACCGGTAATGGAAGACATTAAGGACTGGGCTCGGCTAGTAATAATTTGTGCCCTTCATTGTAGACTCTCTGTGACATTTCCCGTGTGGGGCTTCGACGCCAGCCTACTTTAATCGGCGATACTAACTATTAGAGGCCAGGCCGACCAGGCACTCCAAACATGTTAAATTGTGATGATACATGGTTATCAGTGGAGGATTTCTCTTTCTCTCTCTCTCTCTCTCCTCTCTCTCATCTCTCTCTCCTCTCCTCTCTCTCACCTCTTTCCAGTCTCCTCTCCTTCTCTCACCTCTTTCTCTTTCTCTCCTTTTCTCTCCTTTCTCGCTTCTCTCCCTCTCCTCTCTCTCTCCCCTCTTCCTCTCTCTCTCTTTCTCTCCTCTCTCCTCTTCTCTCCCTCTCTCCTCTTTCTCTCCCCATCTCCTCTTTCTCTCCCTCTTTCTCCCTCTCTCTCCCTCTTTCTCTCCTCTCTCTCTCTCTCTCCTCTTCTCTCCTCTCTTCTCTCCTCTCTCTCTCTCTCTCTCTCCCTCTTCTCTCTTTCTCTCCCTCTCTCTCCTCTTCTCTCCCCTCTCTCCTCTTTCTCTCCTCTCTCTCTTCTCCCCCCTCTTTCTCTCCTTCTCTCCCCTCTCTCCTCTTTCTCTCCTCCTCTCTCCTCTTTCTCTCCCTCTTCTCCTCTTTCTCTCTCCCTCTTTCTCTCCCTCTCTCCTCTTTCTCTCCTCTCTATCTCCTCTTTCTCTCCCCTTCTCCTCTTCTCTTCTCTCCTCTTTCTCCTCTCTCTCTTCTCTCCCTCTATCTCTAGCTGGTTGAAGTCGTTATGATCTCTCTCTTCTTGTTGATCTCTCTCTCTCCTCACTTAGTGGTTCAGTCTTATGTCATCTTCTTCTGTCCGCTGCACACCTCTCCATTATAATATAGCACAGTAAATACAAAGTTGTGGGACGATTAGTATAATATAGCACAGTAAATACAACAGTTGTGGGACGGATTAGTATAATATAGCACAGTAAATACAAGAGTTGTGGGACGGATTAGTATAATATAGCACAGTAAATACAAGAGTTGTGGGACGGATTAGTATAATATAGCACAGTAAATACAAGAGTTGTGGGACGGATTAGTATAATATAGCACAGTAAATACAAGAGTTGTGGGACGGATTAGTATAATATAGCACAGTAAATACAAGAGTTGTGGGACGGATTAGTATAATATAGCACAGTAAATACAAGAGTTGTGGGACGGATTAGTATAATATAGCACAGTAAATACAAGAGTTGTGGGATGGATTAGTATAATATAGCACAGTAAATACAAGAGTTGTGGGATGGATTAGTATAATATAGCACAGTAAATACAAGAGTTGTGGGACGGATTAGTATAATATAGCACAGTAAATACAAGAGTTGTGGGACGGATTAGTATAATATAGCACAGTAAATACAAGAGTTGTGGGACGGATTAGTATAATATAGCACAGTAAATACAAGAGTTGTGGGATGGATTAGTATAATATAGCACAGTAAATACAAGAGTTGTGGGACGGATTAGTATAATATAGCACAGTAAATACAAGAGTTGTGGGACGGATTAGTATAATATAGCACAGTAAATACAAGAGTTGTGGGACGGATTAGTATAATATAGCACAGTAAATACAAGAGTTGTGGGACGGATTAGTATAATATAGCACAGTAAATACAAGAGTTGTGGGACGGATTAGTATAATATAGCACAGTAAATACAAGAGTTGTGGGACGGATTAGTATAGTGCATAAGCGTTCGTCTATCGACTCGGGACAGAAGAGGTTTGTGGGTTCAATTCCACATTTGACGTACCACACTTGTGGAAATGAATTGGCCCTCCTACCTTCTTCATACTAGAACTAAAAATAAAAGTGAAGTGACTTCATATACTAAGGTCTGACAAGGTTACGTGAAATTGTATTATTGTTATTACATAACATTGCCACTGACGTCATTATACAGGGTGTTCAAGATTAAAGCAGCCCCATTGACAAATCGAAAGTTGCCAGATAATCTATCGCATTATGTGTATGTACTATTTAAACCGGTTCTGACTAGCTCGTTTTACATCACATTTGTTCATCGCCCCTTCCCGCACTACAATTACATACCGTCACATAACCTTGACCTATACTACGTCATAACTGAACCTTCTCATTTTCATACATATATGCCAGATTGACTCCATTCACAGGCTGCTATTATCTTGAACACCCTGTATATATGGCTCTCTAGTTTTGTGAACGCTCGTAGTGCTAGGCTAGGGCAATGGGTGCCCTAAGAAATAAGGGTAACTGATTCGAATCCTGTGTTTGGTTATTTGTTTCTTTGGAAGCTCCTAAGACTTGTACACTTTCCTCCTTCTCCTTCTTCTTCTCCTTCTTCTTCTTTGCGTTCGTTCTTTACGACCAATTTTAATCACTCTTTGTGATATGTTTGATCTTTGCCAAGAACGTGTATACGTTGCACATTGGTTTGGTAGGCTCCTGCTAAATGCATAGACTTCTACACCTTTAAGATACGTGCATCCGATTTCAGCCAAACCTCCTTAGACGCCTCTTACGATATGCGTGGCAGGTAACAGTGGTTCTATTCTTTACACCCCAAATTTGGGTCCCGGTAACCACTCGGGCGGTACACTATCTATTTATTGATCATATTCATTGCTTCCCCACGGTTCTTACAAAAAACTTCTTATTCTCTTCTTGTCATTATTCAGAGAGATTGAAGTTTGAGAATAGCAAGAAAATTCCTGCAGATTTAAGGAATCAATCTAACAAATTGACAACTCCATCTGTTCTCAAGATCCGTATAAACGATCAAGACCTCGTGAGGTTTTTTTTTTTTGTTTCCATGAAAAAACTTGTCATATTAGAAGCATCCATTACTCCGCAGCACCGCTGTGTTGACACACTCAGGAGTCTTTTAGCCAGACAATGATCTCATCAATGAAGTTGGTCAGTCGTGTACGTTAATTTAACGCCAGTCCTTGTTGTCGTATGCTTGACCAGTCTTACGACGCGAATTGGTTGCCATTATAGCTGTCCAACATGAACCGAAGACGATGGCGTACATAACTCATTTCGTTTCTCTCTCTCTCTATTTTTATCTCTCTCTGTCTGTATCTATCTATCTATCTATCTATCTATCTATCTATCTATCTATCTATCTATCTATCTATCTCTATCTATCATCTATCTAAATAGACCTCATTCGCTAACCACTTTCTCTCTGTCTGTCATCTATCTATCTATCTATCTATCTATCTATCTATCTATCTATCTATCTATTATCTATCTATCTATCTATCTATCTATCTATATCTATCTCTATCTATCTATCTATCTATCTATCTATCTAAATAGACCTTATTCGCTAACCACTTTCTCTCTCTGTCTCTATCTCTCTCTCTCTAAATAGACCCCATTCTGTAACCACTCTCTGTCCCCACTCTCTCTAAATAGGCCACATTCGCTAATCACACTCTCTATCTATCTCTCTCTCTCTCTAAAAAGACCCCATTAGCTAATCACACACTCTCTCTCTCTCTCTAAATAGACCCCCATTGAGGCCACCCATAGAGAAGTAGATAACAAACAGTACTAGAGATCCGCTCTTCAACTGAACAGAAACTGTATAAGAAACAATTGGAAATAACTAATGATCGTTAGATGTTATAAAACTATGTTCATACTTGAAGTCATTGATCAAGTATGTGTCATCTCCATATCCAAGAGCGACTGTAATTAATGTCTAACATTTTCTTTTACTTGCAGTGTTGATACATTCTGTCAAACTGGGTTCTTTTGTGTGTCCTTTTGTGTGTGTCTCTTCTAACCTTTTTCACTACGTAATGTTTTGTTTTGTTTTTGACCATCCAAAGTATTAATAATCTAATGTATACTGACTTGAGGCTGACATTGAAGTGGGATGCAAAGGGTTAAAGAAAGAGGGACGTCCCAGGGAGACCCAGAGACGAAATTTGCTGAGAGAGGCAAGAAATATCGGTCTCAATTCTATGGAGGAAGTTGAGCGAGTTGTCCAGGATAGAGCGGTATGGAGAAATTACTTGCAGAATCTGAAACGAACTTTGCCGAGAGAGGCAAGAGATATCGGTCTAAATTCCATGGAAGAAGTTGAGCTAATTGCCCAGGATAGAGTGGTAGGGCGCCCATGGTAGAGTGGTATGGAGAAATTACTTGCTAGCCCAATGTAACGTATAACGGTATGAGAGGAGTTATATTCTGACAACTAATGTACTGGATTTGTGTCATCTTTATATCGGTACAGCAGATTGAAAGGGTTAATGTTTATCTCATACTTATATCAATGTCTCTCTTACCCACTTACCCAAACTTCCTCCCAGTGTAATGTTTATCTAACACTTATATCAATGTCTCTCTCTTACCCACATACCACAACTTCCCACAGTGTAATGTTTATCTCACATTTATATCAATGTCTCTCTTTCCCTTACCAAACTTCCTCCACATGTAATGTTTATCTCACATTTACATCAATGTCTCTCACTTACCCACAAACTTCCTCCACATTGTAATGTTTATCTCACATTTACATCAATGTCTCTCTACCCTTACCCACAAACTTCCTCCACAGTGTAATGTTTATCTCACATTTACATCAATGTCTCTCTCACTTACCACTACCCAAACTTCCTCCACAGTGTAATGTTTATCTCACATTTACATCAATGTCTCTCTCACTTACCCTTACCCCAAACTTCCTCCACATGTAATGTTTATCTCACATTTACATCAATGTCTCTCCTTACCACTTACACAAACTTCCTCCACAGTGTAATGTTTATCTCACATTTACATCAATGTCTCTCTCACTTACCCACAAACTTCCTCCACAGTGTAGTTTTCTATACAGCAGCGTGTCATGTCTCTTTATATGTCCTAAATATAAAATAATCTCTTTGATCTTCTACAACAATTCCCTTTTATATTTATCACGGCTGTATATATTTTTTATTTTATCTTTGTTTGTGTATTTCTATGCAACATGATATGAGCTTCATTTTGTCAACATATAAATCCACATCTCAAAGACTTCTATTTTCTTTCTAGATGTCGTTTTTCTTCTTCCTCATGTTTCTGCTGTGTGTAGATATAAGGAATATATTTGCACATAATTAACTTATTTATTTTTTAATCTTCTGATTAATTTGTTTTGATGTTTATATTTTTGTCATATGTTTTAATGTAGTTTTATCATTTCCTTTCTATTTCTCATCTTTATTTTATATAAGCTTAATGAACTAGAATGATCGTAGTGGTCAATTGAGTGTAGTTAGGTGTGGCTTAGTGGTTAAGACTTTGTCTTACGTTTCGAAGATCGTGGGTTCGAATCCAGACCACGCCGTTTTGTTCACGTGTGTATTTTTTACTAGAGACCCCTAGAATTATTGCCGAAGCTACAGTGTTCGTGCTTTGTCCAATATTCTCTGAAGGTGGCGTGCGATTTCTTCGGAGAGGGACCGAACCATATGGGGTCAAACACGGCGCAATGAAGTCTGTCCTTCGGCTTTACACCCTTTTTTGCTCATACAAAGTGCAACATGGGTGTCCATGGCAATGAGAGAGCAAACAGGTAGCTGTCTGGCTCTGTCACCATATCAGCGGAGCAGCCAGTGGATATTCTGAACGCCCTCATTAGGTGTGACCGCAAAGAGGACTTTGATTTAAACCAATCCACTGCTAGATTGCAAGAGCTGAGATGAAGATTAGAGTGACCTGAAAAAGAACAGCACACCAGGTGTATGAGTAGACTTATCAGTAAACATCGAACTGGTACGGTCAGTCGCTGGACGCTGTTGGCGATATTGCGAAGGGAATCGGAGTACCTATGAACATGTCCGGAGTGCAATGAAGATATTCCAAACTGAAACTGCTGTTCTTCTTGTTTCAACGCTCCATATCACCCACTTGTTAACCATTCTTTGTGATCTATATGTGATCTGAGCATAAGTGCGATTGCACGTTGTACCAGTTATGCGCCTACAAGTAGGCCAGCCCAACCGATTTCAGCGTTTTTTCTTTACTAGGTAGCTTCCTATGCCCCTACCTCAGTCGCATCTTACGACATACCTTGTAGGTCGCAGTGGTACTATTCTTTGCTTCCATTGCGGGCCCCGGCAACACACGGAGGAAACAAACTCAAACTCGTAGCAATGCAGTGTGAGAACCGTCGTATAATGCTTCCTCGTGCAGTTTTCTAACAACTGTGTTGCAGTAACGCGTCTCATATGTATCTGCAGTAAATGAACACAGGTGAAACATCGAATTTTTATTATCAGACTATTTTACCACCGTTTGATGTTGATCTTATTCCATGATTAATTTTACTTCATGAAATTTCTTCATCCAAAAATCTTGTTCTTATCTCAGCTTCGACTAGCCGATGATTGCCTGAACTAAATTATCAGAGTGTTCTGTCTCTCGTCGTGAGGGTACACATTTATAGACTAATATTCTGGAAAGTTTTTAATCTTCCTCTCTCAATCATAACAATTTTTTAACCATCATTTTAATATATACTATTTATATCTGCAAGATTTATTTTTGATCAAATTATCTTTATTTCTAGGTTTGTTTTCCTTCGATTTACTATTCCTAGCTTATCGAACCATTTTAATACGGTAAAGTTTGTCTATCATTTTTTTCGTACTCTGATGAAGACCTTTTGATCGAAATGATAGTTTCTTCAATCTTGTTTATCTTCTGCTATAGTACAAGTAATAGTGGGCGTCTGTGTCTTAGTGGTAGCGAGCTCCATCACAGTCCAACAGTACCTGGTGCTAAGCACGCGTATGCAGTTTGAAGCAATTAGTTCCTGGATTTTATAAACGGTAAAAATACACCCAAATCCTTCAGAAAACAATGACAAACTTCTGAACGTATAAATAGTGCCTAGAAAATTGACCACTCGTCCGTGGATTTTTATAAACGGTAAAAATACACCCAAATCCTTCAGAAAACAATGACAAACTTCTGAACGTATAAGCGGTGCCTAGAAAATTTACCACTCGTCCGTGGATTTTTATAAACGGTAAAGCGATGTCTTGTAAAGGTTATGTCACGATTATGTTTTACAGTTCAAGTGTTTCTATGTGTATTTTTTAAGTTGTAAGCAATTAATGCTCGTTTCATTAACATTTAATTTAAGCCTAACATGGTTCTGTCTATTTTTGATCATATTCAGTGGCGCTCGTCATTAAGGCCAATGGGGCCGGCCACAAAATAATATCTAACGTGTATTATTATTTTAAAATTAAAATATAACCTAACCAAAACATCATGGTTTTCGAAAATGTGTCTAGCCCCACAACAAAATTATCACGAGCCGCCACTGATCATATTCATTGGCTACTGTGCTTCCTGTGGTTCTTAAACCCTATATTCTAGTTACTTCAAGGTACGTCTGTAATTGATTTCCTGGTTTAGAAAAAAGTGGAACCACCGACCGAGTTTAGTTTGAACACACCATCCTTGTTTGATCAGTGTTGCCTTGCAAACTATAAACAAGAATAAGGTAAATAACTCTGTTTGTACTTGATACATTCAGCTGGAAATAGATGGGGGATTAACGAACTTGTCTGCACTACTGTGAAGTTCTAGCTAATCAAATGTTTAGTTAATAATAGACTAATACCGGAGATAATATTTCGGAAACATTTCACGGACAAAGAAAATAACAAACTGATTTATCCATCAAGGAATAAGAAGTGAAGATTGATTGATTGAACTGGTCTTTTACTTGGTTACTAAGCTGACTTTCTTACACTGGAAGACTCCTCATTGTGCAGTCTCACCCAAGCGTAATTCGAAGATGATGTGATAACTAATGATTTGCCTGGGCAGCGATTTCACCTGCACTTCTGATTTCCAGTTCGACTGAACAACGGGTAACTCCAAACTGCTTAAATCGCTTGATCGATTCAACATCGATTTTAGTGTCCTCATCCAACAGAGAGTATTGATTGAATTATCATCCGTCATTGTACTTCGGTGACTAACTATGTGTGCTCCGATCTCTTTCTTACACAAGAAGATCTCAGCTGCACTGTATGAATTCCGTAGCACCGGCGAAGGTCCCCGGTGTAATTTTGAAGATGATATTTTTTTTGGTAGGAATTTTATTTTTAATTTTTTTTCTAATGAATTTTGCCTGGGCAGCGGATTTTCAGCCTGCACTTCTCGATTTTGTTCAACTATCAGTTGTTCTTTTACGTGCTCAAGTGAACACAGATCCTGTTTATGACCATCCTCGATTAGGATTAGAACTGATCTCACTACATGAGATCAGGATTCGTGAAAAATACAATAGTTCTACGAGGAGGACCTGGTACCTTTGGATGAGAGACAGCATCGAACTACTTCTACCACAGAGATCACGAGGAATATTGTTAACTTGAGACATCTGTTACACTGAGATCTGTTACAGTGAGATCTGTTACACTAAGATCTGTTACATTGAAATACATTTCTAGTAAACTTTTTGGTAGTTGGGTTTATAATAAACATTTCTGACATAAATCTAATGAGAATGGAACCACATTTACTACCATCACGTGCCTATAATAATTGACACTCAGGGCGCAGAGCACAAGGCAGGCCAAGAAAACGATGGATAGATAACATCTCAGAGTCCCTGCGAAAGCATGGACTGACAACGTCAAGCGCAACACACCTGGCACAAGATAGAAAACTAACTCTCCCAGACACTTCACAGCAAATGTGGTTAAGATAAGATAAGACATAAATCTCTGGTAAATATTTCATATGTAGTGATACATATCAGTGTCATAGTCCGCCGCCCTTCTCTTCCTTCCCCATCCCCGACCCTCCTCTCGGCCTACGCAATCAACGATCCACGGAAATTTCCTGTGCTAGCCCATTATGTCTCTTGGACAAACATAGTTTTGTTTGATGAACTCTATTAATAGCTACCTTTGTTCTATCAATGATAATCTTTTCTGTCACTTACCCGCACACCCTGCATCCCGTTCAGCAGTTAGACCATCGATTCTCAAACCTTTTCGGCCCACCGCCCACTGTGCATGCCATCAACTTTGTAACGCTCCACACCGCCCACTTTGCATGACATAAACTTTGTAACGCCCCCACCGCCCACTTTGCATGACATCAACTTTGTAACGCCCCCCCCACCGCCCACTTTGCATGACATCAACTTTGTAACGCCCCCCCCCACCGCCCACTTTGCATGACATCAACTTTGTCACGCCCCCACCGCCCACTTTGCATGACATCAACTTTGTAACGCCCCCACCGCCCACTTTGCATGACATCAACTTTGTAACGCCCCCACCGCCCACTTTGCATGACATCAACTTTGTAACGCCCCACACCGCCCACTTTGCATGACATCAACTTTGTAACGCCCCCCACCGCCCACTTTGCATGACATCAACTTTGTAACGCCCCCACCGCCCACTTTGCATGACATAAACTTTGTAACGCCCCACACCGCCCACTTTGCATGACATCAACTTTGTAACGCCCCCACCGCCCACTTTGCATGACATCAACTTTGTAACGCCCCCACCGCCCACTTTGCATGACATCAACTTTGTAACGCCCCCACCGCCCACTTTGCATGACATCAACTTTGTAACGCCCCCACCGCCCACTTTGCATGACATCAACTTTGTCAGCCCCACCGCCCATTTGCATGACATCAACTTTGTCGCCTCCACCGCCCACTTTGCATGACATCAACTTGTAACGCCCCCACCGCCCACTTTGCATGACATCAACTTTGTAACGCCCCCACCGCCCACTTTGCATGACATCAACTTTGTAACGCCCCCACCGCCCACTTTGCATGACATCAACTTTGTAACGCCCCCACCGCCCACTTTGCATGACATCAACTTTGTAACGCCCCCCACCGCCCACTTGCATGACATCAACTTTGTAACGCCCCCACCGCCCACTTTGCATGACATCAACTTTGTAACGCCCCCACCGCCCACTTTGCATGACATCAACTTTGTAACGCCCCCACCGCCCACTTTGCATGACATCAACTTTGTAACGCCCCCCACCGCCCACTTTGCATGACATCAACTTTGTAACGGCCCCCACCGCCCACTTTGCATGACATCAACTTTGTAACGCCCCACCGCCCACTTTGCATGACATCAACTTGTAAACCCCCACCGCCCACTTTGCATGACATCAACTTTGTAACGCCCCCACCGCCCACTTTGCATGACATCAACTTTGTAACGCCCCCCCCACCGCCCACTTTGCATGACATCAACTTTGTAACACCCCCACCGCCCACTTTGCATGACATCAACTTTGTAACGCCCCCCCCACCGCCCACTTTGCATGACATCAACTTTGTAACGCCCCCACACACACACACACACACACACACACATAATATATGTATATATATATATATATATATATATATATATATATATATATATATATATATATATATACACGCTCTATTTTCACTTTGACATAGATGGTCATTTATGTAATACATAGTCAATTTTCAAATGATTGTATACATCAAATAGAAATATGATGAAAAAATGGATCGTGTAAGAGGGACATACAATGAATTAAAATGCAGAATTCAAATTTTTTTAATGATTATTCAATCGCAAAATCACGAAAAAAAATTCCCCCCAAATGCTTCTAAACCCACTATCGCCCCATGGAAGGCTTCTCGCCCACTGGGGGGTGGTACCGCCCACTTTGGGAACCCATGAGTTAGACCCATGTGGTGGTGATGATTTCATCTCCCTACACCTGCATAACTATTCAGCTGTCGGCCATTTTCCTCGATGTATCCCCCTTGCTCTGTAATTACCTGTGTTTGCCGACTCTTAACAATGAGGTCGTCAAACTGGAAACGATGTATACTACGCAGTTCGTGCTTTGATGTCACGGTACAACTATCTGTAATTTGAGAGTCCACGGCAGAAGTATGTTTCTGACGGTCACGCACACTATCTCTGACCTCTGGTCCATTGATCAGGCTAACTTTTGGTCAGTAATTTAACCCGGAAACTGTCTAGTAATTGTTTCCATTAGTCTGCGGCCAGACTGACACAATGAGAACGCAACCATAAATAGATCAAACACGACACTAAACATACGTTTATACAGGATGTGTTTTATTGGGTTAGTCGGCGCAGCTTAGAGACAGTGATCTGTCAGTTGTTTTTTGTGTGGTTAGTCGGCGCAGCTTAGAGATCTGCAGTTTTGTTTCTGATTTAATTTTGTGGGTTAGTCGGCGTAGCTAGAGACGGTGATCTGCCAGTTTTTGGTTTGAATAATTTTTGTGTAGGTTAGTCGGCGTAGCTTAGTGAGGTGATCTGTCAGTTTTGGATTTTTTGGTGGGTTAGTCGGTGTAGCTTAGTGACGGTGATCTGTCAGGTTGGTTTTTTGGTGGGTTAGTCGGCGTAGCTTAGAGACGTGATCTGTCTGGTTTAAAAAAAAAACTTATTCTGTGGGTTAGTCGATATGATCGGACAGTTTTGTTTTGTGGGTTTGTCAGCATAGCCTCGAGATGGTGATCTGAATTTGTGCACAAATAGATTAGTAGTCAAATCCACTGGACACTCGATTTTCTCGCAATTTTATTTTATATTTCTTCCCATATTATTATTGACCAACTTGCAAATTTAGCTGAAATGCTTGGTACAAAGGCATTAGCTCCAGTTTCATGCGAACTTTATACACTTGGGCATAAATCTAATCTTGTCTTAACTAAAATAATGTCGTTTTGTCAGCATAATTTTTGTGTTTTTTATTTTGGAGCTCTTAAATAGATGTCATTTGTGGGAAATGTTTACGTTTTGTGTGAGCTGTAGTGCTCAAATGTGTGGGAGATTAGATCACATGATTTGGAAAAGCTTTATCATACTCTGGACATGTCCATAGGTGCTTCGATCTCCTTCGTAATAGCTCTAACAGCGTCCAGCAACTGACCGTACAAGTTCGATGTTGATTGATGAGCCTACTCATATACCTGTTGTGCTGTTATTTTCTCCAGTTCTTCAATCTTCAATCCCAGCTCTTGCAATCTACAATCTTCAATCCCAGCTCTTGCAATCTAGCAGTTGATAAGAAAAATATGAATGAATATTAAATAAAGTCACATGATGTTTGTGACGTTATCGAACTTTGTTAACTACATCACCCGCGCAAGTTGGTTACCGGGGCCCAAATTTGGTGTGTAAAGAATAGAACCACTGTTACCTGCCATGCATGTCGTAACAGGCGACTAAGGAGGTTTGGCTGAAATCGGATGCACGTGTCCTAAACATGTAGAAGTCTATGCGTTTAGGGGCCTACCAAACCAATGTGCAATGGATACACGTTCTTGGCAAAGATCAAACATATCACAAAGAGTGATTAAAATTGATCGTAAAGAACGAACGCAAAGAAGAAGAACATCACCCCTCGTGTGCCGAGGATCAATAGGATATTGGTGCTACACCGACGTCATTGTACTCCTGGCAGACCCATACGTGCTCAAGTCTCCCCCACCAGATGGCGAAGGGTATACATACTGATGGTTCCTGTAGCTCGCTAGTTAAACACACTCCTGACTCCGCCACTCAATCTGCATCCAGTTCTACTTGTACAACGGGTAATCAAATCGCTGGCTCAATTCACAAAATAGATGAGACTGCAGTCAAACTATTTAATTGGCAAAACACGTAATCACAAAGTACTGTAGTTTTACAAAACAATGACAAAATACAGCAACGTTATCATAGTGGTCGAAACGTTGCTGTATTTTGTCATTGTTTTATAATTTGTAAAACTACAGTACTTTGTGATTACGTGTTTACTTAATTCAACATCCTATGGTCAATGAAATTATGAATCTAGTATGTATCCCTAATATACTTCGTGGTATGAAAATGGGCTTCTTTATGCTAGAGGTAATACAAATGTGTTTATTATATAAAATAAGTGTGTTGCCAAGGGGAGCAAGGAGTAGTAACACTGCGACCTACAAGGCATGTCGTAAGAGATGACTGCTGTAGGACCTAGGGAAGCTACACTAGTAAATAGAAAACGTCGCAGAAATCAGATATGCCAACCTACTTGTAGGCGCATAACTGGCACAACGTACAATCGCACTTAGGCTCATATCACATACAAATCACACAGAGTTGTTTAACAAGTGGTTGATATGGAGAAGAAGAAGAAGAAGAATATCATCAACAACTAGAAGTCAATGTGCTTTATCAACAGAACGATGCAGTTCTCTTCTATCGGATAGTAACTTATGAATAGAACAATAGTACTTAAAGACGATATACAAACAATTTATACCATTGGATCCTGATGTAACATCAGATGCAGATCGAAATAAAGAGCGAATTGCACGTCAAAGCTGCGTTCCAGAAAATTCTACTACTTCAGCAATCTCTGGTCATGCGCATTATTTTCTTGGACCGACAAACTGGTTCAGTCAGTTTCAGGTCTGTCAGGTTTCCTTCTTCAGTGATCTCTGGTGATGCGCTTAATTTACTGTGGACCACAAACTGGTTCAGTCAGTTTCAGGTCTGTCAGGTTTCCCCATAGCTTAGTTTTCAGGTCGACTGGGTGTGGCCACATGTTGCTTCTCAGCTCACACGGGAGATGACAGTCTTGCAGAATAGGCGTCACTGTCACTTGAGATCAGAATGAGAGTTATACAGTGCTACATATATGTCACTACTTATTAACCACTCTATGTTATCTGAGCCTAAGAGCGATTGTACCGTTTGCCAGCTATGCACCTACAAGTAGGCCAGCACATCCGATTTCTGCGATGATTTTTATTTACTAGGGTAGCTTCTCTAGGTTCTCATCAGTCGCCTCTTACGGCATGCCTTGTAGGTCGCAGTGGTACTATTCTTTGCTTCCTTGCGGGCCCGGTACAACACAGGCGACGGCTCTCTCGAGTAAGACCTACAGTCAACACACCAGCCGGTGAAAATGAAAATCGTGGCATATCCCTAAAGGACGTCCATCAACCACAGTAAACAAGCTATTGATTTTCTAGGCACCACTTATACGTTCAGTAGTTTGCCATTGCTTTCTGAACGGGTGGCGCCATCGTCCTTTGTTAAAATCAACGGAAACAATTTGCAAGCAAACTGTCCGCAGCGTGATTCGAACTCAGAACGTCGGGGTTAATAGACAGAGTCACTAACCCTAGCCGAACGCCTGTTTGATTATCTACAAGAGTTCTTTAATTATGTTTATCTGGGAATTAGAGCAGAGAAAGACATGCAGTCTAGAACAGTCGTTTCTCTCTGATTATAATCTTCTTCTGCTTCTTCAGCGTATCAAGCCTTTGAAGTTCATTGCTGCAAATACAGGGTGTTCAGGATAATAACAGTCTCGTTGTTAAGGAAGCTTTGTCGTCAAGGTAGCTAATCTGGCATATGTTTATGAAAATGAGAAAGTTCAATTATACGTAGTATAGGTCAAGGTTGTGTGATGGTGTGTAATTGTAGTGCGGAAGGGGCGATGAACAAATGTGACGTAGGACGAGCTAGTCAGAACCGGTTTAAATAGTAAATAGACAGTAAGTAACTGGCAACTTTTGATTTGTCTCTCGGGCCGATTTTATTTTGAACACCGTGTATCTCTTGCTTATATGCAACTTTGTTTTTAGCCTTCTCTTCCCAACTGTTGTCGCCTAGTATATCTTAGGTTACTGTCTGATTATAATACTGCGACATATTTTATCTAGACATGTCTGAAGATAGAGGCGGATAGATAGACAGTTACTACATCAGTCTGATGTTTCTGTAACTGATATAATTTATTTCTGTGGAAGGTGAGAATGGAATTTTTTTTTTTCGATCCAGAAGCACTTGGGCTTTCAGCTCTTCGGCTCGGTGCCATGGACATGTAACCCTTCGGTTCGGTGCCACGAACACCGTAAATCTGGGGAACCTGTGGCTTTTCTGCCAGCCTGCGGAATTGACCCCGCACTCACAGAGGGCTAGTCACCCGTAGTCCAACGCGCTACGAACACGCTGGGCAGGCGGGCAGAGAATGGAATATAAAGACAGACAGTAGATATGCCAGTCTTTTCTGTCTGAGTTTTTCTGAGGCAGATTTCAGTTTTTTCTGTGGGAAGATAGGAATGAATAGAAAGACAGTCGATACATCAGCTTACCTGTCTGATCATCTATGCCATATTACGTTCATTTCTGTGGAGAGATAGAAGCAGACAGATGGACAGACAATTAGCTTTATCTGTCTTTTTTTGTGACAGATTTTATTTATTTCAGTGGAGAGATAGAAGCAGACAGATAGACAGACGTTTAGCCTTATCTCTCTGATTTTCTGTAACAGATGACATTAATTTCTGTGGGAAGATAGAAGCAGACAGATAGACAGACAGTCAATAACATCAGCTTATCTGTGGGATCATCAATGACAGATTACATTTTTACATGTCTGAAGATAACATCTTAGCGCGATACAGACACATATAGAAATTTAACACAGCACTTTTCCCCACATCGTTGAAAACAAATCAAGAGAAGAAAGTTAATGTACTCGGTTTTTTCTTGAACACTTTTAGAAATGCAATTCTCTTATCAAATCAAATGAAAAGTTAGAAGCAGTTAATGTGAAGACAAGTAGTGTATTTGATACATAACACATGATGCTATTCAGTGGCGGCACGTGATCATTTTTATTGGTGGGGCCAGAAGAAATGTTCGGAATAATCATGGTTTCGATTAGGTTATATTTTAAGTATAAAATAATAAATACACGTTACCATATTTTCGTGGGGCACCGCCCATGGCCCTAATGACGAGCCGCCACTGATGCTATTTAATTCTCTGAAACCTAATCAAACGGCTGGAGTTGTTATCTATTCAGCGCACTGATATATAAAAATATACACTGGTGATTTGCTTCCAATATCTTATACTGGATTCTGAAAAGTACACGACTTATTTTAGACTTGGCTGTGATATTTTATTATTTCGTGTCTTCATTTCGTTTTTGTAGACAAGCGTCTGACTGAATGGATTAGACCGTGGCTCCCATGCTGGAGACTCTTGTTCAATTCACTTTAAAAGTCAAGGATTTTGTAAAATTTGTGGCATCAATGAAAATCCGAACCTGAACAGTTTCACGACGACTACACTAGTCATGCGGTCATTAACTTTCTCAAGCTCACGTCCTAGATGTCCTACACCGCCCTTACAAGCAGTACTACAGACAGTAACCATGGGGTTTTTTGGTATGTTGTTATATGTTTCTTGTAAACAATTATGACTTGAACATTTGCTGTATCAATTATTTGAGAGTTTTAGCTTAGTTGTCGGATCATCATCACTAGACATCGAACCATTTTGTTCATAAATGCTCCGTCTCCTCGCAGTTTGTCTCTTAGTTTAGTTTAGTCGTCGGATCATCATCACTGGACATCGAACCAATTTGTTCATAAATGCTCCGATCTCCTACGCAGTTTGTCTCTTAGTTTAATTTAGTCGTCGGATCATCATTACTGCACATCGAACCAATTTCTCCATAAATGCTCCGATCTCCTCATTATGTCTCTCAGCTTGTGGCGACTAACGACACCGGTTCTTTGTTGGTTTACTTTTCTTCTATGGCTACTATTATAGTGCTCATGTCTAGCTACGCCATATTTGACCTGGAATTCTTGCAGTCTGGTTAGTGGTGTAGCTTCACCACTATTACTTGAATCATGTACACGTCCTCTTTCCATTTGGAAATGTATAATATGAGCCTGGTCCCATGCTCACCCGCATTTTACAGCAGCCATACCTGCAAGCATATGGGATGTTCATTTCCCTTACATTGCATGCCATGGCACAAAAATAAAATAATTTTAGTTATAACACGAAAGTGTTTTCGATTATCAGCTTTGCTAGTTGCAGTCGGTTTTTTCCCTCTTGAACGGTAAAATTTCAGCGAAATCTAGCAATCGTAAATTTGAATAGCCAAGTACAATTTTAAAATAAGCTGAAGATTTGGCTCATACAAGCCTATTTGGCACATGGAGTGCTGAGAATTAGTCAGATTCAGTGTACGATTTGTAGGAATCGAATTTTATTGCCACCACTGAAAAAACGAACTGGTTGCCTGCTCTGGCAAATTCTCTGAGGCCATTAGGGAGGAATTCGCCCATGTCTATCTACCTGTTCCTCACTGTACGCACAAATAATACATGTGTTTGTCAATGGGAAAACGCAGAGTTGTAAAGGGAACAGAAGGCTTGCGGTTAGAGTTTAGAAGAGTGCTTGAAAACTGATCAATAAAGTTAGATGCCAGCTCTGTTCTTCTCTTTTATCTCGGTTTATACTACTCGCCTGCAATATATTACCGACATTTCTTCCAGTAACTCGTTTCTTTGATGGCTGTTTCAGCTTTTCTAGTGTGTTTACCAGGTTAAAGGATTACGTGTTGTATAAGTGATTTAGTTCTTCACAAGTTGTGCAGAATGGAACATAAATAATATTACAGCACTTGATGACTTCCCGACATTGGCATCAATCTGCTAGCAGATCTACTTATCTTACCTATTTCAAGTCAAGACACTGCAGCATTTTCAGTTTACTTCAATGGTTCTCAAACTTGTTAATATGGTGACTGCACACTTGAAGTTCTACACGACCGTGTGGTACCGTAGTCCGCAAGGGAAGCAAATAATAGTAACATTGCGATATACAAGGCATGTCGTAAGAGACCACTGATGTAGGACCTAGAAGCTACCCTAGTAAATAAAAAGAAAACGGATGTGCTGGCCTACTTGTAGGCACATAACTGGCACAACATACAGTCGCTCTTAGGATAAGATCACATACAAATCACACAGAGTGGTTAACAAGTGGTCGATATGACGCATTCAAACAAGAAGAAGTCCGATAAAAAATCATAGGTGCGCAACACTTAATAAATATGCAGCAAAAAATCGTAGGTGCGCAACACTTAATAAATATGCAGCAAAAAATCGTAGGTGCGCAACACTTAATAAATAAGCAGCAAAAAATCGTAGGTGCGCAACACTTAATAAATATGCAGCAAAAAATCGTAGGTGCGCAACACTTAATAAATAAGCAGCAAAAAAGCAAAGAAATAAATACAGAAATAATTGGAAAATACTACATACCTTTATTCATCATTTAATTTCTGCTTATGAGAAGCATGGGTATAACGTGTTATCACGTCTTTAGCCAAACGAGGAGAGATAATAATAGACGAGTAAACGCGTCTTTAGCCGTGGCAAGAAGTGCACATAAACATGTATTTAGCAGCGAAAAGATGTAACGTCAATTATTCCTTACAAAAAAAAAGTATGAGAAAAGTCAGAATTTTCACTATTTGCTAAAAATTGCTCTGATCTGGGATTGTCTGGAGTGCACCTAGGAATGTCATCGCGCACACTTGTGCTCCTGGGCACACCCTTTGAGAACCTCTTGCCGGTACTACGCCGTATAACTAAGGAATATATTTAAACATTGATAAAACACATTTCTTTTGATCTGTCCCTTATTTGTAAGCTCTGAATAAGTCTGACACTTTTGTATTTCTTGTGTACTGTTTTGGACTTCTTTATCTTGTAGATATTGATAAGTCATAACGTTTTGTGCTCAACGTTTTAATATTACAACTTATATCATGTTCAGGATATCAACGATTTCACGACGCACTTTACGGAGACATTCACCAGTATATGAATACTTTTCTTTTCCTTTCTCAATCCTGTTTGCCTCACAGCGTCAGGTCAAGAAGAGATTCTATTGCTCACAGCGTCAGGTCAGAAGATTTTTGCCTCACAGCGTCTAGTCAAGACGAGATTTCTATTGCCTCCAGCGTCAGGTCAAGAAAAGATTTCTTTCCTCCGCGTCAGGTCAGAGATTTCTGTTGCCTCACAGCGTCAGGTCAAGACGAGATTTCTATTGCCTCACAGCGTCAGGTCAAGAAGAGATTTCTATTGCCTCACAGCGTCAGGTCAAGAAGAGATTTCTAAAACCGACCCTTGCGTGCGCTTCGTAGCTAGTGTCTTTCGTCGCTTCTGTTATCTTTGAGGTCCATCTTTTGCGTGGTCGGCCTTTTGATTTGTACCCATTGTATCGTAGCAGCATTGTTCTTTGAAGTGCACTGTCTGTTGGTAACCTGTTTACGTGGCCGAACCATTTACTTTGTTGTTTCTTGATGAAGTCTAGTACTGATGTTGTACCCACTTTTTCCAGATGTCTTCATTTCTCAACCGGTCTCTTCTTGTTACACCCATCATTCTGCGTAGAATACGTTCTGGAGACATTAGCAAGGAAAATAGAACTTAGGACTAAGATTACAGATCAGATGAAAATATTGTCGGATTTACTGTGTGCGTCTTGGTTTTTTTTTTTGGTTTTTTTAAAGTTAGGACAGTATTAGAAGCGTAAACTGCCCCAGTGTTTACCGGGGCCCAAATTTGGGGTGTAAAGAATAGAACCACTGTTACCTGCAACGCATGTCGTAAGAGACGTAAGAGATTTGGCTGACATCGGATGCATGTGTCCTAAACGTGTAAAGTCTATGCATTTAGGGGCCTACCAAACCAATGTGCAACGTATACACATTCTTGGCAAAGATCAAACATATCACAAAGAGTGATTAAAATTTGTGATAAATAACGAACGCAAAGAAGAAGAAGAGAGATGATAATATGGAGAAATGAGATATCATGAGAGGAAGATCTTAGATTCTAAATTAGTAACAATATATTCTGGTCTGCTTCATCCAGCTGTGTCTCAAGACTGTGATATCTCCTGGTCTGCTTCATCCAGCTGTGTCTCAAGACTGTGATATCTCCTGGTCTGCTTCATCCAGCTGTGTCTCAAGACTGTCTGTGATATCTCCTGGTCTGCTTCATCCAGATGTGTCTCAAGACTGTCTGTGATATCTCCTGGTCTGCTTCATCTAGCTGTGTCTCAAGACTGGTATCTCTGGTCATCTTCATCTAGCTGTGTCTCAAGACTGTGGTATCTCCTGGTCATCTTCATCTAGCTGTGTCTCAAGACTGTGATATCTCCTGGTCTGCTTCATCCAGCTGTGTCTCAAGACTGTGGTATCTCCTGGTCTGCTTCATCTAGCTGTGTCTCAAGACTGTCTGTGATATCGTCACTGAAGACAAGACCATCCAGAACAGACTATTAGCTGACAATAAAAAGTCGCACATTATCGAGATCTACCCTCCCCTTCACACCTCCCTAGGGATTACATCGATTGAATAAGCTTCCTAGCGTAACATTCGTCATTGTTTCCACATATTTATCCACATAATTCACATATTCAAATTCAGAAATATTTCAGATCGCATATACACTCCATATCTTTATTCCAAAATAGATAAATCTGTCCACATTTAGCACACCATTAGAAAAACCAAAATTATTTTTTCCGAGTTGGCTGGTTTATTGCTAAGGTGCTCAGCAATTATGATACGACTATTTTAAAAAATATTGTACACTTTTTAACCGTTTTTCCTTGCTTAATGTTTATATTGAATTAGACAGGTTACAATTTTTTGCAGAACTGCCTTCACTTGATTTGTTGTCTACGGTTCAGCTGTGTCGACGCCATCTTCAAAAACTAGTATTGTAACTTTAAACGCAAAAAACGAAGTTTGAATTTGGCAACGTTGCATTCAGAAACATTGTTTTTGTTCGTTTCTTGACATGAAACAAATTCAGTTGAATGCCAGCAATATAGATCATGAATACGAGAATTAAATAACATTTACACATACAATTCAACTTTTTCTTTCTTTCGTCTCTCAAATCATGTTTTGCCTCACAGCGTCTATTGTTTGCCTCACAGCGTCTATTGTTTGCCTCAGCGTCTATTGTTTGCCCCAAGCGCTATTGTTTGTCCCGAGCGTCTATTGTTTGTCCTCACAGCGTCTATTGTTTGCCTCACAGCGTCTATTGTTTGCCTCACAGCGTCTATTGTTTGCCTCACAGCGTCTATTGTTTGCCTCACAGCGTCTATTGTTTGCCCCACAGCGTCTATTGTTTGCCTCACAGCGTCTGTTTGCCTAAAGTCTATTGTTTGCCCACAGCGTCTATTGTTTGCCTCACAGCGTCTATTGTTTGCCTCACAGCGTCTATTGTTTGCCTCACAGCGTCTATTGTTTGCCTCACAGCGTCTATTGTTTGCCTCACAGCGTCTATTGTTTGCCCCACAGCGTCTATTGTTTGCCTCACAGCGTCTATTGTTTGCCTCACAGCGTCTATTGTTTGCCTCACAGCGTCTATTGTTTGCCTCACAGCGTCTATTGTTTGCCTCACAGCGTCTATTGTTTGCCTCACAGCGTCTATTGTTTGCCTCACAGCGTCTATTGTTTGCCTCACAGCGTCTATTGTTTGCCTCACAGCGTCTATTGTTTGCCTCACAGCGTCTATTGTTTGCCTCACAGCGTCTATTGTTTGTCCCACAGCGTCTATTGTTTGCCTCACAGCGTCTATTGTTTGCCCTCACAGCGCTATTGTTTGCCTCACAGCGTCTATTGTTTGCCTCACAGCGTCTATTGTTTGCCTCACAGCGTCTATTGTTTGCCTCACAGCGCCTATTGTTTGCCTCACAGCGTCTATTGTTTGCCTCACAGCGTCTATTGTTTGCCTCACAGCGTCTATTGTTTGCCTCACAGCGTCTATTGTTTGCCTCACAGCGTCTATTGTTTGCCCCACAGCGTCTATTGTTTGCCTCACAGCGTCTATTGTTTGCCTCACAGCGTCTATTGTTTGCCTCACAGCGTCTATTGTTTGCCCCACAGCGTCTATTGTTTGCCTCACAGCGTCTATTGTTTTGCCTCACAGCGTCTATTGTTTGCCCACAGCGTCTATTGTTTGCCCCAGGTCTATTTGCGCGTCTATTGTTTGCCTCACAGCGTCTATTGTTTGCCTCACAGCGTCTATTGTTTGCCTCACAGCGTCTATTGTTTGCCTCACAGCGTCTATTGTTTGCCTCACAGCGTCTATTGTTTGTCCCACAGCGTCTATTGTTTGCCTCACAGCGTCTATTGTTTGCCTCACAGCGTCTATTGTTTGCCTCACAGCGTCTATTGTTTGCCTCACAGCGTCTATTGTTTGCCTCACAGCGTCTATTGTTTGCCTCACAGCGTCTATTGTTGGGCTCTCACAGCGTCTATTGTTTTGCCCCAGCGTCTATTTTTGCTCACAGCGTCTATTGTTTGCCTCCAGCGTCTATTGTTGCTCAAAGCGTCATATTGTTTGCCTCACAGCGTTCTGATTGTTTGCTTCCAGCGTCTATTGTTTGTTCACAGCGTCTATTGTCATTGTTATCCCATACAGCGTCTATTGTTTGCCTCACAGCTTTCTATTGTTTGCTCACAGCGTCTATTGTTTGCCCCATAGCGTCTATTGTTTGCCCATAGCGTCTGTTTGCTCACAGGTCTATGTTTGCCTCAAGCGCTATTGTTTGCCTTAACGCAGTTGTTTGCCTGCGTCTATTGTTTTGCCTTGACAGGTCTATTGTTTGCCTCACAGCGTTATTTTTGCCTCACAGCGTCTATTGTTTGCCTCACACGCCTCTATTGTTTGCCTCACAGCGTCATTGTTTGCCTCAGCTTGTTGTTTGTCTCGTCTTTTGCAGCAGTCTATTGATTGCCTCTACAGCGTCTAGTTGTTTTGCCACAGCGTCTTTGTTTGCTCTCACAGTGTCTATTGTTTGCCTCACAGCGTCTATTGTTTGCCCCACAGCGTCTATTGTTTGCCTCCAGCGTCTATTGTTTGCCTCACAGCGTCTATTGTTTGCCTCACAGCGTCTATTGTTTGCCTCACAGCGTCTATTGTTTGTCCCACAGCGTCTATTGTTTGCCTCACAGCGTCTATTGTTTGCCTCACAGCGTCTATTGTTTGCCTCACAGCGTCTATTGTTTGCCTCACAGCGTCTATTGTTTGCCTCACAGCGTCTATTGTTTGCCTCACAGCGTCTATTGTTTATTATCTTTCCCCAGGTAGATGATGCAATTGGTTGTCCACTCTTGCCGTTAAGCGTAGGGGTGGGAGTTTTAATTTGCGTTCCAGGGTCAGATGAGTCGTCCTTGTTGTGTTATATCTGTGTTGACATTTTGAACGCCCTCATAGAGTGTAGTCGCAAAGAAGATTTTCATCTAAATCAATCCACGTCAACTACAAGATTGCAGGAGCTGGGTTTGAAGATTGGAGTAGCAAGAAAATAACAGCATAACAGGTATGTGAGTAGGCTCATCAATCAAAATCGAACTGGTACGATCAGTCGCTGGACACTGTTGGAGATATTGCGAAGGAGATCGTAGCACCTATGGACATGTCCGGAGTGCAATGAAGATATTCCAAACTGAAACTGAACTGAAACTGTGTTTATTTAATGTGGTATTGATATTGTCTGTCCATCTATTTCTTGGTCTTCCCTTGGCTCTAGTACCCCATCTCTTTTTATTGTATGCTGTTATTGGTGGTTGGTTGTATTCCATTCTCATTAAATGTTTAAACCACTGCATTTGTTGTCTTTCGATGTATTCGGTGCATGAGTTATGCCCACTCTGTTCTGATGTCCTCATTTCTGTAGTCTATTTTCCTGGTGACTGGTAACTCCCACTGCCTTCCTCACAGTGTCAGGATAAGAACAGATTTATAGAACGGGTTTTTGTGTGCGCTTTATAAACAGTATCTTTCGTCAGTGTGTGATCTGGTTTTTGTGTTTTGGTCAAGATGGCGCGGATGTGAATTTCGACAGGCATCAAACCGAAGTCTATTTTCAGTGTTCTTTGGATGGAATTTGTGTATTCTAGCCTGAATGTGATATATTACAGCACAGTGTGACCCATCTAGTGGATTCTGAAGCAACTTGACAGACCTAGCAAGCCGGCAGTGCTATAATGTGCTCCCTCTAAGGAGATTCTTAAGTACCACTAGGACAGGACCTAGCAAGTCGACAGTGCTATAATGTGACCTATCTAGGGGATTCTGAAGCAACTGTGACAGACCTAGCAAGTCGACAGTGGTATAATTGTAACTTTTGCTAAACTATGAATTCTGCCCAACGATGTATCTTGAAGAACCGTGATGTAATTCATCGAACTGAGCAAATGAGTCTAGATTGCGTAGTGAGAGACGTTTTTACACAAAACTTTGCCTCGCCTCTCCAACTGTTCGTAAAGCGCTTGACTGCGGGTGACCAGCCCTCTGTGAGTGCGGGTTCAATTCCGAGGCTGGCAGAAAAGCACATGTTCCCCAGATTCACGGTGTTCGTGCATCGAACCGATGGGTTACGATGTCCAATGCACTGCGACCGAAGAGCTGGAAGCTCATGTGCTTCTGGATTAGACAAACTTCTCTATACCACTTGGTATATTGGTATACACGGTTTAGGCCTGTCATTTTCATTGACCTTCGGCATCACGATGGGTGATTTGGCCACATACTATCGAACTTATCTGGTACTCACTATTACTTGTTTGCACCTGAGAGCCTTCTTCATCAAATGTATCTGCTTACTATGATGACGTTCACTACTACTTTGCAGCACATCTTGAAATTCACTCTGTCTCTTGCATTCACCCACTTCTCGACTCAGAGCCCTTTCGATCGTAAAATAACTTCCACCTTACATGAACTTTGAACCCTGAACCACTAGCACTAAGAAGTAGCGAGTTTACTAGCTACAATGCTGCGGCTCTCTCTAACAGATTCTTTTGATTAGTACAATACTCTCGAGGTGGCTATCTCTGCGTATGAGGACTCATGCCATATTGGAAACCTGGTCATCCTTGTTCTTTTGTCACACTCTTTAACTCGTAAATCTCTTATTAAGGTCTTTGTTTCACTACTACTATTGATATCTTCTTGTTTCACTACTACTATTGATATCTTCTTGTTTCACTACTACTATTGATATCTTTTTTGTTTCACTACTACTATTGATATCTTCTTGTTTCACTACTACTATTGATATCTTTTTTGTTTCACTACTACTATTGATATCTTCTTGTTTCACTACTACTATTGATATCTTCTTGTTTCACTACTACTATTGATATCTTCTTGTTTCACTACTACTATTGATATCTTTTTTGTTTCACTACTACTATTGATATCTTCTTGTTTCACTACTACTATTGATATCTTCTTGTTTCACTACTACTATTGATATCTTCTTGTTTCACTACTACTATTGATATCTTTTTGTTTCACTACTACTATTGATATCTTCTTGTTTCACTACTACTATTGATATCTTCTTGTTTCACTACTATATTGATATCTCTTTTTCATACTACTTATCTTGATATCTTCTTGTTTCACTACTACTTGATATCTTTTGTTTCACTACTACTATTGATATCTTCTTGTTTCCACTACTATTGATATCTTCTTGTTTCACTACTACTATTGATATCTTCTTGTTCACTACTACTATTGATATCTTCTTGTTTCACTACTACTATTGATATCTTCTTGTTTCACTACTACTATTGATATCTTCTTGTTTCACTACTACTATTGATATCTTCTTGTTTACTCTACATTGATATCTCTGTTTCCTACTACTATTGATATCTTCTTGTTTCACTACTACTATTGATATCTTCTTGTTTCACTACTACTATTGATATCTTCTTGTTTCACTACTACTATTGATATCTTCTTGTTTCACTACTACTATTGATATCTTCTTGTTTCACTACTACTATTGATATCTTCTTGTTTCACTGCTACTATTGATATCTTCTTGTTTCACTACTACTATTGATATCTTCTTGTTTCACTACTACTATTGATATCTTCTTGTTTCACTACTACTATTGATATCTTTTTTGTTTCACTACTACTATTGATATCTTCTTGTTTCACTACTACTATTGATATCTTCTTGTTTCACTACTACTATTGATATCTTCTTGTTTCACTACTACTATTGATATCTTTTGTTTCCTACTACTATTGATATCTTCTTGTTTCACTACTACTATTGATATCTTCTTGTTTCACTACTACTATTGATATCTTTTTTGTTTCACTACTACTATTGATATCTTCTTGTTTCACTACTACTATTGATATCTTCTTGTTTCACTACTACTATTGATATCTTCTTGTTTCACTACTACTATTGATATCTTCTTGTTCCTTTCTTACTACTACTATTGATATCTTCTTGTTTCACTACTACTATTGATATCTTCTTGTTTCACTACTACTATTGATATCTTTTTTGTTTCACTACTACTATTGATATCTTCTTGTTTCACTACTACTATTGATATCTTCTTGTTTCACTACTACTATTGATATCTTCTTGTTTCACTACTACTATTGATATCTTCTTGTTTCACTACTACTATTGATATCTTTTTTGTTTCACTACTACTATTGATATCTTCTTGTTTCACTACTACTATTGATATCTTCTTGTTTCACTACTACTATTGATATCTTCTTGTTTCACTACTACTATTGATATCTTCTTGTTTCACTACTACTATTGATATCTTCTTGTTTCACTACTACTATTGATATCTTCTTGTTCACTACTACTATTGATATCTTCTTGTTTCACTACTACTATTGATATCTTTGTTTGACTATATATAATTTTTTTCATACTATTGAGACTTGTTCCTACTATGATAGCTCTTCACACAATCTCTGGTATAGATCTGCACTACATATCTTTTACATGAATTTTAATTGTATGATATTTGTCCATCTATTTCTCCTATACATCTTTTTTTTTATATCTCTTGTACCTCATTTCTTGTTTCATATTCTCTGTTTCATCCTGTATCTCTTCTACTTTCTTGTTCAGTCTTGACTTTTTCTTATCTTGTTTACTGTTTGTTTGTCAACATGATTTCGCCACATTATTTCATTTTGATATTTGTTCCTAATTGATATTCATCACTGATCTTACCACATATTTGTCTAAGATTAAATTTATTTATCATAAATTTTTCATGAATTTGTAACTTCTGACTGATTGACTGTTCTCATTTCCCGATCTTTACTTGTCTGCCACATGAATCGCTGACCTTCCTGTATGTTCATGTACTTTTTAACTTTAATTTATCTGTCATACTTTCACACTATATCTTTCACACACTATATCTGTCACTCTCATGAATGTTCAATGTACTTACTCTATCTTTTAACACTATCTCTGTACACTATGAATTCTTGTTTCCTTTAACTGTAATTTTTTATGTTTTGTTCACTCTATATTGATATCTTTTCACTACTATGATATCTTTGTTCTCTATTGATATCTTTCACTACTACTTGATATCTTTGTTTCTACTACTTTGATATCTTTGTTTCACTACTATTGATATCTTCTTGTTCCTACTATGATATCTTTTTCCTACTAATGATATCTTGTTCACTTACTATGATATCTTTTTTTCACTATTGATATCTTGTTTCTTATATTGATATCTTCTTGTTCTCTACTATTGATATCTTGTTTCTCTAATTATATCTTTGTTTCCTACTATGATATCTTTTCTACTACTATTGATATCTTGTTTCACTCTAATTGATATCTTTGTTTCCTCTACTATGATATCTTGTTTCACTACTGATATCTTTTTCTCTACTATTGATATCTTTGTTTCTACTATTGATATCTTGTTTCATACTTTAACTGTTCTATTGATATCTTGTTTCACTCTACTATTATATCTTTGTTCACATATTGATATCTTGTTCATCACATTGATATCTTTGTTCATACTCTTGATATTTTGTTTCACTATATTTGATATTTTTTTTCCCTATATTGATATCTTTGTTTACACATATTGATATCTTTGTTCACTACACTATTGATATTTGTATACCATTGAATTTTTCAATACTATTGAACTTTTTTAATATATTGATATTGTTCATCTATTTGATTCTTGTTTCCACTTTTATCTTTTGTTTCTATATTTGATTCTTTTGTTCACACTATTGATATCTTTTGTTCTCTGATTCTCTTCACTACAATGTATCTTTGTTTCTACTACATGATTCTTCGTTTCATCATATTGAACTTTTGTTTATACTACTATTGATATCTTTTGTTTCACACTACATTGAATTTCTGTTACACGAATCTTTCATTCTTTGATATTTGTTTCTACTATTGATATTCTTTCCACATTGAATCTTGTTTACTACTATGATATCTTCTTGTTTCACTACACTATGAATCTCAATGATATCTTGTCAAATTGAACTGTCTATATTTGTTCATAATGAACCTGTTTATCATGATCTTGTTCTACTTGCGCAATGTTTTTTCCTTATGTTCTTGTCAACTAGATTTTTTTCAACATATATTCTGCATGCTTCATTCTTTTATATATGTTTGTCACTTGAATCTTGTTTACTTTCCTGTTTCTACTATTGATATCTCTTCTCCTTACTTTGTTCTCACATGATATTGTTCATACCATGAACTTGCTTGTTTCACTACTACTATTGATATCTTCTTGTTTCCTACTACTATTGATATCTTTTTGTTTCTACTACTATATTGATATCTTCTTGTTTCACTACTACTATTGATATCTTCTTGTTTCACTACTACTATTGATATCTTTTGTTTCCTACTACATTGATATCTTCTTTTTTCACTACTACTATTGATATCTTCTTTTACTACTACTATTGATATCTTCTTGTTTCATACTACTATTATATCTTCTTGTTTCACTACTACTATTGATATCTCTTGTTTCACTACTATTGATATCTTCTTGTTTCACTACTACTATTGATATCTTCTTGTTTCACTACTACTATTGATATCTTCTTGTTTCACTACTACTATTGATATCTTCTTGTTTCACTACTACTATTGATATCTTTTTTGTTTCACTACTACTATTGATATCTTCTTGTTTCACTACTACTATTGATATCTTCTTGTTTCACTACTACTATTGATATCTTCTTGTTTCACTACTACTATTGATATCTTCTTGTTTCACTACTACTATTGATATCTTCTTGTTTCACTGAAGCATTCTTCTTCTTCATCTTCTTCGAGCTCTGCATATCGATCACTTGTTAAACCAATCTTTGTGATGTTAGGCCAGGTTACTCACCGAAGTGCAATGATGATGGTTCTATCAATCAATCAATCTCTCCACGTTTGTGTTTTTTGATATCACCTTTGACCAACTTGTACTCTCCACGTTTGTGTTTTGATATCACCTTGACCATCTTGTACTCCCCACAGTTTGTGTTTTGATATCACCTGACCATCTTGACTCTCCCACACGTTTGTGTTTTGATATCACCTTTGACCATCTTGTACTCTCCCACACGTTTGTGTTTTGATATCACCTTTGCCCATCGTGTACTCTCCCACACGTCTCTTCTACACTCCCACACATCTCTTCTATACTCCCACACGTCTGTGTTTGATATCACTTCTGGCCATCAGATAAGACATTTTTATCGTAGACGATCTGCTTCTAAACATCTGCAGCTTGGTTGTTATAGTCTTGGTCTCATGCCATATCTCTGAGCCCTAGAGCATAACAGATGTACATTGAAATATATGTATTCTACAAGACGTATATAGCGCTAACATGACACATATAAACATCTATGTCAGACTGTGTGTACATTCTGTTTGCTACCTCGTCTTTCTTAGTGACTAGTATCATGTTTAACGTATTAAGCTTCTAAATGGTCTAAATGATTCAGGAGAAGTGATGAAATCAGAGACATGTCTGGTCAACCACTAGTGACAACTGTTATAAGAAAGAGAAGGAGATATGTTGGACACACCTTGAGGAGAAATGATCAACGAATATCAAAGCAAGCATTGAAGTGGGATGCAAAGGGTTCAAGAAAGAGAGGTCGACCTAAAGAGACCCTGAAACGAACTTTGCTGAGAGGCAAGAAATATCGGTCTCAGTTCCATGGATGAGATTGAGCGAGTTGCCCATGAGAGAGCGGTATGGAGAAATTACTTGCAGACCCTATGTAACGTTTAACGGTACGAGAGGAATTATTATTATTCCACTATTGTTCCAGACCGCAAGACCTCTCTTGCTAGTTTATGTCGGCTGTCAAATATATGAAGTACATTAGATAAACAATATAGATCGAATGGCGACAAATGAATGCGCTGTTACCGGCTGAGTTTGTCTAGGATTGATGGCAACGTTCGCCGCGGGTTCGCTGCGGGTTCGCCGCGGGTTTAGAGAGATTCTAATGACGAAGGATTGACTTCATTGCGCTGGGAATCTCTATATGATGCAGTCCGTCTCCGCAGCAGTTCTCATGCCGTGAATATTGTATAAAGCATAAAACCCGTAGATTCGGCAACCATCAACTGTACCTCTCTCTCTCACACTGTAACTTACCCAGACCCCATCAACTGTACTTCTCTCACACTGTAACTTACCCAGACCCCATCAACTGTTCTTCTCTCTCTCACACTGTAACTTACCCAGACCCCATCAACTGTACCTCTCTCACACTGTAACTTACCCAGACCCCATCAACTGTTCTTCTCTCTCTCACACTGTAACTTACCCAGACCCCATCAACTGTACCTCTCTCACACTGTAACTTACCCAGACCCCATCAACTGTACTTCTCTCACACTGTAACTTACCCAGACCCCATCAACTGTACCTCTCTCTCTCACACTGTAACTTACCCAGACCCCATCAACTGTTCTTCTCTCTCTCACACTGTAACTTACCCAGACCCCATCAACTGTACCTCTCTCGCTCACACCATCTCCTGAACTATGACATGTTCTGTTTATCATCGGTCTACATCTGGTGGTTCACCCAGTGAATACTGCCACAAATCCGTCTTCAGTTCCAAGTTCAGATATTGTTTTTAATGCTATGTCTTTCACGTTTCATTAGAGCCTGGTGCCATGAAATCAGTTCACTTTGACGTTAATATTTTCCTCTCTGGAACTCTTTATGTTGGCAGAGATTTGTGACCTGGCACTTTCCGTAAATAGAACGGTTTATCGTTGCGGTTCTCAAACCGTACCGTCTGGAACACATTTTGTAAAATATTTTTGCTGTATGACATAATTTATACTGTTTTACAAAATACATGCACACACAAAAGCATATTTCTATCTCATCATCAAATAGCTTGTCCTGAGCAGAACTTTGCCACCCGAACAGTCCTTCCGAATTTTTCTCTCTCATAGGTGAGATGTTCCTCGTCTGGAGCCGTTATCTTCAAACTATCAGTTACATCCTCAATATATCGTCTCCGTGGTCTTCTTCTTCTTTGCCGGGATGCCTTCTTCCATAATAGTTTTCTTTAAACTTTCGTGTCTTTTTTAATGTCCAAAATTTGTCAATTTTTTCATTATTTTTTTTTTTTTTTAGCATCAGCCAGTTTTCTTTGATTTTAAGTTCTTTCTGGATAGATCTATTTGTTCTTTTCTCTGTCCATGATATACAGAGAACTCTTCTGTACCATCAAAGGCAAATAGTGGTTTTTTTTAATTATCTTGTTAAATGTCCATGCTTCAGACCAGTGGCGGCTCGTGATAATTTATGTTGGTGGGGCCAGATACAATTTTTTGGAAAAATCAGGGTTTTGGATTGTTACGTTTTAATGTATAAAATAATAAATACACGTTACATATTAATTTTGGTGGAGCCCGGCCCCACTGGCCCTTAAAGACGAACCGCCACTGCTTCACACCTATCATTCTAACATTATTATATATATATATATACACACACACACACACACACACACACACATTTCATCACCATCATTAGCTGCACCTACGCCATCGATTGCTGGCTGCAATTGACCTCGAACACCTCTTTCTCTTGCCATGGTGTTGCACTATGCCAGGATGTAGTTTGTTCATCTCCTGATATGTTACCCTCCCACTTGTGTCTCTGTCTTCCTCTTACTCCCCCCTCTTCAACCTTCCGTTCCAATAATGTTTAGATCAATAATGTCATGTCACTTTCTTTGTCCAAAATTGTGTATTTCTCCAAGATATATCTATATATAATAGGTATAACAAATCTTGAAGAATAAAAGAAAATAGAAAGAGAGAGAGAGAGGATGAGAGAGTAAGAAAAAACAGAGTAGTTACTGGACAAGTGGGCAAGATTTCACGAGAAAAATCAAACAGAACTGGGCACAAAGAAACGGTATACGAAGTTTAGAAATCTGTACTGATATATACTGGCTGGTATGATGTAGATGAGAGTTGGTATGATGTAGGTAGAGTTGGTATGATGTAGTGAGTTATGATGTAGGTGAGAGCTGGTATGATGTAGCTGAGAGTTGGTATGATGTAGATGAGTGGTAGGATGTAGTGAGAGTTGGTATGATGTAGGTGAGAGTTGGTATGATGTAGGTGAGAGCTGGTATGATGTACTGAGAGCTGGTATGTGTAGTGAGGCTGGTATGATGTAGATTATGGAGATGAGCTGAGAGTACTAGAGTTGGAATAGAAGTTGGTATGATGTAGTGAGAGCTGGTATGATGTAATGCTGTATGGTAGTGAGCTGGTATGATGTAGATAGAGCAGGTGAGCACAGTATGGACTGATATTATACTGTAGGCTGAGTGGAGATGTAGTAGCTGGATGATGTAGATGAGTGCTGTGATGTGAGTGCTGTAATGTGGTGAGGCTGTAATGTAGGTGAGGCTGTATGTAGGTGAGCTGGTAATGTGTGAGCTGGATGATGTATGTAGCAGGGATAGCTGAGCTGGATGATGGAGCTGGATGATGTGAGCATGGCTGCTGGTATGATGTATGTGGCAGGATGATGGCTGACAGGTATGTATGGACGGATGTGAGCTGGTGATGTAGGTGGTGGATGATGGCGAACAGGTATGATAATTGAAGACTAGAAGAAATTAAGATGAAAAAACCTTCATCTCATGACTCAAATCATAATGTTATGAGTGCACCTGCGAGAACGAGAACAAACAAGGTACACCCACGCTGGACTCATATTGCGGCAACACCTTCATACATTGAGTGACAGATGCGATTAAGACTAGTTTCATCTTGAACAAATAAGCAGTCGAGAACCAAACGACGATGCATTTTTAGCAGGTTGGAATCGCTCGTGTGTTGCCTGGATTCGCAATGGGATCAAAGATACTACCACTGTGACCTTCACGGCATGTCGTTAGCGGCTACTGAGGTAAGGGTCTAGGAAGCTACCTAGTAGATAAAAACATCGCAGAAAGCGGATGTGCTGGCCTACTTATAGTCGCATAACTAATACAATGTCAAATCGCTCTTAGACTCAGATCACATACAGATCATAAAGAGTTGTTGAACAAGTGGTCGATATGGATCATTCGAAGACGAAGGATGTGATGAGATTGTAGGCGCACAAAATCCAGTCCTTCGAAACTAAATGCTACAGAAAGATCCTACGAATAACATGGACAGAAAAAGAAAGAACACTGATGTCCTGGAAAGAACTAAATGTTAAAGAGAATTGGCTGATAAACAACATACTATACAGAAAAATTAGATACTTTGGTCACATCAAGCGTCACGATGGCCTGGAAAAACAATATTAGAGGGCAGGGTCCCAGGACGCAGAGGCAGACCAAGAAGAAGATGGTTACAATATATTAAAGAAACCATGAATATGACAATCGACGAAGTGGGTGAACTGGCTAGAGACAGAGTGAATTTCAGATGTGCTGCAAAGAGAGCAACGTCCTATAAAGGATACGCACCTCGGTGTTGATGATGAGGAAGACAACTTCGGTATAAAAAAAATCATTAGAGTTGCCTTCAAGTCACTATCAGACGACTGAAAGTTTATGTGAGTCAATCCAGATATAAAATACAACCTTATCTCCCGTAGACTAAGGTGTGCCAGCTATGTCGTAGACATCTTGATGAATCGTCACGCTTTTAAATACAGGTAGATGGACAGGTGGCAATCTGGTCTATCGTGAGGGTATTGCTAATATCGGTTGCAGAAATGGTGAAGTGAAGCAGGTGCTAGTCCAGACTTGGAGAAAGCTGCGAACGTTGTTCTAACGACAAGTTTGATCATTCAGCTTGTATCCACTGCAGAACAAATCCTGTTGTGTTTTTTTGGACCATAATCCAGTATTTTCTAAATCCACTGCAGAACCAATCCTGTTGGGGTTTTTCTTTGGACAATATTCCAGTATTTTCTAAACCCACTGCAGAACGAATCCTTTTTTTGGGGAGGGCAACAATCCAGTGTTTTCGAAATCCACTGCAGAACTAATCCTTGGGGTAGGGTGGGGTGTAGGGAAAACAATCCAGTATTTTCGAAATCCACTACAGAACCAATTCCGTATCTTTTTACTGTAAAATTTGTGGACAACAATCCAGTATTCTAGAAATGTACTCTTGTGTTTGAGAGTTTAAGAACCACTATTCTAACTGCACCTTGTTCTGTGTGGATAACAAGTCTTGAGAACTCACCTGTCGTCTCATATCATAACATTATTGTCTTCATACAACCCTTATACCTTCATAACTTCCTGCAGCCTAGAATATCCACTTTTTACTTGTTTATTTTATCGGAATGTTGATGTTAAATTTTGTTAATATCATACCTAAACAAGTCTCGTATGAGATCCAAACAGGTTTGCCTTTTTTTTAGCTTTAAGAGTCAAGAAACTGGTACACTGGACAGAATCTATGTCTGTGCAATCAGGGAATCAGTTTAAGTGCTATGTCCCTTTCAACTTGATGAAAGTAACAGATTTAATCCATTCTGAATTGTTCTCGAAATCTGATGAGCATGTCACTCTCCTGGCGATTAGGGGAGAAACAAATACACGTAATTCTGCGGTATATATTAATCTTGGTATCACTCCAACGACAGTCTTCACCAAAGTGTTTTTTTAGTTAATTGTGGTCTTACATGTTGTAGTGCTTTACTTGCCCAAACTTTAAAGGTTGGTTTTAGGGACAGGGGGAGACAGGGGGCGGGGGTGTAGTCATGATTCTGAGGAATGTAATGGTCACATGACTAGTACAGTCACCGTGAAACTGTTCAAGCTTGAATGAATTTTTCTGTGTGCCCGACAGAAAAAACGTTGTTGCCTCATCTGGGATCGAATTCATTTGGCCAGACGGTGCCCAAAATGCATAAACCGAATTGTTAAATTTGTGTTTATTTCAATAGTTCCTTATCCATTCCTAGTTGTCACATTTCTATATTACCATTCATTTCATTCCATTACATCCACCCTTCTCTTCTGTATATCATATTTCGAAGATTTTAATTCTTTAGTTTCCGCTGGTCGTTCGTTGTCAACATTTCCTCCCATATTACAACATATATATATACATATAGTCTATCTTTTGTATTTAGTGCATTTCTTTATTTAACTTACAATTTTGCTTCCTTTTTTTTATATTTTATTATACATATTCTATTTTCTTCTTTTTTTTTTATTTTCAAGAATATATATATATATGTTGTTATTTTGTGGAGGTGATATATCCGTTATTATTTATTCATTTATTTATTATTTTTATTTTCTGTTTATATATAGTGAGCTTCTGTCCCTCGGTAGTGAGCTCGATCACAACCCAAGCGAACCTGATTCAAACTCCCCTGCAGGCAGTTTGGAAAGAAATTTGATTCCGTGGGATTTTTAGGAAAAGATGTACAATATTTATGGAGCCAACATACGACAATTGTTTTATCTTCGATAGTGAGTGACACTGTAGATGTAAGCATGTTATATTCCACATGCACTAAGGTGATCTTGACAAATGCAACATGGTGATCTTGACACATGCAATAAGGTGATCTTGACACATGCAAAATTGGTGATCTTGACACATGCAATAAGGGGGTCTTGACACATGCAACATGGTGATCTTGACACATGCATTATGGTGATCTTGACACATGCAACATGGTGATCTTGACACATGAAATAGTGTGATCTTGACACATGCAACATGGTGATCTTGACACATGCAATATGGTGTCTTGACACATGCAATAAGGTTGTTTGACACATGCAAATAAGGTGTTCTTGACATCAAGTTTGCAATGCAATTAGGTGATCTTGAAACATGCAAAAGGTGATCTTGAAACACACTTAAGTGGTGATCTTGACAATGACAATAAGGTGATCTTAACACAACAATAGGTGATCTTGAACATAGACAATAAGTGATCTTGACATAAACAAATGTGACTTTGACAACATGTGACTTACATAACAAATGTATCTTTGACAACAAGGTGATCTTAACATAAACAACATGGTGATTTTGACACATGCAGCATGATGATCTTGACATAAACAACATGGTGATCTTGACATAAACAACATGGGGATCTTGAACATAGCAGCAGTGATCTTAACATAAACAACATGGTGATCTTGACATAACAACAATGGTGATCTTAACAACATAGCATTGTGATCTTGACATAAACAACATGGTGATCTTGACATAAACAACATGGTGATCTTGACACATGCAGCATGATGATCTTGACATAAACAACATGGTGATTTTGACAGAAACAAAATGCCAAGAACACATCAGACAATTTGACAAACACAGCCCTGACACCGGTGACGCATTCTGGGATTACATATCAGATTAAGCCGGCGGTGGCCTCTGTTTTTTAAACAGTACCCGCAACGCACGTGCTACATACCTCTTTCTGATGTTTACATGAATCACCGCGGCAGGTATCCATTGTTATTCCTGGTCGCTGGCTAGCCAACAGAGATGCTTGATCAGTTAATCTTACTATAAACAATCTGATCAACGGCGGAAACCGGAAGGAACACACAATCTGATGACGAAACGGGTATATTTTTTAGACTTAATCTGTCCCAAGCCAATGTTCTCCCAAATTTTGTGAAGTTGTGTCAAACTTGAAGTCCCACAAGAAATCATATGCGAGCTATACAGAAAAACTTAATAAATAAGATGCAAAAATAAAGCTAAAAAATAATTGGAAAATGCTAAGTACCTATATCAATTTAATTTCTGCCTATGAGAAGCATAGGTCTGTTGTTTCTTGGTGATTTTTTACCCTGGTGTCCGCTTACACTGCGTTGCGGACCCCTGATCTGGGATTTCCTAGGGCTCACTTAGCAATGTCACCGGGCACACTGGTGCGCCTGGACACACCCTTTGAGAACCACTGGTCCAAGCAATAGTTGACTTTTAAAGTTGTGACGAGCATCCGGTGTAGGGGATATTTGATCTCTACTGAGATAAGTACATCTCGATATTCCAGTTGTCTGTCAGAAGACATCCGATGCGTGTAGATTAGGCGATGTCATAAATACAGACCAGGAAATGTTAAACACAAGTTTAGAATGAGTACAGAATGATTGTGGGAAGGTTTTTTGAAGGTTTAGGCAAAACGGAATTTTGGTTAATTGCCAAAATAGAGAGATAGTAAGGATATTGAATAAGAGGGAAACTTTGTGGATTCATTGATGTAGGGAATTGAACATCAATTCTTGTACTGGATTTTTAAATAGATTTTGTTAATTTGTAATCCTTTCTTCTTCTTTGCGTTCGTTATTTACGACCAGTTTTACTCACTCTTTGTGATATGTTTGATCTGTAGTAAACGTTGCACATTGGTTTGGTAGGCCCCTAAACGCATAGACTTGTACACGTTTAGGACATGTGCATCCGATTTCAGCCACACCTCCTAAGCACCTCTTACGACATGCGTGGCAGGTAACAGTGGTTCTATTTTTTACATCCCAAATATGGGCCCCGGTAACCACTCGGACGAATTTGAGAATATTTTCTAATTTGAAAGATTCTAACGAAATTCAGCTTTTATGAAACTGAAATACACACTATGCGTGAATTCACTACTAATTTCAACTTCGGAAACGAGTACTTCAGTGCTGTATTGAACTAATACTTATGTACGTATGGCAACCAATCTTGGACAATGAACAAGCAATCAATAAAATCGCTTGAAGCCACAGAGATGTGGTTTTACAGAATCTCGATATAGTTCTGTTTTTACATGTGGTTTTACAGAATCTCGATATAGTTCTGTTTTTACATGTGATTTTACAGAATCTCGATATAGTTCTGTTTTTACATGTGGTTTTACAGAATCTCGATATAGTTCTGTTTTTACATGTGGTTTTACAGAATCTCGATATAGTTCTGTTTTTACATGTGATTTTACAGAATCTCGATATAGTTCTGTTTTTACATGTGGTTTTACAGAATCTCGATATAGTTCTGTTTTTACATGTGGTTTTACAGAATCTCGATATAGTTCTGTTTTTGATCATGTCGTTTTTGGTACAGAAGAATGCTGAAAATTCCATTTACAACGAAGAAAACAAATGATGACATTTTAAAACAGGTCTGCACACAAGGCACCTTTTCAAAAGAATAAGAATCAGACAATCAAGGTTCATCGGGAATATAATATGAAGAGGACGTTTAGAAATTTGGGGACAACAGGTATAATTCAAGAAAGGAGAGGTCTGTGAAGACAGAGGGAGAAGATGGTGGATGGTCTGAGATCGTTGTTGGAGAAGAAGATCGACATCAGATCTGATATACATCACCGAGGACAGAGAAAGTTGGGGAGAGACATGATCGCCTACGCTGCTAAGCAGGGCACTTGATTGATTGAAGGAACATTATAGATAACCATCGTGTTGAACGAGACGGGAACCCATTGTGGCCCAGGTTGGGAGGAGAGAATGGCGATGGGTCGGACATACCCTGCGGAAGCCGCGGTCCAGTGTCGCTAGACAAGCGCTTGAGTGAAACCCACATGAAAACTTGCCCGCTTCCTGCCTTAGCATTGAAACCTCAAAGAAGCACAGTCATCTCGTCCACTGTCTAATATCCATTTCGAGCTTATCGTAATTTATCTCTGTCCTCTTCTGAGAATTTGATTTTTGTGTTATCTGAGCCTGGGAGCAATTGTACGTTGTGCCAGCTATACGTATACAAGTAGGCCAGCACATCCAATTTCTACAACGCTTTTCATTTACTAGGTATCTCCCTAGGCCCAAATTGTAGCCACCTCTTACGACATGCCTTGTAGGTCGCAGTGTTATTATTCTTTGCTCCCTTCAGCCCGGCAACATACGGGCGACGTAGATAGTAAAGTAGTAAACATTAAATGTAGGGTAGTAACAAAACAGAAATGTACAACATTTTAAAATAATAATTGTTGGAGATTATCACATAAGCACAGTCATATAACAAATAACTACATGTGAAATGCGTTGCTTGCATAGAACCTTGCTTGAATTACGTTGAGAAACAAAGAATGAAGTGGTTTGGCCACAATAAGAATGCATCCAAACTCCACAGTATACAAAGTCTTCTACAACAGAACATCGGGAAAGAAGACGAGAGACCACGAAAAAGATGGATAGATGACATAACAGAATCCTGTCAAAGAGTAAAAATAACAATCACAAATGACCACTAGAACACCGCAAAACAAAAAGAGAAAATCACGACACTGTGCAACAACCTTGTAGCAGTATGACAATCACCCAAGTCACTAGACAACGCAACACATAAAGAGAAAACCCCGACACTGTGCAACAACCAGGTAGCAGTGTGACGACACTGTGCAACAACCAGGTAGCAGTATGACGACACTGTGCAACAACCCGGTAGCAGTGTGACGACACTGTGCAACAACCAGGTAGCAGTGTGACGACACTGTGCAACAACCAGGTAGCAGTGTGACGACACTGTGCAACAATCAGGTAGCAGTGTGACGACACTGTGCAACAACCAGGTAGCAGTGTGACGACACTGTGCAACAACCAGGTAGCAGTGTGACGACACTGTGCAACAACCATGTAGCAGTGTGACGACACTATGCAACAACCCGGTAGCAGTGTGACGACACTGTGCAACAACCAGGTAGCAGTGTGACGACATGGCAACAACCAGGTAGCAGTGTGACGACATGTGAACAACCAGGTAGCAGTGGACGACATCTGTGCAACAACCATGTAGCAGTGTGACGACACTATGCAACAACCAGGTAGCAGTGTGACGACACTGTGCACAACCATTAGCAGTGTGACGACACTGTGCAACAACCAGGTAGCAGTGTGACGACGACGTGCAACAACCATGTAGCAGTGTGACGACACTGTGCAACAACCATGTAGCAGTGTGACGACACTATCAACAACCGGTAGCAGTATGACGACACTATGCAACAACCCGGTAGCAGTAGACGACACTATAACAACCCGGTAGCAGTATGACGACACTATGCAACAACCCGTAGCAGTAGACACATAACAACCGGTAGCAATGCGACACTATGCAACAACCCGTAGCAGTATGACGACATATGCAACAACCCGGACAGTAGACACCTATGCAACAACCCGGTAGCAGTATGACGACACTATGCAACAACCCGGTAGCAGTATGACGACACTGTGCAACAACCGGTAGCAGTATGACGACACTGTGCAACAACCATGTAGCAGTGTGACGACACTATGCAACAACCCGGTAGCAGTATGACGACACTATGCAACAACCCGGTAGCAGTATGACGACACTATGCAACAACCCGGTAGCAGTATGACGACACTATGCAACAACCATGTAGCAGTGTGACGACACTATGCAACAACCCTGTAGCAGTATGACGACACTATGCAACAACCATGTAGCAGTGTGACGACACTATGCAACAACCCGGTAGCAGTATGACGACAACAGAAGAAAAATAAGTTGGAGATGTATACTTTATCATATCAGAAGTATTCCAGAAATTATTACAGTAAAGAAAGGACGTACGTTTCAGTCTTGAGGGAAATTGGTTATTGATTACTAAACTGGCCTCACAGCACTCCAGACCGACCCATGGGTGCTCAGTCTTCGCTAATAGATTTCGAATGGTATGCGTCCTGTTGAACTCTGTGGCTCGCAGGTTAAGCACACTCCTCTCTCTGCCCGTCAAGCATCCAGTTCTACTTGTACAACCTGTAATTCCAAATTCCCTAAATCGCGCTATTGGTTCAACGTCTATTTTAGTGTCCACATCCAACATTAGGTCGCCAAGAGACGGAAGAACATCCACGTTATCCATCCTAAACTTCCCAGCTATCGACTCTTTCGACGCAAGGATGTTAGCTCTCTCGTTGCAGCGAACACCCACATGACCAAAATAGTAGATCCACATGGGTCTCTGGAGGTTGGATTATAGACGACATCCACTCATACCGCAACCTGCCATTCTGGATCTTCCGAAGCATTGACTGAGAGTCTGAACCAACAACAGCCACAGTAAATGGATTACCAGAGAGCCAATGGAGGGTAGCAATAACTGCCTCAACCTCCATCCTCATACTGAAAGTAGTTGTCCTGTATGCTCGATTTCGCTCTGCAGTAAATCTACCATGTGTGCTAGCCAAGAGATCCCAATCTTTTTTCTCACCACGATGCACATGGAAAACTGACATTAAACAATGGATACCAAAATGTACAGTGTGTGTTTCAGATTTGAGTAAACTCTACGAAATATAGCCACATATTCACAAAATAGATAAGACTGCAGTAAAACTATTTGATTGGCAAAACACGTAATCACAAAGTACTGTAGTTTTACAAATTACAAAACAATGACAAAATACAGCAACGTTTCGACCAACAAGGCCTTTATCAAGCAAACGAACAACAGGAGTGAAAAAAAAAAAAAAAATAGTCGTCCATTTCTTTTTTAAATTTGTCACTCCTGTTGTTCTTTTGCTTGATAAAGGCCTTGTTGGTCGAAACGTTGCTGTATTTTGTCATCGAAATATAGCCACATAGGAACGACCTCACCACAGGCAGAAAGCGGCTGGAAATCGATAGAGAAGTCGAACTTTCCTATTCGTCACTTGCCGTAAACGTTCTGAGGGTTCGAGACGTCGGCCAGAAACTTCCTGTAAGTTCACGGTTAAGTGGTTTGGACTACATATTTCCAGACCACAGATCATACTTGAGATCTAAATTTCAAGTACATCTGATGGAACGCCGCTTCATTGCGAGGGACACCCATAAAACGGTAAACAGGCATTCACGCAAAAATCAGTCAGAAGCGCCATCCCACGTGCCATGTTAACGCTTAAATTCATAGCGAACGAACGAACAAGAAGAATAGGAATAGTCGCATACTGTACAAGATGGAGTAGTCAATGTTTTACTGTACTACAAAATGGACATTGACTTATGTTCATTGACTGACTTGTCTGTCCATGTTCAAGAAAACCTAAAAAAGTCAAAATAATTCTTGTATTTTTCTTTAAAATTATCTTTAATTAGACAATTTCTTCTAATTGTCAACCTCTATATATGAATGGGTTTACTTCGAAATCTATAGACACAATCAAAAATTGATTGATTGATTGATTAGATGACCATCATAAGTGCACTTCCGTGAGTAACCATGAGTGCTCCGATCTCTTTCTTACACAGGAAAATCTCAACTGCAGTACACGAACTCCGTAGCACCGGTAAGAGTCCCCGATGTCATTTAGAAGATGGTGAAGATATTTTTGTAGGAATTTCATTTTTAATCTTTTGTAATGAGTTTTGCTCGGGCAGCCGCTTTCCAGCCTGCTCTTCTCGATTTTGAACTGCCAAGGGTTCTTTTACATGCTCAAATTGAGCACATAATCAAAATATAATAGGACGTGCACACATTTGTATAACATAGGTAAACTTTGAGAGCAGCTGGTTACGAGAAACTGAAATGTCATCACTTATGTACTTTTTTGTTCGATCTGTGTAAAAGGCATCGGAAGGATCTATGGTAGGCATTTAGCGATTGGCTAGAGATTAGCTGGCTCACATCTCGTTTCAAAGCTACTCAGTTCGCTCCCTCATGGAACCATAGGCATATTTTTCCAGAGATTCCTGGTCGCAGTTTAGGCGAGATGGAGTTCCTAGTCCTATCGGAGTCGGACGATAAAACGTAGGTCCCGTGTTAAATGTGAGCACGTAAAAGAACCATTGGCAGTTCAAAATCGAGAGGAGTAGGCTGGAAAGCCGCTGCCCGCGCAAAATTTATTAGAAACGATTAAAAGTAAAATTCCTATAAAATATCTTCACGATCTTAAAAATTACATTGGGGACCCTCGCCGGTGCTACGGAGTTCGTGCACTGCATCTGAGATCTTCCTTTGTACCAAAGATATCGGAGCACATATGGTTACTCACCGAAGTGCAATGTTGATGGTTATATCAAGCAATCAAATCAATCTGTATAAATAACATTGTTATTGAAGTTGTAAATATCATCATAGATAACGATGTCGATACCGTCCTCATAACTATTGTCATATCTTCTGTCTGCTATGCACACAAACAGTAGGAACAAACATGGCAGAAATAGCATTGGGGCGATCCATGCCACTGTCTTTTCAGGAGTACGCAGGCACATTTCTCCGGTATAACCTGCCTTACATACAGAACATTTTCCGGAGACATCGTCACATGATTCATTTACACAGTCAACAGGACACTGGTATTCACATCGAATTCCATAATAATTGCTTTCACAATCTTCACATGTTGGTCCGATACGATTTCCGAAGCACTCAAAACATTCTCCATCGGACATGTTACACCACTTTCTGTAACAGAACTCTGAACATGTCTTGTCGCAGTACACCCCATACCATCCTTGAGAGCATGAGAAACACTTTGCTGCATTGGTTATGTTGCAATTGTAAGAGCAACCTCTGGAACATGTTTGATCACAATGTGATCCGAAATGGTACGGGTAACATTCAGCACAAAGCAATCCCGCAAATCTCTCCTTACAGGTGCAGTGTCCATTTGTGGTGTTGCATGTATTAGAGCAACCTATGGAGCATCTGGTCTGACACTTATATCCATACACTCCTGGTTTACAGTTTACGCAAAGTAGCCCTACAAAGTTATCCTTACATGTACAGATTCCATTGATATTGTTACACGTGTTAGCACAGCCAATAGAACACTTTAACATACATCCTGATCCGAATGTGCCAGGTGGACATGTAGTATTACAGAATGGTCCAATGTAGCCTGGAAAACATTGTAAACACATTCCAGTGTAGTAATGACATACACTAAACAGACATTTCTCACCACACTGAAATGAGCAGTTAAATCCGTAGGAGCCAGGTGAACATCCAGGAAGACATAAACCAGTGACGGTGTCACACACTTCAGTTTCTTTGCATTGGCATGTTGCGTCACAGAAAAGTCCGTTTCTGTTGTCCGGACATGCATTGTCAGCAAACACTTCCACCTCACAGAGTGTTAACACTTTATCACTCACGTATTCAAAATCTGTCCATTTTTTTATTCTCATGCGATCAATTCGAGCCACTGAATGAATAGGTAAGGTATATTTAGCTAAGATAAGGTCTGATGTTAACATCATATGTACATCACCGTTGGCAGTGTACAGGGACATTTGAAATCCTTTCAGTCGATACTGAACGATATTCCTGTTATATATTCTGATACTGAATATTCTCACTGGATGACGGAACTTGAGATGCCACTCAGGGCCATCGCGTTCAGCGCTTGTACATGCGCAACGTCGACCGTCCAAATTCCAGTTACTATTCCCATCAACAGCATTAGCTGATCCACACAAACCAATATCATCGCTCAAATTGCTAGATTGTCGTGTTTCTTGTTTGAGTGCTACATTCATACCTGAACTGATGAAGATGGAGCATATGTTAGCTGCTATGTTGCCATCAATCTGTATCTCCTTGGTGACAATTAGTAGTTCACATTTCACGTCTACAGTGATATTGTCAACAAAAAACTTCCTCTCTATCCAGCATGTTGTGTTGTTATCATATGATGTCACAAAATTCAGTGTTTCTTTTGTCTGACTGCCATCTTCAACGATTATCCTAATCCAGGACACTGGTACATGACTTCCAAAAGATAATTTAACTGATGTCGATTTCTTGTTTGAGTTACAGGTCGCATCATTACTATCACGCAAATAAAGTGGTACAGACGATAGCGCTTCAGATCGAACACCATCCACATACTGACATCCTGGACCAAAGTAACCGACAGAGCATTGACTGTTTGTGGGACAGATTCCGCTACTGTCACACGTATTACTCCCTGAACAATGACACATGAATGTACAATTTGGTCCAAACCAGCCTGTAGGACATGCTCGAATCATAACGTGTAACGTCTGGAAGAGAATCAGAGTAATGTAAGCTTGAGTCAGGTTGATTAACATTTGCAAGTTTGGATGCAGTTACCTCATATTGAACAAAAGTATTTTAAACGCAATATGAACAAGCAATATGAACAAGCAATATGAATGCCATCTTTGCAATGACATCCTGAAACGAACTTGTATTGTAATGATTTGAACATATCTCTTGTATGTCGATGATATATGTACTAGCTCTGACTATGATCAACATTTAACAAACATCAAACAATTATGACGAGGTTTGCACATGTCTAATAGTGCACCAATTTGCAGCGATGGTACGGTGCGGTAATGCTATTTCTTCCTTCCGTTGTCGTCACATTGTTACCGGATGTTGCTCAGTGTTGCGCTTTTCTGTGTTTGTCTTGTACTGCTCTAATGACTTGAGTGAAAGTTAGTTTTGAGTTTGTACAGTATTCCACTTTGCCATCTATCCATCTTTATTCTGCACGTCCTCACACCTTCTTCCCTGATGTTCTGCTGTAGAAGACTATTTATACGGTGGAGTTTCGTTACATTCCTAGTATGTATACTTTAATTATTTGTTTAAATCTCAATGGTAAACTAGACACTCTAAGACACGACAGAGATGGAGTGTATGCACAGAATGCTGGGAGTATCAAGAAGCCGGTTTAGAAATGAAGACATCAGGAAAAAGTGGTTACAACATCAGTACTGAACTTTATCAATAAACAGCAAATTAAATGATTCGGTCACATAAGCAGAATACCAACAGACAGTGCACCTCAAAGAGGAATGCTACTCCGAAACAATGGATACAAAGCAAAAGGTCGGTCACGCAAAAGGTGGACATCATAGATAACAGAACCGACGACAGAAACTATTTATGAAGCGCACACCAAAACTTGTTTTATAAATCTCTCTTTATCCTGAGGCTGTGATGCAAAATATTATTGTGCAATACTCTCGGCAGGTGGCGTGCCATTTCTGCGGAGAGGAATCAAGGGATAAAACCCGGTCCAATGAAGTCAATCCTTTGGCATTAACACCCCTTTAAAAAAACTTGTAATAGCTCTTGCAATGTTTGCTGGTTGCCCTCTAACATTCTAGTCATCTTCTTCTTCTTCTCTTTCATTATTGACTTCTTTATAGAAGTGTTGAGGGGGGAAACGTAGTGATCTTGTGTGTGTGCTTGTTCTTCTCTTCCACCATTTACTTCTTTATAGAAGTGTTGGGGGGAAAACATAGTAATCTTGTGTGTGCTTGTTTTAAGGCACTTTGTAAGTGATATTCATGTTCGAAGGCTGTTCTTGATGCGTCCTCCATCTTTGCGTGGTCTTCCTCTTGCTTTGTACTCATTATACTTTTTCTGTGTGACTCTCCGTGGTAGGCGATACAAGGGCATTCTTGTCGGGTGTCCAACCATTTAAAGGTTTTTAAGCCGAAGGATTGACTTCATTGCACCTGGTTTTACCCCATCTGGCTCGGTCCTCTCCCAGAAATGGCATGCCACCTGCCTAGAGTATTGAACAAAGCACGAACTCGGTAGCTCCAGCAACAATTCTAGGGGTCTCTGGAAAAACTGCACTCGTGAACAGAACGGCGCGGTCCGGATTGGAACCCACCTTTGCATCTGTTGTTTTTTTAATCCTAACTATCAATCAAGTGCCATGCCTGCCGGCGTAGGCGATCATGTCTCTCCACAACTCTCTTTGCTTGGTGCATGTAATCAGTTCCGACGTCGATATTTTGTCGAACCATGATGTCAGGCCATCCAACATCTTCTCCTCTGTCTTCCACGATCTCTCCTTCCCTGAATTTTACCTGTAGTCACCAAATGTTCTAAACCTTCTCTTCGCATTATATGCCCGAAGAACCTTGATTGTCGGATTCTTATTCTGTAAGGTTCTTTGTGTACAAGCATGATTAAAAACCCTCCGTTGATTTTCTTTGCTGTCCATTTTAAATTCTAACTATAGAACTTCTTAATACATGCATTGTCACATGGTCATTTCAACATCTCAAATAAATATGTTGTTTGTCTTGTCCGTAGGCATCTGTCTAGAAGCTATTGGAGAAGCCAAGGTAGAATGGATGACATCAAGTGATATTCAGAACTCTGATGAAGAAATCTTCAACCATACCTCAGTTTTACCTATCAAAGGTAAGTAGGTCAGTGGTAGACCAGGTATGTTGTAATTTGATAAATCAACTGTTGATAAATATCTCGGATCACAGAGACCAGTAGTCTGTTCTATTTATCAGCCAGTGTCTTGTATGTTTTTTCTTGTGTTCCTGGTGTCTGCCTCAAGTACTGTCTACATCTGTTCTTCCTTGTCTTTGACTAACGTTTTTCTTTGAGAATGTTTTATATGGGTCATGCAATATATTTACAAAACAACAAAGCAAATAGTTCGATCATATAATACAGGACTGTCTAACGCGACGGCACCATGGCGCCGGGTCATACATTCATGGCGCCCTATTTTACCTGATGCTTTAGTATTAATACAATTTTACGATATTAAAAAAATGTGCCGCGTTTCTGTAGTACTTCCATGAAAACGATCTTCCCATTTTTGCACTCTAGTTTTCTTTTCTAACCATTTATTTCCCTCTAACGCCACTCGTTTCTTTTTTCACTGGAGAAAGAGTCGGCAGCTCAGCTATGTTAATGTTACTATTAATCTGTTTCTTCCAACTCTCCATATCGACCACTTGTTAACCAATCTTTGTGATTTGTGTGTAATCTGAGTCTAAGAGCGATTGTACGTTGTGCAAGTTATGCGCGTACAAGTAGGCTATCATATCCGATTTCTGCGACGCTTTTTATTTACTAGGGTAGCTTCCTTATGCCCTACCTCGCCCGCCTGCCCAGCGTGTTCGTAGCGCGTTGGAGTGCGGGTGACTAGTCCTCTGTGTGTGCGGGTTCAATTCCGCGGACTGGCAGAAAAGCCACAGGTTTCCCAGATTCACGGTGTTCGTGGCACTGAACCGAGGGTTACGATGTCATGGCACAGCCAAGAGCTTGCTCTGCGCTTCTGGATCGGAAAACCTACTCAGTCAATCTTCGACATGCCTTAGGTAGCAGTGTTATATTCTTGCTCCTTGCCGCCCCGGCACACACGCGATATTATTCTTTCTTCTGCGTTCTCACTAGATTGTGATTTGGATTCTCTAATAAAGGCAGCCGTCTGCCTCAGGGTTATCATCCACCCATACAGTTTGTCTTGGACTCTGGTGTAAGTGGACCACCTTTTTCTTCTCAAGTCTCCGCTGGGGGTGGGGGCAGTTCTGTAGGATATGCTCTGTTGTTATACCTCAGGGCTCGGTCTTTACGTGCCTATCGTGAATTATTGTCAGGTAGTGTCTGATTCTGTTGTTACCCGTCCTGGGGCGAAGTATGATAGTCTGGTTCCTTCTGGATTGTTGGTATCATCATCCTTTGTGTTGTAATACATCCTTGTTGTGTTGTGATATTACATCCTTGTTGTGTTGTGATATTACTACTATTATTATTAGTAGTAATTGTAATCGTCACATGACGCCCGTAGCCTCCACAATCATCAATCAGTTACGCATTCCCCCAATATATAATAAGTTGGACAGCACTAATATAACACAAGTATCAACCAACAGTACCCACCAACAACCATTCTTATTATACTTCGTCTTCAATGATCCAGCGGCATTTGAGCTCTTGCCCTTCAACCCAATGCTATGTAATTATATCTCTATGTGTTTGTAAGCTGATCTTTTGTTCTGTAGAATGTGTTCCATTTATCTGACCTTAGAGGAAGAAGGATCTTCCTGACGTCATCTAGTGCTTGGCACCTGACGTGGTTAGGGTGAGCGGTTTGATAATTATGTGCACAAAGCTGACACTCTGAAGTGTGTTGGGTGTGTTGAATTCCAGTGGCGGCTTGTCATTAAGGGCCAGTGGGCGGCCCACCAAAAATAATATGTAACGTGTATTTATTATTTTATAAATTATTTGTTCCTAATTATTGCTTTTTACGTGATACTAATTAGATTTAAAAGTTAAATATATAACGTTAAAATACAGTATATCGTCTAATATGTGTACGACACTCTACGTTCTAGTAAATAAGGGATAACTTCCCGGAATAGACAAATAATAGTAAATACTAAAATATAACCTAACACAAAATCATGATTTTTCCGAAAATATTTGTCTGGCCCCACCAACACAAATGATGACTAGCCGCCACTGTTGAATTCTCTTCGTATCATCATATTTAGATAAATTAGTATCAGGGTACGAGTTGTCCGCGTGAACGATACACCTCATAAATATCTGTGGTGGTGTGATTGATTGATTGATTGCTCGATCGGATCATCATCATTGCACTTTGGGGAATAGGCATGTGTGCTCCGATCTCTCTCTTACACAGGAAGATCTCAGCTGCAGGGCACGAACTCCGTAGCACTGGCGATGGTCCCGGATGTATTGTTAAGATTTTTTTACTGAATTTTATTTTTAATCTTTTCTACTGAATTGTGCCAGGGCAGCGGTTTTCTATCCTGCTCTTCTCGAAGTTGAACTGCCAATTGAACACGGACCTACGTTTTATCGTCCGTCTCCGATATGACTAGGAACTCGATCTCACCTACACTGAGATCATGGAATCTGAGATGGTAAGAACCACAATGCTTTACACCGAAAAGCACAACAAGAGCATAGGAACAAAAGGAGAAGAGGACAACGCTGACAATAAATACATTCTATTTAGAACTAGGACGAGAAATCTTCTTGTGAGGCATTCTTAATATTTTTTTTTATATAAGGCATCCGTTGAATTGAATGTAAACACAGCTGTAGGGATGTGTGTAAACACAGCTGTAGGGATGTGTGTAAACACAGCTGTAGGGATGTGTAAACACAGCTGATGTAAAACAGTGTGGGGATGTGTAAACACAGCTGTAAGATTATGCTTGAACACAACGATAGGTTTGAGTTATTGATAGGAACACTGCACTTCAGTGAATAACCATGTGTGATCCGATCTCTTTCTTACACAGGAAGATGTCAGCGGCAGTGCACGAGCTCCATAATACCAGCGGGGGACAACCATGAGATATTATGTAAATAAAGCTTTAGTATTGTGTGTAATTACAGCTTTAGGATTGTGTGTGTAATCACAGCTTTAGTATTGTGTGTGTAATTACAGCTTTAGTATAATTTTAGATGTGTGTGTAATCACGGCTTTAGTATTGTGTGTGTAATCACGGCTTTAGTATTGTGTGTGTAATTACGGCTTTAGTATTGTGTGTGTAATTACAGCTTTAGGATTGTGTGTGTAATTACAGCTTTAGGATTGTGTGTGTAATCACAGCTTTAGTATTGTGTGTGTGTAATCACAGCTTTAGGTATTGTGTTGTAATCACACTTTAGTATTGTGTGTGTAATTACAGCTTTAGTATTGTGTGTGTAATTACAGCTTTAGATTGTGTGTGTAATTACAGCTTTAGGATTGTGTAATCACAGCTTTAGTATTGTGTGTGTAATCACAGCTTTAGGATTGTTGTGTAATCACAGCTTTACGATTGTGTGTAATCAAGCTTGTTGTACAGCTTTAGGATTGTGTGTGTAATTACAGCTTTGTGACTGTATGTGTAATTACAGCTTTGTGACTGTATGTGTGTAATTACATCTTTAGGATTGTGTGTATAATCACAGCTTTAGTACTGCGTGTGTAACCACAGCTTTAGGATTGTGTGTGTAATTACAGCTTTGTGACTGTGTGTGTGTAATTACATCTTTAGGATTGTGTGTATAATCACAGCTTTAGTACTGCGTGTGTAACCACAGCTTTAGGATTGTGTGTGTAATCACAGCTTAGGATTGTGTGTAATGACAACTTCAAGATAGTGTGTAATCACAACAGTAGGGTTGTATTTAAACTCAAAGCGTAGAATTGCATACAAACACAGGTGTATTATGTCATGTACACGCTTTAGACTCGGATGGAAGCACAGCTGTAGGATCATATATAAGCACAGCCGCAGTATCTTATGTAAGCACAGCTGTAGGATAGTATGTAATCACAGCTATATGATCTTATGTAGGCATAGCTGTCGAGTCTTATGTAAGCACAACTGTAGTATCCTATGTAAGCACAATTGTAGGATCGTAGTAGCAAGCGTAATATAACATGCTGTAGAATATTATGTAATCAGTGCTGTAGAATATTATGTAATCAGTGCTGTAGAATATTATGTAAGCACAGCTGCAGTGTTGAATGAAAGTACAGCTGCATGACTGGGCGTAAACACATTTGTAGGATTGTGAATTTGTCATACCTGCCATATATGTTCTAAATACATTACTGTAGTTTTGTAAGCAGATGTAAGTGTAGGGATGTATGTTAATACATCTTTAGCTTTGCATGTTAATGTATGTAAGCACAGCTGTAAAATTACGTGTATGTGTACAGCTGTAAGATTATACAGTTCGTTGAAGCTACTGGTGTTGTGATCTGATGACTAACAGAGTTGATCCTTAAATTATGTTTTTCTATGTAAAGTTGATCTCTTTAAATTATGTTTTTCTATGTAAAGTTGATCTCTCCAAATTATGTTTTTCTATGTAAAGTTGATCTCTCCAAATTATGTTTCTCTATGTAAAGTTGATCTCTCCAAATTATGTTTCTCTATGTAAAGCTGATCTCTCTAAATTATGTTTATTTCTTTATGTAAAGTTGATCTCTCTAAATTATGTTTCTCTATGTAAAGTTGATCTCTCTAAATTATGTTTATTTCTCTATGTAAAGTTGATCTCACTAAATTATGTTTATTTCTCTATGTAAAGCTGATCTCTCTAAATTATGTTTCTCTATGTAAAGTTGATCTCTCTAAATTATGTTTCTCTATGTAAAGTTGATCTCTCTAAATTATGTTTATTTCTCTATGTAAAGTTGATCTCTCTAAATTATGTTTATTTCTCTATGTAAAGCTGATCTCTAAATTATGTTTCTCTATGTGAAGTTGATTCTCTAAATTATGTTTATTCTCTATGTAAGTTGATCTCTAAATTATGTTTATTTCTCTATGTAAAGCTGATCTCTCTAAATTGTTTATTTCTCTATGTAAAGCTGATCTCTCTAAATTATGTTTCTCTATGTGAAGTTGATCTCTCTAAATTATGTTTATTTTTCTATGTGAAGTTGATCTCTCTAAATTATGTTTATTTCTCTATGTAAAGTTGATCTCTCAAATTATGTTTCTCTATGTAAAGTTGATCTTCTAAATTATGTTTCTATGTGAAGTTGATCTCTCTAAATTATGTTTATTTCTCTATGTAAAGTTGATCTCTCTAAATTATGTTTATTTCTCTATGTAAAGCTGATCTCTCTAAATTATGTTTCTCTATGTGAAGTTGATCTCTCTAAATTATGTTTTTCTCTATGTGAAGTTGATCTCTCTAAATTATGTTTATTTTTCTATGTGAAGTTGATCTCTCTAAATTATGTTTATTTCTCTATGTAAAGCTGATCTTCCCATATTCTTTCTCCTCTGTTACCCACTTATTTGTACATTTCCAGGTGAAAAACAGATCAACGATGAAGGTATACTCCATTCAGGCTCCCACTACTTCCCATTTGAGTTCACCCTCCCACAGAAACTACCCTCCTCCTTCAAGGGCAAACATGGCCGTCTACGTTACTATGTACGTATGTCTGTGTACTCCCAGGGCGTGTTCTCACACTCAGGACCACATACAGAACGTACAAGCAAGTTTGCTGTTATAGGAGCTTTGGATTTGAACAATGAACCAGACGCCTCGGTAAGCTGATTTATCCAGTTATGAAGTTGATCATTCATGTCCTCAGTTCACATAATCATCTCTATATTAGATCTATTCTTCTGCTAGTTCGCTGTTGTTCAATGTCTACACAATCAGTCCAGTTCTCTGCATGTATGTTGTTGTGTTTGTTAGTTCATCAAGGCTTCCAAACAGCTTTGCAGGGATATTTGTCTCTGTTGGCTAGTGTTATTTCCGCAGTTGGTTCATCAGGAGACAATCTTGCAGGATATGTTCGGTTATCTGTCTACATGTGGGTGATGGAACCAGTCTTGCAGAATATGGTCGGCTACCTGTCAAACGGCAGATGTGGGTGATGGAACCAGTCTTAGTGTGGGTGACTAGCCCTCTGTGTGTACGGGTTCAATTCCGTGGGCAGGCAGAAAAAGCCACAGATTCCCCAGATTCACGGTGTTCGTGGCACCGAACCGAAGGGTTACGATGTCCATGGCACTGAGCCGAAGAGCTGAAAAGCTCAAGTGCTTCTGGATCGAAAAAAAAAAAGTCTGAGTTTCTAATTCCGTCAGTCTATTTTTTAACTATAGAAGGTGGGAAAAGGAGGGTGATGTTCTCTGTGGCCAGGTGATAAGTCGTTGCCTTGCGTTATGAAGATCGTGGGTTCGAATCCGGATCTCGCTCCTTTCTGTTAACGAGTCCATTTTGTTCCAGAGATCCCTAGGATTTTTGGGCCGAAGCACATCTTATACCTTTCACTGTTCGATCAAATCTGACCTGATTATTCTTTGTTCAACATGCGACGCTGTTTATGAAAGACCTTCAGTAAGCTCTTCAGAGAGCTAGCTGGTTGTATTCTTAAACACACTCCTACTGTAGAGCTAGCTGGTTGTATTCTTAAACACACTCCTACTGTAGAGCTAGGCAATGGGTACCGTACAACATAAGGATTGTGGTTCAAATCCGATATTTGATATATTTTTTATTTCCCTAAGCTCCAAATACTTGTTCACTGTCAATTTATTGATCATATTCATTGGCTCCGATGCTTTCCCTGGAGGTTCTTAATGATCCTTATTCTCGTATTATACCTTCTGCACGGTTGAATGAGAACAGATGATTTCTAATTTCAAACTTTTTTGTTTATTTTGCAATCATTCTGATATTACCAGCTCATGCAGATTAGCATCTGTTTTGTTTTGTGTTTTCTATCGCAATATCTTTTGTAATGAAGTATTTTCATGCTCATTTTTGTCTTGTGCTTGTCAGAAAACAACATTTCTGTTCTTTATCAATGTTCTGTCAACATCATTTGAGAAAGAACATTCATATCTCGCCATGTCTTGTTTATTCCAGCTTCTCATTGCTTGTGACATTGACTTTGCCTGGGAGTTAAATCTCGAGCTAAGGTCAAGTTTATGGCTTAGGGGAGGGCTGATATTATCCAGACCCAGACAATGAATTTGACAAGATCTTTCATTGTAAACTGGACAATGTGTTGGGGGCAAACGTGGTGGTGTAATTACAACCAGTACAAACTCTTCTGGAAATTTATGTGCTTGGTCTGTTTGTTTGTTTACGATCCCCAATGAGCGCGTCCACTGCGGTTTTTTTTGCTCTCACTTTTTATCCCTTGTACATTTTTTTCCTATGAACTCATTATTTGTTTTCAACAATTCTTCCTTTCATTTTTTTTTCTTCCTTGCACACACTTTCCTTTGGACACTTTTTCCTTTCCATATATTTCACACTGTCTTCCTTTGTACATATTTTCATTTCCACACATTCTCCTTTCCACACATTCTACTTTCCACACATTCTCATTTGCAGTCTTTTTCCATTGCACTCTTTTTTTTATTTTTTAGCATTCCATTTTATTCAAGATGAATTTATTGTTCAGTCTCTTATTGATGAGTATTCGTCTTAGTTCTAAAATGGGCGTTTCGTGTGTGACATAAAGTTGGAAGTGCTCATATGAAATAGTGTTCCACCTGAAACTGTTAGCATTTGCAAGGAAGATGATCCATATATGATATCAATGATAGTCGCAGAGGTTATCTCTGTGTCTGATATCCGGAAAATTGCACAGGTGAGTCGGTTCGGATTCGCACCTCCAACCTTCAGAACGTCACATAACCCACATCCTTCAAAATAGCATGCACAACCTTTTAACCAGATTAGTGTAGAGACCCCCACAGTTCAATGTTTGATAACCAATGAAGCAAGGTCGATACATTCGTTCTTCAAACAGAACTATATTCTGACATCTTGATTTTGACACCACTTTGTCTATACTAGTTTGAGCATCTGTACCACACAATCTTTCTAACTACTTTGACAACAATACATTCTGATACCACTTTGTCGTCTATACTAGTTTGAGCATCAGTACCACACAATCTCTCTAACTACTTTGATAACAATACATTCTGACACCACTTTGTCTATACTAGTTTGAGCATCAGTACCACACAATCTCTCTAACTACTTTGATAACAATACATTCTAACACCACTTGTCTATACTGTTGACATCTGTACACACAATCTCTCAACTACTTTGACAACAATACATTCTGACACCCTTGTCTATACTAGTTTGAGCATCAGTACCACACAATCTCTAATACTTTGATAACTACATTCTGATACCACTTTGTCTATACTAGTTGAGCATCTGTACCACAGCTCTAACTACTTTGATAACAATACATTCTGACACCACTTTGTCTATACTAGTTTGAGCATCTGTACCACACAATCTCTCTAACTACTTTGATAACAATACATTCTGACACCACTTTGTCTATATTGTTTGAGCATCTTACTCCACAAGTCTCTAACTACTTGACAACAATACATTCTGACACCACTTTGTCTATACTAGTTTGAGCATCTGTACCACACAAGCTCTCTAACTACTTTGACAACAATACATTCTGATACCACTTTGTCTATACTAGTTTGAGCATCAGTACCACACAAGCTCTCTAACTACTTTGATAACAATACATTCTGACACCACTTTGTCTATACTAGTTTGAGCATCAGTACCACACAATCTCTCTAACTACTTTGATAACAATACATTCTGATACCACTTTGTCTATACTAGTTTGAGCATCTGTACCACACAATCTCTCTAACTACTTTGACAACAATACATTCTGATACCACTTTGTCTATACTAGTTTGAGCATCAGTACCACACAAGCTCTCTAACTACTTTGATAACAATACATTCTGACACCACTTTGTCTATACTAGTTTGAGCATCAGTACCACACAATCTCTCTAACTACTTTGATAACAATACATTCTGATACCACTTTGTCTATACTAGTTTGAGCATCTGTACCACACAAGCTCTCTAACTACTTTGACAACAATACATTCTGATACCACTTTGTCTATACTAGTTTGAGCATCAGTACCACACAATCTCTCTAACTACTTTGATAACAATACATTCTGACACCACTTTGTCTATACTAGTTTGATCATCTGTACCACACAATCTCTCTAACTACTTTGACAACAATGCATGGCTCATCTCGATTCTGACACCACTTTGTATATACTAGTTTGAGCATATGTACCACACTATCTCTCTAACTACTTTGATAACAATACATAGCTTCTATATTTGTATGAGTACATCCATCACTCCCATGTCTACATCAACAATGTATCAATAGATAAAACATAGACGTTACATCACGTTCATGTTTTTCTTACATTATTCATTGCTAAGAAAATAAAATTAAATGTGTAGTTATTTCAAACTTTGCCATCTGGAATTCTGTTTTAGTGTCCTTAATTTTCAGACTTGACACGCCTCGTGAGAGATGCTCCGTTTTTTTTTTTTTTTTTTTTATTATTATTATTTAACAAATTGTTTTACATCGCTCTTAAAATCGGTAACACATGCAGTTAAGATAGTTTTTTCATTTGTTTCTAAGACATGAGGGTAAAGATTTTGTCCTGTCTCTGTGATGACTGCAGGTTTTGTCCTGTCTCTGTGATGACTGTGCAGGTTTGTCCTATTCTGTGATGACTGTGCAGGTTTTGTCCTATCTCTGTGATGACTGTGCAGGTTTTGTCCTATCTCTGTGATGACTGTGCAGGTTTTGTTCTGTCTCTGTGATGACTGTGCAGGTTTTGTCCTATCTCTGTGATGACTGTGCAGGTTTTGTCCTATCTCTGTGATGACTGTGCAGGTTTTGTTCTGTCTCTGTGATGACTGTGCAGGTTTTGTCCTATCTCTGTGATGATTGTGCAGGTTTTGTTCTGTCTCTGTGATGACTGTGCAGGTTTTGTCCTGTCTCTGTAATGACTGAGCAGATTCAACACAATGACATATAGCAACGTATTAAATCAACGTTTCGATCGAAACGACTTTATCATCAATTCAAGTATATAAAAATGTGTATCCAAACCATATAGTATATTCCACAATACGGTGTTAGACTCACATTTTCATTTGATCGACTGGACATGATGGCTAATGTGGTCAACATTACGTCAACCGACTTCACATCCCAGTGTTTCTCTAGTTCCATTGTTATCGATACCAATCAAATCTGCAGTAGAATTAACGTTTCGACCAAAATGTCTTTATCAAGCGAATGATACAATTACATGACGGATACAATAAGATGATGTTCCCCTGTAACAGACATCAAGAACACAGTTAAACGATGGATTCTAAACTTAGTTTTGATTTAAACGTCTCCATATCATGCTTTGCACATTATCAAAGTAATTGGCCTTGCTACCTCCCGCACACTAAGGCCTAGAAATATGAAGTGAAATGACTTCATATCCTAAAGTCTGAAAATACTTTTATTTTACTTTATTTATTTCAAATTACCAAACTTTGTTGACATATTTCGCTTATGTTTCTCTGGTACTAAAACTGATACTAGATCGACCAGGAGAGGATAGTACTGAGTTACTTACATACGGTCTGTCAGTAATTTCTCTATACCTCTCTTTCCCGGGCAACTTGCTCAATCTCTTCCTTGGAAATGAGTACGATATTTCGTGCCACTTTCATCAAAAGTTTATGGTTTCCCTAGGGCGGTCCTGTCTTTCATGAACTCTTTGTCTCCCACATCACCGCTTGCTTTGGTATTCTTTGATCATTTCGCCCGAGTGCTTACCGGGGTCCAAAATTGAGGTGTAAAGAATAGAACCACTGTTACCTGCCACGCATGTTGTAGGAGGCAACTATGGAGGTTTGGCTGAAATCGGATGCACATGTCCTAAACGTGTAGAAGCCTATGCATTTAGGGACCTACCAAACCAATGTGCAACGTATACACGTTCTTAACAAAGATGAAATATATCACAAAGAGTGATTAAAATTGGTCGTAAAGAACGAACGCAAAGAAGGAGAAGATGATCGTTTATTTTTAGAGTATGCCCAACATATCTCCATCTTCTCTTTCTTATAACAGATGTTACTAGTGGTTGATCAGACATTTCTCTAATTGAATCACTTCTCAATTCCTAGCATACCTGATTGCGGTTGGGAAAAAATATAACCAACTGGAGATCGAACTAATACAACTCGTCTAAGAAGCAAGTTAACTAACCAACATACTACACCAGCTCTCAGATAAAAGTATTTTAATACATATTAAACAGATTGATTGATTGATTGATTGATTGATTGAACCATCATCATTGCACTTCGGTCAATAAATATGTGTGCTTCGATCTCTTTCTTACACAGGAAGATCTCCGCTGCAGGCAGTGCACGAACTCCGTAGCACCGGTGATGGTCCCCGATATCATTTTAAAGATTGTAATTTTTCTAATCAATTTTTCCCGTGCAGTTGCTTTACATCCTGCTCTTTGCGATTTCGAACTGCCAAGGGTTCTTTTACGTGCTCAAATTCAACACGGAACCTACGTTTTTATCGTCTGTCTCCGATAGGACTAGGAACTTGATCTCAGCTACACTGACATCAGTGATCTTTGGAAAATATCCCGATGGCTCCATGTGGGGCGAACGAGTAACTTCTGAACGAGAGGCTAGCACTTAACCTCTACGTCACATAGCCCTCCGCATATTAAACAGAATAGGGTGGCTCGGTTTGAAAACATTAACACTTAAAACTAATGAAAAATCCCTTCTTATCCTATCTACAGTTTAGACTCATTACATGAAAACTTACATTAATTCTGTCATTACTAGGAGTCAGCAATAATGGTTGTGTACTGTCTGTACTGTATCACCCTCTAACAAAACTAGTTCTTAGTGATACAGGATTGTGCCAATAATGCATTTACCATTTGTGTTTTGTAGTGCTCAACAAAAACTTTCATTTGTGGAAAAACTTTAAGAAAGCAGATAACGAAAATAATATGCACATGTAACTGTCTGTACGGCTTGTAATACCGCTTATTAGGCGGTGTAGGACAGAGAGGACATGAGCCTGTGGAAGAACCTGGTCCTCCAGGTTTGGGTTGTGCGATGGGCACCCATCCATTTCTTCTTTACGTTCGTTCTTTACCAATTTTAATCACTCTTTGTGATATGTTTGATCTTTGCCAAGAATGTGTATACACTGCACATTGGTTTGGTAGGCTCCTAAACGCATAGACTTATACACGTTTAGGACACATGCATCCGATTTCAGCCAAACCTTCTTAGTCGCCTCTTACGACATGCATGTCAGGCAACAGTGGTTCTATTCTTTACACCCCAAATTTGGGCCCCGGTAACCATCCATCCATTTAAAAAAGAACGTAATTATAGAAACCGAAAACAAATTGTTCAAAAGTAAATCGAGTCTCAGAAGGACTAGGGGCCCACTGGTGTGCCCCTGCTGCTATCCAAATAAGCGACAAAAAGTCTGATGGAATGGGAACCAATGTCTGACCACATTGGAAAGGAGGATGTTCTAAACAGACCTGGAGACGAAGTCTTCTGGAGGAACTGAAGAGTGCTCGACTGGAGGAACTGAAGAGTGCTCGACTGGAGGAACTGAAGAGTGCTCGACTGGAGGAACTGAAGAGTGCTCGACTGGAGGAACTGAAGAGTGGTCGGCTGGAGGAACTGAAGTGTGCTCGACTGGAGGAACTGAAGAGTGCTCGACTGGAGGAACTGAAGAGTGGTCGGCTGGAGGAACTGAAGTGTGCTCGACTGGAGGAACTGAAGAGTGGTCGACTGGAGGAACTGAAGAGTGCTCGACTGGAGGAACTGAAGAGTGGTCGACTGGAGGAACTGAAGAGTGCTCGACTGGAGGAACTGAAGAGTGGTCGGCTGGAGGAACTGAAGAGTGGTCGGCTGGAGGAACTGAAGTGTGCTCGACTGGAGGAACTGAAGAGTGCTCGACTGGAGGAACTGAAGAGTGGTCGGCTGGAGGAACTGAAGTGTGCTCGACTGGAGGAACTGAAGAGTGCTCGACTGGAGGAACTGAAGAGTGGTCGGCTGGAGGAACTGAAGAGTGCTCGACTGGAGGAACTGAAGAGTGCTCGACTGGAGGAACTGAAGAGTGCTCGACTGGAGGAACTGAAGAGTGCTCGACTGGAGGAACTGAAGAGTGCTCGACTGGAGAAGCTGAAGAGTGCTCGACTACCTGGGAACCTAAAGAAACTGCCTGAGACGGAAAAGTGGCGAATAACTGTTGAGGTCGTATGCTCCACGGGAAGCAGAGAGGACTAAGTAATGACTAGTGCAGTTACCGTGAAACTGTTCATGTTAAGAGTTTTGGTTATGCCCTCGACAGAAAAAAGTCCTTGGCCGTACCAGTGATTGAACCCGTTTTATACACATGTATGTACTAAGTGGCGTCTGTGGCCTAGGGGTTAGTGACTTGGTCTATTAACCTCGACGTTCGGAGTTCGAATCACGCTGCGGACATTTTGGTTGCAAATTGTTTCGCGTGGATTTTAACAGAAGGACGATGGCATCACCTGTTCAGAAAGCAATGGCAAACTACTGAACGTAATAATGCCTAGAAAAATCACAAACAGCGTTAAAAGCTGGGGTTGATTCGCAAAGTCCTATAAAGGATATGCAATTAACTAACTAAATTTTTTTTTAATTGTTCAAGTCCGGTTATCCATCTTTCATCCGACTAATGCATCTTTCATGCAAAGTTGTATAACAATATTTGTGTACACATACAACATATTGTCTTTTGTTTCTTACATCCTGAAGTCACAACACCTGTCTGAGAGTCACAACACCTGTCTGAGAGTCACAACACCTGTCTGAGAGTCACACAACACCTGTCTGATAGTCACAACACCTGTCTGAGAGTCACAACACCTGTCTGAGAGTCACACAACACCTGTCTGAGAGTCACACAACACCTGTCTGAGAGTCACACAACACCTGTCTGAGAGTCACACAACACCTGTCTGAGAGTCACAACACCTGTCTGATAGTCACACAACACCTGTCTGAGAGTCACAACACCTGTCTGAATGTTAACGGAGAATAGAAAATTAAATGTTCCGTAGATTTTTCAGATCTTAGGGTAGAAATTGCCTGTCTCTTCATATTTTTAGCAGCCAAGTTTTCAGGAGGTAGGAGGGCATATTCATTTCCTCAAGTTGGAACGTTGGGTGTGAAGACACAACACTCTTATGTCCGATTCGAAAAGCGAACGCTCTATGCGTTACGCTACTTCATCCCACACATACGCTACTTCATCCCACACATACGCTACTTCATCCCACACATACGCTACATGCAGTATAAGAATGTGCCACTAGTGTAGCTTACTGGGTGTACATATAGATATATATTTGTTGCTCGTCCATCATGGGTGATGATGACCACAAAATTTTCAATGAATGTAGTTGCGTTATGTTTGTGTGCGTAGATGACTAGTGAGCCCGATGCGGGCTTGAAATGTTCTTGTACAGTGTATATATATATATATATATTTATAAGGTCGCTTACTGTGTAGGGACTGAACAAAAAACGACATTGAACACTAGTAGGCATAAGTTGGACATTGGTCACTAGTAGGCATATCGACCATTTGTTAAACCACTCTTTGTGATTTGTATGTGATCTGAGATTGCATAGCGTACCAGTTATGTTCCTACAAGTAGGCCAGTACATCTGATTTTTGCAGCGCTTTTTATTTACTATCATGGCTTCACTAGACCCCCCTACCTCAGTCGACACTTACGACATGCCTTGTAGATCGTAGTGTTACTATTCTTTGCTCCCCTTGCGAGTCCCAACAACACACGGGCGACACTTTATATCCACTAATATCTTTTTGGTTATCATTTGTTTATTATCATCGTTAAATGTGTCCACTAACCATGACCGCTTATCTTCCACTTGTTATCATTAGCTACCTGTGGAGAATGATACATTTGAGTCAGTGGGTTCCTGGTGTTGTATATCTGGGACTGTGACTGCTATTCTCAAGCTGGACCGTAAAGGTTACACCATCAAAGAAGCAATACCTGTCTACGCTGAAATCAAGAACTTGAGTGCAAGACGGATCGCATCAACTCAAGTATCCCTTATACAGGTAGGTACATTACTGTGTGTTTGGTGTTCTTGTTGTCCATATCTGAAGTCAATGGTTGGTCTGTCGTGTCACGCTGTGTTTGTTGTCCATATCTGACGGTCTTGTTTGGTCTGTAGTGTCACGCTGTGTTTGTTGTCCATATCTGAAGTCAATGGTTGGTCTGTCGTGTCACGCTGTGTTTGTTGTCCATATCTGACGATCTTGTTTGGTCTGTAGTGTCACGCTGTGTTTGTTGTCCATATCTGAAGTCAATGGTTGGTCTGTCGTGTCACGCTGTGTTTGTTGTCCATATCTGACGGTCTTGTTTGGTCTGTAGTGTCACGCTGTGTTTGTTGTCCATATCTGACGGTCTTGTTTGGTCCGTAGTGTCACGCTGTGTTTGTTGTTCATATCTGACGGTCTTGTTTGGTCCGTAGTGTCACGCTGTGTTTGTTGTCCATATCTGACGGTCTTGTTTGGTCTGTAGTGTCACGCTGTGTTTGTTGTCCATATCTGACGGTCGTGTTTGGTCTGTCGTGTCACGCTGTGTTTGTTGTCCATATCTGAAGTCAATGGTTGGTCTGTCGTGTCACGCTGTGTTTGTTGTCCATATCTGACGGTCTTGTTTGGTCTGTAGTGTCACGCTGTGTTTGTTGTCCATATCTGACGGTCTTGTTTGGTCCGTAGTGTCACGCTGTGTTTGTTGTTCATATCTGACGGTCTTGTTTGGTCCGTAGTGTCACGCTGTGTTTGTTGTCCATATCTGACGGTCTTGTTTGGTCTGTAGTGTCACGCTGTGTTTGTTGTCATATCGACGGTCTTGTTTGGTCTGTCGTGTCACGCTGTGTTTGTTGTCCATATCTGACGGTCTTGTTTGGTCTGTCGTGTCACGCTGTGTTTGTTGTCCATATCTGACGGTCTTGTTTGGTCTGTAGTGTCACGCTGTGTTTGTTGTCCATATCTGAAGTCAATGGTTGGTCTGTCGTGTCACGCTGTGTTTGTTGTCCATATCTGACGGTCTTGTTTGGTCTGTAGTGTCACGCTGTGTTTGTTGTCCATATCTGACGGTCTTGTTTGGTCCGTAGTGTCACGCTGTGTTTGTTGTCCATATCTGACGGTCTTGTTTGGTCTGTAGTGTCACGCTGTGTTTGTTGTCCATATCTGACGGTCTTGTTTGGTCTGTCGTGTCACGCTGTGTTTGTTGTCCATATTATCTGACGGTCTTTTTTGGTCTGTAGTGTCACGCTGTGTTTGTTGTCCATATCTGACGTTCTTGTTTGGTCTGTAGAGTCACGTTGTGTTTGTTGTTGTCCATATCTGACGGTCTTGTTTGGTCCGTAGTGTCACGCTGTGTTTGTTGTCCATATCTGACGTTCTTGTTTGGTCTGTAGAGTCACGTTGTGTTTGTTGTTGTCCATATCTGACGGTCTTGTTTGGTCCGTAGTGTCACGCTGTGTGTGTTGTCCATATCTGACCGTCTTGTTTGGTCTAGTGTCACGCTGTGTTTGTTGTCTATATCTGACGGTCTTGTTTGGTCTGTAGTGTCACGCTGTGTTTGTTGTCCATATTTGACCGTTCTTGTTTGGTGGTCTGTAGTGTCACGCTGTGTTTGTTGTTGTCCATATTTGACCGTTCTTGTTTGGTCTGTCGTGTCATGCTGTGTTTGTTGTCCATACCTGACCGTTCTTGTTTGGTCTGTAGTGTCGCGCTGTGTTTGTTGTCTATATCTGACGGTCTTGTTTGGTCTAGTGTCACGCTGTGTTTATTGTCCATATCTGACCGTCTGTGTGTGTATCAGACGTACAGTGTTAACACATGTGCTTAGGAAGAAGGTCGTATGTAGTATCAGTTTGTTGTCGTCCTCTTCTTTTAGAACTATGTTTTAGTTTATTGAGTATTCCATGTTTGTATTTGTTTTCTTGATAAAGACATATGATCGAAACGTCGAGTGTTGTCATTTTTGTATATATAAAATGTCATTTTTCCTTTCTTTTCTCCACGTCGAAAACACCCATTTACCCAGTATTACCGCAACCTCCCCCACGGTTTTCTCCAGATCTGACCTGATCCGGTCTAACCAATTCAGATCTGCAGGTTTCCGTACATCCTCTAAACCTGGTCATACAATTGAAACTCTTCAATTATGAGTACATTTTTATGTGTAAACTAAATTTAAACCGGCTGACATGTATACATTTTCCCCATTATTATTTGTCTGTTTGTGAGCAGTTGTTTTTCTGTAATCTGTCTGACATGAAAGCTAGATTTATCAGCAAATGTCTAGATTACAGTTAGCTAGTTAAGAAATTTTGTAACAAGTCTACTCAGCTATTTTCTTATCTATCTAAATGATGCATCCTTTCAAATTGATTTCTCTCTGATCACTGTCTCTCTCTCTCTCTCTCTCTCTCTCTCTCTCTCTCTCTCTCTCTCTCTCCCTACCGTTATCACGAGTTTATCCTACAATTTTGTTGTGTCATTTTTTTACAATTTAAGATCCTTCTCATTTCACGTTTTGTCTTTCTCTCTCTCTCTCTCGCTCTCTCTCTCTCTCACTTTCGCTCTCTCCTACCGTTATCACTCGTTTATCGTACACTTTTGTGTCATTTTTTTACAATTTAAGATCCTTCTCATTTCACGTTTTGTCTCTCTCTCTCTCTCTCTCTCTCTCTCTCTCTCTCTTGCTCTCTCACACACACTTCACTTCATCTTGAGTGTTGTCATGGTAATGGCTGGCTTGTTAAGTAAAAGTTGCCTGTAGATAAGTATCATAGATTTTGTTAAAGAGTTTAGGAAATATTTACTGTTCATGTTGAACTTTTTCTGTGTCATCTCCAGTTTTTTGTTTGTGTGTTTTTATTGTTGTCAGTTTTTCCTCTCTTATTTCTTTTTTAATAAGTTCTTACTTGGGTTATTAACCATCTTCCTTTACACTGCACCACGTCTCTTCTCATACCTCATTTCTTACCTTTTTTTTTTCTTTCTTTCCACTTACTGGGGTCCCATTATTTCTCGATTGTCTCTTGTCTGTGGTCTCTATCCCCTTACTGAGGGCCCAATAATTTATATATTGTCTCTTGTCTGTGGTTCCATTTACTAAGGGGTCCCATGATTTCTCTATTATGGCTTGTTCCTTTCCCTTTTTTGAGTACCCCATGATTTTTCTAGTCTCCTGCCTATTGGCCATCTCATATTACTGAGGCCCCATTATTCATTTATTATCTATTGTTTATTTCCCCTTACCGAGATTCCCATTGCATCGTTTTTGTTTCTTGCCTATTGTCCCTTTTCCCTTTCTGAGGGCCCCATTATTTGGTTCTGCTACTGTTTCTTCTAGGCCCTACTGTCCTCCATTTTCCCTTTCTGAGTGCCCCATGATTTGTCTACCGTTTCCTGCATATTGTCCATTTTCCCCTTTCTGAGGGCCCCATGATTTGTCTACCGTTTCCTGCCTATTGTCCATCTCGCCGTACTGAAGACCCCATTGTTTCTTTATTGTCTATTGTCCTTCATTCCCTTACTGAGGGGACCCGTGATTTATTTATTTTCTTTTCTATTAATGCCTCTTGTATTTAACGAGAAACGCATTACATGTCTATTTTCTAGAATATTATTTCTTCTCCATACTCTAGCGACACTCGGCCTCTCTCGTTTCATTTCTTTATTTTCTCGATTATCGTTCTCCCCCTCACACAGCTCCCCATCGTATTACTCAGTATCTGCAGAATGCATCCAGGCTTAGAAAACCATCACGACTGACAACTAATGTAATAAGAAACCAATCTGTTTTGTAATAGTTCAATCTGCTTCAGTCAACGACACGAAGGAAGCCATGTTGAAGACAACATTAGAGGAGCCATCATTCTCACGTGTGTGCAGCCATCATTCTCACGTGTGTGCAGCCATCATTCTCACGTGTGTGCAGCCATCATTCTCACTGTATGCAGCCATCATTCTCCGTGTGTGCAGCCATCATTCTCCGTGTATGCAGCCATCATTCTCCGTGTGGCAGCCATCATTCTACGTGTGCAGCCATCATTCTCACGTGTGTGCAGCCATCATTCTCACGTGTATGCAGCCATCATTCTACGGTGTGCAGCCATCATTCTCACGTGTATGCAGCCATCATTCTCCCGTGTGTGCAGCCATCATTCTAACTGTGTGCAACCATCATTCTCAGTGTATGCAGCCATCACTCACGTGTCACAGCATCATTCACGTGTGTGCAGCCATCATTCTCACGTGTATGCAGCCATCATTCTCACGTGTATGCAGCCATCATTCTCACGTGTATGCAGCCATCATTCTCACTTGTGTGCAGCCATCATTCTCCTTGTGAGCCATCATTCTCACGTGTGTCACAGCCATCATTCTCACGTGTATGCAGCCATCATTCTCACGTGTGTGCAGCCATCATTCTCACGTGTATGCAGCCATCATTCTAACGTGTGCAACCATCATTCTCACGTGTGCAGCCATCACCTCACGTTGTCACAGCCATCATTCTCACGTGTCACAGCCATCATTCTCACGTGTGTAAGCCATCATTCTCACGTGTGAGCCATCATTCTCACGTGTAGCATCATTCTCACGTGTGTGCAAGCATCATTCTCACGTGTGTGCAGCCATCATTCTCACGTGTGTGCAGCCATCATTCTCACGTGTATGCAGCCATCATTCTCACGTGTGTGCAGCCATCATTCTCACGTGTATGCAGCCATCATTCTAACTTGTGTGCAACCATCATTCTCACGTGTGTGCAGCCATCATTCTCACGTGTCAGCCATCATTCTACGTGTCACAGCATCATTCTCACTGTGTCAAGCCATCATTCTCACGTGTGTGCAGCCATCATTCTACGTGCAGCCATCATTCTCCGTGGTCAACACGTGTCAACATCATTCGTGTCACAGCCATCATTCTCACGTGTGTCACAGCCATCATTCTCACGTGTGTGCAGCCATCATTCTCACGTGTGTGCAGCCATCATTCTCACGTGTGTGCAGCCATCATTCTCACGTGTGTCACAGCCATCATTCTCACTTGTGTGCAACCATCATTCTCACGTGTGTCACAGCCATCATTCTCACTTGTGCAACATCATTCTCACGTGTGTGCAGCCATCATTCTCACGTGTGTCACAGCCATCATTCTCACGTGTGTCACAGCCATCATTCTCACGTGGGCATCATTCTACGTGTCACAGCCATCATTCTCACGTGTATGCAGCCATCATTCTCACGTGTGTCACAGCCATCATTCTCACGTGTATGCAGCCATCATTCTCACCTACCAGCATATACACCAGCTCACCAATTCTTCAACATTAGAACAGCTGTTGCACTAATGAAACCTATTAAATCTTCCCATCATCAACAGATCCAAATAATTTCCCATATTTGTTCTCTCAAGAACTCTTCGATTGATGAATAATAAATTCTTCCTGTTCGATAAACATATCTGGGGGAAAAGACATTTCTGGTAAAATTTAAAGAAGAAATCAGTTATCGTTTTTATGAAGCTTCATCTTCTTCTTTGTTGTCACACTGCTACCGGGTTGTTGCCCAGTGTCGTCACACTGCTACCGGGTTGGTGCCCAGTGTCGTCACACTGCTACCGGGTTGTTGCCCAGTGTCGTCACACTGCTACCTGGTTGTTGCCCAGTGTCGTCACACTGCTACCGGGTTGTTGTCCAGTGTCGTCACACTGCTACCGGGTTGTTGCCCAGTGTCGTCACACTGCTACCAGGTTGTTGCCCAGTGTCGTAGTTTTCTGTTTTTGTCTTGCGCTGTTCTGGTGGCTTGGGTGATTGTTATTTTTGCTCCTTCACATGATTCTGCTACGCCATCTAACCATCTTTTTCGTGGTCTTCCTCTCGCCTTCTTTCCGGATGTTCTGTTGTAGAAGACTTTGTATACTGTGGAATTTGGATGCATTCTTATTAAGTGGCCAAACCACTTCATTCTTTGTTTCTCAATGTAATTCAAGCAAGGTTCTGTTCCAACTTACTTTCTTATGCTGATGATGGTGACTCTGTATTTTCTGGTGTTGTTGGTAACTTTTTGCAGGCAAAGCATTTCACATGTAGTTATTTTTTGTGACTGCGCTTTGCTCATTGTCCATGTTTGGCTCTGGTAAGACAAAGTAGGTATAAAAATGCTGTTGGTCCGACGTTTTATGATGCATATAACGCAAAGATAGAGTCTAGAACACGTTGCAACAAAGGGAAAAATGGATGAGAATCTTCAAAGCAACCTGGCAGCAAAGAATGGGAAAGCTTCAAAAACTGAGTGGATCGTTAGCGTCTGGGATACAATGTTGTGGAGATGTATTTTTTCCTTCGTCTGATCAAACGTAGTCATGGCGCCTAATATGACACATGTGATTGATTTTTGCGTGAAAGCTTGAGTTCCTTATCACCAGCGTCCCTCCGACATTAGAAATACTTGTAATTTAGAACCCCAAGTAAAGGAACAGTTGTCTGTAGTTCAACCGTGTAACTTGTAGTAAAAGAAAAAGTAAGGGAACCTTTGTTATACTATGTGATACATCGGGTAATACAGTGAGAGACTTAACCCTTTCGCTGCTACATACTTTCTGAAGGCCGAGCTAAAAATAGTTACTCTTTGTTTCTAGGTCACAAATGTGAATGTACGCCTATAGCAGTGACAGTAGCAATATATAACGTGTTAATGCGTCTTTAGAAGTGAATGGGGAAAACGTATATATACGTCCTTAGCAGCTAAAGGGTTACGGGTGAGCTGAAAGACAAGAGAGACAAGCTAAAACTCACAAGTTGTCACAGTGAAACAATTGTTCATTTACCGCATGTAAAGACAAAAAAGGCCATATATACAATGTTAGGTCCGTATTTTTCATTGACTGTCGGCACACGATGAGTGATGTGGTCAACATCACGCCGACCGTCTTTACTTTCCAGTACTTTTTCTGGTACCTAATTGAGGCTGGGTCGACCTGAGAGACATTAAGGTTGGAAAAAATTCCTCGACCACTGTGGAATTGAACTTGGTGCACTAGGCTAAGAAGTGAGTTCACTAACAACTATACTACTGCGGCTCTCCCGTACCATGTACACACTGAGAATTTGTGGACCAATCTGGCTTTGAACGGGGTTCAAGTCGGGTAATTTCCACTACATACGGTCATTAGAACAACGTGTTATCAACTTAGCAATTCGTGACTGCGTAGAGATACGAGATCGTCAACACCGACCTGCACGGCTCTTGATAATGTTGTGATCGATATCTAAATAATAGTTTCTATCTTAGTTTCTTCTTCTTCATCTAACGCTCCATCTCGACCACTTGTTCAACCACTCTTTGTGATTTGTATGTGATCCGAGCCTAAGAGCGATTGCACGTTGTGCCAGTTGTGCGCCTACAAATAGGGCCAGCACATCCGATTTATGTGACGCTTACTAGGGTAGCTGCCCTAGGCCCCTACCTCAGTCGCCTCTTACGACTTGCCTTGTAGATCACAGTGTTACTATTCTTTGCTCCCCTCGTGAGCCCCGGTAACAAACGGAGACTATCTTAGATTGAGACAGCATAGTTGCACTGTTGATATTTATATAGATCAAATAAACTTTCCCGTAGCTTCTTCAGACATTATTGGCATGAAGTACCTGTCACTTCACATTTCTAGTCTCTATTGTGCAGGGGTAGGGGGATAGTTCCTTTCCTCGTGTGTTGAACATCTAATGTGGGACTGAACTCGCAACCCTCATGTATCCGTGTCGATATGCCAATGCTTACGCACTCACTAATCCGTCACCACGTTGATATTTAAACATATTGTATTTGTATGAACAAGCGGAGATAACTGGATAAATATTTAGAAAATGGGATAGTTTTACTTGTTGGTACACAATAATTGAGAACAAGAAGTTTTTTTGCAAGAACCCCAGAGGAAGCAATTGAAGCAAAGAATATGATGAACAAATAAACAATGTACAGGTATTAAGAACTTCCGAAAAACAAATAGACAAACACAAGATTCGAACCATTTACCCTCATTTCTTACGACACTCATCGCCTAGTCTAGCAATACGAACGTTCTTACGACACTCATCGCCTAGTCTAGCAATACGAACGTTCTTACGACACTCCCTCGCTAGTCTAGCTAAGACGCGTTCTTACAGCCAGCAGCGATAGTATGCTCGTAAGAAAGCTCGTATTTACTAGGCTAGGCGATGGGTGCGTAATAACGCTCGTATTGCTAGGCTAGGCGATGGGTGTCGTAAGAAAGCTCGTATTGCTAGGCTAGGCGATGGGTGTTCGTAAGCACGCTCGTATTTGCTAGTTTAGGCGATGGGTGTCGTAAGGACACTCGTATTTGCTAGGTTAGGCGATGGGTGCCGTAAGAACGCTCGTATTGCTAGCTTAGGCGATGGGTGCGTAAGAACGCTCGTATTGTAGGCTAGGCGATGGGTGTGTAGAAATGAGGGTAAGTGGTTCGAATCCTGTGTTTGTCTATTTGTTTTTTCGGAAGTTCTTAAAAGTTGTACAAAATAATTGACAATTTTGTGGATGTTGGTAGAGAAACAATAAGGGTAGATATATGTGTAGATATATGTGTAGATATATAAACAGGGCTGATGTATCCACGGAAAGGTCTTTATCGGGCGTATGGGACAAAACATACGTACAGAATGATAATGTAAAATTTAACAAGGAAAATGTAGAAATACCTCTTCTATACAATCAACTTCACAACAGAAGCGACATTTACTAACAACAACAACAACAACAACGTTGTGGCTAACTATAAATGAAATCTACCAACAACAACGTTGTGGCTAACTATAAATGAAATCTACCAACAACAACGTTGTGGTTAACTATAAATGAAATCTACCAACAACAACGTTGTGGTTAACTATAAATGAAATCTACCAACAACAACGTTGTGGTTAACTATAAATGAAATCTACCAACAACAACGTTGTGGCTAACTATAAATGAAATCTACCAACAACAACGTTGTGGTTAACTATAAATGAAATCTACCAACAACAACGTTGTGGTTAACTATAAATGAAATCTACCAACAACAACGTTGTGGTTAACTATAAATGAAATCTACCAACAACAACGTTGTGGCTAACTATAAATGAAATCTACCAACAACAACGTTGTGGCTAACTATAAATGAAATCTACCAACAACAACGTTGTGGTTAACTATAAATGAAATCTACCAACAACAACGTTGTGGCTAACTATAAATGAAATCTACCAACAACAACGTTGTGGCTAACTATAAATGAAATCTACCAACAACAACGTTGTGGTTAACTATAAATGAAATCTACCAACAACAACGTTGTGGTTAACTATAAATGAAATCTACCAACAACAACGTTGTGGTTAACTATAAATGAAATCTACCAACAACAACGTTGTGGTTAACTATAAATGAAATCTACCAACAACAACAGTGTGGTTAACTATAAATGAAATCTACCAACAACAACAGTGTGGTTAACTATAAATGAAATCTACCAACAACAACGTTGTGGCTAACTATAAATGAAATCTACCAACAACAACGTGTGTTAACTATAATGAAATCTACCAACAACAACGTTGTGGTTAACTATAAATGAAATCTGCCAACAACAACGTTGTGGTAAACTATAAATGAAATCTACCAACAACAACAGTGTGGTTAACTATAAATGAAATCTACCAACAACAACAGTGTGGTTAACTATAAATGAAATCTACCAACAACAACATTGTGGTTAACTATAAATGAAATCTACCAACAACAACGTTGTGGTTAACTATAAATGAAATCTACCAACAACAACGTTGTGGTTAACTATAAATGAAATCTACCAACAACAACAACAATGTGGTTAACTATAAATGAAATCTACCAACAACAACAACGTTGTACAACTATAAATGAAATCTACCAACAACAACAACAGTGTGGTTTAATGGCAGTGAATCATGGACAATCAGCAAACTTCTTATTCAAACGCTCCATATCGACCACTTGTTAATCACTCTTTGTGATGTGTATGTGATCTGAGCCTAAGAGCGATTGTATGTACTGCAAGCTATGCACCTACAAGTAGGCCAGCACATCCAATTTCTGCGACGCTTTTTATTTACTAGGGTAACTTCCCTAGACCCTACCTCAGTCGCCTCTTACGTCATGCCTTGTAGGTCGCAGTGGTACTATTCTGTGTTCCCCTTGCGAGTCCCGACAACACACGGGAGATTGTGAAAATAATCAGTAAGATTGCTAACAAACCACATTGATGTTGTTTTGCAAAAGAATATTGAAAAAACTATTACGAAAAGAAATTATGAGGTTTTAAAAGATACTTGCACACAAGATGACTTGATCGCCCGAGTGGTTACCTAGACCCAAATTTGGGTGTAAAGAATAGAACCACTGTTACCTGCTACGCATGTCGTAAGAGGCGACTGGGGAGGTTTGGCTGAAATCGGATCCACATGTCCTAAATATGTAGAAGTCTATGCGTTTTGGGGCCTACCAAACCAATGTGCAACGTATACACGTTTTTGGCAAAGATCAAACATATCACAAAGAGTGATTAAAATTGGTCGTAAAGGACGAACGCAAAGAAGATGAAGAAGATAACTTGATCGAAAGACTAAGAATTAGATAATCAATGTACTTGGAACAGATAATGTGAAGAGGATGTTTGGAATAGTTGATGACAACAGGTAAAATACAGGTACGGAGATAATGTAGGACAGAAAGAGAAGATGTTGGATGGTCTGACATCGTGGTTTGACAAGAGATCAACTTCAGAACTGATAAACTACACCAGGGAGAGATGTGATTGTTTACACCGGCAGACATTGTACTTGTTTGATTGAACTTTAAGCGAAATTCCGATTTATATTCTTCTCTCGTCGCGCGCGCAATCACCGCCCAGACCGATGTACCAAACTTCCCCATAAATTCTATTCATGTGAAAATCAGATTCATGCAGCCTTAGCATTGGTGCGTTTTACGTCACATCTTCAACACCATTTTAAGCTTTGCTGCTTATCCTTCGGCGATGTGTCCGGTTTCAGCCAGCGTTTACTCGGTTCGCTCTCCATTCTATAGCCATCTAGTGTTTTTTACGGTGTGGGGTAGCTAGTCCTACTGCCAACCTCATTATTCGCCTCTTACGACATGCGTGGCAGGTAACAGTGGTTCTATTCTTTATACCCCAATTTGGGCCTCGGTAACCACTCGGGTGGATGTATATTCAATATATCCCTTCCAAGTCTTAGATTCACAACCAGTTCACTTCATTATCCAACCAATCCCTTCCAAGTCTTAGATTCACAACCAGTTCACTTCATTATCAACCAATCTTCCAAGTCTTAGATTCACAACCAGTTCACTTCATTATTCAACCAATCCCTTCCAAGTCTTAGATTCACAACCAATTCACTTCATTATCCACCTAACTCCCTTCCAATCTTAGATTCACAACCAGTTCACTTCATTATCCAACCTATCCCTTCCAAGTCTTAGATTCACAACCAGTTCACTTCATTATTCAACCTATCCCTTCCAAATCTTAGATTCACAACCAGTTCACTTCATTATCCAACCAATCCCTTCCAAGTCTTAGATTCACAACCAGTTCACTTCATTATCCAACCAATCCCTTCCAAGTCTTAGATTCACAACCAGTTCACTTCATTATTCAACCAATCCCTTCCAAGTCTTAGATTCACAACCAATTCACTTCATTATCCAACCAATCCCTTCCAAATCTTAGATTCACAACCAGTTCACTTCATTATCCAACCTATCCCTTCCAAGTCTTAGATTCACAACCAGTTCACTTCATTATTCAACCAATCCCTTCCAAATCTTAGATTCACAACCAGTTCACTTCATTATCCAACCTATCCCTTCCAAATCTTAGATTCACAACCAGTTCACTTCATTATTCAACCAATCCCTTCCAAGTCTTAGATTCACAACCAATTCACTTCATTATCCAACCAATCCCTTCCAAATCTTAGATTCACAACCAGTTCACTTCATTATCCAACCTATCCCTTCCAAGTCTTAGATTCACAACCAGTTCACTTCATTATTCAACTATCCTTCCAAGTCTTAGATTCACAACCAGTTCACTTCATTATTCAACCATCCTTCCAAATCTTAGATTCACAACCAGTTCACTTCATTATCCAACCTATCCCTTCCAAGTCTTAGATTCACAACCAGTTCACTTCACTGCCCAATCTATCGCTTCCGTCATATTTAAGAAATCGGCGATTAAACAAAGACAGGTATAGGCAGTATTACATAAGTAGTGAAAAATTAATTATAAAATCTTACCACCTCAGATTTGTTAATTTTCGTATATCGCATATTTAAGAATTCCTAATGACCACGGCACGTACTGCAGATAACCATAATCTTGTGCTTACGTCATTCCATGTAAGACAAAAGTCGGAACTTTTTGTATGGCCTTATTAACCTGCCTGTTCACCGTCTAATTATATACACGGTGTTAGGGCAGTAATTATCCCAGTTTAAATTTTGTCCGAAAAAAAAACCGTAGTATCATTTGTTACATCTCAACCAGTACAGCCTTCACCAGGCTCTCAGACCTAATTTGAAGTCTGCGGACTAGGTTATCGACTGAAAGTAATTTCAGGCGGTATAATAATTGGACTCACGAATGACAGACGTACTAATATTGTTTGCGTCTTCTGATAGATTTGTCTTGCAAGTTTGGTTGGCAGTTGGATTATTCGTGTGTGTGTGCGGGCGGGCGCGCGCGCTCGCGCGGGCGTCAATGATTTTGTGTGTGGCAATCGATGTTGGTAGTTTGTTAATCTAAGCGCTATCTGTGACTTGCTTGTTTCATATCTATAGTTAGTCGCTGTCTTGCTCTGTCGTCGGTGTGTTGTTTGTACACGCTCGTATTAGAATAATTACATGTTAGCAACAATATTTGGTTTGCATGGGGTTTGTATGTGATTTGTATGCAAATAATCAATTTTTTAAAAACATTATGTTCTCCGATCTCCTTCGTAAACAGGAAGATCTTATGAAGATCTCAGCGCAGTGCTCGAACTCCGTAGCGCTGTCTAGGATTCTGATATAATTTTAAGAACGAGAGAAATTTATAAAAATAATTTTTTTTATCAAATTGATATGATTTTTGTTCGGGCAGAAGTTTTACAGTCTGTTCTTATCCATTTGAAACTGCAGTGTTTGAGTTTCAACACGCAACCAACGTGTTATAATCCGTCTGTGATATGACTAGGAACTCGATCTCATCTACCTTAAACTGGATGCCTGAGAGGCAGAGTGAGAGGTGTGTTTAATCAGCGAGCCACGGAACCATCAGTATGCATACTCTTCGATATCTGTTGGGGAGACTGAGCACCTATGGGTCTGCCCGGAGTGCAATGACGTCAGTTTAGTAACCAATAACCAATACTTTAAATTCAGGGATAGCTGGAAAATTGTCCTATTGTTGTAGATGGGGTGCGAACAGAGAACTTTTGAAGCGTGATGTAACATGATATCTGAACGCTTCAGATAACCCACTTATAAGTTTTGAAAGTGTCCTAATAATTTGCTCATATTCCCACACACAGACATGTGCCAGCGTCCCAAACTAAAAGCTGTTGATTATGTCTATGTATGTCTATTACTCCATTACTCATCGATTTGTCTGAGTGGTCAACGCAAGTATCTTCTGTTGGGATGTTTTATTTTTACATTTGTAGCATCAGGCGTTGAAACTATTCTGTGCGAGAGGACGTGGCAATTTGGGAGCAGAGAATATGACAGCTTTGGGGCAGAGAATATAATAGTTGGAGCAGAAATATAACAGTTTGAGGAGCAGATAATATAACAGTTTGAGGAGCAGATAATATAACAGTTTGAGGAGCAGATAATATAACAGTTTGGGGCAGATAATATAACAGTTTGGAGCAGATAATATAACAGTTTGGAGCAGATCATATACAGTTTGGAGCAGATAATATAACAGTTTGGAGCAGATCATATACAGTTTGGAGCAGATAATATAACAGTTTGGGAGCAGATCATACAGTTTGGAGCAGATAATATAACAGTTTGGAGCAGATCATATACAGTTTGGGCAGATAATATAACAGTTTGGAGCAGATCATATACAGTTTGGGGGCAGATAATATAACAGTTTGGAGCAGATCATATACAGTTTGGGCAGAGAATATAACAGTTTGGAGCAGATAATATAACAGTTTGGAGCAGATATATAACAGTTTGGGAGCAGATAATATAACAGTTTGGGGAGCAGATAATATAACAGTTTGGGGAGCAGAGAATATAACAGTTTGGGGAGCAGATAATATAACAGTTTGGGAGCAGAGAATATAACAGTTTGGGGAGCAGAGAATATAACAGTTTGGGAGCAGATAATATAACAGTTTGGAGCAGATAATATAACAGTTTGGGAGCAGATAATATAAAAGTTTGGGAGCAGATAATATAACAGTTTGGGGAGCAGATAATATAACAGTTTGGGAGCAGAGAATATAACAGTTTGGGGAGCAGATAATATAACAGTTGGGGAGCAGATAATATAACAGTTTGGGGAGCAGAGAATATAACAGTTTGGGGAGCAGAGAATATAACAGTTTAAGGAGCAGAGAATATAACAGTTTGGGGAGCAGAGAATATAACAGTTTGGGGAGCAGATAATATAACAGTTTGGGTTGCAGATAATATAACAGTTTGGGGAGCAGATAATATAACAGTTTGGGGAGCAGATAATATAACAGTTTGGGGAGCAGATCATATACAGTTTTGGGAGCAGATAATATAACAGTTTGGGGAGCAGATAATATAACAGTTTGGGGAGCAGATAATATAACAGTTTGGGGAGCAGATAATATAACAGTTTGGGGAGCAGATAATATAACAGTTTGGGGAGAAGCTTCATCACGGGAAGTTTGTATTTGAAAGAAAGATAGAAACGCTCCTGACCTCTCTCCTGTCTGAGGTCACGCTATCTACTGAACTTTATAGTAAGTCGGGGAAGTTCAGTTGTAGTTCGTATGTTTTTCGCACTAATTGACATGGTTCAAATCCAATCACAGTCGATTCCGATCAGTCAGTATCACTTAGTGATTCTGTACAATTCATTCTACATAATTTCTGAATATTTCATTATCTTTCTAATCTTGGAGAAGAAAGTTGAAAACAACAGACAATAACGTGGCTGTTAGACATAGAAAGACTTGGGCATTGACATATTTACAGATCACATTGATTGATGGATTGATTGATTGATTGATTGATTGATTGATTGATTGGAAGCACAAGTAAGACTTTTACAGACAAGTTATATGAAAGGCAGAAGTTGGCAAATGTCTTATCATCATTAAATTGCATCGATGACCATGACCTATATTAGGGAGCTTCTGCAATTCCATCTTCCTGTGTAAGAAAGAGATTAGAGAACATCATCATCATCAAGTTGCGTATACTTTATAGGACGTTGCTCTCTTTGCAGCACATCTGAAATTCACTCTGTCTCTAGCCAGTTCTATCATCATCAAGGTGCGTATACTTTATAGGACGTTGCTCTTTGCAGCACATCTGAAATTCACTCTGTCTCTAGCTAGTTCACCCACTTCGTCGATGGTCATGTTCATGGTTTCTTTAATATCTTGTAGCCATCTTCTTCTTGGTCTGCCTCTGCGTCCAGGGACCCTGCCCTCTAGAATTGTTCTTTCCAGGCCATCGTGACGCTTGATGTGATCAAAGTATATAATTTTTCTGTATAGTATGTTGTTTATCAGCCAATTCTCTTTAACATTTAGTTCTTTCAGGATATCAGTGTTCTTTCTTTTTCTGTCCATGGTATTCGTAGGATCTTTCTGTAGCATTTAGTTTCGAAGGACTTGATTTTCGTTCTTAATTTTTGTGTAATAGTCCATGATTCACAACCATAAGTAGTCACTGGGAAAATGCATGCTCTCAATATTTTTAATTTTAATATTTTGCTGGTGCTTTGCCACATGTTCTTCATTGTGTTTAACTTCTTGATTGCTATTGCCAATCTTCTTGAGATCTCCTAGAGACTTAGAGAACATATCGTTTTATTTTTCAGAATTTCTTTTCTTGCTAGAGTCTCCAGACTATATTTCTGTTGACATGTTGTTTAAACTTTGAGAAAATGAACAGATGATAAACAGGAAGTCATGATTGTGTTCACCAGATAACCTCAATTTGTTTGCTTAATGAGTTGGTTGGGTGGCAGCTTCCGAACTTCACGTACCCGCAACTAACTGATAATGCTTTCCGGTCTTTGTTTCTTCCTTTCATTCCTTCGCTTGCAATATTCTCTCTATCTTCAATGTTGTCGTGCAATATTCTTTATATATTCAATAAAAGAAACCATTTTTATACCACGTAGCAGTGGCGGCTCGTGCTCATTTTTGTTGGTGGGGCCAGACACAAATGTTCGGAAATATCATGCTTTATGTTAGGTTATATTTTAATTCATAAAATAATAAATACACGTTACACATTATTTTGGTGGGGCCCGGCCCCACTGGCCCTTAATGACGAGCCGCCACTGCCATGTAGTATGCAGAGGCAGACCAAGAAGAAGATGGCTACAAGATATTAAAGAAACCATGAATATGACCATTGACGAAGTGGGTGAACTGGCTAGAGACAGAGTGAATTTCAGATGTGCTGCAAAGAGAGCAACGTCATATAAAGGATACGCAACTTGATGATGATGATGATGATATATGGTAGTACGGTGTTCCCATATTTTCCATTGACCCTCGGTATATGATAGATGATGAGTGGTCAACATCACTTCGGCCATCTTTGCTTCACAGTGCCCTTCCTGGTACCCACGTGAGGCTGGGTCGACCTGATGAGAGCTGTTACGGTCGAGAAAGAAAGAAAACCAAGTCCACTGTAAAATTGAACCTGGACTACTAACATAATAAGCGAGTTGACTAACAACAACTGTGTGACTCGCATATATATCAATGCGGTCATGAAATATTCTGTATATCCCATGTCTTTTGTAGCTTACACAGAGATCTGTATTGTTTACTTTCTAGTACTGTGTCTGTATTGTTTTCTTTCTAGTACTGTGTCTGTATTGTTTACTTTCTAGTACTGTGTCTGTATTGTTACTTATACTTGTCTGTATTGTTTTCTTTCTAGTACTGTGTCTGTATTGTTTACTTTCTAGTACTGTGTCTGTATTGTTTACTTTCTAGTACTGTGTCTGTATTGTTTTCTTTCTAGTACTGTGTCTGTATTGTTTACTTTCTAGTACTGTGTCTGTATTGTTTTATTTCTAGTGATGTGTCTGTATTGTTTACTTTCTAGTGCGGTGTCTGTATTGTTTTCTTTCTAGTGCGGTGTCTGTATTGTTTACTTTCTAGTGATGTGTCTGTATTGTTTTCTTTCTAGTACTGTTTCACTCTGCCAGTGAATTTGTCTCAGTATGTCATATTTGGCGAAACATGTCATAACAAAAATATACAGCAACGTTTTGATCAAAAGGTCTTTATCAAGCAAAGGATACACCACAAGTGAAGAAATTGAAGTTCGGATCTTGCATCTGTCAAGAGCACTATAGATTGTGGATCAAGTTGTGGAAAATTGTTACTGGAGCTACGAAGTCCGTGCTTTGTGCAGCACTGCGGTAGGTGGTGTGCCATTCTGCAGAAAGGGATAGAACCATATGAGAAAACCAAGTGAAATGAAGTCAATTCTTCGCATTTAAACCATTTTTATTAGTTGTGAAAGAAGAATTTAACCTACGACTGCTTGCATGGCACTTGATGATGACGATGACGATCTAATTTAACTCAGGCATTATCACGTTTCAATCCTGTGTTTGGTAATGGAGCGGGGTTCTGAAGTTCCTAACACTTGTACACTATCTGTTTATTTTTCACCTTACTTGCCTACCTGCCCAGCGTGTTCGTAGCACGTTGAACGACGGGTGACAAGCCCCCTGTGAGTTCGGTTCAATTCCGCGGGCTGACAGAAAGCCACAGGTTCTCCAGGTTTACGAGGTCCATGGTATCGAGCCGAAGAGCTGAAAACTCAAGTGCTTCTGGATCTGGAAAAAAACATTACTTAGTCTTCCACCACCGTCTTATGATAATTCTTCATCCACATCTCGTCCACAGAATGTGACGTACTATTCATACAGAGGCAGATTCTCAGAGTCCACTACTTTGGTTACTGTACACAAGGGCCGTATCGCTCCACGAGGCAAGCAGACCTGGAATAGAGAGTTGCTGAGTGTTCCAACAGTTCCACCATCACACCTGAGAGGTTGCAAGATTATTGATGTACAATACAGTATAGAGGTGAGTAAATTTAGTGTTCCAACAGCTATACCGTCACACCTGAGTGTTGCACCTGAGAGGTTGCAAGATTATTGATGTACAATACAGTATAGAGGTGAGTAAATTTAGTGTTCCAACAGCTGTACCGTCACACCTGACCGCCACACCTGAGTGTGCACCTGAGAGTTGCAAGATTATTGATGTACAATACAGTATAAAGGTGGTAAACTTAGTGTCCCAACAGCTCTGCCGTCACACCTGATCGTCACACCTGACCGTCACACCTGTGCCTCTCTGTGGCTAAGTGGTTAAGCCCTCGCCTTGAGTTCAGAAGGTCGTGTGTTCAAATCTGGGCCGCACCGTACTATTCACGCGTGTATTTTTCTAGAGAACTAGAGTCTCTAGAGTGTTTCCAGGGCTACAGAGTTCGTGCAATACTCTCGGCAGCTGGCGTGCCGTGATATTGTTTCAGAGAACCCTGATCTTAATGTAGGTGAGATCGAGTTTCTAGTCATATCGGAGGCGGACATGAATGGGTTTTAGGCACAAACAGTGGAAAAGAGATTTTACTCCTGGATGGAATCCCATCTCGAGAGACCTGCCTCATCATTTAAGTATGAGAATTGGGACAGGTACTGTTACTCCCGTATCGGACTTTACACTCACTAACGGAGCTGTGAAGTACCTGTCTAACGGCACAGCTCTATGGTCACTTTGGACTTGAAGATGATTAGTATTACTACTACTGCTGCTGCTACAACATAGGGGTTGAGAAAGGGGGGGAGGGTGGAGATTATTTCTAGTAAGTCTGTAACCCATAAGGCAACAGTAACTATTAGTCTAGGGGAGTATCTGTGGCGTAGAGGTTAGTCACTTGCACCTCCTGCCAAAGGCACTCGGTTCGCTTACTCTAGAGCCGTCGGAATATTTTGTTTCTAGAGATTCCTGATTTCATTGGAGATCAAGTTCCTAGTCATATCGGAGACGAACGATAAAACTTAGGCCATGTGTTCAAGCTGAAGACATAAAAGAACTCTTGGGAGTTTAAACTCGAGTAGACCAGGCTGGAAAAGCTGCTTCACAGACAAAATTCATTAGAAAAGATTAACAAATAAAATTCCTTCAAAATATTTTCATTATCTTCTAAATTAAATCGGTGACCCTCGTCAGTGCTGCGGAATTCGTGCACTGCAGTTGAGATTTTCCTGTGTACAAAAAAGAGATCGAAGCACACATGGTTACTCACCGAAGTGCAATGTTGATGGTACAATCAATCAAACAAGTAATCTTTCTACTTATGCAATTAATAGAATGTTCGTGTGTAATAGTTGAAGCTGATAAACGCAAATATCCGGTTGATGTTAGTGCCATGGGAGTGTATACAATTATTCAACTAACAAGTTTGCTAATTAGCAATGCTTGAAAGCTCGCCGTCAGCTACGGAAGTAATCATGTTTTATGTCAGTGACAGAGGCGGCGTTGATGTTTTGTTGAGATGAGAAATTTCGTGTTGAAGTTCTATTAAGAGTTTCTACTAGCACCCAGGTAAAGGGTTACTCGTTCTGTCATGCCAGGTTTACGTCAGAGCGTACCAGATTCCATAAGAGACGTATGTATCAGTGATTCTCAATTTGTTGGGAAAGTTTCGACCCCGTGTGATCAGTGTAGTGCGGTGCTATGATACAGAGAGGCGGCCGCATCAGGCGGTACCGTAAGGGATCGGCATAAGCAGCAAAATCAGAATTACATTTGAAAGTTATTAGAAAAAATATTTAAGGGGCGGCATTTCAAAGACTTGCATCATACTGAGAAAATATACCGCACGGTCCTGGATCTGTGTATGCCAAGCTTACGGTCTACCTTCATAATACAGTAGCATGTCCCATACGGAACGTCGCTAACATCACAGCCTGACTCTTCTCTAACAAGTTTTTCCGCCTTCTCCGGCGTCATTTTCAATGTTTCTTTTTTTTTTTTCTGCTGCCACCTTCGTCTTGGTTGTCCCCTGTCTCGTACTCCAGGATCGTGCCGTGCTATGATACAGAGAAGCGAACTCATCAGGCGGCACCGTAAAGGGTGGGGGCATAAGCAGCAAAATCTTAATTACAATTGATGGTTATTTTAAGGAAAAAACATTTAAGGGGCGGCATTTCAAAGACTTGCATCATACTGAGAAAATATACCGCACGATCCTGTCGTACTCCAGGACCATGCCTTTTATTACTGTTCTCTCCATCCGTACTTATGTGCGCCGGAACAATGATGAATGTAAGTACTGGTATATTAATTCCTGACTCTTGTGGTGATTCAGTTCATTGTCTGAGCACCTAACCCGCCTTCGCCTTCTGAATCATACTCAATGAATCACTCAAACAAGGATGCATGAGTGTAGTTTTATGACACACTATCCAGAGTAGTGTCTTAGTCACCGTCATTACTTCCGTTGTCATGCTACTTTGTTGTCATACGAAATGTACCACAGGCTTCTTTGACCGTTCTGCCTTATGAGCATGTAGAGAAGGCACATGTGCACTTTGAATGGCGAACTACCGATCCATCCGTGTAGATCACAACGTCACCCTTATATTCTTTTCATACAAATTTAATACATCTTTTCTTTTGTAATCTTATCTAACAGTTATGTATTGTAATCTTATCTAACAGTTATGTATCTCTATTGTAATCTTATCTAACAGTTATGTATCTCTATTGTAATCTTATCTAACAGTTATGTATCTCTATTGTAATCTTCCTCTAACAGTTATGTATTGTAATCTTATCTAACAGTTATGTATCTCTATTGTAATCTTATCTAACAGTTATGTATCTCTATTGTAATCTTATCTAACAGTTATGTATCTCTATTGTAATCTTCCTCTAACAGTTATGTATTGTAATCTTATCTAACAGTTATGTATCTCTATTGTAATCTTATCTAACAGTTATGTATCTCTATTCTAATCTTATCCAACAGTTATGTATCTCTATTGTAATCTTATCTAACAGTTATGTATTGTAATCTTATCTAACAGTTATGTATCTCTATTCTAATCTTATCCAACAGTTATGTATCTCTATTGTAATCTTATCCAACAGTTATGTATCTCTATTGTAATCTTCCTCTAACAGTTATGTATTGTAATCTTATCTAACAGTTATGTATTGTAATCTTCCTCTAACAGTTATGTATTGTAATCTTATCTAACAGTTATGTATTGTAATCTTCCTCTAACAGCTATGTATCAAGCCTAGTGGAGTCGCCAGGAAAGTAAAGCTACCAGTAGACATAGTTATTGGCACTGTGGCCTTGAAAGACAAACTACACAAGGTTACATGTCATCCCCTTCTTTCCCCGAGGATACGAACTTCCCTTCCCTTTTTCTCCGCCAACGACGACAGTGAGGTGTTCCTCACCGACTTGTCTCTACACAACATGCTCCCAACAGCACCACCATGGGAGGAGAACGATGATATCCCCTGACACAGTACGACCACACAGTAGATATGTAAGTACCACTGATATTTTATTTGTCTATTTGTTTATGCTAGAAATTCAACATGTCACTAGCTAATATCAAGTATTAGCATGTCCCTTGCGGAACGTCGCGTTTTTTCCGATCCAGAAGCACTTGAGCTGAAAGCTCTTCGGCTCGGTGTCATGGACATCGTAACCCCTCGGCTCGGTGCCACGAACACCGTAAATCTGGGGAACCTGTAGCTTTTCTGCCAGTCCGCGGAGTTGAACCCGCAGAGGACTAGTCACCCGTAGTCCAACGCGCTACGAACACGCTGGGCACGAGGGCCACAGCCTGACTTAAAAGCTCTATGTCTCTTGCAAGTTGTCCAGCCTTCTTCAGCGTAATGTTCAATGTGTACTTGATGTCCTGCTGCTACATTCATCTTGGTCGTTCCCTGCCTCGTACGTCAGGAGCCATGCCTTCCATTACCGTTCTTTCCAAATCACGATGACTTTTAACGCGGTCAAAATATTTCATCTTCCAGGACATGATGTTATTTACGAACCAATGCTCCTCGATATGCAGATCTTGTAGTAGTATGTGTTTTTTTTTTCTCTTCTGTGTCCAGGACGCTTTAAGAACTTTTCTGTTCCAATATTTGATATCAATTCAAATACATTGTTGTGTAATACGTCACATAATGCATCACCAACTAAAATGTCCACATTTAATTATTAGCAACTTGAGAAAGATCTTACACATGTATTGGTCAACGGTAATTAGTAAGGACTTAAACAATAACTAATAAATTGAAGAAAATGTATCAAATAGTGTCAGAAGTATCCTTCCAGAATAGAAGAACCGAGATGGTATGATAGGGTCCCAAATGAGGAGCTGATGGGAAGAAGGAGACAGATTCCAGTGAACAAAGAGAAGCTGATGGGAGAAGGAGACGATTCAGTGACAAAGAAGCTGATGGGAAAAGAGACAGATTCAGTGAACAAAGAGTTAGAAAAATGCTGGCGTTGGATATGACATGCTTTGAGAAATCCTGAGGGGAATATAGCAAGGTGAACCCTTTCCCAGAAACCCGCAGGGAAAGCGAAAGAGTAAAGTTAATGTGCACTAAGGTATTCAACACACATGTCCAAGCCGTCTCTATCTTCATTCACTGGTTATTAGTGCCAATGGTGAACAATAGGTTTTCTTCCGTAGCTCCTTTGTGTGTGTTTCTGTCTGACCAAAATATTATCAGAATTCTTCTAAGACATTTATTTTGAAAGATGTTAAAGTTGTTGACAAGAATTACCATCAAGCATCTACCATGTCGGTATCTGAAGTTGGGCTCCCATGACAGCAGTTCTAAATGTATCTCTGTCATATGTGAGGTGTCCAACTTCTGCTAGTCATACTCAACTTGACATCCTGCAGCAATATTCTCCTTGGTCTTCCTCTCCTTCGTCTGTCCCGACTATCATGTCATATGTGAAGTGTCCAACTTCTGTCAGTCATACTCAACTTGACATCCTGCAGCAATATTCCCTCCTTGGTCTTCCACTCCTTCGTCTGTCCCGACTATCATCTCCTCCAGAATGATGTTCTCCATGTTTAAATGGATGCTTGCGGCCATTTTCCAAGATGGCACCTTGTTGATGGCACATTATACGTAGCAGCCATATTTAGATGTGATATGTTGTTGTTTTCTGCTAGCATACTTTTACTTTGATAATCTCTGTACACTTTTACTTTGATAATCTCTGTACACTTTTACTTTGATAATCTCTGTACACTTTTACTTTGATAGTCTCTGACACTTTACTTTGATAATCTCTGTACACTTTTACTTTGAGTCTCTGTACACTTTTACTTTGATAATCTCTGTACACTTTTACTTTGATAATCTCTGTACACTTTTACTTTGATAATCTCTGTACACTTTCACTTTGATAATCTCTGTACACTTTTACTTTGATAATCTCTGTACACTTTTACTTTGATAATCTCTGTACACTTTTACTTTGATAATCTCTGTACACTTTTACTTTGATAATCTCTGTACACTTTTACTTTGATAATCTCTGTACACTTTCACTTTGATAATCTCTGTACACTTTTACTTTGATAATCTCTGTACACTTTTACTTTGATAGTCTCTGACACTTTTACTTTGATAATCTCTGCACACTTTCACTTGATAGTCTCTGTACACTTTACTTTGATAGTCTCGCACACTTTTACTTTGATAATCTCTGTACACTTTCACTTTGATAGTCTCTGACACTTTCTCTTTGATAGTCTCTGACACTTTACTTTGATAGTCTCTGTACACTTTTACTTTGATAGTCTCTGTACACTTTTACTTTGATAATCTCTGTACACTTTTACTTTGATAATCTCTGTACACTTTTACTTTGATAATCTCTGCACACTTTTACTTTGATAATCTCTGTACACTTTTACTTTGATAATCTCTGTACACTTTTACTTTGATAATCTCTGCACACTTTTACTTTGATAATCTCTGTACACTTTTACTTTGATAATCTCTGTACACTTTTACTTTGATAATCTCTGTACACTTTTACTTTGATAATCTCTGTACACTTTTACTTTGATAATCTCTGTACACTTTTACTTTGATAATCTCTGTACACTTTTACTTTGATAATCTCTGTACACTTTTACTTTGATAATCTCTGTACACTTTTACTTTGATAATCTCTGTACACTTTTACTTTGATAATCTCTGTACACTTTTACTTTGATAATCTCTGTACACTTTTACTTTGATAATCTCTGTACACTTTTACTTTGATAATCTCTGTACACTTTTACTTTGATAATCTCTGTACACTTTTACTTTGATAATCTCTGTACACTTTTACTTTGATAATCTCTGTACACTTTTACTTTGATAATCTCTGTACACTTTTACTTTGATAATCTCTGTACACTTTTACTTTGATAATCTCTGTACACTTTTACTTTGATAATCTCTGTACACTTTTACTTTGATAATCTCTGTACACTTTACTTTGATAATCTCTGTAAATTACTTGATAATCTACACTTTCTTGATAATCTATGTACACTTTTACTTTGATAATCTCTGTACACTTTTACTTTATCCAGGATGTGTGGGAGTACATATCTCTGTTTCTATATATCTATTTGTGCGAGAGCATATCTATTGTGGGTGCGTGAGTGCATGTATGTGTGTGTGTAAGTGCATGTATGTGTGTCGGTGTGTGAGAACATCTGTCTGTACTCTTGGTTGGGGGTTTCCCGATCCAGAAGCACTTGAGCTTTTCAGTTCTTCGGTTCGGTGCCACGAACACCGTAAATCTGGGGAATCTGTGGCTTTTTCTGCCATCCGCGGAATTGAACCCGCACACACAGAGGATAGTCACCCGTAGTCCAACGCGCTACGAACACGCTGGGCAGACGGGCGTCTCTGTACTCTTGTAAATACCTACATGTCTGTATGCACATCTGTCTGTCTGTGTGTGTGTATACCTGGGAGAGAAACGAAAGATTTAGCCAGACATAAAATCACTTAACGTTTCGTTATATCTTAATTGCCTCATTAATTGGCTCATTAATTGCCTCATTAATAGACTGTATAAAGTGACGCAAACTGTAATCGCCTGATTCACTATCCAGAAAAATAAGCTAACTACAAATTACTTTCTGAATCTCTGGCAGGAAGCTCATCATCATCATCATGTGTTAAACATGTTTAAATGATTTATTACTGCCCTTTCTTGAACAACTTTTTCTCTTTAGAAGTCTGACACTGAGACACACGTTTAACTCTGTAAAATTTTGATCCGGTTTATTTTTTAAATCTCTATATTTTCTGCTTTGTTTTATTTCTCATCCAGTTTTCTGCTTTGTTTTATCTCTTGTCCAGTTTTCTGCTTTGTGTTATCTCTCATCCAGTTTTCTGCTTTGTTTTATCTCTCGTCCAGCTTTCTGCTTTGTTTTATCTCTCATCCAGCTTTCTGCTTTGTTTTATCTCTTGTCCAGTTTTCTGCTTTGTTTTATCTCTTGTCCAGTTTTCTGCTTTGTTTTATCTCTTGTCCAGTTTTCTGCTTTGTTTTATCTCTCATCCAGTTTTCTGCTTTGTTTTATCTCTTGTCCAGTTTTCTGCTTTGTTTTATCTCTCATCCAGTTTTCTGCTTTGTTTTATCTCTCATCCAGTTTTCTGCTTTGTTTTATCTCTCATCCAGTTTTCTGCTTTGTTTTATCTCTCGTCCAGTTTTCTGCTTTGTTTTATCTCTCATCCAGCTTTCTGCTTTGTTTTATCTCTCATCCAGTTTTCTGCTTTGTTTTATCTCTCATCCAGTTTTCTGCTTTGTTTTATCTCTCGTCCAGTTTTCTGCTTTGTTTTATCTCTCATCCAGTTTTCTGCTTTGTTTTATCTCTCATCCAGTTTTCTGCTTTGTTTTATCTCTCATCCAGTTTTCTGCTTTGTTAGCTGGCTAATTTAGAAGACAAAATGTGTTTCTCTGATTGTAGGAATAATAATAATAATAAAAGAGAGAGAGAGCTGGGAGAATGTAAGAGTTGAATGAAAGAATAAATCAGTTGAGGAAGCTGAAGATGTTAATCATCATTGTTTATTATAAGAGATAAATATGTTGTTTTTCCAGAAAGATAAGTTTATCTAGGAATCAGCTTATATATTGTTCTGTTTGGGGAATGATTTTATTTTTATTTATTTGACATGCTTTCTCAACACTTTTCTATAATGTGTTCTCTCTCTCTCTAATTTTTCTCTCTCTCTCTCCACATACACACACTAATCCTCTATCTACTTCTCTCTCTCTTTGTAATAGGCGCGTTATCTCTCTGTCTCTCTATTTGTAATTCTCTTTTTGTAACTCTCTCTCTCTCTAATTCTCTCTCTCTCACACACTAATTCTCTCTCTAATTTCTCTCTCTCTCTTTTTGTTTGTAATAGACGCGTTATCTTTCTGTCTCTCTATTTGTAACTCTCTCTCAAATTCTCTCTCTCATTGTAACTCGCTCTCTTTCTCTTTGTAACTCGTCCATTATCTCTTTCTTTGTCTATATCTCTCTCTACCTCGCTCTTTCTAACTCCCTCTTTAACACGCTATACCTCTATCCCTTTCTAACTCCCTATAACTCGTTATACTCTCTTCTTTCTCTCTCTCTCTCTCTCTCTCTTAGTTCTCTCTCTTCTCTCTAGTTATATATATATATAGATATCTTTCTTTCTAACTCTCTAGTTATCTCTCTAACTCTCTTCCTAATTTTGTAAACATAAAATGTACATTTTCAAAACTCAAGGCATCCCCATAGGTGCTCGGTCTCTTTCAGCTACCTAAAAATTGTCATCGTTTGAGTACATTCAAACTATTTATACATTTTTGAAACAACTCTGAAATATGATAACGCACTTTCCGCTGTGCGTGCGTGTGTGCACTATGGAATCGACTGTATCATGATTTGATGGAAGAAGAGATTTCTATAACGGGCTTTTGTGTGCGCTTTATAAATAATGTCCTTAACTGTCTGCTATTTCTGTGGTAATCTTTTGCGTGGACGACCTTTGCTTTCTAAGATGGAGGTGGAATGGTCATGTATGTCATATGCTAGTTTGTCGTATTGGCTAGGACAGCTCGTGGATGGAGAAGGAATAGGAAAAGAAGAGCTGGACGTCCAAACAGAAACATGGAGAAGAACTGTGGAATGAGACTTAGAAGATTGTTGCTTGACGTGAGAAACAATTGGTGATTCCGGGGCACATGGGTGTCGTTGGCAATGAGAGAGCAGACAGGCTGGCTGGCTCTGCCATCATATCAGACGGCCAGCAATGGATAGAGCTGATATTTTGAACGCCCTCATAGAGTGTGGCCGCAAAGAAGATTTTCATTTAAACCAATCCACGTCAACTACTAGATTGCAGGAGTGGGTTTGAAGATTGGAGTAGCAAGAAAGGACAGCATAACAGGTACGTGAGTAGGCTCATCAATCAAAATCGAACTGGTACGGTCAGTCGCTGGACGCTGTTGAAGATATTCCGAAGGAGATCGGAGCACATATGGACATGTCCGGAGTGCAATGAAGATATTCCAAACTGAAACTCTCTCTCTCTCCCGGTCCTAGACTGATGAACCAACTTTTTCATGAATTTTACCGTGTTTTTAAGGGACTCCGTTCCTCCGTACAACTTCTCGCGAAGCTCTGTGTTTTGGGACCAGGTTTCTTTTCTTATACCTGCTATCGTTGACAATCTTGCAGAACGTGTTCTGCCGTCATGTCCGACTTTTGCAGGGGCACAGGTAGTTGTGCCAATTTTAAATCTTATGAAACGTGTGAGCTTGTTGTAGTCCGGTACGGAGGCAGAGTATGGCAACTTGTTCACTACGAGACAGACCATAGTATCCGTCTCTGTTGTTAGCCTGAGGATGGTCTTTTGTCCATTTGTCTCTTAGTGCCAGCCGATGGTTGTTCTGACTCCTCATAGCTGACCTCGAGATCAGTCTGAGGTAGTCGCCTGCCTTCTTTAACTAGTTTGTCGGCATCTTCATTTCCGCTTATATTGCAATGTGATGGTATCCACTGAATGACGGTGCGTTTGAGAGAGCGCGCTAGTTCATCGATGGTCGCTTTGAGCTCATTCAGCTCTGTTTTGTCTACGCCTTTGAGTGCCGTGATGACCGATAGAGCATCGGTGAATATCACGACTTTGTTGCGAGAGGTGCCTCTTTTCTCTGGGATCATTTCGGCCGCTGTTCTTATTGCCTCTGCCCTGAAACTGAAACAATTGATAGAAAGACGAGCAGAACTTCAACAATGGACATCTTGCGTGTAAAACGACGGGACATGAAGAGGAAATATATAGAAACTAAGAGAGGAAGAAAAGACGCTGGCGATGAACACAGTCTGAAAAAACACCGAGGGTAATATAAGCATGTCTTTTTTTTGGAACCCGCAGAAAAAAAGTGAAAAACGGGGACTTTTAGAAATAGACAAGATTCGGAGATAGAGATTAAGGATATACGGAAGAATTGGAAGGAACTGTAAAAGATATCTTAATATAAGAAATCTTGGCATGAGTTGGTTGAGGGCATATGCCCCAACTTGTGTTCAACAGATAAGAGAAAGAGAGAATATATCATGAAATCTATACCACTTCTCTAAGGAATCTAGAGGTCTCCTGTGTTCTACCAGCTCAACGCCCAATCACAATAGAATACTTCAAGTGTTAGAGTTTGTTTCTTAGTCAACGCCAAATGGTAGTCTGCAATATGTGTATTGTGTTTGTCTGTATTGTCAACTTTATTGTTCCAGAATTGTATGTGTGTCTGTATTGTCAACTTTATTGTTCCAGAATTGTATGTGTGTTTGTCTGTATTGTCAACTTGTTGTTCCAGAATTGTATGTGTGTCTGTATTGTCAACTTTATTGTTCCAGAATTGTATGTGTGTTGTCTGATTGTCAACTTTATTGTTCCAGAATTGTATGTGTGTTTGTCTGTATTGTCAACTTTATTGTTCCAGAATTGTGTGTGTGTTTGTATGTATTGTCAACTTTGTTGTTGCTACTCTACAAATCACCATCTTCATCCTGGAATGATTTGTTGAACTCCCGCTCTAGTGCAATTTATCTAGACATTAGCGTCAGGTAATTAATCATTCCACATTGAAGCTGTCATTTTGTTACCCAAGCTAGTGGTTAGAGCAAGCTAGTGGTTAGAGCAAGCTAGTGGTTAGACCAATCTAGTGGTTAGAGCAAGCTAGTGGTTAGACCAAGCTAGTGGTTAGTGCAGGGCGTAGTGCTGTGGTTAAGATGATGTAGTGTGTGGTTCAGCAATGATGTAGTGCTGTGGTTACAGCAATAATGTAGTGATGTGGTTACAGCAATGATGTAGTGATGTGGTTACAGCAATGATGATGATGTTAGCAATGATGTAGTGATGTGTTAAGAAGAGATGACGATAGTAATCATCATGTAGCCTGTACTGAGCAGAACTTTGATTACCTCCAATCAGTCCTCCGGGAACTTCTCCTCTCTCTCTCAAAGGCCAGATGTCCCGCCTCTGCAGCCGTCATGTTCAGACCATCAGTTACATCCTGAATCCATCTTCTCCGTGGTCATCCTCTTCTTCTCTTTGCCGGTATGTCTCCTTCCATGATGGTCTTCTCCAGCCCTTCATGTCTTTTTGTCTTCATCTCCAGTGTTTAGTTTAGGGAAATAGGTAAAGTTGTTAAGTCTTCTTAATTTTTCTATCCTCATCGTTGTCCCTCACAGAGTCATAAGAAATTTCTAGAACGGACTTTTGTTCATAACGCTTCTTAAACGGTGCTTCTGTCTCCTGTTATCTTTGGGTCCATTTTGCTTTGTATCCGATAGTAACATTGATCTTTTGTTACATTGTCTGTTAGTAATCTGCTTATGTATCTAACCATTTCATTTTGTTTCACTTTTCCTGATGTCTTCATTTCTTAACTAGTTCTTCTTGATACTCCCAGCATTCTGTGTAGACACTTTGTCTCTGTCGTGACTAGTTTTCTTCTTGATACTCCCAGCATTCTGTGTAGACATTTGTCTCGTCGTGATAGTTTTCTTCTCTCCCATTTGATGTCAGGTCAGGTTTGTCACTGAAGTTTTATCTGTAAAAACTGTTTGAACACTATCTTTTGTCATGGTGACATGTCTGATTTCAGATTGGCTGCCAATCTGCTGTCCAGTGAATTTCCGACTTTAGAATCCCATAGACAAACGCTTAACACTTCGCTAGGTCCTCTTGAAGTACAGGTTTAGTAGAGGATAGTAATCTCTAACTACAATATTGAGATAGACTTTAAACTGTTTAGTCACATACATGAGAGAGACGTAAGCTGTTTAGTCACAATACATTGAATCAGATTCTGTTTAGTCACAATACATGAAGATAGACGTTACCTGTTTAGTCACAATACATGAAGATAGACTTTACCTGTTTAGCTAGCAAGTACACTCACAATCGCTATATAGATTTAGAATTTCACTAAAATACTAGGTTCCACATATCAACAATACCTGATATTCGACAGTGCTCTTGTCTCTAATCAGTGGAATAAACAGAGGGACGCGTGTATTCATTTCTGTCTTCTGTCGTCCATTCTTCCTTGCCATTACTTGATCACGTCATTGTATTTTGTATCTAGACCGACATCTTGACAAAGATTGATCTCCTCCAGATATTTTCTCTTTCTTTTACTTTTTCTGCAACTTGTTTTATCCAAACTGAAAGTTGAAAACAAAAAAAATCGGTGAAAATAAGCTCGTTTTTTTTTATTGGTTGCTTTCATTTCCGAAAGGAAGTGACGTTCATGTTCTGATGTGAAGACGGGAGGGGGAGAAGGGGAGGAGACAATGACATTCACATTTTGCTTCCATCTGCTGAGCTTTATACAAGAGAACTTTACTTTTTTCTTTCCCCATGAGGGATAACAAATGCAAATTGCTAGCAAGGTTGATGGAACTTTTCAGTGATATCGTTATTTTTCGAAATATCTTCGACAATGTGCGCGTGCATGCATCATGTTTGAGACATTATCTTGTAGTTAGTCGATATAGATGAGTTGTAGTTAGTTAGTCGATATAGATAAGTTGTAGTTAGTTAGTCGATATAGATAAGTTGTAGTTAGTTAGTCGATATAGATAAGTTGTAGTTAGTTAGTCGATATAGATAAGTTGTAGTTAGTTAGTCGATATAGATGAGTTGTAGTTAGTCGATATAGATAAGTTGTAGTTAGTCGATATAGATGAGTTGTAGTTAGTCGATATAGATGAGTTGTAGTTAGTTAGTCGATATAGATAAGTTGTAGTTAGTCGATATAGATGAGTTGTAGTTAGTTAGTCGATATAGATGAGTTGTAGTTAGTCGATATAGATGAGTTGTAGTTAGTCGATATAGATGAGTTGTATTAGTTAGTCGATATGTAGATAAGTTGTATTAGTCGATATAGATGAGTTGTGTTAGTTACTCGATATAGATAAGTTGTAGTTAGTCGATATAGATGAGTTGTAGTTGTTATTCGATATAGATAAGTTGTAGTTAGTCGATATAGATGAGTTGTAGTTAGTTAGTCGATATAGATAAGTTGTAGTTAGTCGATATAGATGAGTTGTGTTAGTTAGTTCGATATAGATAAGTTATTAGTCGATATAGATGAGTTGTAGTTAGTTAGTCGATATAGATAAGTTGTAGTTAGTTAGTCGATATAGATGAGTTGAATAGTTAGTCGATATAGATAAGTGTAGTTGGTTAGTCGATATAGATAAGTTGTAGTTAGTTAGTCGATATAGATGAGTTTGTAGTTAGTTAGTCGATATAGATAAGTTGTAGTTAGTTAGTCGATATAGATGAGTTGTAGTTAGTCGATTTAGATCAGCTTAGTTAGTCGATATAGATAAGCTTGAGTTAGTTAGTCGTATAGTAGATTGTAGTTAGTCGATATAGATGAGTTGTAGTTAGTTAGTCGATATGATGAAGTTGTAGTTAGTTAGTCGATATAGATCAGTTGTAGTTAGTTAGTCGATATAGATGAGTTGTAGTTAGTCGATATAGATAAGTTGTAGTTAGTTAGTCGATATAGATAAGTTGTAGTTAGTCGATATAGATGAGTTGTAGTTAGTTAGTCGATATAGATGAGTTGTAGTTAGTTAGTCGATATAGATAAGTTGTAGTTAGTTAGTCGATATAGATGAGTTGTAGTTAGTTAGTCGATATAGATAAGTTGTAGTTAGTTAGTCGATATAGATAAGTTGTAGTTAGTCGATATAGATAAGTTGTAGTTAGTTAGTCGATATAGATAAGTTGTAGTTAGTTAGTCGATATAGATAAGTTGTAGTTAGTTAGTCGATATAGATGAGTTGTAGTTAGTCGATATAGATAAGTTGTAGTTAGTTAGTCGATATAGATAAGTTGTAGTTAGTCGATATAGATGAGTTGTAGTTAGTTAGTCGATATAGATAATTTGTAGTTAGTCGATATAGATGAGTTGTAGTTAGTCGATATAGATGAGTTGTAGTTAGTTAGTCGATATAGATAAGTTGTAGTTAGTTAGTCGATATAGATAAGTTGTAGTTAGTTAGTCGATATAGATAAGTTGTAGTTAGTTAGTCGATATAGATGTGTACACAAACTTCTCTCTCTCTTTCGTGCATTTGAACACCCCGTTGGGGCATAAACCCTCAATGAACTCATGCTAGTTCTTGGTTGGTTGGATTTTGTAGCTAATGTTTTCTACTGGATTTGGGAGCAGGCTCAAGCTGAAACCTACCTTGGTCGCCTCTTACGATATACCTTGTTTGTTTCATTCTTACTATTTTGTACTTCCGGTGTGCGCCCGGCAACACATATGAGACATACACATATATATATATTCCTTTCCTACCGTTATACGTTACATATGGTATTTTGTTGCAAGTAATGTCTCCATACCGCTCTGTCCTGGGCAAATCGCTCAATCTCTTCCATGAAATTGAGTCTGATATTTCTTGCCTCTCTCTCAGCTAAGTTCGCTTCATTGTTTCTCTTGTGCTTGCTCTCCTTCTTGAACTCTTTGCATCCCGCCTCAATGCGTGATTTTCCTCCCGCCTCAATGCGTGCTTTGCATCCCGCCTCAATGCGTGCTTTGGTGTTCTTTGATAATTTCTTCTCAAGGTGTCTCCAACATTTCTCCATACATATTGAAATACATATATATGGCCTTTATCATCATCACAGACGGTCAAGTGTTTTACTGTGACAACTTCTGAGTTTTCGCTTTTCTCTCTTGTCGTTCGCTCATACATAAGTCTCTTCTCAAAGACTCTGCGCCCTTTCGCAATTTGGCTTTCCACACAACTCTGTCATCAGCTAGTCCCTCCCATGTGCTGGGACTTATACATAAGGTCCTCATTTAGACCTTGCAGACATCTTTATATCTGAGTAGTGGTCTGCCCTGGTGCCTCTGTCCCTCCGAAAGTTCACAGAACAACATTTGTTTTGGTATGCGACAAGTTTCCATTCTTCATACATGCCCTAATTCGTTACGTCATACATATGTATAAATATAAACGTCAAATTGCTTATATTATTTCATTTAGTAATTTACATTAGTAATGCAATAAGTAAAGAAAATAGCTAAGTGATAGAGATGAATGATAGAATCAATGATAGAGAGATAGCAATGATAGAGATAGCAATGATAGAGTATAGCAATGATAGAGAGCAATATAGAGATAAGCAATATAGAGATAGCAATGAAGAATAGCAATGATAGAGAGATAGCAATGATAGAAGCAATGATAGAGATAAGCAATGATAGATAGCAATGATAGAGAATAGCAATGATAGAGAGATAGCAATGATGAGACAATGATAGAGATAAATGATAGATAGAATGATAGAGAGCAAATGATAGAGAGAGCAATGATAGAGCATAGCAATATAGATAGAATGATAGAGAGATAGCAATGATAGAGACAGCAATGATAGAGCAGCAATGATAGAGAGATAGCAATGATAGACAGCAATGATGAGAGAGATAGCAATGATAGAGAATAGCAATGATAGAGAGATAGCAATGATAGATAGCAATGATAGAGAGAGATAGCAATGATAGAGAGAGATAGCAATGATAGAGATACAGAATGATAGAGACAGCAATGATAGAGAGACAGCAATGATAGAGAGACAGAAATGATAGAGATAGGCAATAATAGAGAGACAGCAGATAGAAAGATAGCAATGATAGATAGACAGGAGACACAAATGTGTATGGTTGAACTTAATTATCAAGTTCATGTGTAGAAGAGCTACTGAAAAGTCAAACACTCAATCATCATCAAATAGCTTGTCCTGGTCAGAACTTTTCCCACTGCCTTGTTAAATGTCCATGCTCTTCACACTTATATGTTGTCACCGGGGGAATATGCATGCTCTTAGTAATCTGATCTTCAAACACGCAAAGCTTTTATAATTCATCAAATGTAGAAAGTTGCATTTTAACAGGCATTTTACCAAATTGTAATTTATCCTGACTGTAAACAATGTGACTCAGACGGAGAAACGGAGACAGGGGGGCAGGCGAATGAGGAAAGAAAGAAAACAGTCTCGAGAAGATTGACTCAGATGACGGCCTTCTTAGATAAGGACACTTGATGTACTGGTCTAGACTGTTGATGTATCATGCGTTATTAAGTTTGTATTTGGAAGAGGGACTTTGAAATTGGTTGAGAAAATTTGAGTTTTTCATGGAGGTGGTCTTTGTTCTCGATGTAGACAGGAGCAAGAGAGTGCAACAGAGAGTACAACGAAGAGTACAACAGAGAGTGCAACGGAAGTACAACAAAGAGGGCAACTGAGGAGATGAATTCAGTCTTTAACCCTTTAACTGCTAAGAACGTGTATTAACGTTCTCCCCATTCACTACTAAAGGCGCATTAACACGTCTGTTATTATCTCTCCTCTGTGGGCTAAAGACGTGTTAACACGTTATACATTTCTACTGTCACTGCTATAGGTGTACGTACATTCACGTTTGTGACTTAGAAACAAAGAGTAACTATGTTTAGATCCGTCTTCGGAAAGTATGTAGTAGTAAAAGAGATACATAAATTATTTACATTATGTGATGTTTACTTTTACTGTGTTTGTGAACGCATAAATATTGTGCACCTTTCGTTTTGATCTCAGTTTGACCCATAATATTCAGTTTGTTATCTCAGTTGAACGCAAAATATTGGAGTCTTTGATCTCAGTGTAAAAACAGGATGAGAAGATGCCCATTTTTGTATCTCTTATATTTGGGAGAGAGGGATGCTATAAATTTAAGCTGTCATGACGCATCTGACTTATATTTGTGTGAAGTCTTGCTTTCCTTAACACTAGTGCCCATCGACATTCAGGCGAAACTTACTGCGACTTCAGAAGTACTTGTAATTTAGACATTCAAATAAAGGAAGCAGGGTCTCTTGTAGTCCAATCTCGTATTGTGTACACACTAGGAATTTGTGGTCAAGCTGTTCTCGAACCTTGCAATTTCCACGGCATGTGCTCACTGGCGCAGAGTGTTATCAATTTCGAAATTGTGATCCATCTCCTTTCTGAAATTTATGTACTGTCCATATATATTTCTCTCTATTTTCTTCTCTCTCTCTCTCACTTTCTCTCTTTCTTTCTCTCTCATCTCTCTTATCACTTTCTCTCTCTCACTTTCTCTCTCTTCTTCTTTCTCTCTCTCTCATTATTTCTCTTTTCCTGCTCTTCATTCTTCTCATAATTTCTTTCTCTCTTCACTCTCTATCTATCTTCATATTTCTTATTTCTATTCTCTTATTCTTCTCTATCTCTCTCTCTTCTATACTATATATATATTATATATTATATATATATATATATATATATATATATATATATATATATAAATATCTTTCTTTTCTGCCTATTTTCTTTGAATCTTGCATGTTTTTTCATTTCTATGTTTTTTTCTTGTATATTTCTCTTGTCTGTCTCTGGTTGTCTGTCTAGCTGTCACTTTGTGTATTAGATCGATGACAGCAGCAATCATCATTGAGAGATAGATTCTGTAACACTATATTTCCTTGATTTCATCAAATTCACATATCAAATAGCTTACGTAAAACGTATGGTAATGTGTGTGTTTTGTGAGAGAGAGAGAGAAGAGGGACGAGAGGGGATCTGAGGGTGGGAGGGAAAGAGAGGGATGAGAGGAGGAAGAGGGTGAGATATAGAGGAGAGGATAGAGGATGAGCGAGGAGGCAGAGGATGAGCATGAGGAAAGGGATGAAGCCAAGAGATAGATGAAAGAGAGGTGAGGCCAATGAGAAGATAAGCGGGAGCAAGGGATAAGAGAGAGAGAGGAACAAGAGAGGCAAGAGGAACAATGAGAGAGAGAGGATACAATGGAGAAGAGAGTAAGGAGAAGGAAGCAAGAGAGAGAGGAAATAGAGGTGAGTCAGAGGGGCGATAGAGTGGACAAGAAAGGGAAAGGAGGAAGAGCGAGAGAGAGAGGGGAAGGAAGAGAGAGAGAGAACAAAGTGAGCTATAAAAGACAACAAAATCATTCTCCAATACAAACCAATCAAAGTATTGTTCTGAAGTTTATGCAAAGTGGCACCCATTTTGATTTCCGGCTGCCCGGCGGGTCACTAGAAATTTCAAAATTGTAAAAATGACAAATCTGAAAATGAAATAAAAGTGATTTATTATATTTCTTAAAAATGTCATGTTAGATTTTTTTATATCGTCCCGGTTGCTAAGAGACGAGACGCTAGATACAAGTCTGCTACAATATAAAATATGTCGAAATTAGAGAAGAGGAAGACGACGCCTCATTATTTGGGAAGTGTTTCATTTAGATTTATGCGGGAACAATTGGTTATAAGTCTGGTGTTGTGGCCAAAGTTTGGTATTGTGGCAAAGTCTGGTGTTGTGGCCAAAGTCTGGTGTTGTAGCCAAAGTCTGGTGGTGGCCAAAGTCTGGTGTTGTGGCCTATTGATGACCAAGATAGAATGGATAGTAGTTTGGAGAGTAGTGACATAGCAGCAGAAGAGAATAGAAAGTGCAGACATTTTTAGGAAGAGTGGGAACAGACTACAGTATGATGGAAGAGTTGCCACGTTGTGATCCACATTTCTAATGTTGCTCCACAGTTGCTGATGTTGCTCTACAGTTGCTGATGTTACTCCACAGTTGCTGATGTTGCTCTACAGTTGCTGATGTTACTCCACAGTTGCTGATGTTGCTCCACAGTTGCTGATGTTGCATCCACAGTTGCTAATGTTGCTCACAGTTGCTGATGTTGTCCACAGTCTGCTGATGTTGCTCACAGCGTTGCCAATGTTGCTCCACAGTTGCTGATGTTGCTCCACAGTTGCTGATGTTGCTCCACAGTTGCTGATGTTGCTTCACAGTTGCTGATGTTGCTCCACAGTTGCTGATGTTGCTCTACAGTTGCTGATGTTGCTCCACAGTTGCTGATGTTGCTCTACAGTTGCTGATGTTGCTCTACAGTTGCTGATGTTGCTCTACAGTTGCTAATGTTGCTCTACAGTTGCTGATGTTGCTTCACAGTTGCTGATGTTGCTCCACAGTTGCTGATGTTGCTCTACAGTTGCTGATGTTGCTTCACAGTTCTGATGTTGCTCCACAGGCGATGTTCACAGTGCTGATGTTGCTCCACAGTTACTGATGTTGCTCCACAGTTGCTGATGTTGCTCTACAGTTGCTGATGTTACTCCACAGTTGATGATGTTGCTTCACAGTTGCTGATGTTGCTCCACAGTTGCTGATGTTTCTCCACAGTTGCTGATGTTGCTCCACAGTTGCTGATGTTGCTCCACAGTTGCTGATGTTGCTCCACAGTTGCTGATGTTGCTCCACAGTTGCTGATGTTGCTCTACAGTTGCTGATGTTGCTCCACAGTTGCTGATGTTGCTCCACAGTTGCTGATGTTTCTCCACAGTTGCTGATGTTGCTCTACAGTTGCTGATGTTGCTCCACAGTTGTTGATGTTGTACCTAGTCGGAGATCATGGGGTAATGTATAAAAACAGCAATAGAGATGCACATTGTATTTATCTCTACATTTCTCGAATTATACTCACCTTTTTTTAAATCGCTTTTTGTACTTACTTCCACAGACGTAAATATATTCCAAGTGTCATTCCACCCATTGTCAAGGTCACGTCACCAGTGTTCACTCGAGACTGATGTCAAGGTCACGTCACCATTGTTCACACAAGTCTGATGTCAAGGTTATGTCACAACGCTCACACAAGACCAATGTCAAGGTCATACGATTGTGACTGCAAAATCACGATCAATTAAGAATCAGTGATCTTTGAACTCAATCAGAGAAGACAAATTGTGTGTGTGAATAAGTTCGATTTATTAACTATCTTACATGTGTTGTTACCTGTGGAAGCAGGTGTGTTTGTGTTTGTTTGTGTGTACCTGTGAAAGGTGAATGTAATTTGTTTTTAATTTGTATGGGGCGGGGGGCGCAGAGTTTTCAGCATTACTCTAAATCTATAAATGATAAATTTGATATCATAGAGTTCTGTATCATAGAGTTCTGTATCATAGAGTTCTGTATCATATCTCTTTATATTGTTAGTAGTTAGTTCTGGTTCACAAAGATGAACAGGGCGTGTGGGGAGATTGGTGATACAATCACACAGATATACACAAAAAGTTACCTATACGATTATCATATCAGACTCGATGAATATGCTTCAAAGGATTGAATCTGGAAGTTTGCGCTTGAAATGGCTGGCGGCATTCGGAGATCACATCTCAAGACCCTGACGTGACTGTACACACATGGTCATGCTGGAGTGTAGGGCAACGAACGTGCTGACTTTCTTGCAGAAAATGTCCTGACTCAAGCGGGCAGAAGTATGGACAGAGCGGATATCATAAATGCGGTCCGCGGCCATTTATGTCAAATGGGCTAGTCTCAGACACTAGAACGAGTTCGAGAATTACGAATTAAGTTTGCACATGCCAAACAGTGTCGTCTTCCTGATAGAGAGAGAAGGTATATTATACTAATCAACTTCTCATGGGTACGGTGAGCAATTGGATTTTGGGATGGCTGCTGTAGCGGAGGACGGAGCATGCAGTGCCATGACGTCGATTGTATAACATACACACACAAACATGCAACCACACATGTGTATACATTCAGATTCAAATACACATGTATACGTGTTATACACACACACATTTACACACGTACACTATAGACATTCAAATACACATTTTATACACACACATTCACATAGAAATAAATACACATTTGCGCACTTACACAAACTCACAGATCACCAGCACACCACACACACGCGCGCACTTACCTACACACACACACATATACATGCACTCATATATATATATACACGTATACACGTACGCTTGTGTGCCATTTCTGCAGACAGGGACAAAACCATACGGGGAAACCCGTGGAATTCAGTCAATTCACCTTTAGACGGGTCCGTTAGACACGTATGCTACACATACATACATATATACTGTGTCACATAGTTCGGGCCTATGATTGGCACTTGTGACGCTGTCAGTGTCACGTGAGTGTTATGTAACTGCTTACTCATTCTCACAACTTGCCAATGTCAACAAACTGAACAGTTCAAAGTTCAAATAAAGGCATGCCATTTATTTTAGATCTCACATTGCCCCGTGACAGTCCAAAATCCAAATGAAGATCAGTCATATACTTGAGAATTCACTTCATCATTATCACCATCATCTAGTGCTATGTCGACAAACGTAGATTATCTTACTCTTTCAAAACTCTCCGTTTCCTTTCTTCTAAGCTTCTGATTCTGTATTCTAGCCGTTACATCATGTTATGCTGTATAGAATCGATTCTCTCTTTCTCTTCTCTCTCTCTCTCTCTGTCTTTCCTTGTATCTTGCCAGTCGTCACAATGTATTCAAGATGATCTCTTCAGATATCATTTCCATAGAATTTTGATTTGTTTCTTTCTGATACGTTTCATAGGGATTTGATCCGCCTGCCTTCTTGGGAACATTATCAATTGACATCTTTTCTGTCCATGATATTCTCATCATTCTTCTATAGAACTTCTTCTGTCCATGATATTCTCATCATTCTTCTATAGAACTTCTTCTGTCCATGATATTCTCATCATTCTTCTATAGAACTTCTTCTGTCCATGATATTCTCATCATTCTTCTATAGAACTTCTGTCCATGATATTCTCATCATTCTTCTATAGAACTTCTTCTGTCCATGATATTCTCATCATTCTTCTATAGAACTTCTGTCCATGATATTCTCATCATTCTTCTATAGAACTTTTCTTTCATCTCTAAACTCCCCTTTAAACATAAGACATCCACACAGTTCCCCCAAGTAGATCAGTCTTGAGCAAGCCAGTTTAGTCTATCCCAGGTCTTTCCCGTTTCTTCTCTTTCTCTGTTTACAGTTTGTCTCCATGTCTCTCTAGATCGCCACTACTTCTCTTACCTCCCAGAGATTGCATTCCAAAGTCACGTGTATGCGTATGGTCATCTTGCATTCTTATAGAACTCACTGACCACAAACTGGACTGTAGATTAGTCACATTTGAGATCTCCTCACTGACCACAAACTGGACTGCCCAGTGCCCTCTTGAAGACACATGACAAACGTAAGGTCTCAAGCTGTCTAACCAAATCACACATCAACCAGTGACCTAAAGAGAAGAAGTCACACATCAACCAGTGACCTAAAGACAAGAAGTCACACATTAGTTATTCGCTTTCACTAGAACATGTTACGAAAATAATTATGTTGTATTTCAACGTACAGCTTTCAGTTACACATATCCATCCAAGTCTAGCAATATCCAAGTCTAGCAATATCCAAGTCTAGCAATATCCAAGTCTAGCAATATCCAAGTCTAGCAATATCCAAGTAAGTCTAGCAATATCCAAGTCTAGCAATATCCAAGTCTAGCAATATCCAAGTCTAGCAATATCCAAGTCTAGCAATATCCAAGTCTAGCAATATCTCCATCGACAAACATCAGTTCAAGCAAGTCAAACATTCGACATACCTAGGAAGAATTGTTCGACATACCTAATAAGAATTGTTTTCAGCAAACGGTAGAATAACTAACCAAATCCAACATAGATGCAATAAAGCAAATCAAATAATAGAACAAATGGCAACAATTTTGAAATGCAAACATGTCACCATAAACGCGAAAAGAGTAATGTACAACACAATATTTATCTCTACATTATGCTACCTATGCCAAACCTGGACGCTGACATTAAATGATAGAAGAAAACTAGTCACGACAGAGATGAAGTGTCCATGCAGAATGCTGGGGGTAACAAGAAGAGACCAGTTTAGAAATGAAGAAATCAGGGAAAATGTTTGTACAACATCAATACTAGACTTCATCAAGAAACAACAAATGAAATGGTTCGACCACATAAGTAGATTACCAACAGACAGTGTGCTTCAAAGAGCAATGTTGCTCCGATACAGCAGATACAAAGCAAAAGTCCGCCCACGCAAATGGTGGATCTCAGAAACAACAGAGGCGGAGAAAAAACACTATTTATGAAGCGCACACCAAAACCCGTTCTAGAAATCACTTCTTATCCTAAAGCTGTGAGACAAAACAGGATTAGAGAACAGAGGAAGTAAGAACTTTCACTAGAAAATGTTAACAAAAATAAGGATTTCATATATCAACCAACAAGTTCCTTATCAGTCATATATCAGTCATATTTCGGAGTATTTTTGTTTATATTAGGACACATTCATTATCCAAAAGTGTACTACCATATTGAACTTTGTTTCACACTGAAAGCGTTTGGCTCCGTCCGGTTTAGAAAGAGAAAGAGGTCTCATATTTTGTTTATAAATTATCAAATGTTTTCAGTTTTCTTCAACCAGAAATATGCCTTATCCAAACATAGATTGGAGTCAACCAAATATTGTTTAGTTAATCAATAACCTTCATACATGTCTTTGAATATGTTTAGTTTCTTCAGTTTCATAAAACAGCGATTTGGTTTCAACGATCGTGTCTCTTGCCAAGTACGCGTGTATAAATGTTGGAACAGAAGAGAGAAAGAAAGAGAGAGAGAAAGAAAGAAAGTGTATTGATATCTATCTTGTTTCTAATCACAATTTTTGTATGATTTGTTTCATATATATATTTGTATGTATATTTGTACATATATATGTCTAGTTTTTGAAATGTTATAACTTGTATCTCATTAACTGTACGTTTGCATGCCATTCAAATATAGGCCACAGAAGCGGATATTGCAGCAGATGGGAATTGTCTGGGTTTTTTTATACCGGTTACTTCCCTTTGCTCATGTCCTGCCTGATGTGTGTCGTTAGTTAGTCGCTATTATCTATATAAGTATTCTACATTTCATTATTGGTTTTACAATAAAATAATAAAATTAAAGACAGAAGACAAATAATACCAAATCTGTAGACATATACATTTATTGACGCTAAAGTGTTAATACATACACTATACATATATATTCCTTTTGGACTCGTGTACATTACATGATAGCCTCAAGTAATTTCTTCATGCCGTCCTTGACTCTCAATTTTCCATGGGATTCTACGTCACATTTTCTTGCCTCTACTCAAAAAGTTTGTCTCAGGGTTTCTTTGATACACTTTCTTAGAACCCTAGCTTCTCCACTTCATCCTGGTATGTCACTTTCATCTTCTCTCAAGGATGCCCAACATATCTCCATCTTCTCCTCAAGGTATGCCCAACTATATCTCCATCTTCTCCTCAAGGTATGCACTATATCTCCATCTTCTCCTCAAGGTATGCCCAACATATCTCCATCTTCTCAAGGTATGCCCAACATATCTCCATCTTCTCCTCAAGGTATGCCCAACTTATCTCCATCTTCTCCTCAAGGTATGCCCAACTTATCTCCATCTTCTCCTCAAGGTATGCCCAACATATCTCCATCTTCTCCTCAAGGTATGCCCAACATATCTCCATCTTCTCCTCAAGGTATGCCCAACATATCTCCATCTTCTCCTCAAGGTATGCCCAACATATCTCCATCTTCTCCTCAAGGTATGCCCAACATATCTCCATCTTCTCCTCAAGGTATGCCCAACTTATCTCCATCTTCTCCTCAAGGTATGCCCAACATATCTCCATCTTCTCCTCAAGGTATGCCCAACATATCTCCATCTTCTCCTCAAGGTATGCCCAACTTATCTCCATCTTCTCCTCAAGGTATGCCCAACTTATCTCCATCTTCTCCTCAAGGTATGCCCAACATATCTCCATCTTCTCCTCAAGGTATGCCCAACTTATCTCCATCTTCTCTCAAGGTATGCCAACTATCTCCATCTTCTCCTCAAGGTATGCCCAACATATCTCCATCTTCTCCTCAAGGTATGCCCAACATATCTCCATCTTCTCCTCAAGGTATGCCCAACATATCTCCATCTTCTCCTCAAGGTATGCCCAACTTATCTCCATCTTCTCCTCAAGGTATGCCCAACATATCTCCATCTTCTCCTCAAGGTATGCCCAACTTATCTCCATCTTCTCCTCAAGGTATGCCCAACCATATCTCCCATCTTCTCCTCAAGGTATGCCCACTACCATTTCCTTCTCATCTTCTCCTCAAGGTCCCACTCTCATCCTCACAGGTGATTCTCCATCTTCTCCTCAAGGTATGCCCAACATATCTCCATCTTCTCAAGGTATGCCCAACATATCTCCATCTTCTCCTCAAGGTATGCCCAACATATCTCCATCTTCTCCTCAAGGTATGCCCAACATATCTCCATCTTCTCCTCAAGGTATGCCCAACATATCTCCATCTTGTCCTCAAGGTATGCCCAACTTATCTCCATCTTCTTCTTCTAATAACAGCTGTTACTAGTAGTTGACCAGACATTTCTCCTCAAGGTATGCCCAACTTATCTCCATCTTCTCCTTCTAATAACAGTTGTTACTAGTAGTTAACCAGACATTTCTCTGATTTCATCACTTCTGAATTCGTCTCATTGTATGTTCATTATTTTTGGCAGACATCTATTTTCAAATATATTCTCTCGCGATCATATTTTCAAATGCATTCAACTTCCTTTCCCTATTATACATACATCCTCAATCACGTAAACAAAAATACATTGTTTTGATAAATGATGCATAGAAGCATTGCTATTGTTGTGTGGTTTAGTCATTTGTGCAATCAAGTTGGCAGCTTTAGTTCTCGTTGTTATGACTCATGTGCTGCTGTAAAGGTTACTGTAAACCTATGTTGTGTTATGAGTACTAACAATATGATTGACATACATAGACTGTGATCTGGTTCAGAGGTCAGTCTGTATCTAATAATAGATGTGGAACAAAGAATACAGGCTTTCGAATATAAGTGTTACAGACGGGTACTACGTATTAGTTACATAGAACATAAGATGAATATTTATGTAAGAGACCAAATAAACAACCTTGCAGGTCGACAAGTGCCACTCTTGACAATCGTGAAACGGAGTAAACTTACGTGGTTCGGGCATGTGATGAGACATAGCTCACTCTCTAAGACTATCCTACAGGGAACAGTTGAGAGTGGAAGAAAGTATGTGATGAGACATAGCTCACTCTCTAAGATTATCCTACAGGGAACAGTTGAGGGTGGAAGAAAGAAAGGAGGGCAGAGAAAATCCTGGTTTGACAACAAGAGCTGGTCGGGGCAGAGGTTCTCCACACTCGCTCGAGGAGTTGAAGACAGAGATTCGTGGCGTGCTTTTTGTTCCGATGTCTCCCCAGTGACACCACTACGACCCTGGCGGGTTATGGGCTTTATTATTATTATATTATAATATTAGTGATGTTATTTAAGAAGCGAGGGATGACTTAAAGTTTTTTGTTCATGTCCGGATACAATGTGGTATGTTATATCTGCTACTTATTTATCTTAGCTCCTCGCTGAGCATAGGGCTTCAACAGTTGTCCGTCACTTTTACCGGTCTCTGACAGTGTTCTATTCTTCAAGACGATTCCATCTCTAGGTCTGTTTAGGAAGTTTGCTAGTCCACTTCTCTTGCGGGTTCCATCAAGTGTTTGAAATCAACTTAGGAGCCTCTATTATTTTTCTTTGTGGTCGAAAAATGGTCTCCAGCGCTTCAACTTGCGAGTTTAGATGCTACACACCATCTTTCTATAGAGAAGACTCCTAGTTTGTGTGAAGTTTGAGTTATTTATGTTGAACAATTAGTTTTTAGTTTCTGTAACTATGTCTTTTTTTTACATGTATAGTTAGTTACCACTTCCAGCCTTAATGCAGCCTGACTGCAGTAGTTGTATATCCATGTTTTACTTGTTCAGACCCTGCTGGTAGCTACCTACATATATATTGGAGTCAAGTGACTCTCTTGCTAATCTGTTGCAACTTGATAAGAAAACAGACGCAAGCATGGAAGACCCTGCTGGTAGCTACCTATATATCTATTAGAGTCAAGTGACTCTCTTGCTAATCTACTGCAACTTGATGAGAAAACAGACGCAAGCATGGAAGACCCTGCTGGTAGCTACCTATATATCTATTAGAGTCAAGTGACTCTCTTGCTAATCTACTGCAACTTGATGAGAAAATACATTTTCTTACATTCACAAGAAGAAGAAGTATAGAGCGATCACTTAATCTTTGTTTCTTTAATGAAATGTGTGACACACTTATGTGGTTAGTGTGCTTGATGCAACCAACAAATGCATAAGGGTTCAAATGCTCATATGTAATTTTCCAATCTGCTCAGCTGCAAATGTCTCCCCCAGCTTTCTGAGCCTGCAGAAAATTTGGAAACGATGCTGAATCCACGATGTAAATACTGCCAAGCTGACACTTTCAGTAGTCTGAAAGGGACTGAGCTCTGATAAGTTTACCTTGATTTTAGTCAGATCGATTCTAATCAGTTTTATTTTTAACTTCTTGACATAATACGTTTCTAGCCCCATTCACAATTATTTGTCTCCACCTTTTACAGCAACATTTGAACTGCACCATACTTGTATTGTTACCTACCCAGTACTGGGTCACATGATATACATAGGTGTTTCAAAATTTCCTTCTAATGGGGGCTGACTTATTATGTTATAATTAGTGAATTATGTATTCATTTGTGCCAAACTGAACAGATTTATGAGTTTCGTAACAATTAGTAACTGTTTTGTATATAACTGAACTCGTTCACAGACTCATACCATAAATATATGAACGTAATTGCTTCTATGTTGTCTGTATTGTTGTACTTGGTTGTAATACTATTGTTTGCACTACTCACACACTTATTGTTCATGAGATATCTATCTATCTTGTACATTTTTGTATTTTTCTTGATTTTGATTGTATGTCCACTATGAATTTACACATTGTTTAGTATATCATATCAGTCTGATTTTTGCGTGGAAGCTTATCAACATTGTCAGTCAACCATTCAGGCGAGTTTTACTCCCAACTTCAGAAGTATTTGTAATTTAGATTGCTAAGTAGATGACCAGGGTTTCCTTAGTCCAACCGCACACAAAGAATTTATTTGACTAAACTTGGAGCTTTGAACACCGGTATTTTCTCAGTACATGGCCACTAGTATAGAGTATTATTAAATTCACTATTGAACTCAGTACTGCACTGCTAGAGTATATTTAATCATGGACCTCAGTCATAGACTACAGAGTATTATTCAAATTCACTATTGACGACTCTCAGATTTGCACACTTGATGAAATTCTACAAGCAATGCTATTTGATATCAATATTTGCATCATGTATTTGGTGAGAAAACATTGACAACGGATAAAACGAACATGACAAAGATATTTTATCAATGGAAGAAAGTAGAAAATGTGAACAGTTTTGAATATCTTGGTTCACTACTAACAACAGGTGGAAATGTGAACAGTTTTGAATATCTTGGTTCACTACTAACAACGGATGGAAATGTGAACAGTTTTGAATATCTTGGTTCACTGCTAACAACAGATGGAAATGTGAACAGTTTTGAATATCTTGGTTCACTGCTAACAACAGATGGAAATGTGAACAGTTTTGAATATCTTGGTTCACTGATAACAACAGATGGAAATGTGAACAGTTTTGAATATCTTGGTTCACTGATAACAACAGATGGAAATGTGAACAGTTTTGAATATCTGTTCACTGCTAACAACAGATGGAAATGTGAACAGTTTTGAATATCTCAGTTCACTGCTAACAACAGATGGAAATGTGAACAGTTTTGAATATCTTGGTTCACTGCTAACAACAGATGGAAATGTGAACAGTTTTGAATATCTTGGTTCACTGCTAACAACAGATGGAAATGTGAACAGTTTTGAATATCTCAGTTCACTGCTAACAACAGATGGAAATGTGAACAGTTTTGAATATCTTGGTTCACTGCTAACAACAGATGGAAATGTGAACAGTTTTGAATATCTTGGTTCACTGCTAACAACAGATGGAAATGTGAACAGTTTTGAATATCTTGGTTCACTGCTAACAACAGATGGAAATGTGAACAGTTTTGAATATCTTGGTTCGCTGCTAGCAACAGATGGAAATGTGAACAGTTTTGAATATCTTGGTTCGCTGCTAACAACAACAGATGGAAATGTGAACAGTTTTGAATATCTTGGTTCACTGCTAACAACAGATGGAAATGGGAACAGTTTTGAATATCTTGGTTTACTACTAACAACAGATGGAAATGGGATGAAGGAAATTAAAAGAAGAACAAACATGGCTTTACACAAAAATTAAACAACTAAAAACAGTCTGGAACGGAACTGATAAGAAAACAAAGATCAGAATACTAAGAGCATTCATATTCCCAGTGACAACATATGGGTGTGAAGCATGGACATTTAATAAAGCAGTGGGAAAACATATAAGTGTTTTCGAGTATAAGTGTTACAGAAGAGTCCTTCGTATATCATGGACAGAGAAGAGAACAAATAGATCTATCCAGAAAGAACTCAAAATCAAAGAAAACTGGCTGATGCTACAAATCAGAAAGAGAAAATTGTATTTTTGACATATAAAAAGACATGAAGGGCTGGAGAAGACCATCATGGAAGGAGGCATACCGGTAAAGAGAAGAAGAGGAAGACCACGGAGAAGATGGATTCAGGATGTAACTAATGGTTTGAACATGACGGCTGCAGAGGCGGGACATCTTACTTATGATAGAAATAAATAACGAAGGACTGTTAGGGTGGCGGCAAAGTTGTCCTCAGGACAAGCTATTTGATGATCATATCTTCTTTTGTTTATTATGTATTGGAAATGTAAGTCTTGTTCTTATATGTTTCTCTTGTTCTGTCTGTAGAAGACTGTATCATAATATGTTACTGCGGTATCATTTAGTATATCTCATGATCATTGTGTACACATTATCACATATGTACACATTATCACATATGTACACATTATCACATATGTACACATTATCACATATGGATGGATATATATATATATAATATATATGTTGATGTTACTATGAGTATTACTATTATTATGAGTACTATGGGTATTATTACAATAAAATATATTGTATATGTGTTACACTGTGTTTGTTTGTTATATGTGTAGCACGTGTGTGTGTGGGCGTGTATATATATGTATCTACACAGTGGCGGCTCGTCATTAAGGACCGGGCCTCACCAAAAATAATGTGTAACGTGTATTTATTATTTTATAAATTAAAATGTTAAACCCAAAAACCATGATTTTTTCCAAAAAATGCTGTCTGGCCCCACCAATAAAAAGTATCACGAGCCGCCACTGTATATATAGATATATATATAAAACAGACGGCGTCTCTTTTGTGCAGAAGTTCGGTGCTCGCCTCTCGTTCCAAAGATACTCGGTTCGCTCCTTCACGTAGACATCGGGATATTTTCCAAAGATCCTTGATCTCAGTGTAGGTGAGATCAGCTTCTAGTCATATCAGAGACGGACGATAAAAAAGTAGGTCCCGTGTTCAAGTTAAACACGTTAAGAACTCTTGGCAGTTCAAAATCGAGAAGAGTAGAATGGAAAGCAGCTGGCCTGGCAGAATCGAGAAGAGTAGAATGGAAAAGCCGCTGGCTTGGCAGAATCGAGAAGAGTAGATTGGAAAAGCCGCTGGCCTGGCAGAATCGAGAAGAGTAGATTGGAAAAGCCGCTGGCTTGGCAGAATCGAGAAGAGTAGAATGGAAAAGCCGCTGGTCTTGCAGAATCGAGAAGAGCAGAATGGAAAAGCCGCTGGCCTGGCAGAATCGAGAAGAGTAGAATGGAAAAGCCGCTGGCTTGGCAGAATCGAGAAGAGTAGATTGGAAAAGCCGCTGGCCTGGCAAAATCGAGAAGAGCAGAATGGAAAAGCCGCTGGCCTGGCAGAATCGAGAAGAGTAGATTGGAAAAGCCGCTGGCTTGGCAGAATCGAGAAGAGTAGATTGGAAAAGCCGCTGGCCTGGCAGAATCGAGAAGAGTAGAATGGAAAAGCCGCTGGCTTGGCAGAATCAAGAAGAGAAGAATGAAAAAGCCGCTGATCTGGCTCGTGACTAATCTCTTTTTGATACTCCCAGTATTCTGTGTAGACACTTCATCTCTGTCGTGACTAATCTCTTTTTGATACTCCCAGTATTCTGTGTAGACACTTCATCTCTACAGTGACTAGTCTCTTTTTGAAACTCCCAGTATTCTGTGTAGACACTTCATCTCTACAGTGACTAGTCTCTTTTTGATACTCCCAGTATTCTGTGTAGATACTTCATCTCTATCGTGACTAATCTCTTTTTGATACTCCCAGTATTCTGTGTAGACACTTCATCTCTATCGTGACTAATCTCTTTTTGATACTCCCAGTATTCTGTGTAGACACTTCATCTCTGTCGTGACTAATCTCTTTTTGATACTCCCAGTATTCTGTGTAGACACTTCATCTCTACAGTGACTAGTCTCTTTTTGAAACTCCCAGTATTCTGTGTAGACACTTCATCTCTACAGTGACTAGTCTCTTTTTGATACTCCCAGTATTCTGTGTAGATACTTCATCTCTATCGTGACTAATCTCTTTTTGATACTCCCAGTATTCTGTGTAGACACTTCATCTCTATCGTGACTAATCTCTTTTTGATACTCCCAGTATTCTGTGTAGACACGTCATCTCTGTCGTGACTAATCTTCTTCTTTTATTGATTTCTATCATTAGTGACAAAAATAATATAAATCTTATTAACAAGTTGCAGTCCTATGCTTCATTGGGGACGGAAAGAAATAAGAGAAGATAGAATGTAACAAGAAGCTATCACTTTGAGCTCTATATACGACCAATGTAGACAGAAAGGGTGCATTTACAAAGTTGAGTAACTGGTTATTGGTTATTGAATCGATGGTATAGCACTCTGGGCAGACCTATAGGTGCGCAGTCTCCCCAACAGATCGAAAAGGTATGCATGCTGATGGTTCCCGTGGGTCGCTGGTTAAACACTTAATCTGCCTCTCAGGTATCCAGTTCTACAACGGGTAGATTAAAACTCCTTAAATCGCTAGATCGATTCAACATCTATTTTAGTATCGGCATTTTAGTGTCATAAGTGTTCACCTGTAGACTCGAACACAAAATGGTTGTTGGTTCTATCCCATACTAAACATTCTACACATGAGAAAAGAAATTGGACCTCCTACCTGCTGCACACAGGGGCTTAATAAATGTGAAATGATCTGTCACTTCCTAACCTAAGGTCTGAAAAAGTTACGGAAATGTTATGTTACCGGCGAGCTTGAAGGGGTAGACGTTTAGCTGGTGGACAGAAAAACGCTTTAAAGACACTCTTAAAGTGTCTCTGAAATGCTTCGATATAGACAATACGTGCTGGGAATCACTTGCGCAAGATCGCCAAATGTGGCGCTGTAACAACAAAAGAGGAACCCGAATAGCTGAGAATCGTCGTATTGTTGAGTAACAGAGAAAACGAGCAGCGCGAAAAGACAGAGCACACACATGTCTAACCTTGATCATGTATGCCCCACCTGTGGTCGGGGATTCTGTTCTAGGATTGGACTCTACAGTCACCTCCACACACACCAGAGAGATGCAACAGCACACGTCTGAGATTGTTGTCATCATCGCTTGCGATGGACGCTATTATTAATTAAGTGGCTACGGGCCGCCAGATTGGCTACCGGGGCCCGCCAGATTGGCTACCGGGGCCCGCCAGATTGGCTACCGGGGCCCGCCAGATTGGTTACCGGGGTCCAAATTGGGGTGTAAAGAATAGAACCACTATTACCTGCCACGCCTGTCGTAAGAGGCGACTAAGGAGGTGTCGCTGAAATCGGATGCACGTGTCCTAAACGTGTAGAAGTCTATGCGTTTAGGACCTACCAAACTAATGTGCAACGTATACACGTTCTTGGCAAAGATCAAACATATCACAAAGAGCGATTAAAACTGGTCGTAAAGAACTAACGCAAAGAAGAAGAAGAAGGAGAAGAAGTTACTGTTACTACTTCCAACAGGCAGTCGTGAAGATTGATTGATTGGACCATCATAATTGCACTTCAGTGAGTAACCACGTGTGATCCGATCTCTTTCTTACACAGGAAGATGTCAGCGACAGTGCACGAGCTCCGTATCACCGGCGAGGGTCCCCAATGTAATTTTGAAAATGGTGAAGATATTTTGTAGGAATATTATTTTTAATTTTTTCTAATAAATTTTGCTCAGGGGCTTTCTATCCTGCTTTTCTCCATTTTGAACTGATAAGGGTTCTTTTCCGTGCTGAAATTGAAAACGGGATTACGTTTTATCGTCCGTCTCCGATAGGACTAGAAACTCGACCTTACCTGCTCTGAGATCAGGGATCTCTGGGAAAATATCCCTATGGCTCTATGAGGGAGCGAACCGGGTACCTTTAGAACGGGAGGCGAGCTCATAACCTCTACGCCACAGAGACCCACGAAGTGAAGTCGTGACGAGATCAAAGAACACCCCTTCCCCCAATATGCGTCCTCGACTCCACAACAATCAACACTGTTGATTAAAATATGTCCGCTCTCTCATCCCCACAAACACCCGCATGCCAAGAACATGATCAACAAATAAACAATGTACAAGTATTACGACCTTCCGAAAAAACAAATAGATAAACACAGGATTCGAACCACGTACCCTCATTTCTTACGACACCCATCGCCTAGCCTAGCAATACGAGCGTTCTTAACAACACAACCAGCGAGCCATTCTTAAAAAAATGACTCACGAGGGAGTGTCTTTACCTGATTATTCTGTGTCTAGTTGTAACGAAGCGTTTAAGAAAGACACTCTCCCGTGAGTCATTTTTTAGAATGGCTCGCTGGTTGTGTTCGTAAGGACGCTTATATTGCTAGGCTAGGCGATGGGTGTCGTAAGGACGCTCATATTGCTAGGCTAGGCGATGGGTGTCGTAAGGTCGCTCATATTGCTAGGCTAGGCGATGGGTGTCGTAAGAAATGAGGGTAAGTGGTTCGAATCTTGTGTTTGTCTATTTGTTTTTCGGAAGTTCTTAATACCTGTACATTGTTTATTTGTTCATCATATTCGTTGCTTCCTCTGGGGTTTTTGCCCACAAAAAAATACTCCTTGTTCTTGTCAAGAACAGGAGCTCTCTCATTAGCACAAACACCCTCATGCCCAGGACAATAGATCTACATAATCCTCATGAGGTTAGAAACCTCAATGGACGACATCCACTCATACAGCAGTTAGTAACTACTGAGCAGCTACAAAGTATGTTACTGCGCAGCTATAGATATATTTAGTAATTTTGTCATCAACATACACTTTCCATTACGTTCAATTTAAAAAATACACACAACGCAATATCTTACTCATTTCTTTATTAAAAGCTTTATCAAAACTATGCTAATTGCGCAGTTTGATTTATAAATTTGTTTTTCCAATTTTATTTTATGAGTATTCGGTAATCCATAGTTCGAACTGACGTAACCGAGATATTATCCCTTTACATAAATCCAATTTTAAAAGATTAATAGAAGGTTACAACTGCGCATGCGTTGTCTTGATCGAGAGCGGGTGCCGATTGGGCAGACGTAAGATTACGTTGAAAGCTTTCAAGAATGACAACACGACATGACTGGTAAAATTAAACAATGCCTAGGGTTGCCATATTTTGACATTACGAAATAAGGACACTTCTCCTAAAATTAAATTACATTTAAAGTGTGTTCCATGTATATTTTTCTGATGACCTGATCATTTTTAGAATGTCTTTCTTTTCCATTAAATATCTATAAAATTGCCTACATGTGAAGCGTTTGAAATTAAATTTTACACATGAAATTGACTTGACTGAATCCACACTAAGACGATTTCTCTCATTGGTCTATTGTGCGTTGATTAATCGAAGAAAAAAGTATTTCTACCGAATAATTGTAGGTATTTCTACCGAAAAATTGTAGGTATTTCTACCGAATAATTGTGTGCTGAAATAGCAAAGAAGAACTATGCTATTTTCACGATTTCAGATTACATTTCACTATAATCACGCCTATTTTTTTATTTTTTTAACAGCTGCATTTAATTTTTAGTGATGGATGCAAATTTCTCCAGATTACAGTATTAATCACAGCACTTTAAATCATCTGTGTGCACATCTTTGCCAGTCAAAAATCTGGTGACAGCTACACATGTTCTCAGACAAACACAGTTTACTACAGATGGTAGTTAATTAGTTTAACTAACTTATATAAAGAGAATAACTCATAAATATGCATTAATGTTTTGTTTTCTCTTATTAAACTTAGTAGTTTTCTCTTATTAAACTTAGTAGTTTTCTTATTAATCTTAGTAGTTTTTTCTTATTAATCTTAGTAGTTTTCTCTTATTAATCTTAGTAGTTTTCCATAGATTGTTAATTCTGTTTCGAGTACCAAGTTAGTTTTTATTTTTTTTAACTAAATTTTACGCAGTCACCACATGGTTACCACATGATGTTACCACATGGTTACCACATGATGTTACCACATGGTTACCACATGATGTTACCACATGGTTACCACATGGTTACCACATGATGTTACCACATGGTTACCACATGATGTCGGTGACAGCAGTGCCGGATTAGGCTAGCGCGGGGCCCGTAGCAAATTTTATTTGATAAAACAGAAATATTGACAAGATGGACAGAATATGTAACGGCTCTATTCAGTGCCGGATTAGGCTAGCGCAGGGCCCGTAGCAAATTTTAGCGCGGGGCCCTAGGTTTTGTATGATAATAAAATAAACACAACTTTTACAAACTTGTCTCGATTTAATGTGAGCAAATTTAGAGATAGCACTAGACAAATCAATTTCTCTAAGTAAATTACATTCAATGTTCATTAAGGTGAGGTTATTTAGACGATCTTGTTCCATCATGTTTCTTAACTCACTTTTATACACTTTAATGTTGAAAAAGAACGTTCTCCGCTGCAGTAAGTAATCATTAAAGACAAATAAATTCATAAGACTATTTCTACATTTGGGAAACATGACTCTAATGAATTTTCCATTATAAGTTTATAAATTTGCAGTTCAAGAGCCTCATGCTTTTTGTTGCTAGTAGCAGCAGCTACATTAATTTTAAGACGTTCGTCGCCTAGGCTTTCTTCCAAATCCTCTTGGTAAGAGCTGACAATATTTGGAGTTCTTTTCAAGATCTCTTCTGCTGTAAGAGATTTTAACTGCCGGAGTATTCCAAATACACTAGTCACTCTATGGTACAGCCTAAATCAATAACTTTGCAAACAAAACAGAACAGTTGTCCTTTAGTTGCTGGATAACACAACCAATCTCTCACGTGAGTTTTGTTTGTTGGTGTATGCGTGTATGTGAAAAACGACTTTCGACAAAATCGTGGATTGTTTTCTTTATCGTACGTTTTTTTTTTTTTAAAGACACGAAATCACTGTTCATATGTTGCACTTCGCTACTTTCTTTCACAATCCAGTAATCTCGATTGAAGTTGTTTGGCCATTCACCAATATCGTTTGAGTACATTTTACTTTCGTTGTGTTTTTGGCTTGTAGATGATGTTGCTACATTAGAAGCATGTGCTGTGCTTTCTGCCTCTCTTTGACTTGAAGATGATATGGCTAAATTGGGAGGACTTGCTGTACCTTCGATTTCAGTTTATCTTGTGAAAAATGTGACTAAATCGTGAAGAGTTGCTGATCTTAATGGTAATATTGGTAATGATAATTCTTCTATAGCACTGCCTTCATCTACTACACAGTGGGACACGTCTTCTGTATTTTCTGCTTCGATTTCTCTGGATTCAGCACCAACACATACGACATTAAAAAATTCAGACAGCTTGCGTGTTTTTGATATAACATCTGGTTATTTTTCCATTTTCATCTGTCACATAGGCGCGGGCCCCCTAGAAGCGCGGGGCCCGTAGCATTTGCTACTTCTGCTACTAGGCTAATCCGGCGCTGGGTGACAGAGTGTTAATATTTTCTTAGTTGCGGACAAATCTACGATTTTCCAAAATTGTTTCCGGACGCTCAGATTTTCTCGTAAAATGGGGACGTGTCTGCACAAATGAGAATGTATGGCAACCCTAGATATGCCAAGGCTTAAGTATATCAACATAGGCAGAAGAATATAGTACAGCCACTGTGATGGAATCATTTAGCTCACCCAAAAAGCGGTAAAATGCATGGCAAACGGCACGACAAGCAGCCCCAGTCTTGCCACAGAATATATATATATTATATATAACTGATACATCTAATTACAAGAAATTGCACCACGAAATTGCATCACAATATGACACCATCTACAACGGCTGCCAGATCCTTTATATTGCTTTAGAAGATTAACCCTTAAAGGTATCTTTACGACTGCTATTATATATTAATATATCAGACAGGGTATTCCCATTTCTATTTTAAGATACATGTAGTTTCAAAGAGAGTAGCCATTATTGCGTAATGTGGTAAATGTGATCAGATAAATTCATCGAATTCTTCCAACTTTCTTATTTAACTTTCGAAATTTGTAACTGTTCTCTGAGGTAAGGCACTTTTCCGATATTTAATTTATTTTACTTACTTTTCTGTTTAATATATTTAACGAGATGTGGTTTTACTGAGATGTGGTTTTATAAACAGGGGGTTTTACTGAGATGTGATTTTACTGAGATGTGATTTTACAAACATGTGGTTTTATAGACATGTGGTTTTATAGACATGTGGTTTTACAAAGATGTGATTTTACAAAGATGAGATTTTACAAAGATGAAATTTTACAAAGATGTGGTTTTACAAAGATGTGATTTTACAAAGATGTGATTTTACAAAGATGAGATTTTACAAAGATGAGATTTTACAAAGATGAGATTTTACAAAGATGTGGTTTTACAAAGATGTAGTTTTACAAAGATGAGATTTTACAAAGATGAGATTTTACAAAGATGAGATTTTACAAAGATGAGATTTTACAAAGATGTGATTTTACAAAAATGCTGAAAATCCAGTAGACAGCGAAAGAAAAAATAGATGATATGGTTTTAAAAAAGGCCTGCACACAAAGAAACCGGATCAAACGGATAAGAATCGGACAATCAATGTTCTCCGGACACATATTGTTTAGAACATTTAGTGACAACGGAATAAATACAAGGAAAGAGAGATTGTGGACGGTAGAGGGAGAATTGGAGGATGGTCTGACAACGTGGTTTAACAAGAGATAGAAGTTAAAACTACAAATCTCTCTCTCAAGATCCACTGCACTATGGAGAGAGAGAGTTGTGGAGAGACATGATCGTCTACGCCGGCAAACATTGCACTTTATTCATTGCTATTAAACAATTATTAGAGGATTAATTTGTCACTATTTATTGTGTAGTTTTTTTAGTATTATTTCAGCAATGTGTCTGTTTATTAATCATGTATAATAATTGTTTTATCAATATAAGAGAAGATTGCTGTAAAACTATGAGCCAGTGGGGGAACAAGTAAAAACAAAGTAATGTAGTTTTACAAAATACAAAAATAAAAGGCAACGACGTTTCCCCCAAAAAGGTCTTTATCAAACGTCGCTGTATCGTATCTTGTAAAAAATGTATTTTAAATATGAGTAATGAATTTTGCCAGGGCAGCGACTTCGCAGTCTATTCTTCTCAATTGTTAAAGGTTATCAGCGACTTCGCAGTCTATTCTTCTCAATTGTTAAAGGTTATCAGCGACTTAGCAGTCTATTCTTCTCAATTGTTAAAGGTTATCAGCGACTTCGAAGTCTATTCTTCTCAATTGTTAAAGGTTATCAGCGACTTCGCAGTCTATTCTTCTCAATTGTTAAAGGTTATCAGCGACTTCTCAGTCTATTCTTCTCAATTGTTAAAGGTTATCAGCGACTTCGAAGTCTATTCTTCTCAATTGTTAAAGGTTATCAGCGACTTCGCAGCCCATTCTTCTCAATTGTTAAAGGTTATCAGCGACTTGAGTCTATTCTTCTCAATTTTTAAAAGGTTATCAGCGACTTCGGGTCTATTCTTCTCAATTGTTAGTTATCAGCGACTTCGAGTCTATTCTTTCTCAATTGTTAAGGTTATCACGACTTGCATCTATTCTTCTCAATTTTTAAAAGGTTATCAGCGACTTCACAGTCTATTCTTCTCAATTGTTAAAGGTTATCAGCGACTTTGATCTATTCTTCTCAATTGTTAAAGGTTATCACCCGACTTCGGAGTCTATTCTTCTCAATTGTTAAAGGTTATCAGCGACTTCGCAGTCTATTCTTCTCAATTGTTAAAGGTTATCAGCGACTTCAGATCTATTCTTCTCAATTGTTAAAGGTTATCAGCGACTTTCAGTCTATTCTTCTCAATTGTTAAAGGTTATAGCGACTTCGCGTCTATTCTTCTCAATTGTTAAAGGTTATCAGCGACTTCGCAGTCTATTCTTCTCAATTGTTAAAGGTTATCGCGACTTCTGATCTATTCTTCTCAATTTTTAAAAGGGTTATCAGCGATTCCAGTCTATTCTTCTCAATTGTTAAAAGTTACAGCGACTTGAGTCTATTCTTCTCAATTGTTAAGGTTATCAGCGATTTGATCTATTCTTCTCAATTGTTAAAGGTTACCCAGCGACTTCGCAGTCCATTCTTCTCAATTGTTAAGTTACGGTTCCAGTCTATTCTTTCAATTGTTAAGGTTTCGCAAGTCTATTCTTCTCAATTGTTAAAGGTTATCAGCGATTCCGGGTCTATTCTTCTCAATTGTTAAAGGTTATCAGCGACTTGGTCCATTCTTCTCAATTGTTAAAGGTTATCAGCGACTTCGCAGTCTATTCTTCTCAATTGTTAAAGGTTATCAGCGACTTCAGGTCATTCTTCTCAATTTTTAAAAGGGTTTAAATCGACTTGAGTCTATTCTTCTCAATTGTTAAAGGTTATCAGCGACTTCGATCATTCTTCTCAATTGTTAAAGTTATGCGACTTCGCAGTCTATTCTTCTCAATTGTTAGTTATCAAGCGATTTTCGCAGTCCATTCTTCTCAATTTTTAAAAGGTTATCAGCGATTTTGTCTATTCTTTCCCCAATTGTTAAAGGTTATCAGCGACTTCCAGTCTATTCTTCTCAATTTTTAAAAGGTTATCAGCGACTTCAGATCTATTTTTCCCTCAATTGTTAAAGGTTATCAGCGATTTCGCAGCCCATTCTTCTCAATTGTTAAAGGTTATCAGCACTTAGTCTATTTTTTCAATTGTTAAAGGTTATCAGCGACTTCGAGTCTATTCTTCTCCAATTGTTAAGGTTATCAGCGACTTTGCAGTCTATTCTTCTCAATTGTTAAAGGTTATCAGCGACTTCGCAGTCTATTCTTCTCAATTTTTAAAAGGTTATCAGGATTTTCGATCTATTCTTCTCAATTGTTAAAGGTTATCCTGACTTCGAGTCTATTCTTCTCAATTGTTAAGGTTATCAGCACTTTGCAGTCTATTCTTCTCAATTGTTAAAGGTTATCAGCGATTCGAGTCTATTTTTCTCAATTGTTAAAGGTTATCAGCGACTTCAAGAGTCTATTCTTCTCAATTGTTAAAGGTTATCAGCGACTTCGCAGTCTATTCTTCTCAATTGTTAAGGTTATCAGCGTTACTGATCTATTCTTCTCAATTGTTAAAGGTTATCAGACTTCAGTCTATTCTTCTCAATTGTTAAAGGTTATCAGCGACTTCCAGTCCTATTCTTCCCCAATTTTTAAAAGTTATCATACCGCTATCTTTCTTCTCAATTGTTAAAGGTTATCAGCGACTTACGCAGTCATTCTTCTCAATTGTTAAAGGTTATCAGCTTACTTCAGTCTATTCTTCCAATTGTTAAAGGTTATCAGCGACTTCAGTCATTCTTCTCAATTGTTAAAGGTTATCAGCGACTTGCAGTCTATTCTTCTCAATTTTTTTAGTGCCCTTTTTAAAGGGCGACTGCAGTCTATTCTTCCTCAATTGTTAAAGGTTATCAGCGACTTCCAGTCTATCTTCTAATTAAGTTCCCCTTCGCGTACTTCGCAGCTTGACTTTTCTAATTGTTAGTTATCAGCGACTTCGCAGTCTATTCTTCTCAATTGTTAAAGGTTATCAGCATTGCAGTCTATTCTTCTCAATTGTTAAAGGTTGTCACACTTAGAGTCTATTTTTCCCAATTGTTAATTATAAACGACTTGCAGTCTATTCTTCTCAATTGTTAAAGGTTATCAGCACTTTGATCTATTCTTTAAATTTGTTAAAGGTTATCAGCGACTTCGATCTATTCTTCTCAATTGTTAAGGTTATCAGCGACTTCGGAGTCTATTCTTCTCAATTGTTAAAGGTTATCAGCGATTCGAGTCTATTCTTCTCAATTGAAAAAGGTTATCAGCGACAGTCTATTTTTCCCAATTGTTAAAGGTTATCAGCGACTTGATCTATTCTTCTCAATTGTTAAAGGTTATCAGCGACTTCGCAGCTATTCTTCTCCAATTGTTAAGGTTATCAGCGACTTCCAGTCTATTCTTCTCAATTGTTAAAGTTATCAGCGACTTAAGTCTATTCTTCTCAATTTTTAAAGGTTATCAGCGACTTCGCAGTCTATTCTTCTCAATTGTTAAAGGTTATCAGCGACTTATATCTATTCTTCTCAATTTTAAAGGTTATCAGCGATTTTAGTCTATTCTTCTCAATTGTTAAGGTTATCAGCGACTTCGATCTATTCTTCCCCAATTGTTAAGGTTATCAGCGACTTTGCAGTCTATTCTTCTCAATTGTTAAAGGTTATCAGCGACTTTGCAGTCTATTCTTCTCAATTGTTAAAGGTTATCAGCGACTTTGCAGTCTATTCTTCTCAATTGTTAAAGGTTATCAGCGACTTCGCAGTCTATTCTTCTAATTGTTAAAGGTTATCATGCGATTTCGCAGTCATTCTTCTCAATTTTTAAAAGGTTATAAAGCGACTTCGAGCCCTATTCTTCTCCAATTTTTAAAAGGTTATCAGCGATTCCAGATCTATTCTTCTCAATTGTTAAAGGTTATCAGCGACTTTGATCTATTCTTCTCAATTGTTTAAAGGTTATCAGCGACTTCGCAGTCTTTCTTCTCAATTGTTGGTTATCAGCGATTTGAGTCTATTCTTCTCAATTGTTAAAGGTTATCAGCGATTTGCAGTCTATTTTTTCCCCAATTATTAAAGGTTATCAGCGACTTCGAGTCTATTCTTCTCAATTGTTAAATTATCAGCGACTTTGCAGTCTTTCTTCTCAATTGTTAAAGGTTATCAGCGACTTCTGATCTATTCTTCTCAATTGTTAAAGGTTATCAGCGACTTGCAGTCTATTTTTCTTTCAATTGTTAAAGGGTTATAAAGACTTCGCAGTCTATTCTTCTCAATTGTTAAAGGTTATCAGCGACTTATATCATTCTTCTCAATTGTTAAGGTTATCAGCGACCAAGTCTATTCTTCTCAATTGTTAAAGGTTATCAGCGACTTAGTCTATTCTTCTAATTGTTAAAGGTTATCAGCGACTTGATCTATTCTTCTCAATTGTTAAAGGTTATCAGCGACGCAGTCTATTTTTCCCAATTGTTAAGTTATCAGGACTTCGCAGTCTATTCTTCTCAATTGTTAAAGGTTATCAGCGACTTTGCAGTCTATTCTTCTCAATTGTTAAAGGTTATCAGCGACTTTGACTATTCTTCTCAATTGTTAAAGGTTATCACGACTTAGTCTATTCTTCTCAATTGTTAAAGGTTATCAGCGACTTCGATCTATTCTTCTCAATTGTTAAAGGTTATCAGCGACTTGATCTATTCTTCTCAATTGTTAAAGGTTATCAGCGACTTCGCAGTCTATTCTTCTCAATTGTTAAGGTTATCAGCGACTTATAGTCTATTTTTCCAATTGTTAAAGGTTATCAGCGACTTCCAGTCTATTCTTCTCAATTGTTAAGTTATCAGCGACTTCGATCTATTCTTCTCAATTGTTAAAGGTTATCAGGACTTCAGTCTATTCTTCTCAATTGTTAAAGGTTATCAGCGACTTCAGTCTATTCTTCTCAATTGTTAAAGGTTATCAGCGATCGAGTCATTCTTCTCAATTGTTAAAGGTTATCAGCGACTTCAGTCTATTCTTCTCCAATTGTTAAAGGTTATAGCTGACATGACCCATTCTTCTCAATTGTTAAGGTTATCAGCGACTTGCATCTATTCTTCTCAATTGTTAAGGTTATCAGCGATTTCCCAGTCTATTCTTCTCAATTGTTAAAGGTTATCAGCGACTTTGCAGTCTATTCTTCTCAATTGTTAAAGGTTATCAGCGACTTCGTATCTATTCTTCTCAATTGTTAAAGGTTATCAGCGACTTCGCAGTCTATTCTTCTCAATTGTTAAAGGTTATCAGCGACTTTCAGTCTATTCTTCTCAATTTTTAAAAGGTTATCAGCAACCAGTCTATTCTTCTCAATTGTTAAGGTTATCAGCGACTTGCAGCCCATTCTTCTCAATTGTTAAGGTTATCAGCGACTTTAGTCTATTCTTCTCAATTGTTAAAGGTTATCAGCACTTCGCAGCCCATTCTTCTCAATTGTTAAAGGTTATCAGCGACTTCGATCTATTCTTCAATTGTTAAAGGTTACAGCACTCTTGTCTATTCTTCTCAATTGTTAAAGGTTATCAGCGACTTCGCAGTCTATTCTTCTCAATTGTTAAAGGTTATCAGCGACTTCGCAGTCTATTCTTCTCAATTGTTAAAGGTTATCAGCGACTTCGCAGCCCATTCTTCTCAATTGTTAAAGGTTATAGGACTTCAGATCTATTCTTCTCAATTGTTAAAGGTTATCAGCGACTTCCGCCCATTCTTCTCAATTGTTAAAGGTTATCAGCGACTTCGCAGTCTATTCTTCTCAATTGTTAAAGGTTATCAGCGACTTTGCAGTCTATTCTTCTCAATTGTTAAAGGTTATCAGCGATTCAAGATCTATTCTTCTCAATTGTTAAAGGTTATCAGCGACTTTGCAGTCTATTCTTCTCAATTGTTAAAGGTTATCAGCGATTTTGAGTCTATTCTTCTCAATTGTTAAAGGTTATCAGCGACTTTGCAGTCTATTCTTCTCAATTGTTAAAGGTTATCAGCGACTTCGCAGTCTATTCTTCTCAATTGTTAAAGGTTATCAGCGACTTCTGATCTATTCTTCTCAATTTTAAAAGGGTTATCAGCGATCTTCCATTGGGTTCTATTCCTTTTTTCTAATTTTAAAGGTTATCAGCGACTTGCAGTCTATTTTTCCCAATTGTTAAAGTTTATCAGCGATTTTCGCAGTCTATTCTTCTCAATTTTTAAAAGTTATCAGCGACTTCAGTCTATTCTTCTCAATTGTTAAGGTTATCAGCGACTTAGTCTATTCTTCCCAATTTTTAAAAGGGTTATCAGGACTTCGAGTCATTCTTCTCAATTGTTAAAGGTTATCAGCGACTTCGAGCCCATTCTTCTCAATTGTTAAAGGTTATCAGGACTTCGCATCTATTCTTCTCAATTGTTAAAGGTTATCAGCGACTTCGCAGTCTATTCTTCTCAATTGTTAAAGGTTATCAGCGACTTCGCTCTATTCTTCTCAATTGTTAAAGGTTATCAGCGACTTGCAGTCATTCTTCTCAATTGTTAAGGTTATCAGCGACTTCGCGATTCATTCTTCTCAATTGTTAAAGGTTATCAGCGACTTCCAGTCTATTCTTCTCTTGTTAAAGGTTATCAGCGACTTGGCATTCTTTCTCAATTGTTAAGGTTATCAGCGACTTTGATCTATTCTTCTCAATTGTTAAAGGTTATCAGCGACTAGTCTATTCTTCTCAATTGTTAAAGGTTATCAGCGATTTTCGATCTATTCTTCTCAATTGTTAAGGTTATCAGCGACTTCGCAGTCTATTCTTCTCAATTGTTAAAGGTTATCAGCGACTTCGCGTCTATTCTTCTCAATTGTTAAAGGTTATCAGCAATTTCAGAGTCTATTCTTCTCAATTTTAAGGTTATCAGCGACCGAGCTATTCTTTCAATTGTTAAAGGTTATCAGCGACTTCGCAGTCTATTCTTCTCAATTGTTAAAGGTTATCGCGATTTTCAGTCTATTCTTCTCAATTGTTAAAGGTTATCAGCGACTTCGAGTCTATTCTTCTCAATTGTTAAAGGTTATCAGCACTTGCAGTCTATTCTTCCCCAATTGTTAAAGGTTATCAGCGACTGAGTCTATTCTTCTCAATTTTTAAAAGGTTATCAGCGACTTCGTCTTTTCCCTTTTCAATTGTTAAAGGTTATCAGCGACTTCGCAGTCTATTCTTCTCAATTGTTATAGGTTATCAGCGACTTCGCAGTCTATTCTTCTCAATTGTTAAAGGTTATCAGCGACTTCGCAGTCTATTCTTCTCAATTGTTAAAGGTTATCAGTGACTTCGCAGTCTATTCTTCTCAATTGTTAAAGGTTATCAGCGACTTCTCAGTCTATTCTTCTCAATTGTTAAAGGTTATCAGCGACTTTGCAGTCTATTCTTCTCAATTGTTAAAGGTTATCAGCGACTTTGAGTCTATTCTTCTCAATTGTTAAAGGTTATCAGCGATTCATAGTCTATTCTTCTCAATTGTTAAAGGTTATCAGCGACTTCGCAGTCTATTCTTCTCAATTGTTAAAGGTTATCAGCGACTTGATCTATTCTTCTCAATTGTTAAAGGTTATCAGCGACTTCGCAGTCTATTTTTCTCAATTGTTAAGGTTATCAGCGACTTCCAGTCTATTCTTCCCCAATTGTTAAAGGTTATCAGCGACTTCCAGTCTATTCTTCTCAATTGTTAAAGGTTATCAGCGATTTCGCAGTCTATTCTTCCCCAATTGTTAAAGGTTATCAGCACTTGATCTATTCTTCTCAATTGTTAAAGTTATCAGCGACTTCGATCTATTCTTCTCAATTGTTAAGGTTATCAGCGACTTTGATCTATTCTTCTCAATTGTTAAAGGTTATCAGCGATTTCAGATCATTCTTCTAATTTTTAAAAGGTTATCAGCGACTTCGCAGCCCATTCTTCTCAATTGTTAAAGGTTATCAGCGACTTTGCAGTCTATTCTTCTCAATTGTTAAAGGTTATCAGCGACTTCGCAGTCTATTCTTCTCAATTGTTAAAGGTTATCAGCGACTTCGCAGTCTATTCTTCTCAATTGTTAAAGGTTATCAGCGACTTATGATCCATTCTTCTCAATTGTTAAAGGTTATCAGCGACTTCGAGCCCATTCTTCTCAATTGTTAAGGTTATCAGCGACTTGAGTCTATTCTTCTCAATTGTTAAAGGTTATCAGCGACTTCGCAGTCTATTCTTCTCAATTGTTAAAGGTTATCAGCGACTTCGCAGTCTATTCTTCTCAATTGTTAAAGGTTATCAGCGACTTCGAGTCTATTCTTCTCAATTGAAAAAGGTTATCAGCGACTTCGCGTCTATTCTTCTCAATTGTTAAAGGTTATCAGCAAACTTTGATCTATTCTTCTCAATTGTTAAGGTTATCAGCGACTTCGCAGTCTATTCTTCTCAATTGTTAAAGGTTATCAGCGACTTCGCAGTCTATTCTTCTCAATTGTTAAAGGTTATCAGCGACTTCGAAGTCTATTCTTCTCAATTGTTAAAGGTTATCAGCGACTTCGAAGTCTATTCTTCTCAATTGTTAAAGGTTATCAGCGACTTGATCTATTCTTCTCAATTGTTAAAGGTTATCAGCGACTTCCAAGTCTATTCTTCTCAATTGTTAAAGGTTATCAGCACTTGAGTCTTCTTCTCAATTGTTAAAGGTTATCAGCGACTGATCCATTCTTCTCAATTGTTAAAGGTTACGCGACTTCAGCCCATTCTTCTCAATTGTTAAAGGTTATCGTGATTTCGCAGTCTATTCTTCTCAATTGTTAAAGGTTATCAGCGACTTACGATCTATTCTTCTAATTGTTAAAGGTTATCAGCGACTTCTTTTAGTTCTATTCTTCTCAATTGTTAAAGGTTATCAGCGACTTATCTATTTTTCCCAATTGTTAAAGGTTATCAGCGATTGGTCTATTCTTCTCATTGTTAAAGGTTATCAGCGACTTGCAGTCTATTCTTCAATTGTTAAGGTTATCAGCGACTTCGCAGTCTATTCTTCTCAATTGTTAAAGGTTATCAGCGACTTCGATCTATTCTTTCAATTGTTAAGGTTATCAGGACTTTGCAGTCTATTCTTCTCAATTGTTAAAGGTTATCAGCGACTTCGATCTATTCTTCTCAATTGTTAAAGTTATCAGCGACTCGCAGTCTATTCTTCTCAATTGTTAAAGTTACGACTTCGCAGTCTATTCTTCTCAATTGTTAAAGGTTATCAGTGACTTCGCAGTCTATTCTTCTCAATTTTTAAAGGTTATCAGCGACTTCGCAGTCTATTCTTCTCAATTGTTAAGGTTATCAGCGACTTCGCAGTCTATTCTTCTCAATTGTTAAAGGTTATCAGCGATTTCCAGTCTATTCTTCTCAATTTTTAAAGGTTATCAGCGACTTCGCAGTCTATTCTTCTCAATTGTTAAAGGTTATCAGTGATTTTGAGTCTATTCTTCTCAATTGTTAAAGGTTATCGCGACTTCCAGTCTATTCTTCTCAATTGTTAAAGGTTATCAGCGACTTCACAGTCTATTCTTCTCAATTGTTAAAGGTTATCAGCGATTCTGATCTATTCTTCTCAATTGTTAAAGGTTATCAGCGACTTCACAGTCTATTCTTCTCAATTGTTAAAGGTTATCAGCGACTTCGCTATTCTTCTCAATTGTTAAAGGTTATCAGCGACTTGATCTATTCTTCCCCAATTGTTAAAGGTTATCAGCAGCTTGCATCTATTCTTTCAATTGTTAAAGGTTATCAGCGACTTCGCAGTCTATTCTTCTCAATTGTTAAAGGTTATCAGCGACTTGCAGTCTATTCTTCTCAATTGTTAAGGTTATCAGCTAATATCTATTCTTCTCAATTGTTAAAGGTTATCAGAGACTTCGCAGTCTATTCTTCTCAATTGTTAAAGGTTATCACGATTTGCAGTCTATTCTTCTCAATTGTTAAAGGTTATCAGCGACTTCCCCAGTCTATTCTTCTCAATTGTTAAAGGTTATCAGCGACTTCGCAGTCTATTCTTCTCAATTGTTAAAGGTTATCAGCGATTCGAGTCTATTCTTCCAATTGTTAAAGGTTATCGCGACTTCCAGTCTATTCTTCTCAATTGTTAAGTTATCAGCGATTTCGCAGTCTATTCTTCTCAATTGTTAAAGGTTATCAGCGCCTTTTGATCTATTCTTCTCAATTGTTAAAGGTTATCAGCGATTCGATCTTTCTTCTCAATTGTTAAAGGTTATAGCGCTTCTTGATCTATTTTTTCCCCAATTGTTAGGTTATCATACTTGCAGTCTATTCTTCTCAATTGTTAAAGGTTATCAGCGATTCATGTCTATTCTTCTAATTGTTAAAGGTTATCAGCGACTTTGCAGTCTATTCTTCTCAATTGTTAAAGGTTATCAGCGATCAGATCTATTCTTCTCAATTGTTAAAGGTTATCAGCACCAGTCTATTCTTCTCAATTGTTAAGGTTATCAGCGACTTCGCAGTCTATTCTTCTCAATTGTTAAAGGTTACCCAGGACTTCGCAGTCTATTCTTCTCAATTTTTAAAAGGTTATCAGCGACTTCGCAGTCTATTCTTCTCAATGTTAAAGGTTATCAGCGATTCGCAGTCTATTCTTCTCAATTGTTAAATTATCAGCACTTGAGTCTATTCTTCTCAATTGTTAAAGGTTATCAGCGACTTCGCAGTCTATTCTTCTCAATTGTTAAAGGTTATCAGCATTTTCTGTCTATTTTCTCAATTGTTAAGGTTACCCATACTTCGAGTCTATTCTTCTCAATTGTTAAGGTTATCAGACCGATCTATTCTTCTCAATTGTTAAAGGTTATCAGCGACTTTGCAGTCTATTCTTCTCAATTGTTAAAGGTTATCAGCGACTTCGCAGTCTATTCTTCTCAATTGTTAAAGGTTATCAGCGACTTCCAGTCTTTTCTTTTTCAATTGTTAGGTTATCAGCGACTCAGTCTATTCTTCTCAATTTTTAAAAGGTTTTCCCAGCGACTTGCAGTTTTATTCTTCTCAATTGTTAAAGGTTATCAGCGACTTCACAGTCTATTCTTCTCAATTGTTAAAGGTTATCAGCGACTTCACAGTCTATTCTTCTCAATTGTTAAAGGTTATCAGCGACTTAGATCTATTCTTCTCAATTGTTAAAGGTTATCAGCTTACTTCAGTCTATTCTTCTCAATTGTTAAAGGTTATCAGCGACTTTGCAGTCTATTCTTCTCAATTGTTAAAGGTTATCAGCGACTTCGCAGTCTATTCTTCTCAATTGTTAAAGGTTATCAGCGACTTCGATCTATTCTTCTCAATTGTTAAAGGTTATCGGGACTTAAATGATCTTTCTTCTCAATTGTTAAAGGTTATCAGCGATTACAGTCTATTCTTCTCAATTGTTAAAGGTTATAGCGACTTCGAGTCTATTCTTCTCAATTGTTAAAGGTTATCAGCGACTTCGCAGTCTATTCTTCTCAATTGTTAAAGGTTATCAGCGACTCGAGTCTATTCTTCAATTGTTAAAGGTTATCAGCGACCAGATCTATTCTTCTCAATTTTTAAAAGGTTATCAGCGACTTCACAGTCTATTCTTCTCAATTGTTAAAGGTTATCCAGCGACTTCCAGATCTATTCTTCCCCAATTGTTAAAGGTTATCACGACTTCAGTCTATTCTTCTCAATTGTTAAAGGTTATCAGCGATTCAGTCTATTCTTCCCCAATTGTTAAGGTTATCAGCGACTTCGCAGTCTATTCTTCTCAATTGTTAAAGGTTATCAGCGACTTCGATCTATTCTTCTCAATTGAAAAAGTTATCAGCGACTTCAAGTCTATTCTTCTCAATTGTTAAAGGTTATCAGCGATTTTGCATCTATTCTTCTCAATTGTTAAAGGTTATCAGCGACTTAGCATCTATTCTTCTCAATTGTTAAGGGTTTTCATATTTCGCAGTCTATTCTTCTCAATTGTTAAATTATCAGCGACTTGAGTCTATTCTTTCAATTGTTAAAGGTTATCAGCGACTTCGCAGTCTATTCTTCTCAATTGTTAAAGGTTATCAGCGACTTCGCAGTCTATTCTTCTCAATTGTTAAAGGTTATCAGCTGACTTGATCTATTCTTCTAATTGTTAAGTTATCAGCGACTTCGCAGTCTATTTTTCCCAATTGTAGGTTATCAGCGATTTCGCAGTCATTCTTCTCAATTGTTAAAGGTTATCAGCGACTTCGCAGTCTATTCTTCTCAATTATTAAAGGTTATCAGCGACTTCGCAGTCTATTCTTCTCAATTATTAAAGGTTATCAGCGACTTCGCAGTCTATTCTTCTCAATTGTTAAAGGTTATTTTACATGCTCAATTTGAACACGGTAATTACGTTTTTTTTCGTATTTGATAGGACTAGGAACTCGATCTTACCTACACTGAGATAGGACTAGGAACTCGATCTTACCTACACTGAGATCAGAGATCTATGGGAAAATATCCATATTGATCCATGTGGAAAATGAACGAGTACATTTGAAGCTACATGTGAGCACTTTCCCCCCACGCCACATATACGCTGAGAGAATATATATATATATATATATTAATCAATTATAATTAACTTATTAACCTCTGATTTATAAATCAACAAAAACATCAACATTTGAAAAAGTCTTTCGTCTGCAGGTTTTCTGTTTTCGTGTCATTCATAATCTTTTTTAAACTATTGTGCTCCGCGGGCTTTTCATTGCCCGACTAAGAACGGGAGTTCCGTCTAGAATTTTTCAGGAATCTACCGTTTTCAAATTGTCATTGTATTTCGCTTTATTGTTTGTTGTTGTTTTTACTTTCTTTTTTGTATCCTCTCCTTGATAAAGGCTTTTTGGTGGATTCTCGATTTTGATTGTATATTTTGTTAAACCTACTTTATTTCGTGTTTGAATATTTCATATTCCGAAGTAAGATCATGTGACTACACAGTGATAGATAGAATGCATTTCACAAGTTGAATGCTTGCACGGTCATAGTTGCATTCTATATCTGACGATATGATACTTTCCCACTCCTGTGTTCGTCATAGTTTTAAATACTTTTTTATCACGGGGTGATCATACAAAAATATCTGGAACATGTTAGAAAATATCTAAACAAATTATCAATAAAGATTTCTCGTCATTGTATCTTTCTAGAACTTTATCAAATAAAAGTGCAACTTGTGATGACTAAACACTAAATGTCGAATAGAAAGATGGTTGCGCCTTGCTTTGTGATTCATTAATGACACCGCCCACTATTAATTTCCTGTATATATATTTATATACAGGCTGTTTATAAAGTTGATCTGCGGTCAAACTACGCCCTTGCGAACTACATCACGAGAAATGTAGTTTTCAAAGACGCCTATACAATTGTATGGTAGATTGTTATTATTCATCTAGATCAGCGTTTCCCAAAGTGGGCGGTACCCCTCCAGTGGGCATTGAAGCTTTACACGGGGGCGATAGTGGGTTCAGAATCATTCGCGCAATCCTATCTTACGCGATCCATTTTTTCATCAATTTTCTTTTCATGTATATAATCATTTGAAAATTGACCATGTATGACAGAAATATATATCAATTTTCTATGTCAAAGTGAAAATAGAGCATATATATATATATATATATATATATATATATATATATATATATATATATATATATATATATATAGGGGCGTTGGCTAACTGTTATAATGGGAGGAGGAGGGGCGTTACGAAGTTTTATGTCGTGTAAAGTGGGCGGTGGGCCGAAAAAGTTTGGGAATCTATGATCTAGATAACACTGCTCTTGGTTACGGCGACCTGAACACTGCTCTTTTAGTAATTTGACTACTTTTTTTCATCGCAGTCCGCGACGGAACACAAGTCAGCCATTGTGTTTTTCGATCGAATCGATGAAACAGCCTGTAAACAATTGCTTCATATGAAATATGTGTCATTCATATAGTAAAATCCATTGTTCTACGTGTAACTGTAACATATTCTACAGATCTGGAAAATTATATGATTATATGTTAAGTAGAAGCTTTTTTGAACAAAAAATTTTTCGATGGTCACTACCATTTTTTTAAACCCTTTGAAAATTTCGGGGTTTTTCACCAAAACATCTTTTTCGTGAAAGGGAATTTAAACTTCTCTTTATTTAAATTTTCAAAAATAAAACATTTTTCTCTTTCAAAGGGGGAAACTTTCTCTTCACGGCGTCAATAATCTAGGATTTACCATAAATCTGTCCTCGAAGCCGGTTTGCTTTTGCGTCCATAAAAACCCCCTTTGGTTTTCCGTTTCTTCCGTAATTTTTTTTCGTCATTTTATGGCCAACATTCCCCCCTTTTAAAATCCCTTTTTAATTTTCTTTTTTTTAAACTTTTTTAAATGCCTTTCGGTTGACTTTTGTATCAGTATCAACAAAAATTTAAATACCCCACACTAGATCTAGCTGTAAAAAGTGAACCATTCGTCAGGAGAGGCCAAAAATTGATTCCCAATCTTTATCGTACACTATTCAGTTTACTTGAGAAGTCTCATATTATTGTATTTGGGTTTCCAGAATTAAAAAAACTAGTGAATCATTTAAAGTACCCCTTTTAATTTCTTTTTTAAATTAAAAACATTTCATGTTTAATAGTTTGCCATTTAAATTTTTCATTGCTTCCCCGGGTTAAAATTTTGGTAAAATAAAAAGTCAAATAGAAAATTTTAAAAATGCCTTTTGCAAGATCATCTACGTTTTTTTTTTTATTAAACTTTTCTGTGATTTTTAATTTGTTAGTTTTTAATTTTTAAATTGATCATTTAAACTCCACATATATAAATAATTTCCAAAAAATTTAATTCCAGCATTTTTTGATGTAAATGTGTACAAAAGAAATATAAAAATTTTACATACAAAGAGCCCCCCCGAACAGCACAACATATTAGGAAAAATAAAGAAATATATGAATGAAAAATTTTAAATCTGATGCTAGGTGAATAATTTCCAATATGTTTTTATTTTTTTTTCTAAATTTTTTTGTTTTTGGAAATAAATAAAGCACTAGATCAACAGTTTCAATAAATAATATTCATTATTATCTCCCCATGCAACTGACTTCAACCTTGCAATAACATTAAATATATTTATTACTTTTTTTTAAAAAACTGGAGATAGAGGTTGTGTAATTTCCCCAGAAAGTGTTAAAAACTTGACCACTTTCAAAGAAAATTTGAATTTATTCAATAAATTGTTGATCTAGTAGTCAATACATTTTTAAAACAATCAAGACATTTTGTTGGAAAAAACCCTGGTAAATCTTTCCTGTTTCTTAACTATATAGAAATTGGGGTTTATCAAAGTCTGATTTGTTTTATCATTGTGTTTATTTCCTTTATTAAAAATTTTACTCAAAGCTTTTTGGGCCCCCAAAAAAACTTTTTTAAAGACATAAAATGTGTTTTCAATGTTTTTTGTGAAGGAAAATTTAATCAGGCCTTAAAATAATTATCACATTTACAAACCCCTAAAAAAATTAAAAATCACAAAAAAGTTTTACATAAAAAAAAAAATTGATGATCTTGCAATAGTTACATTTGAAATTGCTCTAGACTATATTTTGTCACAAAAACTTCTTTTTCAAAAAAAAATTTCAATTTAAAATTTTTTAAATTTTTAAAATGAAATCCTATAATTAAGAAAAACAATTAACAAAAATCGAAATGTTCCCTTTGTTATTTTTTTTCAAATCAAATACAATAATATGAGACTTCTCCCAAATAAAACCGAATAATTATTGATAAAGATGGGGAAACCCTTTTCCGTCTATTGGAAAAAAATGGTTGACTTTGGGCAGCTAGATCTAGTTGGGATATTTAAAATTTTCCGTTGATACCCGTAAAAAGTCAACTGAAAAGGGATAAATAATTTTAAATATAAAAAAAAATTAAAAAATTTTTATTTTAAAATTTCTGGGTATCGTTAACGAAAAGAAGGGGAATTAAGGAAGATCCAAAAATGCGCGGTTGTTATGGACGTCAAAAGCAAACCGGCTTCGTAGCACAGAGAAATGGTAAGTCTGGTAGATTATTGACGCCCTGCAGACGTAAAGTTGCCCTTAGAAGAGAGAAAAATGTTTATAGTAATGAAAATTTACGAGTAAAGTGAAGTTTAAATTCCCGTTGCACGTAAATACGATGTTTATGGGTAGTACCCAAGCGAAAATTTCAAGGTTCCAAAATAATGGTAGTGACCATCGACAAAAATTTCGTTCAAAATAGCTTCTACTTAACATATAATCATATAATTTTCCAGATCTGTAGAATATGTTACAGTTACACGTAGAACAATCGGTTTTACTATATGAATGACACATATTTCATATGAAGCAATTGTTTACACACTGTTTCATCGATTCGATCGAAAAAACACAATGGCTGACTTGTGTTAAATTTATTTACCGTCACGGACTGCGCTGAAAAAGTAGTGCAAATTACTAAAAGAGCGGTATCTCAATGCAAATATGACGTTGTGGGTTGGCTTGTATTCGGTAAAGTAGCTGTGAACACGACATATGAGTCTAGAAATGTTATCACATATTTTTGTCGAATTACTTCTTCGGTATATTTGCCACCATTACGAAAGACCAATAATGAATATGGGAAGAAAACATAATAATCTAGACATCCATGTCAATGGCACTAAAATAAACCAAGTGAAAGAATTCAAATACTTAGGAAGCATATTCACAGAAGACGGAAAACTAGATAGAGATATAGAGGCTAGAGTACAAAAGCAAATGCTGTAACCTACCAGCTAGCCCCATTGTTAAGGCACCCAAAAATTTCACAAGCAGCTAAGCAACAGATGATCAACAGCATTTTTATACCTACTTTGTGTTACCAGAGCTAAACATGGACAATGAGCAAAGCGCAGTCACAAAAATAACTACATGTGAAATGCTTTGCCTGCGAAAAGTTACCAACAACACAAAAAAAGACAGAATCACCAACATCAGCATAAGAAAGTTGGCACAAAACCTTGCTTGAATTACATAGATAAACATAGAATGAAGTGGTTTGGCCACTTAATAAGAATGCATCCAAACTCCACAGTATACAGAGTCTTCTACAATAGAACATCAGGAAAGAAGGCAAGAGGAAGACCACGAAAAATATGGTTAGATGGCGTAGCAGAATCCTGTGAAAGAGCAAAAATAACAATCATACAAGCCACCAGAACAGCGCAAGACAAAAACAGAAAACCACGGCACTGGACAACAACCCGGTAGCAGTGTGACGACAAAAGAAGAAGAAATAACACCATTTCCTTCCAGTGTGTAGTGTACTGCTGCACACAGGATTGTGAAACTCAGAATATCATGACGTAAATTTACATCCTTCGTGACGTAATTACTAAAATATTTTCAAAATTCACTGCACAGTTACTTTATAAACACTCTGTATATGTGTGTGTGGGTGTGTGTGGGTGGGTGTGTGTGTGTGTGTTTATATAAAATAAAACAAGAATAGACCATATAAGAAATGAGGAAATTAGAAGAACAGTCGGAACAACACCTGCTATTAGATTTATTGAAAAACAGAGACTAAAATAGTTTGGTCACTTGGTGCAAATGAACCAGAATACACCAGTTGCAAGAGCATACAACCTGAGCATAGAATCATCAAGAGGAAGGGGCAAAACAAGAAAAAGATGGGTTGATGGAGTTACAGACATTTTAAAACTCAAGAATACCACAGCATATCAAGCGACCGAGTGTGCATTATCTCGGAAACCGATCATCAGTTAAACCTGCTAAGCATTACGGGAAAAAAGCAGAGATGGACAAAAAAGAAAGAAGATAGATATATGTTAAGTGTGGACATGCCAGACAGTGTCGTCTTCGTGGTAGAGAGAGAAGATATAGTAATCAACTTCTCACGGGTGCTGTGAGCAAATGGACTTTAGGATGGCTGCTGCAGCGTAGGACAGAGCATGCATGGGAATGCCCAATGTGCCATGACATCGATCGCATAACATAACATATATATATATACATGCAGTCGACTATGTGATCCTTTTCTGTTTACAGATGATCATTTGGCAAGTGTGTTGCGGTGATGACTTCTGAGTTTCTGCTTGTTTCTCTTGCCTTATAAAGATATATATTACACATATATCTAATGTGTCTTTTTAACCACCCCGGTTGGAGCATAGGCCTGCAGCCAGCTCGAGCTAGTTCATTGTTCGTTAGATTCTGTAGCTTAAGTTTTTTTTTTAACCTGATGAGTAGCTAGTCCAAAAGCTGAACCTTGACCTTGGTCGTTTGTTTGTTTATTTGTTTATTTGTTTGTTTGTTTATTTGTTTGTTTGTTTATTTGTTTGTTTGTTTATTATGTAGGAGATTACTGCCTCAAGCTGAGACCTGCCCATTTAATCTAAGGCGAACCTTGTTTTTGGTTATATCAAAGCTAGTCGGCCAACAACAAACATGAAGAATAAGAATGAACTGTTTGCGGAGACTCCGTGTAATCAAATTAAAACCTTAGTTGCTTCGTACTACATGCTTTGTATATACACTGTCCGCCCTGTGTGTTGTCAGAGCTCACAAGGGGAGCAAAGGTATAGTAACACTGCGATCTACAAGGAATGTCGTAAGAGGCGACTGAGGTAGGGTCTAGGGAAGCTACCCTAGTAAATAAAAAGCGTCACATAAAATAGGACGTGCTGCCATTCAGTTATTGCGAGTAGCGACGATCGTGTGGTTATTTGTCGGATTTGTTGAGTCGTAGATAACTGGTTGTATCAAGAGCAGAAATACAAGAGAAGAATAAAGAAGAGAAACACACAGAGGCCTACAACAACTGCATACAAGAGAGATATACAAGAGAGATATACAAGAGAGATATACAAGAGAGATATACAAGAGAGATATACAAGAGAGACATACAAGAGAGATGTACAAGAGAGATATACAAGAGAGACATACAAGAGAGACATACAAGAGAGATCTACAAGAGAGATATACAAGAGAGATATACAAGAGAGATATACAAGAGAGACATACAAGAGAGATCTACAAGAGAGATATACAAGAGAGATCTACAAGAGAGATCTACAAGAGAGATATACAAGAGAGATATACAAGAGAGACATACAAGAGAGATATACAAGAGAGAAACCTACAAGAGAGAAACATACAAGAGAGAAACCTACAAGAGAGAAACCTACAAGAGAGAAACCTACAAGAGAGAAACCTACAAGAGAGAAACCAACAAAACGTGCAAACATTAAGTTGTTTTAAAGAAGTGTTCAATTTTCTTCTTTGTATTCCCTGCTTTTACTTGGAGAATCAGCTGCTTTGTTCCAGTTGGAGCATGGTGACAGCAACAATGTATCCCATGAGAAGTCTCCACTGGGTGGTAACGTTAGTTATTAGTTGTTGAGCTGAAATCATTGCACTCTGTGCTGTTTCATAGCTGTTCAGTTTCCCACCAAAAAAAATCGAAGAGTATGCATCGTATACATGTGGGTGTCTGTAGCTTAAGTGGTAGTTAGCTCGATCACAACCCAAGCGTACCTGGTTCAAACTCCGCGGCAGACAGTTTGGAAGCAAATTCGTTTCCGTGGATTTTACAAATGTAAAATAGACCTCACCGTTCACAAAGCAATGACAAACTACTGAACGTATAAGCGGTGCCTAGAAAATCAACGACTCGTTTACTGTGCTTGATGGTGAAGTCATGTAAAGGATATACCACGATTTTCATTTCCATGCAGAGTAATGGTTCGTGTGCGCTGGATAAACACACTCATTACTCTGCCCATAAGGCATCCACTGGATGGTATCACCAATAAAGCATCTATGTGAAGCATTTTTCTCAAGTCATGGTTTCAAGTATTTCTTCAGAGGACCTCTTTGGACCCTCAAATCCGGACCTCGTCGTTCGGTTCACGGGTGCATTTTTTTTCTCCAGAAATCCCGACGATTGCCGCCGGAGCTAAGAAGTTCATGCTTTTTTCCAATACCTTTAACAGCTGGCGTGTCATTTCTGAGTATAGGGACCAAGACATATAGGAAAACCCGGTGTAATATATATATATGATGGAAAACAATTTAAAGATATATATATTAATTATATCAATACAAGTAAAAGAAAAAGTCGATGTCTCCGCAAGATTATGAACATCAGGTGGTACGACAAGATAACCAACTCTGAAGTACTGCAACGTGCAAAACTGCCTTCCATCATGGGCATGATCAGCAGTAGACGACTAAGATGGTTGGGACATGTGAGAAGAATGAAAACTTGCCGCATACCAAAACAAATGTTGTTCTGTGAACTTTCGGAGGAAGAGGCACCAGGGCAGACCACTGCTCAGATATAAAGATGTCTGCAAAGCCTCAATGAAAAACTTTTCTATAGATCCCAGCACATGGGAGGGACTAGCTGATGACAGAGTTGTGTGGAAAGCCAAATTACGGAAGGGCGCAGAATCTTTTGAGAAGAGATTTATGTACGAGCTGAACGACAAGAGAGAAAAGCGAAAACTCAGAAGTTGTCACAGTAAACCACTTGCCAATTGACCGTCTGTAAAGTTGTCACAGTAAAACACTTGCCAATTGACCGTCTGTAAAGTTGTCACAGTAAAACACTTGCCAATTGACCGTCTGTAAAGTTGTCAGAGTAAAACACTTGCCAATTGACCGTCTGTAAAGTTGTCACAGTAAAACACTTGCCAATTGACCGTCTGTAAAGATGAAAAATGCCATATAAAAGAAAAAGTAAGAAATCAATCAAGAAACCAGTTTTATATCACGTGATACATAAAGTAATACGATGTTAGGCCCGTATTTGTCCTTGAACATCAGCGCACGATGTGTGATCTCGATCGCCGAAGTTCCTTCCCATTACTTTTTCTGGTACCCAATTAAGACTGGGTCAACCTGCGAGCCGTTACGGTCGGAAGCAAATCCCACGCCTACTTGTTGAAGCTGAACCCGAACCACTAGTATCAGAAGTGAGTTCACTAGCAATTACGCTATTGCTGCCCTCTAACACAAGTAACAGGCAATATAATATTTCCTACATGTAATGAGAAGGGGAGGTTTAGAACACACTGTGGCAACTAGTAACATCGAGGGTACATGAGTCAGAGGAAGACAGTGAGAGAAACAATTTTAGATAGCCTGACTTCATGGCAGGGAAGAGTGCCAACATCTGAGATGATAGTAAACACCAGAGATAGAGATTTGTGGAGATCTATGATCGCCTACGCTAGCCTGCACGGCACCTGAAGATGATGATGAAGATGGGTTTTTTTTTTCATTATTGCATTCTAAATAAGTTACCTAAAATCACAGAAGCGGGAGATCAATAAGAAGGATACAGGAAGTTATAGATGACGTGTACTGGACAACAAGATCTAGGCAGGAAACCTGGTTTATCTTAAGGAAGGAATCGGCGTAGACTAATCTGATGGTAAAGTTCCCAAGACAGTTTACTTGATGAGGATAATGATGATGATGATGATGTTGTTGTTGTTGATGACGGTGATGATATAAATTATCAGTGATGCTAATTGTTCACTTCTCGTCTTGTACCCCCACTTCCTTCCCACCACCATCCCCCCTCCATGTTTTCTCATACGCTCTTGTTATATACACAATATTCTATATATATTTATAAGTGTTGTTCTGTGAACTTTCAGAAGGGAAGAGGCACTAAGGCAGACCACTGCTCAGATATAAAGTTGTCTGCAAGGCCTCAATGAATAACTTTTCTTTCGGTCCCAGGAAATTGGGAAAACGCTGATGACAGAGTTGTGCGGAAAGCAACATTGTGCAAGGGCTGAAAATAGACTTATGTATGAGCTGAAAGACAAGAGAGAAAAGCGAAAACTTAGAAGTTGTCACAGTAAAACACTTGCCAATTGACCGTCTGTAAAGATGAAAAAGGCTATATGGCCACATATATATATATATATAAGCAGTAGCGGCTCGTCATTAAGGGCCAGTGGTACCGGGCCCCACCAAAAATAATGTATAACGTGTATTTATTATTTTATAAATTAAAATATAGCTACAAAAATCATGATTTATCCGGAAAAATTTGTCTGGCCCCACCAACAAAAATGATCAAGAGTCGCCACTGTATATAAGGCTTTACTTAGACGGTATAAATATTCTGCAAAGACCATCAAATATGTAGCAAATGAAGAGAGCTAGCTGATTATGAAAAACGCACGTGTGCATGGTTAGGCAATGGGTACCGTAAGAAGTGAAGGTTTGTGGTTTGAATCCAGAGTTCGTCAAAGGGCACTACAAAGGAGTGAAGGGCACTACAAAGGAGTGAAGGGCACTACAAAGCAAAATGGGATAAAGAACACCCAAAACACAACAAGAATGATGGATATTACCAACTGCCCAGAAGGGACCAGACAGGCATACTTCGCCTCCGGACGGGTCACAACAGAATGAGACACCACCTGTACACTAAATTCAAGATAGTCACCAACGACCTGTGCCCTGTGGCTTGGCAAGTATGACAACAGAACATATCCTACAGAACTGCCCCAGTATGCAGACCTGATAAGAAAGAGGTGGTCCACTTACACCAGCGTCCAAGACAAACTGTACGGCGTGGCTGATAATCTGAGACAGACGGCGGCCTTTATTAGAGAATCCGAAATCCCAATCTAGTGAGAACGCAGAAGACAAACTGTATGGCGTGGCTGATAATCTGAGACAGACGGCTGCCTTTATTAGAGAATCCGAAATCCCAATCTAGTGAGAACGCAGAAGAAGAAAGAAGAATCCTATGTTTAATAAATTGTTTTTTTCCCGGAGACCATTAATATTTGTTTATTGTTATTTTTTTGTTAACTGTTTATTTATTTACCAGAATTATCAAATAAAATAAAAGTGTTTCAAATAAGACGCTACCGAGATATTCTTAGAACATCCTGGACAGAGAACAGAAAAAAAAAGAAAAAGATTCCCACTCTAATGACAGCGACATTCTGCAAGGGGCATGCCACAGCCAACTTTAAATTTAGAATTGGCTGTGTGAGACACGCGATTGATGAATCATCAAATATATCCAATGTTATTATTGGCTAGCGGTTTCCACGAATAGCTTACAGAAACTACGATAACGTCACAGTCACATTTACACATACTTCTGGTGGCTTCCGTAAAAGTCTGGACCACGAATCTTGGAACATCCCAGAGCCAACTATAAACTTATATTATGCAACAAGTTAAGTTTAACAATAAGGAATATCAATATTATGAATATTTTTCACCAATAAATAATCATAGACTCACAGAATTGAGTAAAATTGCAAAAAACTTGCAGTGTTCTATCAAACATATATAAATTCAAGCCCCCGCGCTCTGATCTAGGTCAGGTGTTTCCTCGTCAGTTGTTTGGCTTAGTGATCTAGAATTGACTGTAAACACCCCCGCCGTTACTCAGCAAGTTTAAATATAAAACTTACATAACTATAACAGAGAATGGGCAATAAGTAGGTCAGGTTCTGGGGGTCTATATTTAAAAGCCAAGAGACAACATTTACAGCTAACAGTCGCGGGGAACTCGACATATCGACGGATCGTTTTCAAGTAAAGAGAACAAATACGCTTGTTTTATCTAAGGAAACTGACTTGACTGAATTCGAAGATATTATTGGTCAGTAATTATAAACTGATGACTAGAAAATAAAAACATATTCTAAGTGTTTCTTATTCGTTAATTATTTTAGTTGTTGGTAGATTTGTAGTCTTAAAGATTACACTGTTAGTAGTTCGAGAGAGATATTGCTTAGTCAGCGTTTTATGTTTCTAACATTATTATATAATATCACGTATGTATTGTTATTTAGTTATCATCAGTCAACAGCTTGTCCTTAGCAGAACGTTTTCACCTTAACAGTTCTTCGGAATTTCTCGTAGTAAAACTTTTCGATTTTAACAGTCTTTCTGAATATCTCTCTCTCATAGGCCAGATGCCTCGCCTCTGCAGCAGTCATCAGTTACATCCTGAATCCATCGTCTCCGTGGTCATCCTCTTCTATATTTTGTTATATCCCATATTACCATTAGAATGATCTAGGTATCTTAAAGAACTGTATTCTGTCATTGATTTCCTTCCTGGCAGTGACCATACTGGTCAATGATCATAGCCAGTGGCGGCTCTTGATCATTTTTGTTGGTGGGGCCAGACAGAGATTTTCGGAAAAAACCTTGGTTTTGGTTAGGTTATATTTTAATGTATAAAATAATAAATACACGTTCATCTTATTTTTGGTGCGGCCCGGCCCCACTGGCCCTTAATGACGATCCGCCACTGATCGTAGCCATTGTCTCTATTACAGAGATTCTCTACCTACTGTTGTGAGTTTTGAGACAATAACTATTGCCAATTATGTCGGCTGCTCCCGCAACTATTCACCATCTGCTCCCATGTTTTCACGTTATACTGCCACGACAGTGACTAAACGGTTACTCTTTCCAAAGTGTGTCCCGTAAAGTAGCATCTATAGTGCGCCTTTCATTTTCTTTTGTAGAGGTTTACCCCGCTACCATCTGCTATTATTTAGTATGTTTAAATTTATTATATTATTTAGAAATTACACAGTTTGAAAAGAATGAATCACAGGGTTTTCGGTAGTTATGACGACCATAAGAAATGTATGCAAATTTGTCGTCGATCAAATCATTTTAACTTTTTCTACTATTAATGGTCATATCTGTTGTCAAAGAGAAGCAACCGGATAAACACACGAGTAGCTTAGTAAAATATGAGTTGTCGATCTTCGAATACCGGTTTATCAAAATGAAATATATTCTGCCACATAAGCAGATTACCAACATACAGTGCGTTCAAAAAGAAATGCTACGCCGATAGAAGCGATACAAAGCAATATTTCCACGCAAAAAGTGAACCTCAGAAATAACAGAGGCAATGAAAAACACTATTTATGAAGCGCACACAAAAGCGTGCTTGGAAAATGACTTTTTGATAAAACAATGTGATCGACTTGCAAATTTTGCCATAGTTGTTGCAGGTGAAAGTAGTGCCCGTAGCTGATGTAGAGGATGGTCTCTCTGCCCTCTGCACTCACTTTTGTCTCCATATGTTATTACAGTTCCCTTCTCATCTTTGTAAGTAATGTATCGGTGTGAACATTGATTGATTGATTGATTGATTGATTGATTGATTGACTGATTGATTGATAGGACCATCATCATTGCCCTTCAATGGGTAACCATGTGTGCTCCGATCTCTTTCTTACACAGAAAGATCTCAGCTGCAGTGAACAAATTCCGTAGCACCGGCGAGAACTCCCGATTTAATTTTGAAGATGGTGACGAGATTTTTGTAGGAATTTTATTTTAAATCTTTTTCTAATTAATTTTTCTCGGCAGCAGCTTTCCAGCCTGCTCTTCTCGATTTTGAACTGCCAAGGGTTCTTTTACGTGCTCAACTTGAACACCGGAACCTACATTTTATCGTCCATCTCCGATAGGACTTGGAACTCGATCTCACCTACACTGAGATCAGGGATCTCTGGGAAAATATCCAGATGTCTCCACGAGGAGCGAACCTGTATCTTTGGACTATCGCAGCTCCCAACCTCTACGCCACAGAGAGCAAATTCTTGTATCCATGTTGTCTACAGACCACACAGTTTAGAAAGAATATCTCTGACAGCGTAGCATCTATGTCATCTACAGACCACACAGTTTAGAAAGAATATCTCTGACAGCGTAGCATCTATGTCATATATTTCCTCCGCCGTATGTTGCTTGGGCTCGTAAAGGGAGCAAGGAATAGTAACACTGCGACCTACAAGAAAGAGACGACTGAGGTAGGCTCCATAAGAAGCTACACTAGTAAATAAAAAGCGTCAGCGAAATCGAATTTGCTGGCCTACTTGTAGGCTCATAATTGGTACAACGTGCAATCTCTCTTAGGCTCAGATCACATACATATCACATAGAGTGGTGTTTAACAAGTGGACGATATGCAGCTTTAGAAGAAAAAGAATATGTTTCCTCCAACTTGCATCAGACATGCTGACATCACGCAAACTTGACCTTTAACCCCTCTAAATATTACAAATTCCAAAGGGATAACTAAGTTCTATATTTAGCTTGATGCAATATTGCATGTTGTTTCAGGAACATGTTCAATTATTTCGTAGTTTCGTCAGATTTATAAACATCGATTTTTAGTCAATTATTTTTGGGGACTGCCTAGAGTAGTTGATAGTAGCTCGGCCTGCTAGCTGTGAGACGCCTCATAGCTCGGGTTCGAACCTACTGTCTGGCATTTGTTCGAGTCCCCTGGTCTTACTGGTTACCTTTGGCACGAGAGGCGAGCACCTAGTCGCTACGCTACAAAGACCTCCATATTACCACCGTATTACCACCGTATTACCACGGTATTACCACCATATTACCACCATATTACCACCGTATTATATGTGTGTTATTATATATCATGGAGATGATTTCTTGTTTTGGCATCAGATTTGCTTCTGGGCTGTCTTCTATTGCTAATATAAAGTCAGGCAAGTGATTTTTAAATCGTTTTACCTAGGGTTGTCAGCAGGCCGTGCGGTATATTTTCTCAGTATGATGCAAGTCTTTGAAATGCCGCCCCGTAAATGTTTTTTCTTTAACATAATCTTCAATTTTGACTTTGATTTCCCTGCATATGCCGCCCCCCTTACGGTTCCACCTGATGCGGCCGCCTCTTGGCATCATAGCACGGCACGGTCCTGGGGGCCTGGGTTGTCAGATGTTGCAACCGAGAAACCGGCACATTTCTTGCCATACGTCCATTTCTCCGGCACATTTTTTGCCACCCGTCCCAGTTTTCCAGGATAGTCATCATTGCGTATACATTCATTCACACAACTATAAAAATACTAAGATATGTCATTCTTGTTATATTTAGTAGTCTTAGCTACAAGAAGAAGAATCAAAGATGTTATAAACATTCACATTGTCATTCCTAGCAATAATAACTCATCAAATAGTTTTAATAAAATTAATAACACATTATCTCTCTCTCTCTCTCCATTTTAAACCCGGATTGGGGCATCAGCTCTCAACCAACTCATGCCAAGTCTTCCTATCTCTAGCAATCTCCTTGCAGCTCCCTCCAGCTCTTCTTCTCTGTCTCCAAATCTCGTCTCCATGTATTCATTATACAAATAAGATCCAGACCTTTGTCAACGGATGTTTGCGGCGGATTCTCAGATTGAGATGGTATGATAGAGTTACAAACACGGATCTGTGGATAAGAACAGGGCAGGAACCTATGATGACACAGGTCAAGAGGAGAAGATGGCGATGGATAGGCCATACCTTGCGGAAGACACAGTCGAGTGTCACTAGACAGGTGCTCGAGTGGAACCCGCAGGGAAAACGAAAAAGAGGACGCCCTAAGCAGACTGAGACGAGGTCTTATTGAGGAGCTGAAGAGTGTTCAATTGACCTGTGAGACCATAAAAAGAACAGCCAGAGAGCGAGAAGAGTGGCGAACAACTGTTGAGGCCCTATGCTCCACGAGGAGCGGAGAGGATTAATGATGATGTATTCATTATACTACAACGTAATTATTTGGTGTCTTGTAATACTTTTTGAATGCTTACGTTACGTTCCTCGTAAAGAAACCAAAACTATTGCTTCTGGTTTGAGTTCTCAAATTAAACAGTTTCAGTCAGCACTAAACATAGCGATAGTGAAAGCAAAACTATTGTGACAGTATGAACGTGGACATTTTACGTTTTCAAATTACAACATTTCTCCCATCTGAAAATCGGGAACAACAAATCCATTTATTTGCAATTTTCATTTGACAGGGACAAACATCGGGACAAACGAGAGCACCTAAAGCATTGTTCGGGAAACTTACTTTCTATATCTTTAGTCATTTTCCAACTCTCACTGGCATATGTTAGGATTGATACAACTCTCGCTGGCATGTGCTAGGATTGATACAACATTGGAATTGAAAATTCTTAATTTACTATTATTTATTATATACATTACTAGTTATTTTAAATGGCAAAAAATATAGAAAGCAAGTTGTCATTCAAAAATAGTCCTGCGAAAAATTAAATTAAAATGGAACGAATTCAGGAGAAGAAAAAATAATCATATCTGGTCACCACTAGTGACAACTTTTATAAAAAAGAAGATGGAATATGTTGGATACACCTTGGAGAAAATCAAAAATTAAAAGCGGCTTGAATGGGATGCGGGGGTTCAAAAAAGGGTCGACCTGGGAAACCGAAACAAACTTTGCTGGGAGAGGCAGAGGTTCGGTCTCAGTTTGTGGGGTTGGCAGTTGCCCGGGATGGGGCGTATGGAATTTTTTGGGCCTAGAATGAAAACGGAGAAGGTTTTATTACTGTTTTTTAAATTTTTTTATTTTGTTTTTTCCCCCCAAAAAACTGATTGCAAGGGCAGACGATTTTTGCTTCTCATCTCACTACAACAATCTATCTGATCTGTTTATAAGCAGATCTACCCAGTCTGAAAAAAACTTATTGAAAATTAATGCAATTTGAAATTCTTGACTTCGGGTTTCGGATGAACCACCTCTATTAAAATTTCAACTCTTCGTTCCCTTTTGGGAAAGGGATTTTTTTTTGTGAACAAAGGGGGGTTGTTTTGTTTTAGTTTGGTTGTGTTTTTCATCAGTTTCCTTTTTTGAATAAAATGTACCCCCCATGTCTCGTGAATCCCACATGAAGGGAACACAAGGTCTATCCCGGGGAATTGGCACAACATTTCAGTCAAAAATTTACCCAACTTTCAACGTGAAGGGATTTTTCGGGGGCCCAAAAAACATGACTGCAGGTCACTGAAAAGGGAAACCCGCAATTCCTTAAAAAACAAATACTACATTTATAAATAATCAACAACAATTCAATATATCTATAACCCTATCAGCAGGCGACCTCCAGATCCCTGTCCTAGTCAAATCAAATGATCACAGAATAACTCTTACAAGAAAGCTCTCATGTTTCGGAACCCACCTCAACCCTCAGTGTCATTGCATACCCCAATTCCCCCTCAAAAACCCCGGCTGGGGGTTTTAAAAGGGGGCCCCGTCCATTAAATCAACCTCATGAATTTGCGAAGCTGGATTCTTTTACAGGGTGGTTATACTTCATTATTTTAGTCGTCGATGATCATCATCATCCTGTACTTCTAATTTCCACCCCTTTTCCGGATAAGCAATCAATGGAAGTAAAGAATAGTACCACTGCGACCTACAAAACTGTCAAAGAGACGTCTAAAGCCTAAAAAACTCTCTGAAAATAAAAGCACCCCAAGAAATCAGATGTACTGACATACTTGAGGCGCAAAACGCCTCTCAACCCTCCGGCCAAAACACATAATCCACGAGGTTAACAGTGGCCGTTTTGGGAGCTTCCCGGAAAAAGGGAAAAAGAAAATTAGTCCTTAAGACAAAACGTAGAGAAGACTGGTGGAAAAAGAGTTAAAAATTGGGGGAACTGGAAACATAGAAGACGGAGAAAAAGAGTTGAAAGTTGTGTCTAAACATGGGAAACTTAAAAGAGGTGATAAAGGTTGAAGGTTGTGTCTGACATGGGGAAACTTAGAAGACTAGTAGATAAGGTTAAAAGGTGCTGACAGGGGGAAACTTAGAAAGACGGTAGATAAAGTTAAAAATTGTTCTAGACAGGGAAACATAGAAGACTGGTAGATAAAGGTTAAAATGTGCCCAAAAAAAAACACTAAATGAAAGGCAACAGAATGAACAACAACAATAAAATTTTTTTGGGGGTTTTTGTAAAGCGGGAAGAATAGGATATATATATAAAAACTTTGTTTTGGGGACATGAATATTATTCTAAGAAAAAAACAGGACATATTCCCAGACACATATCGTGGGGGGTGGTATAAATAATACATGCCCCGGAAATATGTTATATTTTCCTTTGCAACCAGGGGTTTTAATTGGGCATTGTTCCTGATGGTAGAGGCGGGGAAAAAAGATAAGAGAAGCGGACATCAAAACTTGAATGATTTAAAAAAGGGGAGAAATTGCGAGACAGAAAATTTTTTTCAGGCAGACTATGATCGATTTTTGCAGGGCATCAACGATTATAATTATATATATATATATATATATATATTTGTTTTCTCGACATATACTTTTTATTTCCCTAAAAAAAATAGGGAATGAATTATATTATCAGCGTTTGTTGCATACAAATTCTCTTTCATCATATGGAGCTTGGAATTTTCTGTTGGCCTAGGGTAAAATTTGGGCTAGGTGATGTCATCCCAGACCAACCTCATTGACCAGTTGTGCTTTAAACAGATTGTACAAAAAGGCGGGGGCACTCCATCCAAAAAGAACTGTCACAGCAGGTAGAATCAAATCCTTTTTTTAATAATTTTCGGTATATTCCTCGGTACTGTTTCGTTATATAGAAAGTGCAAGAAATTTTCCCCTTTCCCACTCTATCGGTAAGTGTTCAATCATTTTTAAAAAAGTCCAACTTTTTTCCCTTTTCAGAAAAAGTTTTTTCAAAAATTTTCCCTATTTTCCTTTCTTTCTTAAACCTTTTTCCCCCCACTTAAATCCTGATTTGTGATTATTAACTTTTTTACAATTGCTTTTTCATTGTCCCTTTTGGGTTCAAAAGCTTTGTGTTTTTCTTCATTTTTTCTTTTTCTAATCATCGTTCTCTGTCCGCGACCGATGACCCGACCTCCCCCTTGTTTTATAAATCTGATTCATGCAGCCTTAGTTTGGTGTGTTTCGTCCCTCTTCAGCCCCTTTTGGGTCTCGGGTGCCCACAAGTGTGTTCGGTTTAAACCTCGTTTTGGTTCCTCCATTCTTAGCCCTCTTGTTTTTACGTTTTAGGGTAGCTAGGGGAACCCCCGAATATTTTTATCTCCAAAAAAACAGTATAAAAAAATTTATAGAACCGGCTTTTGTGGGTTCATTCCTGTGTTCTTTAAGGGCTCTTTCTTTTTGTGGTTCATCTTTGGGGAAAAGATTTTTCCCTTTTAAACTGTTCTGAATAGTTTGCCCCCTTTTACACCCTGTTGTAAAAATACTTATGTGACGTTTTAATTTTTGTTTTTGATGAAGTTCAGTATTGATGTTTACTCCTTTTTGCCCTTTTTCTTAAACCCTAAAACTTCATTTTTGATAAGCTTTCCCAAAATTTTTTGGATAAAATTCATTTTAGGGTGCAGCTGGTCTTGGAAAAATCCCGCCCTCCCCCAAAACTTTAAAAAATATCTACAGTTTTACCTTTAAAACTGTTTGATTGTATTACCTGACAGAACTCATCTCTTGGATTTCCCGGGCAAATAATACAATGACTGTACAGTCACAAACCTGTCTAAAAAGTTAATAGTGGGGCTAGGGGTTCTAGGAACGTATGGTTCGAAGCATTTTGGGGGCATTTTTTTTATGATTTTTTGTTAAAAAATCTTTTAAAATTTGAATTCTGCATTTAATTCATCTTATGCCCATCCATGTAATTTTTTAAATTTTCTTTTCATGTATATAATCATTTAAAAATTGGCCATGTGAGGTGGAGAGGATTTGGGAAACTTTATATGGGGGGTTTGGTTACAAAGTTTATTCGTCAAAGTGGGCCAAAAAGTTTGATCTATCATAGACAAATGATAACATGGGGTAGCTGATTTATCAGTAGACAACAAGATTTTTTGGGGGCATGTAAAAATTTTGATAAATAAAATCATAACTGCGTGATCCTGTTCCAGTATTGTTGTATAGACTAAATTTATTTAAAAAAACAAACATCTAAAACCAAGGTTATATTTTTACAATTAATTTAACTCAAGAATATCAATATTTTTACTTTTTTCATCAATAAAAAACCATGGACTCTAGGGTTTTATAAAATTTCAGAAAACTTTCCCGGGTTTCCCATAAAAGCCAAAAAACCCGCCCCCCTTAAACAAATTTTGGTTTCCATTCTGAGCTAGTCGGTTTATTTGGGACCGGCTGAAAAAAATTATGGGTTTTTCCTAAGCATTGCGTCTTGGGGAACCAAAATATATATTTGGTTTTGGAAATATGTTTGCAATCTGGGCAGACCCATAATTTCATCTCCCCCCAAAAGATACGAAGAGTATGTTTATGGTTCCCCCTGGCTCATTGACCACACTTCTCACTATTCCCTCAGGGACCTTCTTTTACCAGGCCTAAAAGCTCAAATCCTGCATGATTCAACATCATTTTTTTCTTTTCAACAGGCAGTCCCCAAAAAACCAAACATCCCCCTTAAAACCCAAAGTTGACTTCCTGGGTTTTATCCCCTTGGGTCGGTCCCTCACAAAAAGGACACCCGCCAAATATTTAAAAACGAATCCCTGCTCCAAAAAAACCTGGGGTCTCTGGAAAAAATCCTGTAACAGACCGACGGGGCGTTTTAAACCACAACCCGATTCACGTCAAGGGCTTCCAGTCCCCCTTTTCCTCGTCAACTCCTAACAGTGCATGCAAGCCTGTCCGCTCTTTATTACCCCAAAAAACCCCACATTTGGGGCGTAGATGGGCTTCGGGGTTTTGAAGCAAAAAGATATCTGGGCTTTCCCCTTGGGGGCCCTGGGGCGGGCCCACCAAAAAAAAATTAATTTTTTTATTTTCATTAAAATATCCTAAAAAACCAAAATTTTCCCAAAATTTTGTCTGGTCCCCTAAAAATATCAAAAAACCCCCCGGGATACACTATTCGTTGTCTATTTTATTTCTCTGTCTTTTCAATTTCTTCAAAAGGGGTGGAAAAATGCCAGGATGCGGTTCTTCAAGGCAGCGGGAACTCTGGGCAAGCTCAAGTATACACCGATAAAAACTGGGCCAAAACCAAAAAAATCTTAGTTGGGTTGAAAAAAACCCTGATTCACGAGCCCAATTTCTTTTGTCAATCAAGATGGCTTTTCTTTTCTACCATGGGCTTTTTTAAAATTTCAAAATTGGAAAATAAATCATTGTATTGGCCCTTTTTTAAAAATTGCCCATAAATTTATTTTCTTTCTTAAAAATTTTTTTTTCTTCATCTCGTTCAATTCCTCTTTTTTTCCATTTCTATGATCTGTTGATTTAAACTGAATGTGCTGTGTTCTATTTTAAGATGGGAAAAAAGGGATTAACTCTTTCCTTTTAAAAAATTTACTGCCCCCAGCGGAATCGGCCCTTTGACACTCCCCTAGGGGGCTTCCCTTTTAAAGTCTTTTTCCCATTTTACTTCTCTTTTTTTTACTTTTAAACCTTGTTATTCTTTGGGTTTTATTTTTTTCAATTTGTTATATGTAATAATATATATATGTTTATTTTTATGTTGGGATGTAAATATTTTTTTTTTTTCCTCCCCAAATTAAACCACAACTCTCATTTGTATTATTTTATAAAACAAATTCATTTTTAAAAAAAACACAAGCTAAATCAAATTATTTATGTTTTCAAGTTAACTAACATTAACGAATATCATATTATTAATATTTTCATTAATAAATAACCAAATCATAAACGTAATAAAAAAAGTTTCGTTTTAAAAAAAACAAAAAAAAATCACCCCCTCAAAATAAATTTTCTTTTCCCCATCAAGCTATTGGTTATAATTTCCCATAAAAGAGATTAAACACCCCGGATAAACAGTGTAAAAATTTATAGTCTTTAAAAATTGTTTTTCCCCGGAAAATTTTTCTCAACCGCTTGATCTAATTGATGTAACTTTGCATATGATCAAATGTCAAATGTCCCGGGTTTTTTTTTTACTCAATAAAAAACGTAGGGTTTAAAAATTTTCTTTTTTAAAAGTATTAAAGTAAATCCCCTTAGAACCATAAATGAAATATTCCCCTTCATATTTGTGAGTTTTTGAAATTTTACACCGTTTTCACGTGGTTTTGCCAATTTTTTCTTTTCGCCAAAAAAAATGTATAATGTCTTTCCCGGTGTGTTCAGTTACAATTTACCGTTTGTGTTTTCAGGCATAAATTTTTACAAAATGTTGGCTCATCAAATGATAAACACTTTATATGATTTATATAATGGTTTCTCACCCCCCAAAAAAATTGTACATTAGGGGAAAAATGTGTTTTTTAGTTTTCGCAAATTATTTTTTCCGCACCAGAAAATTACTGGGTTTTGAAAAGATCAAAGGTGGTTAAAAAGACTACCTGCAACATTGAATTTTGAAATCGTTGGGCCCCGGAATAAAAACCCACATGAAAAAAGCCCAGTTCATCTAGGAAAGAATAGGGAATTTTTAAAAATAAATGTTGGACTTTTAAACCCTATGAGGCCTATTAACTTGCGATCAAAAATACACAACTTCAAAATTGTTATTATTTTGCTATTAAATTTGTGTATCTTTTGATATGCCTTTTTGGTTGAACGTTGTTTTACTCTGTTTTGAAACATTGTTGAAAAAGTGTTTTAATTTTTTGTTAAATTTTTTTGAAAAATCAAATAATCTCATATTGTGATTTTTAAACCCCGGTCAGTATTTTTTATTTTTTTTAAAAATAATTTTTTTTTATGTTGTTGATAAATTTTTATATCTTTTGATTCCACATCTCCCCCTTTGTGTTTGCTGTATGTTGATTTAACTTGATGTTTGGCTCAAATTAAACAAAATTTTCGGTCAAGATGTGCGACAAGATGGACAAATTTACAGGTCAATTTTATGATTTTCGTTTTCTTTGGATGGAATTTTTATTCAGCCTGAATGGAGAACTTTCGTGTGTCCCATCAGGAGATTCTGAAATGGACAGGTCAAAAGGCTGAAGTGTAAAATCAATTTTCATAGTTATGAAGAGATTTAAAGAACCAGGAAACGAACAGGAGGCGGGTGAAAAAAATTTAAAAGTTTGTATTGATGCTGTGGGGGCAAAACAAGATTGAAAAAAAAAAGGGAATGAAAAAAATAAACTTCTTTTTTCCGACATTGAAGTAAAGTTTCAGAGGGATCTTAAAGACTCAAAAAATGATATAGCAGCAGAATGGGAAAACAAACTCTGGAGTGTTACCTGGGAAATTTAGGGTGTGGGAAAAGAACCATTTTCCCACATGTAAGGGGACTAAGGGGGTTTGGCGAAATGGGAATGTCCCAACGTGTTGAAGTTTTTTCTTTGGCCCAAACCAATTGCAATGTACATGTTCCAAAAATCAAACATATCACAAAAGTGATTAAAGTTGGTGTAAAAGACATAAAAAAAAAAAGGGGAAAAAAACCATAACTTTGTCCGTTACCCTTAAAACTTTTTCTTTAGACCTATCAATTACTTGTTAACCCCTCTTTGTATTTGTGTGATCAGCCCAAGGCGATTGTACTATCCCCGTTTTGCCCAAAATGAAGCACATAATGCCTGACACTTTTTTTTTGTGTAGTTTCCCAAATTTTCCCCCCGCCCCTTAAAACAGCCCTTTAAAGGTTTTCATCCCTTCTTTTTCCCAGGCCCGCAAAGGGGAAAACATCTTAAATCAAAAAGGGCTTGAATGGGCAACATTTGGGGAAAAAAGGTTAACTTTTAAAATAAACTCCACTTCTTTTTTCATGTATTTCGTTTTAGTCACTGATTTTCATTTTATAATTGGAAAATCTCTTCCCCAATTTTTAGTGTTGAAATTCTCCCCCGTTGTTTCTTTTATAAAACCTTTTGTTTTAAACATTGTGTGCTTTTTTGTTTTTTTACTTTTGAAAACTACATTTCTTTTTATAATTGTTTAAAAATTAAAACCCCGAAAGACGAAAAATCGGGCTGTGCTCACCTTCTTAAACCCGGGAAAAAATGTGGGGTCTGGAAAAAATGGCCTTGATAGGGGCCTTGGTTGTGGGCCTTCCTTCCCTAATGAAAGGGTAAAAAACAAAAAATAAATTTAACCCTACAATGCGAACATTTGACCTGATGCAATATAAATTTGCGGACCTTTTTACAATAAAAACCATGGAAAATTCTTTAATAGTGAAATTATCACAAATAAGGGCTGCAAATAAAAATACTTATCATTACAACCAACAACCAGAAAACAGGAAGATGGCGGGCCTTGAGGAATACCAAATTTTGGGACAGAAAATCTCTAATTTAAAAAAGCCCAAAAAGAAACTTTAAAAAACAAAAAAGAAATGAAAATGGACTGTCATGGGTAGAAAGGCAACAGACTCAAAATTGAAAACCCCCCGCAAAATTAACCCACCATGTTATGTGATATATATATACAAAAAATAATTGATAACTCTTTATCTACACTACCATATAAATTTTTTTTTATAATTTATAACATGATAATCTTATATGTTTACTAATAAATAGTTTTAAACATATATTCCAACATTTCGCCCCAAATCTTTCCTTTTTTGGTAGGTGTTTTCTTTTTTCTTCCTGAATTTATCTATTTTTATGAGCTGTATCCCCATATTTGTTCTTTATAAAGCATCTGTGATCAAGTGTTGATTGTGCTACTGAACAAATTAAAATTTTCCTTTTTTTGTTTCGTTCATTTTTTTTCTTTAAAAATTGACGGGGAAACCTTTCCGTTTTCCCCGGGCCGGCCGCCCGGATATTCTTATCTTACTTTTTTTCCTCTTGGGGGTAGGGTCTCAACAGGTGTTTATCTTCTCACCTCGCTTTTTTCTTTATTCCCGTTTTTGGGCCTCTTCAGTTCCTAAAAATTTTGCCCCGGTTTTGATCACCGGATATTGGTGCGTAATAAAAGGGGGACGATTAGTGGGTCTCTAGCGTAAATACAGTGTTTCCTCCGGACGATCGGAAATATTTTTCCCAGGATCTCCGATATCACTATGGGGTGAATTGCGTTCCTAGTTCTTGGGAAAATATGCTGATGTTCAAGTTTTATAACAGAACCATTGGGGGAAAAATCATAATATTAGGTTTAAAAAAACCGCGGTCAAAATTCATTAAAATAATTTTTAATAAATTCCCCAACAAAATTGATGGGGGAACCCTCTCGGTGCTACAAACCCGAACCTGCTGAATCTCCCTGGGGAACCCCGGGTTATTAACCAAACCCAATGAGGATTCCCGGGCCCCGGGTAACTAGTTAACAGGCCTCACCCTTCTCAAAGGGTCAGGCATTGTTTCAATCAATGGCCCTAAAAAATTTTGTTCGTTGGAAGATACCCGGTATCTCTCTCTTTTTTTTTACCCCCGTTGGGGCATCCCTCAATCATCTCTTCCAATCTCCTAGTTTTTTCCCCTTTTTGCATCTCCCTTTTTTTTTCTAGTTTTTTTCCTCTTGCATCTCCTTTCATGTCTTCTAGTTTGTATCTCTTATCTCCTTTTATTCTTCTTTTGCTATCTCCTTTGTCTTTATTTTGTTCCCTTTCTTCTTATAGTTTTGCTATTTTTTCATCTCTTTTTTTTTTTCTGTTTTTCTTCCCCTTGCATCTCCTTTCATGTCTTCATAGTTTATTATTTCATCTCCTTCCATTCCTTTGTTTTTGCTATCTCTTGCATCCCTTTCATTTTTATAGTTTTGCTATTTTTCATCTCCTTTCTTATAGTTTTCTTCTCTTCATCTCCCTTTCATGTCTTCTAGTTTTTCTTCCCCCTTTCATGTTTATAGTTTTTCTTCATCTCTTTTTATGTTTTCTATTTTTTTCTCTTCATCTCCTTTCATGTCTTCATAGTTTTAATTATCTCTTGCATCTCTTATGTCTTCAAATTTGCTTCTTTGCATTTCCCTTTTATTTTTTGTTTCTTCTCTTATCTCCCGTTTTTCCTAGTTTTAGCTACTTTCATCTCCCTTTTTTTCTTCTATTTGCTTTTCTTATCTTTTCATTTTCATATTTTTATCTCTTCATCTCCCCTTCCCTTTTTATAGTTTTTCTATCTCCCTTCCCTTTTTCATAGTTTTTTCTCCTTCCATTTTATGTTTTTTTTTCCCTTCCATTTTTTTCTAGTTTCTTCCCCTTCTTCTTTTATTCAATATCTCACCCAAATCTCTTCTTCTTTTGTTTATCCTTTCATCTCTTTCTTTTCTTCAATGCCCCCGAAAAAGTTTAACAACCCATGTAAAACCGGGAATCAATGTCAAGATATGTGTACAATTTAAAGTGTGTATGTGTATGCTGTTGTTTCGTCTCATAAAACCAAACCAAAAAACTTCTCATCTTCTTGCGGCCACTAAATCAACCTGATTTTCCTTTTGTGTAATACCTTTTTGAAAGCCCCAAAAGTGGCTTTTATTAAAGCTTGCGGACGTTTAAAAATGCCCCTTTCATGCAGAAAATACCCCGAAAAAAAAAAAATGTTTTGATTTCATATTTATTTCGACAATTTTGGGGAAAGGGGGGATTCTTTTTGGGGGGCAATTTTTGGTTTTCCAAAAAAACACTTTTTGGCCCCAAAATCCTTTTACAGGAAGGGCTATTCTTGTTATAGTCCGCTCGGGTTTTTTCTTAAGGTGTCCTGCGTCAGGACTATCCCTTCTTGGTTTACTGGGATCTGTCTTTTTTCCCCATAAGCTCTTCATTTCATATCAGACCGTTCAGTATCGGATATCTTTTTGTATCCCATGTTGGTATAACGTCTTTTTCTTTCTTTTTTAGACCGGTGCCCCCTCTTTTTCTCCTTAAATAGACTGCGTGATGTAACCCCCAAAGCTACCCCAAGAATGGATTTTGGGCAGATCAGCTCCGTTCTTTTTTTAATTATTCCTTCACTTTAAGCTATATTTCTGGATCGCCCTGGATCAACCTCGAAAAACAAATTTCCCCTAACAAAAACATGTAATAAAACAGTGGTGGAAACCTACCCCTGGTATAAACAGTCAGCAAAAAAATTTTTCCCCAGTCCCCAAATATTCTCTAACATTTTATCCCGCGGGTTTCGGTTTCAATATTAATTTGTAAAAAATACCTAAAACCATGCTTTCTAAATTTTAATAAATGCCCAATTAGTCATGACAATTCAAACCCGATGAATCTACAACTAAAGTCAGTTTAAACACTAGTTAAAGAAAGGCTTGTAATTCTGCCCAAATTTTCCCTTTCTTGTGGTTTTTAGGTATTCTTATGTGATGGTTTACAAATTTTAAAAGTGTTTGTGACTGAATGTAGGTAACTAAAGGGGGTAAAATTTTATACGACAGTTTTAAATTTTCCCCCCTCGCAAAATAAACATTTTTGGAAAAAAAAATGGTTCAGTATTCCTCTAAAGACTGGGTTCAAAAAAATAAATGTTGTTTATAAAACATTTTCAGGATGGGGAAGTAATTCGTCAGACATTTAAATTCTGAGGGCCCGAACACCTGTTCCTCCCCCCTTTTAAAACGGATGATCTATTTTTCAGACTTGTTTGGCCCAAAGAACCCCAGTCTCTTAACAAAAGGACCCTCAACGGTGTTGAATTAAAAAGACATTCGCTGTTTAGAATGGCTGGAGCAATTTATTGTTTTGGCCTTACAGAACAGCTACGAAAAAAAATAACAAAATTTTTAAAAGCCCTTTCATCACACATGTTTGTTAAATATTTCTGTTCACACATTAAATTAAACCCTAGAGCACCTTAAATCATATCAAAATTCTCAAACATTCTTTCATTGTTTATTTTAAAGGGAATTCAGTTAGTATAAAATCATTCAATTGGCTTTCAAAAATGGAAAAATAAAGATGGTCCCAATTAAAAAATTTGAGTCATTGTTTAGGCCAGTTTAAAAAAAAATGTAACTGTTGATGACTACACCCCCAAAAACTCATTTTGCTAAAGGCGATGTTTTATTCTAATTTAAACTAAAAATATTTTTAAAAAAAAAAATCTGCATTTTCTGGATAAACCCATTTGTTGATGAAACTAATGACAGAAGGAAGCGTTATAGTAGGAACTCTTTTACTTTATGGTTTAAATCAAGTCCCCCCTCCTGCTATCGGTTTTGAAAATCAAATTATTTCCTTCCGCCCATCGACATTTAAAAAACTTGATTCCATCCATGTCGATCATCGCTGTAAACAAATACTTAAAAAAAAGTAACTTTTTCTCAAAAAAAGAATAGTTGCTGTTAAAATGGATGAGATATATTTAAAATCTCTCTGAAAAAAGGAGGAAAATTAAAAGGGACGGCCTCAAATAAAAGGCTACAACTGTAAAAGCTTAAATATCATCTATATTTGGCACACTGACAACCCCCCATAAAAAATGACAGGGTGATCTGCGGACAAATTTTTTAATATACAGTTTTCAGTCATCTGGATTCCTTTGCTTTTTTCAGATAATAGTGCGTTAACAAAAGGGGTTTCCGGGAACTGTGTCCTAACAAATACATTTTTGAAATCCTCACAAGATAAAAATTATTCTAATTCTGACTCTGTTCATTTGTTAAAGTTCTCAACGGGGAGAATTTAAGGATGAAACGTTTTCCTCCCCTTCAGGCCTGTAACTCTGATAATCCAGTTTTGGCTCACTTTTTAGTCAAAACTTTTATTTTCAGGATCCCAAAAATGTTTAACTGGCCCCAAAGTACATGCAAACACTCCCCCCACCCAATCTTGATGGGGGGGTTATCACTGGCATTATGTTTTAATGTTATAATGAGGCGCGGGCTAGCCGGTAGAATAACAGCCCAGTTTCATCAGTATAATCATTCAGTGGTGGAACATTTCAATTGAAGAAAGTTTGGGGGGTGAAATAACCCTTTCCCCAAACCTGTCATTTGGAAGATCGGCAAATTTGATCCCCAAATGCGTTTTCTAAGTGGCTGGGAAAACATCTTATGGTCAGAGCGGTAAACTTTACGGGTTAATCTGGCTCTCCATGGCATGATCAGTTGTCGGTATCCCTCAACACTTTGGGCATTGAAAAATTTCTCGGGAAAAATTGGACGAAAACTTTGGGAAGCAAGGTTTGGTGGTACGGCCTGTCAGGGCAACTATCTTGTTTAAATTACAACAGATCGGGAATCAAGAAAATTGGTATTCTGTACTAACGTGTTCATCAAGGTCGATGTTGCTATTTTATGAACGTATTTAACAGCATATTGGGAGAAACAACCTAAATACAAAATTGTTCAAAATTTCATGTTCCTGATTTGTGAAACAAGTAAATTCTTTTTCCCAGATGGAACAATGATTGCTGGTTTTTTAAATTTTTTTGCCTTATATATCAAACAACAAAGTGCTCTATTTTAATTTTCTCAGGAACAAGTATTCCCAGACATTGGCAGACCTCTCCATTTTTTTCTGGATAAAATTTCCTCGGCTCTCGACCAGTGGTTTTTTTTTTTTTTTTTTTTTTGATCCGAAGCGCCCGGGCTTTCAGCTCTTCGGCTCGTGTATGGACATCGGGCCCCTTTGGTTCGGGGCCCCGCATAAATCTGGGAAACTGTCTTTTTTTTTCTATCCGGAATTGAACCCCACACAGGGGGTCCCGGGAGTCCCAACGTACGAACACCTGGGAGAACAGGTCAAAATACCACATTCTTTAACAGTTTTTAAATCTTGAACACCTTGTTGTACAAACCTAAATCTTTAGTTTATGAAAAACAGTTTTTAAAACCCCCCCCACAAAAAATTTTATGGAAAACTTGACAATAATTTTATTCTTCTTCAAGGAAGAAAACTTTTGTTTTTTGTTGTTCAAAAACAGATGTTTTTTTGGTCATTCCCCCAAATATTTTTTTAAACCTCGGAAAAAAAAAAATGACAAAAAACCGAACAAGCTGCCCTCAAATAAAAAAAACTTTGGGGAAAATTTTAAAAATAAAAATTTAAACGGAAAGAATAAAAATGGTTTCATGTATTAATTCCCCAAAGTTTATATAACAATTTTTTGATGTAACAACAACTCTATATTATCCTTCTGGGGTGTAAAATGGGTTATATGTAACTGCTGTATTAAAAATAGACAAGTCTGGTTCATTTAAAAGACGAAATCCTCAGTCATATAAATTAAAAATTTTTCTGGTGAAATGTTAAGTTATTCGTTTACAAAAAAAGGGTTTTTAATTTTTTTTTTAAATGGTAGTTTTTTAAAAATGTCATTAATAAATTGTAATTTTTTTCCTTTTTTTCAATCATTGTATGTATTTTTAATAATTCCCCTCGTACAGTTTACGTTACAAGGGGGTCAATTTATCGATTTATTCAGGGTAAAATAAACAATTAAAAAAGCCATTTTGCCTCCTATCTTAGTTTGCTCAATTTCATAATCGGGTGGTTGGTTTGTCGTCAGGGGGTAAATTTTTGGTCAGTAAAAATTTACCTGTCAATTTAAGTAGGGCATCCCAGGAAGTTGGGACCAAATTACAAATACCTTGATCGGAATAAATCCACATGAAAAATCACTGTGATAAAAATAATCATTCAAGCAAAAAAACAGTCAGTTTGCCCCTTAGAATTCCTTTTATTAAGGGGAAAATTATATTCATTCTTCCCCGAAAAATATTTCCCAGATAACGGCTCTGATTAAATAGTATGTTTCCATAAATCCCCCTTTTATATAAAAAAAGTAACAAAAAATGAAAAAATAGTAATAAATAACAAACCATCAAAAATAAAATTAGTTTTGGGGTTGTTTCCCGAATTAATAACTTTTCTACACAATTTTCTTTCGTACATTTATTTGATTTGGGTTAATTGTCCTGAGTTAGCTAAACACGTAAAAACATTTTTCAACAAAAATACTAAGTTTACAAAAACAATGGAATACACAAAACTTTGACAAAAAATTTCCTTTATCAAAGAAAAAAAAGTGAAAATTTTACCTTTACAGTACCCTACATACAAAATCCTTTAAAAATGCCATCTACCGTAGTTAAATAACAATCACTCTAATATGTATAAGACGGGGTCTCTGTAGCTTTTGGTTAGCCCCTTTTCTCTTTGGTCAGGTGTGGGTTCAGTTTGGGCCCCTCATTCTGTTAAGTGCGTTTTCAAAACCCCAATTTTCTGGAGCTGGAATTTGTTCTCTCCGTGACGTCCATTTCTGCGGGGGAAAAGGGCCGACCGTATGGGAGGTAAAAAGTGCAATAAGTCAATCTTTCGGCTTTTAAACCTTTTTTTTTATGTATAAAACGCTCTGCTCGTTGACAACTCCCTTGCTTTTTTTTTTCCATCTGACGTTTTTTGTTTCATGTTCAATTTTGTTCAGACAAATTTTTTTTAAATCTTCTTTAACCTCCTGTCTTTGATGTTCAAGATATTTAATTTTCCTTTATTTTTTTATTATTTAAAAGCTAACTCTCTTTTTTGTATTGTCTTTGATTTTTTATTTTTAATAGCTAACTCTCTTTATATCAAGCTGTTAGAACAGAAAATTTTTTTTTTTTTATATTATTTTGTAACTCTCTTTGTATCAACTGTTGCCCGAACAAAAAAATTTTTCTTTTTCCCGAAAAGGGGAAAAAATTATAAATACTCCAAAAAAAACCCATTTTCCAAAATTTTAACCCAAAAAAATGACCCCACCGCCCCTGGTGTGGATAAAAAGGACAGCAACACATGTAGGTCAACAGGAAAATGGCGTGGGGGGCATACCCCCAAGGGAAACGTCGTGTCACTAACAACAAGGGGGAACCCGGGGAAACAAAACGTCGGAAAAAAACCCGGGACGGGAAATTTTTTTTTTTGGAACTGAAAAGTGCTCCCCCTATCCCGGGAGATCATAAAAGGGGAAAAAGTCAAGTCGGAAGGAAAAAAACTGCCCCCAATGGGGTAAAGGGGAAATAAAAGAAAAAAAATTGCCTTTAAAAAAAATTTTTTCAGTCCGTGATCGTACAAGTAAAACGGTGTTCAAAAAACCTTGTAGGTAAAAAAAAGGGTTGCTTCTCCCGTTGCCTCCATCGCGACATTGCAAAATCTCAGACGTGTGCTGCTGAACCTCTCTGGTGTGGGGAGGTGACTTAGTCCCCAAACCAGAAAAATCCCCCCACGGTGGGGCCATATCAGGTTAGACTGGCGTTTTTCTCTGTCTGTTCGCGCACTCGTTTTCTCTGTGCCTCAACCACGATGATTCTCGTATTCGGGGTTTCCCCTTTTGTTTTTCAGCCCCTTTGGGGATTTTCAAAGTTCCCCGCATTTGTCATATCAACATTTCAGGACCTTTGGTGTCTTTAAGCTTTTTTTGTCCACCAGCCTCTGCCCCCCCTTCAAGTTCCCCCTTAGGTTAGCTGGTATAGGAAAAGTGTCATCGGTCTTTATAACGTGAAACTTTGCAGACATTGGTATCTTTTCGTCGCAACCTTTAGTTAAACAAAAAACGTATTGCTTTGTCTGTAGTCGGGAAATAAGGAGAAGAAAGTAAAGAAATGAAAAGCTAAATTAAAAACCATTTTTCAAAAAGTTGTCAATCCAATGAAACAAAAATAAACAAAATATCGTTTTTCTCAGACGCCCCTTTTTTTGGGATCTAGGAGCAAAAAATAGTAACCTGTCACCCCAGGCGCAAGAAGCAACTGGGGGGTGGGGGCCCGGGGAACTACCTAGTAAATAAAAAACTCCCGAAACCGGATTGCTGGCCCCCTTGGGTGCAAAAATGGCGCCCTAAATCTCTTAGGGTCAGATCCTAAAATTACACAGGGGTTTAACAAGTGGACGTATGAAATGTTCAAAATCAAAAAGACAACAAAAGTACTTTTAGAAAAATGGACTACCGTGGCGGCTCCCTTTTGGGATGGGGGGAAAAAAAAAATTTATAACGTTTTTTATTATTTTATAAATTAAAATATAGCAACCCAAAACCATGATTTTTCCGGAAAAAAAGTCGGCCCCCGTAAAAATGGTCGAAAACCCCACTGTGGACTAATTTTTATTTTTTTACTCCTGTATGGTCTTTTCTCCCTTTTGTGATTAAATCTTGTAGTGAAAACACTTGTATGCGATAACTTTTCTCCCGTATAGTATAACTTTTCCTATGGGTAACTTTTCTCCTTTAGCGATAACTTTCTCCCGTAGATAACTTTCTCCTTATGGGGAACTTTCTCCCGTAAAGGCTTTTTTCCGATGGGGAAATTTTCCCTGTAAGGTAACTTTCTTCTGTATGTATAACTTTTTCCTGTTAGTAAACTTTTTAAAAAATAATGATCTTTACTTTGTATTAATTTTCTCCCGTATATTAACTTTTTCCCCATAGGATCTTTTCTCTTTAAAAATAACTTTTTCCCGTATGGGGAAACCCCTTTAAAAAAAAAAAAAAGTTAAAAATTTTCGCGGTTAAACGTGGGACATATTACGGCATGGTTTTTCAGCCTGGCAAAAAAGGGTTTTTGTTTGATCCCCCCGTGAGAAAAAATTGATCCTTCTGCACAGTTACCTATAAATGTAAGTCAAAATAACTAAATAATAAGTTTTAAATAAAAAATTTTTTAATTAGTAAAAAACCCACATGACAGACTGCAGGGCTCTCATTTAGGGTCAGTGGAGCCCGGCCCCACAAAAAAATCGAAAGGGTGATAGCTTCCCGGAATAGACAAATAATAGTAAATGCTCCAAAAACCATGATTTGTCCAAAAATTTGTGTCTGGCCCCACCGAGAAAAATGACCACGAGCCGCCACTGCAGACTAGTACAGGAAGTTCAGTCACAATTTTCTCATAAAAATGTAAGCTATTCATTTATCTTCTATTTTTCTTCCTGCTCCTGATCTCTCACTTTCTTTGTTTGTATTCTCACTCAATCTCACTTTCTTTTGTTTGTATTCTCCTCAATCTCTCACTTTCTTTTGTTTGTATTCTCCTCAATCTCTCACTTTCTTGTTTGTATTCTCTATCGCCGTGGTGCCGGGGCCCATAAGGAAGCAAAGAATAGTACCACTGTGACCTACAAGGTATGTTGTAAGATGCGACTGATGTAGGACATAGGGAAGCTACCTTAGTAAATAAAAAGTATCGTAGAAATCGGATGGGCTGGCGTACTTGTATGCGCATAACTGGCACAACGTACAATCGCTCTTAGGTTCAGATCACATACAAATCACATCCGAAGAAGACGATGTCGGACACGGTGGCAAGTTACCAAGCTAGATACAAATAAGATTCAGACCTTTGTCAACAGATGTCTTCGGTGGATGCTCAGACTGGGATGGTACTAGAGCAGCACGCACAGACCTGGCGATAAGAACAGATCAGAAAGCCAGGATGACCCGGATTAAGAGGAGAAAATGAAGATTGATCGGGCATTCATTCCCTGCGGAAGAGACAGTCGAGTGTCACGAAACCCGCACGAAAAACGCAAAAGGGATATCCTAAGCAGAGTTTTCTTTAGGAACTGAAGGATGCGTTACTGTCCTGTGAAGCCATAAAGAAAACAGCTAGACCGGTAAAAGTGGAGAACAACTGTTGATGTCCTGTGCTCCACGAGGAGCGGTGAGGAATAATTATGTCAGACATTTTGTAATCTAATTGCTATGTAAATTGAAACGAACTAGGATGGTTCTCAGGTTCAGGATGTGCACGCAAATAATTATAGACCCTAACCCTATTTCACGATAGCTTTATAAACATGTTCATTGTGATTTTCGAGGTGTGGAGATAGATACATTATTCACCACGTCCGTATTCAGTTGCTAAATCTGGTGATACTATGCTTTTAAACAATCTGGGAGGAGTGTTTCTCCTGGTCTTTTAGTGCATGAGTGACATCATCGTATTTTATTATTCTTCTAACGCTACATGTTAAACCACTCTTTGTGATTTGTATGTGATCTGTGTCTAAGAGCGATTGTAAGTTGTGCCAGTTATACGCCTACAAGTAGGCCAGCAAATCCAACTACTGCGACGCATTTTATTGACTAGCGTAGCTTCCCTAGGCCCCTACCTTAGTGGTCTCTTACGACATGCCTTGTAGGTCGCAGTATTACTATTCTTTGCTCCCCTTGTGAGCCCTGTCAACACACGGGCGATCATGTGCTATTAAGTTAAAACTATGTTTGTTCTGTATGCTATACTTGTTCTGTATGCTATACTTACAATCAATATAAAAGAAAGACTTCAGTAAAACTATGTTTGTTCTGTATGCTATACTTGTTCTGTATGATATACTTGTTCTGTATGCTATACTTGTTCTGTATGCTATACTTGTTCTGTATGCTATACTTGTTCTGTATGCTATACTTGTTCTGTATGCTATACTTGTTCTGTATGCTATACTTGTTCTGTATGCTATACTTGTTCTGTATGCTATACTTGTTCTGTATGCTATACTTGTTCTGTATGCTATACTTGTTCTGTATGCTATACTTGTTCTGTATGCTATACTTACAATCAATATAAAAGAAAGACTTCAGTAAAACTATGTTTGTTATGTATGCTATACTTACAATCAATATAAAAGAAAGACTTCAGTAAAACTATGTTTGTTCTGTATGCTATACTTACAATCAATATAAAAGAAAGACTTCAGTAAAACTATGTTTGTTCTGTATGCTATACTTACAATCAATATAAAAGAAAGACTTCAGTAAAACTATGTTTGTTCTGTATGCTATACTTACAATCAATATAAAAGAAAAACTTCAGTAAAACTATGTTTGTTCTGTATGATATACTTACAATCAATATAAAGGAAAGACTTCAGTAAAACTATGTTTGTTCTGTATGATATACTTACAATCAATATAAAAGAAAGACTTCAGTAAAACTATGTTTGTTCTGTATGATATACTTACAATCAATATAAAGGAAAGACTTCAGTAAAACTATGTTTGTTCTGTATGCTATACTTACAATCAATATAAAAGAAAGACTTCAGTAAAACTATGTTTGTTCTGTATGCTATACTTACAATCAATATAAAAGAAAGACTTCAGTAAAACTATGTTTGTTCTGTATGCTATACTTACAATCAATATAAAAGAAAGACTTCAGTAAAACTATGTTTGTTCTGTATGCTATACTTACAATCAATATAAAAGAAAGACTTCAGTAAAACTATGTTTGTTCTGTATGCTATACTTACTATCAATATAAAGGAAAGACTTCAGTAAAACTATGTTTGTTCTGTATGATATACTTACAATCAATATAAAGGAAAGACTTCAGTAAAACTATGTTTATTCTGTATGCTATACTTACTATCAATATAAAAGAAAGACTTCAGTAAAACTATGTTTATTCTGTATGCTATACTTACTATCAATATAAAGGAAAGACTTCAGTAAAACTATGTTTGTTCTGTATGCTATACTTACAATCAATATAAAGGAAAGACTTCAGTAAAACTATGTTTGTTCTGTATGCTATACTTACAATCAATATAAAAGAAAGACTTCAGTAAAACTATGTTTGTTCTGTATGCTATACTTACAATCAATATAAAAGAAAGACTTCAGTAAAACTATGTTTGTTCTGTATGCTATACTTACAATCAATATAAAAGAAAGACTTCAGTAAAACTATGTTTGTTCTGTATGCTATACTTACAATCAATATAAAAGAAAGACTTCAGTAAAACTATGTTTGTTCTGTATGCTATACTTACTATCAATATAAAGGAAAGACTTCAGTAAAACTATGTTTGTTCTGTATGATATACTTACAATCAATATAAAGGAAAGACTTCAGTAAAACTATGTTTATTCTGTATGCTATACTTACTATCAATATAAAAGAAAGACTTCAGTAAAACTATGTTTATTCTGTATGCTATACTTACTATCAATATAAAGGAAAGACTTCAGTAAAACTATGTTTGTTCTGTATGCTATACTTACAATCAATATAAAGGAAAGACTTCAGTAAAACTATGTTTGTTCTGTATGCTATACTTACAATCAATATAAAAGAAAGACTTCAGTAAAACTATGTTTGTTCTGTATGCTATACTTACAATCAATATAAAGGAAAGACTTCAGTAAAACTATGTTTGTTCTGTATGCTATACTTACAATCAATATAAAAGAAAGACTTCAGTAAAACTATGTTTGTTCTGTATGCTATACTTACAATCAATATAAAGGAAAGACTTCAGTAAAACTATGTTTGTTCTGTATGCTATACTTACAATCAATATAAAGGAAAGACTTCAGTAAAACTATGTAGCAATGTCGAAACACGTAAAAACAAAATACTGTAGTTTTACAAAGTATAAAAACAATATACATGGACGTTTCGACCAAAAGGCCTTTATCAAGCATAGGATATAACGAAAGCGAAGAAATTCAAACTTCCTGTACGGCAGATATAATATATACAGACAATAAATCCATATTATTCCTAAAATGAAAATATGAAAAACTAGAAATGAAATAAATATGAAAAACTAGAAATGGAAAAAGAGAAGATAAAACAATAATAGTCAAATATATACATTTAACGTATATACATATATTATGGAGCACTAGAAGAGACAGTATTTTAAAAAAGGGTTTAAAAGCCGAAGGTTTGACTTCATTGCCCCGAATTTTACCCCATATAGCCCTCGGTCCCTCTCAGCAGAAATGGCACGCCACCTGCCGAGAGTATTGCACAAAGCACGAACTCCGTAGCTCTGGCAACAATCCTGGGAAAAAACTGCACTCGTGAACAGAACGGCGCGGTCCGGATTCGAAGCCACGACCTTCGACTCCAAGGCAAAGATCTTAACCACTCATCCACAGAGACCCCCGAGACCCCACAGAGACAGTATTATGAAGCATAGGGATGTAGCGTGTTGCGTCCATGAGGTCGCAATGTACCATATAAAGATATGCAACGATTTTGTAGAGCACATCGATTAAGATCATCAGAGGAACTTGATCGAATTGGCTGTGACTAGGATACCGCGAGTTCTCAAATGGTCGGTTCCATTGAAATGAGTGACTACAGGGTCACAGAGCGCACAGGGGTCATAGACTTACTACCAAGAAGGATGTACGAATAACTAACTTCATTGTTCATTTGAGGATCATCGCACATGTCCATACTTCCTCCAATCTCCTCCCAAGCATGTATTTCAGTGTGTTAAGGCCAGAGCAAATAATCTTATGAGCCTTCGGACTCAGGTAAGAATTATGGGAAATCAGACCCCAACTACATCACGTGACCTCGCATTCCAGTATTGATGTATATAGACAAATTCATTTTAAAATCAACACAAAATGCTAAATCGAAGTTATATTATCAATAAGTTAAGTTTAATAATAAGGAATATCAAAATTATGAATATTTTTCACCAATAAAAAACCATAGACTCACAGAATTGAGTAAAATTGCAAAAAAGCTTTCAGCGTTCTATCAAACATCTATATTTTCCGGTCCCCTTTTCTGATCTAGGTCAGGGAACCCCTTTTAAGTTGTCTGGCCTAGTTATCTAGAGTTGGCTGTGGTTTATACTAACAACTCCTGTTTGTTGGTTAATGTATCTATTAGTATTTCGTGGTTTTGCCGTACCTATCGGTATGCATAACTTGCGTAACCGAGATAGAAAACGCACGTTATCTTCTTCGTTGAAATCTTCAGAACGTGTTTTCTCTTAGAGCGTTGATGATGTTGCTTTTGTCCATAGAAGATCCATTATCGATCGCAGCAATGCCCGCCAGTGCAGCCGCTCTCTCATTACCCTTCACCCCAGCGTGACCCGGAACAAATATGAAGGTAAGTGTCTGGATTGTCGCATTTTGTATTTATTACATCCGTGCCTTCGTACATAACCTGTCTTGGTCTTCTGTATCATGTTCATAGAGTCGCTGAGTATACATGCACGAATGTTTGCGTCTGTAGCCACTCTAGGGATCTTATAACCAACTTCAATACCAGGTATCGTCTAGATTGGCTAGTAACGAGTACTAAGTACGATAGAGAACTAGTTACTTGAAGAATTCTTGCTAAATCGCCACTACTCGTTTTGAACATGAAATTTGACTTCAAATGTTTTCATGTACCCGTACAACTTTCCATTTTATTTCTAAATATGAACTTGTGGCATTTCTTCTTCTTCTTCTTCTTCACCATCATACGCTCCATATCTACCACTTGTTGGCCAGTGTTTGCGATTTGAGTGGGATCCGAGCTAAGAGCAACTGTACGTTGTGCCAATTATGCACCTACAAGTAGGTCAGCACATCCGATTTCTGCGGAGCTTTTTATTTACTAGGGTAGCTTCCCTAGGCCCTTACCACAGACCACTTGTAGTATTCGAAAATTTGTATATGCGTTCTTTTAGAATCGATTACACTTTGCAGAAATATCTGAATCGCCTCAACGCTGTAAATGTAACCCGTTACACAGTCGTTACTCGCTTTTTTCCCCGTTACTAGCTTTGATTCAGCATAAAACCGATTGTCCTGCAATTGACACTGCAATAAACCAATTTATTTGCAACAGAAGTACGTAAAAACACCCTTTTTAAAACAATAAAAATATATATCACCTCTTATTCCGAATTATAGAGCCTATGAGATTTATGTCGGCACTTAACTGAAATAAAATCGCATCATTCTTTCTCAAATATTCCTCATTCTTGTTTGGCAAAATACGTAATCACAAAGTACTGTAGTTTTACAAATTACAAAAACAATGACAAAATCATTCTTCTTTACGACATTCTTCTCACATTTAGCGCAGTAATCGTTGTCTATTTTTGATAGCGAAGCAGAGGCGGCTCGTCATTAAGGGCCAGTAGGGCCGGGCCCCACCAAAAATCATGTATAACTAATATGTAAATACTAATGTACATAAGTGGCGGCTCGTCATTAAGGGCCAGTAGGGCCGGGCCCCACCAAAAATCATGTATAACTAATATGTAAATACTAATGTATAACATAACCCAGTGGCGGCTCGTCATTAAGGGCCAGAGGGACCGGCCCCACCAAAAAATAATGCGTAATGTGTTTTTATTATTTAATAAATTAAAATATAACCTAACCAAAACCATGATTTTCCCGAAAATCTGTGTCTGTCCCCAACCAACAAAAACGATCACGAGCCGCCACTGACCTAACCCAAAACCATGACTTTTCCGAAAATATTCGTTCGGCCCCACGAACAAAAATGATCACGAGCCGCCACTGTAGCGAAGCATACGTAAGTTTCTTGACATCGCACAGCTTGAAATGTTTATTTTCAGCCACCACCTGTCCTTAAATTGTTCCCCTTTTACTTCTTTATCTTCGTTCTACCAGGAATTATGAGTTGTCACCCTTCTTCCTATATTTAAGCTGAGGTCAGTAAAGTTTTGCCCAAACTACTTCCATTGAGTGTAAATGTGAGTTATACCACAGCCAGGCTCTAGCACAGGCCAGACAACTGGCCGGGTATTCCCTGACCTAGATAAGAAAAGGGATCTGGAAAATACAGATGTTTGATAGAACACTGCACGCTTTTTTTTCAATTTTACTCAATTCGGTGAGTCTATGGTTATTTGTTGGTGAAACATATTCATAATATTGATATTCCTTATTATTAAACTTAACTTGTTGGATAATATGACTTCGAGTTAGCATTTTGTGTTGATTTTAAAATGAATTCGTCTATATACACCAATACTGGAATGCGAGTTCACGTGGTGTAGTTGGGGTCTGATTTCCACAATTCTTACCTGAGCCCGAAGGCCCAGTAGTTTATAGTTGGCTCTGGTTATACGGTGGCAATCTCAAACGCATATAAACAATGCTTGTCTATTAACCCATTCACTCTTTCGAGCCGATATACTGGCTCACAGTATTTTGTAAGATGACGCAAAGACAATACACTGGCTAATTTAGTATATGCGTGCCATTTCTGTTTTTTATGTTATATTATATTTTGTATAATGGCGTACCATTTCTGCGGAGAGGACCGAGCCATATGGGGTAAAACCCGGTGCAATGAAGTAAATCCTTCGGCTTTAAAACTCTTATTAAAAAAGCATTGCAGAACTCAAATGTGCTGGCCTACTTGTAGGCGCATAACTGGCACAATGTCCAATCGCTCTTAGGCTCAGATCACATACAAAATCACATAGAGTAGTTAACATGTGATCAATATGGATCGTTCGAAGAAGAAGAAAATTGTTCTGGTAAACATATTTATAAAAGTGAGCTCACATCAATGGAAATTTCCAGACTTAGCTGAAAGTATTTCTGTTACCTGGGATGGTCACGGCTCTAAATGTGTGTGTGTGGTCATTAACATTCTCTAGAAACTCACTTTTTATAAATCATGAACGGAATTCCCATTATTTTAAAACAAATGAGTTAACAGGATGCAGAGATGCATACTGTACATGTCTGAACATGTTGGAGAACTGAAAAACTATCACCATGTTGCGCACTATTTGTAAGATTGTGAAGTTCTGGGATTTGTGTGTGTGTAAATTTTTACTAAACTCTTCATTATTGGAAATTTTGAAAAATGTAAGTACAATAGTAAAGTATTTTTTAAAGAGATAAAGAGATTTAAACTTATTATACGTCCTGTGTTATATTCTCAATACCAGCTGCCCAGACTAGGCACAAATTGAGAGGACTTATGTATGAGCTGAAAGACAAAAGAGAAAATCGAAAACTCAGAGGTTGTCACAGTTAAAACATTTGTCAATTGACCGTCTGTAAAGAAGCGGAAAAGCGCACTGGTTTCAACTTCTGCGGGCCCCTCCAGTCTTCTGTACATCTGGGTGGTCCGCTCACCCTCACGGCCGCTGTCATTCAATATACGTAGTAATTGTGTCTGCAAGTACATGCCAGGTCTGCTGCCAACCAATGACGATGTCAAATCTATGTATATAAGTCAGTTGTCATAGAATATACGTGAGGGATTGTTGGCATTATGCCATATTTTATGACTTTTGACAATTTTCGAACTCTACTATGTCATAGACTGTGAAAGTTGTATTTTCTTTAATTTTAATGTTACAATGTTGAAAAGATGTATCTCCATGGGGCCATTACGTTGTAGGGAGGTTGCGTGCGCCAATGATACAATGAGCTAGGACGTCGGAAATCTATGTTCCTGGCAGGTCAACCAAGCCGGACAGTTCACTGAGGAGTGAACAGGCTATATGGCTTCCTAATCCTCCAGGCTGGGGGATGGGGCTGGGAACTAACAATCCAATACCATAAAAAAATCATTCGAAACAATCCTTCGAAAAAAAATTACGAAACAGCAACAGGACACTACCTATTCGCGGGAATGAAGGGTAACCACTGATTGGAACAGTGGCGGCACGTGATCATTTTTGTCTGGGGGTGGGGAACATTTTTCCGGAGGTTAGATTACACTTTAGCATTTACTATTATTTGTCTATTCCGGGTAGTTATCCCCCTTTACTAGAACGCACATTGTCATACACAAATGTATATTGATGGAACGGGGATTACGTTAAACTATTCTATGATGATTTGTGAAGTATTTCTATTATTTTATATTATTTTCATAAATGATTTGGTATTTACGCACCCGGACTAGTGTTTAGCTCAATAACGCCGTTAAACTGTGCACTGGCGTAGCCGCACAAGAATGTCCCTACTGAATGAATGAAACCACATATTTGTCTGAGTTGTGCGTTTGAAAGTTGCGCCCATTCGTTTTGAAAAAAAACCAACGATCGAGCCAGCCAGCGAGCACGCAGTTCCCAGTGTCGACAACCAATGCGTGCATAGTCTCTAACGCCTGCGCGTGACTCTCTACTTCTTCCGCGAAGCTGTCAGGTTTCCAGCGGTTAAGGGACAAAGTAACGTTTGCAATTAAGACTCGCTCGTACAGTCTTGTGTGTGTCTGTAGCGCGCAGCGCCTGGTCGTAATGTGAGGCAGTCAGTCTGAAATTTTAAAAACTCGACATCGGTCTCGTTGAAAGGCCCGGCCCTCACAACGAGCTTATGTGTTGGCAGGTAGAAATATGGTGTCGTTCTCTGCCTGGCGAAGCGCAGTCTTGTCGACAAACGGTGGAAAGCAAGCGCTCGGTCGTTTTGCTTCAATTTCACGATTTCGCCAGGGACGTCTGTCTCCTACCCCGATCATTGCCGGTCCAGTCACGTCCATGACAGCTATATGATTGATCCTGCCAGTAGTCATATGCTTGTCTCAAAGATTACGATATGGATGTATACGTTCACATTGTCTCACGGTGAAACCGCGAACGGCTCATTAAATCAATCGAGGTTCCTTAGATGACACGGTCGCAAATCCTAAAGTTGCGTTTTAGCGCCTAACGAAACTGCTTTCCCTGAAACAACCGGGCACGGTACTGTTGTTCTTACAACTAACATCCCCGGAAAAACCGGGGCCGGTGATGTTCAGCCAGCGCAAAATCTAAGTTGCGCTAATAGCACCTAATCAAACGACCCTCTACATTATTTGTGCCCAGCCCCAGTCCAGTGTTTCACGGGGCTAGGGAAAATGCAGGGTCCAAACTGCACATTTCCAAGTGCCAATACGCGCCTTGAAAAGGCTGAGAATGTTCCTGCTCCTGAACAAACTCAACGTGGTCAGAAAAGTAAGGCCTACATTGTAAAGATTTGACAGGCTGTCCAAATCCAAACATTGGTGAAGGTCGACACCTTTAACGGTGTGTTAAACGAGTAATATGCCGACCCAGGACAAGCTTATGTGCCCCAAAAAAAACCTGATAAATGTTCCTAATCCGGAACGACTTCACATAGTCAGAAAGAGTGCACATTGTAGATATACTCTTTGGCGTAGATCATCCAGCCCAAATATCCGGTGATAAATGATCTTAAAAGAGCAATGAATACACAAAGTAGCCGACAAGTGACCGTTTAAATGACCAGTTCTAGAAGGGTGGTAAATGTTCTATACCGGAACTACCTCACCCAGTCATTTGCAAAGTAGGAAGTGCTCTTTGGCGTAGATCCAAGACAAAATATACAGCATTAAAAGATTATTAAAAAGTGTTTATCATACTATGTAGAAGCAACGCCGCACTCAGTTAGAAAGGTTGCAATACAAAAAGTTAGCAAGTTAGCAAACGACAAAGTATCTTGTCAAAAGATAATTATATACGAATAAGAATGATAAATACTACTTCACAATAGAGAAATACACTTCATATGATACAATAAGTGATGACAATTCATATACACAATATAAATGATACAATTATATATCACAATAAGAATGATACAATTATATATCACAATAAGAATGATACAATTATATATCACAATAAGAATGATACAATTATATATCACAATAAGAATGATACAATTATATATCACAATAAGAATGATACAATTATATATCACAATAAGAATGATACAATTATATATCACAATAAGAATGATACAATTATATATCACAATAAGAATGATACAATTATATATCACAATAAGAATGATACAATTATATATCACAATAAGAATGATACAATTATATATCACAATAAGAATGATACAATTGGCCGCGAAGAACGAACGCTAAGAAGAAGAAGAAGAAGAAGAAGAAGGAGGAGACATATTTGTCTGTACTAAATAACCAGTCGAGAGAGAGGTCAGAGGTCGATATGTTTACAGACGGTCTAAAAAGACCACATTCCTATTGACCATTAAGCAAATAATGCGCTGAAAAAACGTGAAGTACATTAATTAGAGATGAAAAACTCTGAATTTCAGACTGTATATGATAATTTAGTGTTAGTTTGTTCAATTTTCAAAGCTAAACAGTATCACGTTAAAATTAATAATTATGAACAAATAATTTTTAAAATAATAAATACACGTTACACATTATTTTTGGTGGGTCCGGCCCCACTGGCCCTTAATGACGAGCCGTCACTGGAAAGAAAGTTGGGAAAGTCGAAAGAAAGCTGAAATACAGCTCTAACACAATACAGAGAACGATTAAGAATATAGAGAAATTGTGTGCAGTTGTTACTTCCCTAAGTACCAGAGGCGTCACTTGTTGGAGAGAGAGAAAGTGAGAAAGGAAGAGAGAGATAGATGTCGAAAAGAACACGCACATTTACCCAAGAACTCGACACATGTTATCTCTTTCTAAGATTGGTTGATTTCTTAATTGATATGATCATTATCATGCACTCCGGTAAATAACCAGGTGTGCTCCTATCTTTCCCATACACAGGCAGATCTCAGCGACAGTGCACAAAATCCGCAGTTTCGGCTAGGGTTCCCATTGCAATTTTTTTTTAAATTGTCGAAGTTGTATTTGAAGCTTTCAATGAATCTGCACGGGCAGAATCTTTACAGCATACTCTTGTTGATTTTCAAATGTGAATGTTCTTTTAAGTGCTTAATTTAAACATGGAACCTTAGTCAGGGCCGTGCGGTATATTTTCTCAGTATGATGCAAGTCTTCGAAATGCCAAGTTTTCATGATTTTTTCTCTCAAATAATCTTCAATTGTGATTTTGAATTCGCTGCTTATGCCACACCTCTTACCGTGCCGTCTGATGCGGCCGCCTCTCTGCATCATTGCACGGTACTGTCCTGACCTTAGTCTCCGATAGGACTAGAACTTCTACTTCATCTACAAGGAGATCAAGAATCTTTGAAAAAATGTCCCGATTACTTCCCGAGGGGAACGAACCGAGCACCTTCAGAGTAAGTAGCAAAAACTTTACATCCAAACCACAAAAGCTTTTTTGGGGGAAGGATAAGTTCTGATCCGTGTATTGTGAAATTCTCTGTGGCGCTGTGGGTAAGTATAGTTGAATGTTAAAGGCCATCTGCACTCTCAAAGACGGATGTCCTAGGTGTATTCTCAAACTGAGATGGTATGAAATGAAAATCGTGGCATATCCTAAAGGACGTAGCCATCAGCGTAAACGAGTCGTTGATTTTCTAGGCACCACTTATACGTTCAGTAGTTTGCCATTGCTTTCGGGTGGCGCCATCGTCCTTTTGTTAAAATCAATGGAAACAATTTGCAAGCAAACTGTCCGCAGCGTGATTCGAACTCAGAACGTCGGGGTTAATAGACCGAGTCACTAACCCCTAGGCCACAGACGCCACGAGATGTTATGACAGAGATGTAAACACAGACCTGCGTATGAGAAAGGGCAGGAACCATGATGACTAATGTTAAGAGGAAAAAATGGTGATGGGTCGGACAAGCACTGGTAAGACATAGTCGAGTGTCACTAAACACGCACTTAAGTGAAACACGCACAGAAAACATTGCTGTTCAGGAATTTAGAACTTTTACTTGGTTTTGGTTTTTTTCGTTTTGAGTATGGAAACAAAAGCCCTTGACGTAATAAACCGAAACACGGTAATTTTGGCACACCAACGAGTTAGATTGTCTTGGTATGTGAATTTTTCTGAAAAGTTTTTCATCTTGTCAGAGCTAATGTCTTGCATTTCGTCTGTGTCGGCTATAAAACGGCATCGGGAAAGCCTATCAAGTCTGAAATACTGTTCGTCTGGTGTGAGGCCCAATCTCATACGATGCATAGCTGTGCGTATATTATTACCTTTTCTTGTGAGTAGCTTCACCTTCGATCTCTATCCACTATGCCAGACTACAGCGCTTCAAAACAGAAAGGTGAATTATGCGGTTGTTCAGTGTCAGATCAGTAACCCTCATCTTACCATGTTTATATCTCCTATTGCACTCGCAGTATTTCAAAAATGGCGGATAAATATAAGCCAGCCAAAAGACCGCAACTCACGACAGTAAAACACGCATAGTTGAACTGAACTAACCCAAATTGGGAAAACCCACGCACCTAGCAACACTACAATCGCTCGACTAATCAGATAAGAATAGGTTCTTAAACTGTAAATATTTGTCTATTCTATTCCCAGGTGGAAGATGTAGCTGGCTGTCCATCTTGCTGTTAAGCGTAGGGATTGGAGCTTTAATTTGCGTTCTAGGGCCAGGTGAGTCGCCCTTGTTGTGTTACATCCGTGTTTATGTAGTGTGGTCTTGATATTGTCTTATATATTTTTTTCTTTGTCTTCCTTAACTCTAGTACCTGATCTCTTTTTATTGTATGCTGTTATTTGTGGTTGGTTGTATTTCATTCTCATTAAATGTCCAAACCACTGCATTTGTTGTCTTTCCATGTATTCGGTGCATGAAGTTATGCCCACTCTGCTTCTGATGTCCTCATTTTGTAGTCTGTCTTTCCTGGTGACTCACACTGCCCTCCTCAAGCATTTAATTTCACACTTGGTGAGATTTATGTGATGTGTTGCTGTAAGAGACCAAGTTTGGCACTGGTAACAAAGTGTTGGTAGGAAAATACTTTTATCATCTGTCTTTTCACTTTCATCTTGATCTTTGGGTGTTGTAGTAATGGTGCCAGCTGGTAGGTCACTGCATTTGCTTTTTGACACCTTGTCTCTATTTCTCTATCGAGTTTTCCGTCCTCTGTGAAAATGCTGCCTAAATATTTGAATTCAGAAACTTGCTTTACTCTGGTGTTATCTATTTGTATGTTTGCTTTGCTTGGTGTTCTATTGATTTTCATGGTCTCGGTCTTTTGTTTGTTGATGTTCATGTTGTACTCCCTACATGCTATTAGCAATGAATTCATGTGATGTTGTAGCTGATCTTCATCGATTAGACTTTGGTCATCTACAAAAAGTAAATCGTTGATTTGGTTATTTAATTGGTCGTAGTCAATAGGGTCTTTTCCGCACTGTTCCTCTTTCACTATTCTGTCTATATATATATGTGTTGAAGAGAAGAGGTGAAAGCACACAAGCCTGTCTTACTCCTGATTTTGTTTCGAATGAGTCCGTCATTCCGTCTGTTGTTCTTACCACACTGTGGCTATTTGTGTATATTGCTCTGATATCGTCTATCAGTTGCCCCTTGATCCCATAGTTTTCTAGTGTTTCCCATAGAATACTTCTATCTATTCTGTCAAATGCCTTTTCAAATGACATCTTGAAAATATTTGTAAAACAACAAAAGAAATATCATTTCGAATATTAGCAAGTAGTGAAGTTGCAGTAAAACTGTTGCTATTAACCTTATTAATCAAAGTATTACAATACAATTTCCCGTAGCTATTTCACACCATAGAGTATGAAGTCACTTCTCATTTCAATCTCTTAGTGTGCAGGAGGCAGAAGGGTAAATTCCTTTCCAAGTGTGTGAAACGCCGAGTCTGAGATTGAACCCACAACCGTTTTGTGTTGGAGTCGATAGGCGAGCACTTATTCCCTACGCTTATCCGTCCCACTCAAGCAGTATTCATAAACAATAATGTTATACTACTAACGAATCATGGATAGAGAAGAAATTGATCTATCCAGAAAGAACTCAAAATCAAAGAAAACTGGCTGATGCTACAAATAATAATGAGAAAATTGTGGTATTTTGGACATATAAAAAGTCACGAAGGGCTGGAGAAGACCATCATGGAAGGAGGCATACCGGCCTCGGAGGAAAACCACGGAGAAGATGGATTCAGGATATGACTAATGGTTTGATCGTGACCGTTGTAGAGACGGAAAATCTGGCCTATAAGAGAATGGCATTGAGAAGGACTGTTAGGTTGGCAAAGTTCTGCTCAGGACAAACTACTTGCTGATGATGGCCCTCTCATAGGTTACATCCTGGGCAACTCATTCAACATCTTCTATGAAATTGAGTCTACATTTTCTCGTCTCTCTCGGTAAAGTTCGTTTCAGTGTTTCCCTACAGAGTCCTTTCTTTCTTAAACCCGTTGCTTTTTCTTTCAATGCTTGCTGAAATATTCTTTGATCATTTCTTCTCAGAATATACCCAACATCTCTCCACCTTCTTTTTCTTATAACAGTTCGTTCAGTGGGTTTCAGATATTTCTCTGAATTTGCTTTTCCCCTCAAAACTCATATTTTTATCATTTCTTCATCAAATATACCCACATCTCATCACATTCATTTCATACATTGTTACTATGATTTATCAATATATCTCTGCATTCATCATCATCATCATCATCATCATCATCATCAAGTAATATGTCCCATGCGGAACGTTGCTTTCTAAAAGCCTACCTGAAAAGCTCTCTGTCTCTAGCAAGTTCTCCTGTCTCTTCCAGCGTCATGTTCATGGTCTCTTTGATGTCCTGCTGCCACCTTCGTCTTGCTCGTCCCCTGCCTCGTACTCCAGGAACCATGCCCTATATCACCGTTCTCTCCAAACAAATGTGATTTTTAACGTGGCCAAAATATTTAATCTTTCAGAACATGATGTTATTTATGAGCCAATTCTCCTCGATATGCAGGTCTTGTAGGTTGCTTCGTTTTTTCTCTTATCTGTCAATGTTCTAAGAACTTTTCTGTAACACCTTTTTCAAAGCTTTTATCACTTTTCCTGAATTCGTCCCATTTTATAAGTGTCTCACAGACACTTATTTCTCTAATGTATTCAACTTACTATCCATATATTTTACATCTTAGCATAGACCTTAGTAACAATCAGTGGCGGCTGGTCATTAAGGGCCAGTGGGACCGGGACCCACCAAAATAATATGTAACGTGTATTTATTACTTTATAAGTGAAAATATAACAACCCAAAACCATGATTTTTCCGAAAATGTTTGTCTGGCCCCACCAACAAAAATGATCACGAGCCGTCACTGGTAACAATAATAGTAATACTTTATCTTTTTATTCTTGGGGTTTTTTTTTCTCAAGTTTTCACTGTGTCAACATATTTTAGCAGTCCGTGGGATTCTTAGCATTCTTCTGTATAACCACATATGTTTATTTATTGTCCATGACTGACATTCATATTTCAGTTTTGACCCTATTTCACACTGAAGAATTTGTTTCCTGAATTAATAGACAATGATTTGTTGCATATAATACCTTTCATTTTCTGGAATGCAGGGTCATCTTGCAGTGGATACCATCTCACTGTGGAATACCAGAAAATGAAACAGCAGACCGACTGGCCAAGGAAGGTGCTGCAGGAGAGCAACCGGATGCGCAAGTTACCTACCACCAACATTAAAGGATGATTAAATCAATGAGAAAGCCACCAATACCAGTACAAGACGACTACTATAATATGAACAGATTGGAACAAATTGTCATTCTGCGCCTTAGAACAGGACACAATCGACTCCGCAGTATATACAGAATTCAATATTTTTCGATTCAGCCATGTGTACATGTGGACAGGCACACCAGACTGCAGAGCACATACTTCAAGACTGCCCCGAATATGATATACTGACGCAAACTCACTGGCCTAATGAAACAACACTATATAAAACTGCACGGACCTCTGTGTGAGCTACAAAAGACAGTGAAATTTATGCAAGAGGCAACATTGAATATAGACAATATTTCAAGCGAAGAAGAAGGAAGGATACAGAGACAAAATTGAATATATTAGACAATATTTCAAGCGAACAAACGGAAGGAAGGATACAAGAGACAACATTGAATATATAGACAATATTTCAAGCGAACAAACGGAAGGAAGGATACAAGAGACAACATTGAATATATAGACAATATTTCAAGAGAACAAAAGGAAGGCTTTTCTGGAATGCTACTTTTGTCAGACATATTCTACTCTTTATTTCTGATCTACATCTACAATCTGATGTTATCAGTGTTCCGAGATATTTAAATTGATGGACTTGTCTTAGTTTAGTCCTCTTTACTTTGATGGTTCAATTTGACAGTTACGAATTGTTATAGTTATTAATCATATACCTCTAGTAACATGTGTAGGCTGTTTTATCTTTCTAAACTTGTATATCCTCTTCTATTAATATATATATATATCAAAACTCTTTGTTTCCCGAAGAACAATGTCTCCAATAGTTTGCATATCCTCAACGTTACACTTTACACAGTGTTACACATGGGTTAGTCTTCTTAATAGTTGCAGACTCAACGTTACACTTTACAAAGTGTACACAATGTTAGCTCTTCTTCAATAGTTTGCATATCCTCACGTCACTACACAAATGTTAAACATGTTTAGCTTTAATAGTTGATATCCTCAACGTTACATTTACGTTTAACAGGGTTAGCCCCTTTTCAATATTGCATATCCTCAATTCCTTCTACGTGTTACAAATGTTAGCTCTATAGCCGATAAGCTTCATAGCAGATGAAGCAATACTACATGCTCAGCGTTATCTGGTGGCCTCGCCTAAAAGCAGAAAATGTTTCTTGTAAAATCTCAGTTACATATTTAAGACCTGTTATGCAAATCTCAAATCTGCTGACTGTGAAATTAGCAAACTTAAGACGACGGCGAAATTAGACATCACGTCTGTAGCCTGAATCAAACAAAAATTTGAGTCGTGTTTATTTCATAATTGAATGCTCTGCCTGCTAACTGGCTATCAGTGACGTATTTGGAACTTCGGCAGTTTAAATCTCTTACATCAGAAGAGATCTTGAAAAGAACTCCAAATATTGTCAACGCTTACCAAGAGGATTTGGAAGAAAGTCTAGTTGACGAACTTGTGCAGTTCGCTGAACTTCTTAAAACTCATGTAGCTGCTGCTATTAACAACGAAAAGCATGAGGCTCTTGAACTGAAATTTTATAAAATTATAATGGAAAATTCATTAGAGTCGTGTTTCCCAAATGTAGAAATAGTCTTACAAATTTACTTGTCTTTATAATGATTACATCGGAGAACGTTCTTTTTCAACATTAAAACATATAAAAAGTGAGTTAAGGAACATGATGGGACAAGATTGTCTAAATAACCTCACCTTAATGAACATTGAATGTAATTTACTTAGAGAAATTGATTTGTCTAGTGTTATAGCTCTAAATTTGTCACATTAAATCGACAACTCCAGTACTGCGAGCCTCGACCGAATTAAAAGTAGGTCACAATACGGACGCTATAATATACTGCGCACATGTGTTAGTGACGGATATGTGTGTTACAGTGACGGTATGTGTTTCTCGAATCGTCCTTGTAAGTTACCAAATTTCTTGGAGATGGGATAAAGTTAATTATATCATCGATTGTTTTCAAAGTAAGTTAACTCTCAATTTTTTTCTGTTCAAAATGATTCTTAGTGTGTTGTTCTTATAAAGAAGACATGTTGAAAACTGTGTACACGTCACAAAGAAACAGTGACACAGAATCCCGCTAGCATGTTCAGACAGTATTAAGTTGTAATATAGCGTGACTAGTTATCAGCACGTGGTGGATGTCGGTCCAGTGTTGAGCACTAGGCTTATAATTATCATGACCGTACATTTCTTCTCGGTCTTTTGGCTAAGATCCCAGTGTAGTCACGACCTACTATATTTATAGATTAGGTCCGTGGTGTAGTGCCCACTTTATCGCGTCCAAGGGGTGGGAGCCTTTATGAAACGCTAATTAGCCACGCACAAACACAACCTAAAACAAACTCTAAGCAGCTCTAATTCGAAAGAATGACGACGTTCGGAATTAACACGCTCAATCGTACAAGGTCCATTCGTTGTTTTTTAAATGTACATTTGAGCCTCCGTAAAATGTAACCTGTCCAATGTTGGACACTAGGCTTTTAGTTATCATTCACATACTTTTGTCTTTCACCTTTGATGTCTCCTCAAGATTATGAACATCAGGTGGTACGACAAGATAACCAACTCTGAAGTACTGCAACGTGCAAACCTGCCTTCCATCATGGGCATGCTCAGCAGTAGACGACTAAGATGGTTGGGGCATGTGAGAAGAATGGAAACTTATCGCATACCAAAACAAATGTTGTTCTGTGAATTTTCGGAAGGTAAGAGACACCAGGGCAGACCACTGCTCAGATATAAAGATGTCTGCAAAGCCTCAATGAAAAACATTTCTATAGGTCCCAGCACATGGGAAAACTAGCTGATGACAGAGTTGTGTGGAAAGCCAAATTGTGAAGGGATTTTGAGAAGAGACATATTATGCGCTGAACGACAAGAGAGAAAAGCGAAAACTCAGAAGTTGTCACAGTAAAACACTTGTCAATTGACCGTCTGTAAAGACGAAAAAGGCCTATATATATATATATATATATATATATATATATATATATATATACTTTGAGCCCCGTAAAACGTAATTAACTACATTACAGTTTTCTACTTAGAAGTTGATACGTAATGAACTTTTCATACCCAGAATCAGGACCAGTACAAATCTGCGCTACTCGTTTTCAAACTGACCTATTTCATTAGGGAGAGTTATCACTCAATTTCTATCTTTTCCAAGTCTAGAATCTCTCAAATTGTTCATATTTTTAAAAACTACTTCTGCTCGAGATTAAGTCACGTGTTTACTCACAAAATATCTTCAAGCGCGAACTACACGGAGTTCAAATTGACGAAATACGTCATTCATTCTCACTAAATAAACATCAACTGTGGTGATCATGTTTTCATTACGGCTGTTTTCGAAAATTCATATTCTCGGAATCTTTTTAAGTTTAGCTGGCGTCAGAGAATTATTCTGACGTTATCTAGTGGGTTTTTAAAAATAATAACTGTCAAACAAAATAACATTCTTATAACATTCAAGTCTTCTAAGTGGTTAACGCCTGTGTCTTGCGTTCCAATGGTATTAGGTTCTAATCCTGACCGCGCCGTTATGTTCATGAGTGCACTTTTTCAGACTCCTTAGAATTGTTGCCGGAGCTACGCAGTTTGTTCTTTGTGTAATACTCTGGACAGGTGGCATGCCATTTCTGCGGAGAGAGACCAGATATATGGGTCAAACCTGGCGGAATGAAGTCAACCCTTTGTCTTTAGATCAACATGGTGTCGTTTTAGTGATTTAAGGCCAAAAACCTACACAGATTTCAGGCCAAACAGCTGCACAGATTTAAGACCAAAAATCTTAGAGAATTTTTAAGAGTGATGGGTACATCTAGGAAATATGAATACACCGAAATTGTTCCCCGCGCCAATTTTCTTCATTTGAAAAACCGTCATCCATTCAACTAATAACCTGTTCGGGGAGAGTTGTTTTATAGAATTATTGTGAAGAGCTAAATTTATATAATGAATTTCACAAAGAAATTTAACCACAATTCAAAGGAAGCCTTCTCGTCAAAATATTTTTAAGAAAACAGAAGCTGCATGTTTGTGTGTGTTTGGGACATAGATAATGGAAAGACTGAACGTGTTTATTCATGAAATCAAAACCGGTTTTCATGACTTGTACCAAGAAATATTATTTACAACAGAAAAGTTTTCATAATAGACGGTACACTATAAATGGGCCAAAAAAAGTTTTAGTCATCAAATTAATTTTGATATCAAAATCTTAACATAATATAGTACGTTCGAACAGAAGAATAAAAGTTGAGATCTTCCTGTGTAAGAAAGAGATTGAAGCACACATGATTACTCACCGAAGTGCAATGGTGATGGTCAAATTAGCGCTTCCCAAAGTAGGCGGTACCGCCCCTCTGTGGGCGCTGAAACGTTCTAGGAGGGGCGATAGTGGGTTCAGAAGAATGTGGGGGTTCAGGAGATAGGGGTTGGTGGCTCCTTAAAGAAGAAATTAATAATAAATATTTTAAAATAAATAATTTTCGTGATTTTGCGATTGAACAATCATTTAAAATTTGAATTCTGCATTTTAATTCATCTTATGCCAGTCTTACACGATCCATTTTTTCATCAATTTTCTATTTCATGCATATAATCATTTGAAAACTGACCATGTATAACATAAATATATATCAATTTTCTATGTCAAAGAGAAAATAGAGCATGTATATATGTGGGAGGGGGCGTTGGCAAACTGTTATAATGTGGAGGGGTTACAAAGTTTATGTTGTGCAAAGTGGGCGGTGGGCCAAAAAAGCTTGAGAATCTATGGTCTAATTAATCAATCTCAAAATATGTTATTTGGTTATTTTTCTTCTCCCATTCTTTCCTCCATCCCCGTCCTTTGCAAATGTGTCTGCCCTTTCATTTCTTTACATGTCACAGTGTGATGGTGCCCACTGAAATGTAATCTGATTTCTTGCCTTGATAATATCACTTCTCAGATGTGGTAGTTTGATTGACTGAACTGCCACCTGTACACTAAATTCAAGATAGGCACCAACGACCTGTGCCCATGTGGCTTGGCAGTATGACAACAGAGCATATCCTACAGAACTGCCCCCAGTATGCAGACCTGAGAAGACAGAGGTAGCCCACTTATACCAGCGTCCAAGACATACTGTATGACCGTGGCTGATAATCTGAGGCAGACGGTTGCCTTTATTAGAGAATCCGTAATCCCAATCTAGTGAGAACGCAGAAGACAAACTGTATGCCGTGGCAGATAATCTGGGGCAGACGGTTGCCTTTATTAGAGAATCCGAAATCCCAATCTAGTGAGAACGCAGAAGACAAACTGTATGGTGTGGCAGATAATCTGAGGCAAACGGTTGCCTTTATTAGAGAATCCGAAATCCCAATCTAGTGAGAACGCAGAAGACAAACTGTATGGTGTGGCAGATAATCTGAGGCAAACGTTGCCTTTATTAGAGAATCGAAATCCCAATCTAGTAGAACGCAGAAGACAAACTGTATGTGTGGCAGATAATCTGCAGGCAAACGTTGCCTTTATTAGAGAATGAAATCCAATCTAGATGTAGAACCGCAGAAGACAAACTGTATGGTGTGGCAGATAATCTGAGGCAAACGGTTGCCTTTATTAGAGAATCCGAAATCTCAATCTAGTGAGAACGCAGAAGACAAACTGTATGGTGTGGCAGATAATCTGAGGCAAACGGTTGCCTTTATTAGAGAATCCGAAATCCCAATCTAGTGAGAACGCAGAAGACAAACTGTATGGTGTGGCAGATAATCTGAGGCAAACAGGTTGCCTTTATTAGAGAATCCGAAATCCCAATCTAGTGAGAACGCAGAAGACAAACTGTATGGTGTGGCAGATAATCTGAGGCAAACGGTTGCCTTTATTAGAGAATCGAAATCCCAATCTAGTGAGAACGCAGAAGAAGAAGAAGATGTGGCAGTACACTGTGCTTAAGAGCTTGAAGTAATTAGCGCATCTATGAAGTTGACCATCTGTTAACTATCAGAGTTTGGTCTCAGTAACTAGATGTGAATTCTGTTGTAATGTCAGAATCTCATCTGTGTAGCTTGAATAGAATCTATCTATTCTATAACCCTGTTTGCATTTGTCAGGTCGAAGAAGGAGACGCCTAGAGGAGTCTCTCTATACACCTTGTGTCTTCTCTTCTCCAATCCTGATTGGAATAGAATCTACATGTGTAAATATACTTTTCTTGATGATGATTAAATATGAATCAAATATGTCCGTGCCTCTATTTTTTATTTATGATTGTCTCAATATGAATCAAATATGTCAGATCTTTTTTTTTAAACTGCATTTAGTGCTGGTTCATCCGTACATGCTTGTATTCTTCTTCTTCTTCTTTGCTTTCGTTCTTTACGATCAATTTTAATCACTTTGTGATATGTTTGATCTTTGTCAAGAACATGTATACGTTGCACATTGGTTTGGTAGGCCCTAAACACATAGAATTCTTCTACAGGTTTAGGACATGTGCATCCGATTTGAGCCAAACCTCCTTAGCCGCCTCTTACGATATGCGTGGCAGGTAACAGTGGTTCTACTCTTTGCACCCCAAATTTAGGCCCCGGTAACCACTCGGGCATGCTTGTATTCATGGTTACAATGGAAAGGTTTCTTGGATAATACTCTGATGGCGACCGTTTCTGCAGAGATAATTATGCCCATCTCCATTTGTGAAACTACTGCTTGCTGTAATGATGTGCAGTGTACTGCAAGCTTGTTCCTAGGACAGTGAATATTGGTTGTGTTCCTAGGACAGTGAATATTGGTTGTGTTCCTAGGACAGTGAATATTGGTTGTGTTCCTAGGACAGTGAATACTGGTTGTGTTCCTAAGACAGTGAATATTGGTTGTGTTCCTAGGACAGTGAATATTGGTTGTGTTCCTAGGACAGTGAATATTGGTTGTGTTCAGTGCCGGATTAGGCCAGCGCGGGGCCCGTAGCAAATTTTAGCGCGGGGCCCTAGGTTTTGTATGATAATAAATAATAAAACACAAATTTCACAAACAAACTTGTCTCGATTTAATGTGAGCAAATTTAGAGATAATACTAAACAAATCAATTTCTCTAAGTAAATTCAATGTTCAACGACATAAGGTGAGGTTATTTAGACGATCTTGTCCCATCATGTTCCTTAACACCTTTTATACGCTTTAATGTTGAAAAAGAACGTTCTCCGCTGCAGTTGGTAATCATTACAGACAAGTAAATTCGTAAGACTATTTGTACATTTGGGAAACACAACTGTAATGAATTTTCCATTATGCTTTCTTCCAAATCCTCTTGGTAAGAGCTGACAATATTTGGAATTCTTTTCAAGATCTCTTCTGTTGTAAGAGATTTTAACTGCCAAAGTATTTCAAATACACCAGTCACTCTATGGTACTCTGCCATGCGTTTAGGTAAGGCAGAGAGTACATTATCAATTATGACAATAAAAACATCTGACTTTCAAATTTTTGTTTGTGTGTTTGATTTTCTACAACTTCATCGAGCGTAGTAGAGCCACTGAAATAGTCGTACTTAGTATTCGCTTGCGTCGTCTTGAAGTTTGTTGTTGATATTCTTCACAGTCAGTCAGGATTTGGGCTTTGGCCTCAATATTTGAAAATGTAGGCCACATTTGTTGAACGTACCTGTGTAACAATTCATAAAGGGCATATCCCGTGTTAAGATCTTGATCAGGTGACTGTAATGAAGCGCTAGACGCTTGCAAGCGTTCTAGAATTCCGTTCCATAGAAGGGTCATTATTCCTGTTTCCAACTTACTCATCTCCAAAACTAGTCCATACGCCAGATTACGACACTCTACCTTTTGATCCATGTTATTTGAGATATCATCCAAAACTTGTTTGATAGTGGTAATACCACATAAAAGTGCCTTTGTCGCATGAGCTCGGGCAGACCACCTGGTTTCCGACAGTCTCTTCAAAGTCGGGAGTTTTGAACCTGTATCTTCCAGTGCTTTTGTAAGAATGCCCCATCGATAGGTAGAAGAGGAAAATAATGTATAGAGGCTTTCAACAAAATCGAAAAAATGTTATGCTTCTATACAACATTCTGCAGCACACTTAGTAACCAAATTCAGTGAATGTGCAAAGCAGGGAATGTATTCTGCGTACTTATTTATTTCCTTAATGCGTGCTTGTAAGCCGTGGTATTTCCCACTCATGTTGCTGGCATTGTCATAGCTTTGACCACGACAGTCTTTGATATCAATGCCATTTTTCTTTAAAAATCAAGTAAACTTTGGGCGAGTTATTCAGTAGTATGACCTTCCATATCCAAGAACTTCACATACCTTTCTACTGGTCCAGATGGTAACACATAGCGCACTATTAGAGTGAGTTGGTCCACATGCGAAATGTCTGGAGTAGAGTCCAGTGATACGGAATAGTACTTGCATTTCTTAATTTCGCAAATAATATGATCCAGTAAGCTTGATGCAATTAGATGGATAAATTCCTCACATGTTGTTTTTGATAAGTATGATGTATGTCCCTTTCCTTTATTTGCATAAGTATTTATATGCTGAGCCAGAAAATGTCAAATTTGGCTATTAATTCCAACAAACCTAAATAATTTTCATTATGAGGTGAACCAATAGTTTCATCCCTACCCCGAAATGCAAGACCTCGTTCTGCTAAAAATTGGATAACTGAAGTAATTCGCTCTAAAAGTGTCCGCCAATATGTTTGTTCGGTCTCAATTTGGTTTACAAGTTGAGAATCGACACACGCATCCTACTTTTTGCAAATTAACAGCGCGCGAAATTATCGCTTGTCTATGGAAGGTGCTTTCTTCACATCTTTTCAACAAATTAATTGCATTTTTCCAGTCGTCAAATCCTTTTTTCGTAAACCGTGACGAACAACCTGAATCAGTAACTTTGCAAACAAAACAGAACAGTTGTCCTTTAGTTTCTGAATAACACAACCAATCTTTCACATGAGTTTTATTTGTTGGTTTATGTGTGTATGTGAAAAACGACTTTCGATTAAATCTTAGATTGTTTTCTTTATCGTATGTTTGTTTTTAAGACAAGAAATCACTGTTCATATGTTGCACTTCGCTACTTCCTTTCACAATCCAATAATCTCGATTGAAGTTGTTTGGCCATTCACCAATATCGTTGGAGTACATTTACTTTCGTTGTGTTTTTGGCTTGTAGATGATGTTGCTACATTAGAAGCATGTGCTGTGCTTTCTACCTCTCTTTGGCTTGAAGATGATATGGCTAAATTGGAAGGACTTGCTGTACATTCGATTTCAGTTTGTTTTGTGGAAAGTGTGACTAAATCGTGAAGAATCTTAATGGTAATATTGCTAATGATGATTCTTCTATAGCACTGCCCTCATCTACTACACAGTGAGACGCGACTTCTGTATTTTCTGCTTCGATTTTTTTGGATTCAGCACCATCACACACGACACTAAAATATTCAGACAGCTTGCGTGTTTTTGATATAACATCTTGGTTATTTTTTCCTTTTCATCTCTGTCACATAGGCGCGGGGCCCCAGAAGCGCGGGGCCCGTAGCATTTGCTACTTCTGCTACTAGGCTAATCCGGCGCTGGTTGTGTTCCTAGGACAGTGAATATTGGTTGTGTTCCTAGGACAGTGAATATTGGTTGTGTTTCTGCAGTCCAGAACTGGTTGAATACACGGTCCCAAAAACATATCAGAAGACTTATTCTTCTTCTTCAAACGCTCCATATCGACCACTTGTCAACCACTCTGTGTGATTTGTATGTGATCTGAGCCTAAGAGCGATTGTACGTTGTGCCAGGTATGCGCCTACAAGTAGGCCAGCACATTCGATTTCTGCGCTGCTTTTTATTTACTAAGTTATCTTCCTAGGTCCTACATCAATCGCCTCTTACGACATGCATTGCAGGTCGCAGTGGTACTATTCTTTGATAACCTTGCGGTCCTCGGCACCACACGAGCGAGAAGACTTATAATATCAATATAAACTTAAGACAATAAAAATAAGATGAACCAAATTATTGTAACTGATTTCAACTGAATAATGATAAAATGCAACACGTACTGTTGTAATGTCGAAAACTGCTACAAGAGAAGAAAGCTGCTTCCATATCACCCAACAATCACAACATTATTTAAAACACATCTCAACTTGCACACAACATGTGTAGATTTCTGAATTTGGTATTGTCTGTTAAGGAGCGGTGTGTGCAGGGGAACGGGGTGGGATCTTTGTTGTGTTTAGATACAGTACTCGATTCCCTTTTCAAAAGTAATAGGTTCGTAATATCGCGAACCCTCGCCGGTGCCACGTAGTTAAGTGCACAGCTGCTGAGATCTTCCTGTATTAGAAAGATATCAGAACACATGTGGTTATTCCTCACAGTGCAATAATGATGGTTTTTATCTATGTATCAATCATAAACTCTAGATAACAAATAACCGCTGTGTTTTGCAAACATTTTTGTACGAGTATTTACATTCGATACCTTTAATATATATTTTTACTGCAGTTCTAGAACATTATTCGGTTTTTATTAGTCGTCGCATTAAACTTACCTCAGCTACCATATGTATTGTTCAATTTACTAATCCACCTGCTAGACAAGCCGTGATGATTTCATTAGCAACTTTCACATTGAGTGTTATGTCACCTCAGCTTAGGTGTGAACGGGAATTCCACAACTGATAATTACAAATCACGGACTTCCGATTTCAGTGGCTTATTGGAACACGGCTGACGATATACGAGCTAGAGACGAGTTTAATATTTTGTAAACCTATTTGGTAAACATATATATTCTAAAATATTTGAACATTGAAGAATACTAGAGAAGAAACATATCAGCTTGTGTTTAATGTATAATTTCCTTCTCGTTCTTTTGAACACATTTTCATACTTCGAGGTGTATTGAGTAGGTAAAATACGGTAGTTAGGCCCGTATTTTTTATTGACCGTTGACACACGATGGGTGATGTGGTCAACATCACACTAGCCGTCTTTACTTCCCCGTGCTTTTTTTCCTGGTACCTAAATGAGGATGGGTCGATCCGAGAGCAGTTACGATCGGACCAATATTCCTCTGTGGAATTGAATCCTGACTACGAGCATAAGAAGTGAGCTGACTAACAACTTCGCTACTGCAGCTCTATAGTGTATTGTGAATAATGAGTCTAGAGGATCTAAAGCGGAAGGATTGACTTCATTGCATCGGGTTTGACCCCATATGGCTCGGTCCCTCTCCGCAGAAATAGCACGCCATCTACTGAGAGTACTGCAAAAAGCACGAACTCCGTAGCACCGACAACAATCCTATGGAGTATTTAGTGGTATGTTGGATTAATTACTAGACGTCGTGCTCGCACTTCTCTGGACTATCAGCAAAGTCGAGAGGGGGTAGTTGACGCTTGGGAAACTCATTTACCCCATAAGAATTTACCAGGCATGAGTTACGGTGAGGTCACTTCGTGGTCGACTATGCTGTTTCATTAATGTGTTTTGAACGGCCTCTTTGAAGCACTGATGACCAAGTGGCATACCTCACACAGGATATAGAAAATGGTTTCCAAGAAAAGTGTTGTTTAATATTTACACAGCAAATGTAGCTAAAATTCAGCCAACCGGATTGGGTCGGACATTGACATTTGCAGATGATATCTTAATATATAGGACTGGGTCAGATAGACGAGAGATGGTTGACGACATTCAGAAAACATTGCATACCATCTCGGGTTGGTGTAGAGAGTCTCGCTCTCAGGTCAATCCTGAAAAAGCGTGTATGTTGTGGTGCTCGTTGAATAATCACATCGTCAAGGCTGACCTACCCTGTGTAATCTTTGATGAACATACCATCGAGCGCAGAGACAGGCTTCGCTATCTTGGAATAACCTTTGATCGTAGTCTATCTTTCAAACACCATATTGAACAGACGATACAACGGTGCAAGCGTGGTCTTGCGGCTCTCAAAGTTATGGTGGCCGCACACCTTGAGCAGAGACTACTTGCCCTTTTGTTCGATCGACTGGTAATGTCAGTGGTAGATTACGGACTCGGAATTCTTACGATATCAAGATCACAATGTGAACGACTCGAACGGTTCAGAATGAAGGTATGCGTATAGTTCTGGGCTGCACTAGAGATACCCCCATTGTGAAGATGAGATATATGCTTGGCCTTCTGTCACTACGCTCCCGTCATGCAATCGCCCAAACCAAGGCATATGTGGGTTACTTCGGATAAGAGACATCCACTTCACAGGAACACTAATGATGTTAAGGGCACGAGAATCAAGCGTGGCATGTCGTGGATGGCCCAGGCTGAGAGAACGATTGGCCAGGTGACTACGGTTGCGACTCTCAAAGGGAAGAATGGATCCCAACAGATGGAAGCATGATGAACTATCTCAACGTTATCATTACTCTTGGAAGAGAATGTAGAGATTGGGGCAACATGAAGGCTGATCTCGCAGTTAAGCAGCTGATAGAAGATAATGCAAGGGATGATGATGTTGTTGTATATACCGATGGGTCGGTTCAACGTGGTGAGAAATCCGGCTGGGGTTTCTTGGCTAATGCGCATGGTAGGGTTGTTGCAGAGCGAAGTGGGGCATACAGGACAACTACTTCTAGTATGAGGATGGAGGTTGAGGCCGTTACTGCTGCCCTCCATTGGATTTCTGGGACTTCATTTACTGGGGCAGTTGTTGTATCTGACTCTCAGTCGATGCTTCACAAGATCCAGAAGGGCAGGTTTCGGTATGAGTGGATGTCGTCTATAGAAGTTTCTAACCCCCAGCGGCTTACGTGGATATACTGTCCTGGGCATGCGGGTGTTTACGGTAATGAGAGCGGACAGGCTTGCATCAACAGCATCGATTGTTGGGGAGTTGAAGATGGATAAGGGATATTCTTCGGTCTCTTCGAGACTCTCTGTTGGATGAGGACACTAAAATCGATGTTGAATCGATCAAGCGATTTAAGCAGTTTGGAATTACCCTTTGTTCAAGTCGAACTGGATGCCTGAGGCAGAGTGAGAGGTGTGTTTAATCAGCGAGCCACAGGAACCATCAGTATGCATACTCTTCGATATCTGTTGGGAGACTGAGCACCTATGGGTTTGCCCGGAGTGCAATGACGTCAGTTTAGTAACCAATAACCAATAACCAATCCAGAAAGAAAACCCTCACAGTATTCTTCAACATGTCCAAGGCCTTTGACAAAGTCTGGAAATATGGTTTGCTACTCAAGCTCTTACGCAGTGGAATACAGGGTAGAATGTACTATTGGATAAAAGACTTTCTTACCCATAGACAAGCATCTGTAAAATTAGATGGAGTGCACAGTCCCAGATTCAAATTAAGAGCAGGAGTCCCACAGGGCAGCGTACTATCCCCATTGCTTTTCCTGGTATACATCAATGATCTGCCATAAGCTCTCTCCAGACATGTATCACACTCTCTCCAAGCTGATGATCTAGCTGTGTGGTACACCTCCGAGTTTCTGGGTCCTGCCATCTTTAAACTCCAGGAAAGCATGAACAGCGTCATAGTGTGGGCAAGTAAATGGGGTCTAGAAATAAACCCGAGCAAAACTATAGCAACGCTTTTCTCATTGTCAACAAAAAGAACACTCAGACTGAAATTTAACAATTATATCGTTCCCCGTTCACATACTCCATCCTTTTTATTAGTTAAACTTGACACATCTCATAATTGAAACAAACAGAAAGGCTATGAGGAAACAAAGCGTGATGCGGAAGCTGGCAGGAACTACCTGGGGAGCTGATAGTCGAATCCTGAGTCAGATATACACTGGCGCAGTTAGACCGAACCTGGAATATGCATCATCGACATGGATATCAGCAGCCCATTCAAACAAATCGATACTGGAAAAAACACAAACAGGTGTCTGCGTACTATTTTGAGAGCCATCACATCTACACCAATTGTAGAAATGGAAAAGGCAGCCAACATCCAGCCCTTGAAAGACAGAAGAAGGAAAACGTGATTCTACAGACTGAAAGAATCAAAAGAATGCCTCACCATCACTACATGAAAAAATGGCAGCTAGGACAAAAACAGACTAAAGCGCACAAGTCTAAATCACAAAGCAAAAGAAATATTAACGTCATACTTGGAACTACTAAATCATAATTCCATACCTGAAGAATTGCTTTTTGATCACTGGGAACTCAGTAGCACTAAACTTCTCAACCTCCATCCCCAAATTGTTACGCAAAGATGCCAAGCCTAATCTAGTGAAGAAAGCAACTACAATGGAACATCTCCACTACATGTTTCCAGAAGACAGCTGGATAAGAATTTACATAGATGGATCAGCAATGGGGCAAAAATGAATGGTGGAGCAGGAGTGTACATTACGCACCCAGATGCTGCTACTGTGTCTCTAGCTGCACCTACTGGAAGAATATTTTTCCACTACAAAGCAGAACTCTTAGCCCTTCTGATGACAGCACAGCACATGAATAAGCTACAAGCATCTGCAGACAAGATGGTATTTCTTACAGACTCACTGTCAGCTATACAAGCCCTGGAGGCTAAATCCTGACAGCACAGTACAAACCAAAACAGAGAACTTGCACAGCTTTCAGAAAGGCAGAATTCCTTACGTGGATTCCATCTCACTGTGGCATTGCAGGCAATGAGAGTGCCTATGTCTTAGCTAAGGAGGGCAGCGCCAAAGAGCAATTTTATCAACTCCTGTCTTTTCAAGTGGTCAAAACCTTCATACAGAAAATCTGCAGTAGACTGGAAGACAAACACTGGATATGATTATGGAAAGACTTCCTCAAAGACCTAAGCAGAACAGACAGGTCATTATATTTCGACTACGCACCGGACACTGCAGACTCAACAAACACTTATACAGACTAGGAATAAGTCAACCAGCTCTCTGCCAGTGTCAGCAGGCGGAACAGACACCGGAGCATATCCTGCAAGACTGTCCTCTTCTGGGTGAGCTGAGAAGCAACATGTGGCCACACCCAGTCGACCTGAAAACTAAGCTTTGGAAACCTGACAGACCTGAAGCTGTCTGCCCAGTTTGTGGTCCACAGTAATTAAAGCACATGACCAGAGATCGCTGAAGAAGAACGGCATGTTTTAAGTAAGAGCTGTGAATATGAGGGTCTAAGTGTTGTGGTTATCATGGGCGTCCATACGTTGAGGCAGGGAAGAGGTGACCCACCCCCACCATCCCTCTCCTTTGCGGAAAATGACTTTTTGATAAAACAAATGTTATGCGAATATTTCCGCTTACTAAACAATCAAATACATTTTTTATTCATTTTGCGCCCCCCTCTTCCACAATGTGTGTGGACGCCTATGGTAGTTAGTAAATTAGTGAGGGGCTTATGCATCTGGTGTTAGCAGCAGTCGACATGTGTGGTTGAGGTGAGTGGTTCTTGAAGGAAATGTGCAGTTAGAGAAATGGATTATGTAGAGATCTGTGTTAGTCGAGGTAGTAAGTAATCTATGTTAGTCGAGGTAGTAAGTAATCTATGTTAGTCCAGGTAGTAAGTAATCTATGTTAGTCGAGGTAGTAAGTAATCTATGTTAGTCCAGGTAGTAAGTAATCTATGTTAGTCGAGGTAGTAAGTAATCTATGTTAGTCGAGGTAGTAAGTAATCTATGTTAGTCGAGGTAGTAAGTGATCTATGTTAGTCCAGGTAGTAAGTAATCTATGTTAGTCCAGGTAGTAAGTAATCTATGTTAGTCGAGGTAGTAAGTAATCTATGTTAGTCCAGGTAGTAAGTAATCTATGTTAGTCGAGGTAGTAAGTAATCTATGTTAGTCCAGGTAGTAAGTAATCTATGTTAGTCCAGGTAGTAAGTAATCTATGTTAGTCGAGGTAGTAAGTAATCTATGTTAGTCGAGGTAGTAAGTAATCTATGTTAGTCGAGGTAGTAAGTAATCTATGTTAGTCCAGGTAGTAAGTAATCTATGTTAGTCGAGGTAGTAAGTAATCTATGTTAGTCGAGGTAGTAAGTAATCTATGTTAGTCGAGGTAGTGAGTAATCTATGTTAGTCGAGGTAGTAAGTAATCTATGTTAGTCGAGGTAGTAAGTAATCTATGTTAGTCCAGGTAGTAAGTAATCTATGTTAGTCCAGGTAGTAAGTAATCTATGTTAGTCGAGGTAGTAAGTAATCTATGTTAGTCCAGGTAGTAAGTAATCTATGTTAGTCGAGGTAGTGAGTAATCTATGTTAGTCCAGGTAGTAAGTAATCTATGTTAGTCGAGGTAGTAAGTAATCTGTGTGGTTAAGGGCAGTGGCTTATGGGAAGCTGATGTTGGATAATTAGTTTGACCTCCGTCAGTTCTGGCGGTCTCCGTGTGACAAATCAGATTTAACACCATCCTATACAAGAACTCAGAGAGCCGCGTTAGCGTAGTGGTTAGTAAACGGTCGAGGTTAGGTCTTTTTTTCCATGCCATGGGTACCAGGTTCGCTCCCTCGTGGAGCCATCTGTATATTTTTCCAGAGACCCTGATCTCAGTGCAGGGAGATCGAGTTCTAGTCCTATCGAAGAAGGACGATAAAACGTAGGTCCGTGTTCAATTTGAGCACGTAAAAGAATCCTTGGCAGTTCAAAATCGAGAAGAGCAGGCTAGAAAGCGGCTGCCCAGACAAAATTAATTAGAAAAGATTAAAAATACAGTTCCTACAAAAATATCTTCACCATCTTCAAAATTACATCGGGGATCCTTGCCGATGCTACGGAGCTCGTGCACTGCAGCTGAGATCTTCCTTTGTAAGAAAGAGATCGGAGCATACATGATTACTCACCGAAGTGTAATGATGATGATCCTATCAATTCTCTCCCCAGCATCTATACAATCTTGATGCTCTCCCAGACAGGATAGGCAGGACATGTGGCTCGAATGTCAGATTGCAGAATACCCAAACGACTCTTTTATGGTGAGCTGCAAAGTGGTAAACGCTCACAGGGGGCCAGAAAAAGCGATTCAAAGACACACTCAAGAACTCGATGAAATCCTTTGGCATAGATTTCGACAACTGGGAGAATGTTGCCCAATACAGATCAGCCTGTCGCACACTTCTTCGGCACGGTTCTTCAGCCTGCGAGGCAGGTAGAACAGCACGGATGGAACAAAAACGTCAAAATAGAAAGACAGTAAAACTACCCAGAAGTGCAAGTATACCTTGCCCACACTGTACAAGAACATTTCAAGCCCGTATCGGGCTCACTAGTCATCTACGAACACACAGATAAACATAACGCAACTACATTCCCTTGGATGAAAATTTGTGTGGTCATCATCACCCGTGATGGACGAGCATCATCATCAATCAATCGTTCTAACCTGGTAGATGCGTGATGACACTGCTTGCAGACCGGTAACAGTCTGACGATACTGTGTTACAACACTGGGACAGGGTGACGATACTGTGTTACAACACTGGGACATAGTGACGATACTGTGTTACAACACTGGGACAGAGTGACGACATTGTGTTACAACACTGGGACAGAGTGACGATACTGTGTTACAACACTGGGACAGAGTGACGATACTGTGTTACAACACTGGGAAAGAGTGACGATACTGTGTTACAACACTGGGACAGAGTGACGACATTGTGTTACAACACTGGGATAGAGTGACGATACTGTGTTACAACACTGGGACAGAGTGACGATACTGTGTTACAACACTGGGACAAAGTGACGATACTGTGTTACAACACTGGGACAGAGTGACGATACTGTGTTACAACACTGGGACAGAGTGACGACATTGGGTTACAACCTGGCAACACTGTGACGACATTGGGTTACAACCTGGCAACACTGTGACGACATTGGGTTACAACCTGGCAACACTGTGACGACATTGGGTTACAACCTGGCACCACTGTGACGACATTGGGTTACAACCTGGCAACACTGTGACGACATTGTGTTACAACACTGGGACAGAGTGACGATACTGTGTTACAACACTGGGACAGAGTGACGACATTGGGTTACAACCTGGCAACACTGTGACGACATTGGGTTACAACCTGGCAACACTGTGACGACATTGGGTTACAACCTGGCAACACTGTGACGACATTGGGTTACAACCTGGCACCACTGTGACGACATTGGGTTACAACCTGGCAACACTGTGACGACATTGGGTTACAACCTAGCAACACTGTGACGACATTGGGTTACAACCTGGCAACACTGTGACGACATTGGGTTACAACCTGGCAACATTGTGACGACAAAACAAAGAAGAAGTTATGTAAATCGTGTTGGCTGACAACTTTATTAAGTTCTTCATCTACGAGTCGGGTAAACTGTCGTTACTGCATGTAGTACCGCTTTTTAGGGCGGTCTAGGACAGGTGGGACTTGAGCCTGAAGAATTTAATGGCCGCATGGTTAGTGCAGTCGCCGCGAGGCTGTTCAGGTTAGGATTTTCATTGATGCCACAAGAGAAAAAACTCCTTTGCCTGCTACGGAGAACTTATGGAAACCGTATTGGTCTTGTGTTTAGTTAATTCTTCTTCTTCTTCTTCGCGTTCGTTCTTTACGACCAATTTTAATCACTCTTTGTGATATGTTTGATCTTTGCTAAGAACGTGTATACGTTGCACATCGGTTTGATAGGCCCCTAAACACATAAGACTTCTACACGTTTAGGACACATGCATCCGATTTCATCCTAACCTCCTTAGTCGCCTCTTACGACATGCGTGGCAGGTAACAGTGGTTCTATTCTTTACACCCCAATTTTGGGCCCCGGTAACTACTCGGGCAGTTTAGTTAATTCAATTCTTACTGTAATACTTATTTTAGAAATATCTTGTTGAATATTATCTTACATTTCGCCTGTGTATTGCCGGGCCCTGCAATGCAGGAGCAAAGAATAGTAACACTGCGACCTACAAGGCATGTCGTAAGAGGCGACTGAGTAGGAGCCTAGGAAGCTACCTAGTAAATAAAAAGCGTTACAAAAATCGAATGGCCTACTTGTAGGAGCATAACTGGCACAACGTACAATTCTCTTAGGCTCAGATCACATAAAAATCACAGAGTGGTTAACAAGTGTTCGATATGGAGAGTTTGAAGAAGAAGAAGAGGTCTTACATTTGACGGTGAAAATGAAAATCGTGGCATATCCTAAAGGACGTAGCCATCAACCACAATAAACGAGTTGTTGATTTTCTAGGCACCACTTATACGTTCAGTAGTTTGCCATTGCTTTCTGAACGGTGAGGTCTATTTTTACCTTATGTAAGCATCCCACGGAAACGAATTTGCTTTCAAACTTGCCCACCGTGGAGTTTGAACCAGGTACGCTTGGGTCTGTGATCGAGCTCACTACCCCTTGCACAAATAACGTATCAGGTTGTAGATTTACGAGTATTGACGTAATATTAGTTGTCCACATAGGGATTTTGATAGTAACCACAATCACGAAGTAACAGTTGCTAAGTAACGAGTATTAAGTAACGAGTATATTAAGTAACGAGTATTACGTAACAATTATTGATTGCGAAAGTAACACATAGTATTTATATAAAATACAATTTCCTGTAGCCTTTTCAGACATTAGGTATATTGTGCCTATCACTTCATATTTTTAGGCCCAGTTGTGCAGAAGGTAGGAGCGCCAATTCATTTCCTCACGTTTGACACGTCAAGTGTGGGATTGAACCACAACCCTTTTGAGTCCGCGTCGATAGGCGAACGCACACTTACTTACTTACTTAATCCCGTCATGCCTAGTGACACATGGGGCTTCAGAAAGGACTTTCCATGCTCTCCTGTCCCGTGCAACCTTCAGCGCAGAGCCCCACGTCAGAGATGTCCAGTTCCTCTTCCATCATGCGCCTCCATGTTGTCCGTGGTCTGCCTTTCTTTCTCTTTCCCTCTGGTGTCCAAGTGAGGGTTATCCTTGCAGGCATTTCTTGTCTCATTCTCATAACATGTCCGAGCCATTTCCATCTTCTCTTTTGAGTATGTCATTCATTGCCTCTTGTCTTGTGTCTTGGAGTAGTTGGTTATTGGATATTTTTACTGGCCAAAAGATTCCCAAGATTCTGCGAAGACAAGAGTGGTGGAAAACTGACAGCCTGCTAGTATCTCCTTTGGTCATCCTCCAACACTCCGATCCGTAGAGCAAAACTGGCAAAACAATGCTTTTATAGAGTTTAAGCTTTGTGGTCCTATTGTAGATTTTGGACTTCCATACTGGTTTCATTCTGGCAAAAGCGGTTCTGGCCTTACTCAGACGTGATTTTATATCTTCCTCTGTGCCACCATTTAGTGTCAGTACGCTACCAAGATATGTAAACTGCTCAACCCTTTCCAGTGTTTCATCTTCTAACATTACTGGTTGTTGGATTTCACTGTTTGTCAAGGAGAACGCACACACGTTACGCTAATCCGTTCCTACGCATGGTATTACATGAGTGATTAATTGATAGGATCATCATCACTGCACTTCAGTGAGTAACCATGTGTGCTCCGATCTTTTTCTTACACAGAAAGATTTCAGCTGCAGTGCACGAACTCCGTAGCACCAGCGAGGGTCCCTGATCTAATTTTGAAGATGGTGACGATAAATTTTATTTTAATCTTTGCTAATGAATTTTCCCGGGCAGCGGTTTTCCAGCCTGCTCTTCTCGATTCTTAAACCGCCAAGGTTTTTTACGTGCTCAAATTGAACACGGGACCTACGTTGTATCTTCCATCTCTGATAGAACTAGGAACTCAATCTCACCTACACTGAGGTCAGGAATCTCTGGAAAAATATCCAGATGGCTCTAAGAGGGAGCGAACTTGGTACCTTTGGCACAAGAGACGAGTACCTACCTCTACGCCACAATATGCGATACTGAAACGTACATTACAAACAGTTACTGGCCATTATCGGATATTCATGGCTAGCATACATTTCTCCGAAAATGTGTGTTAGTTTCAGTTATCTATTCTTCCAGTTGTGAAAGTAGAAGCTGTTTTCTGCTCTTTCAGTTTTGAATGTATAAACTAGTGTAATACAGAGCTAATGCTTTTGTTGCCTAGGTTCCTTTACTGATGTTAGTAGTGTAGTGACACATAGACGTGAGTGATGGTGACCACACGCTTTAAAAATATAGTTCAACATTTTGTAATATATGCAGGTACTTATACACATTTTTTTTAAAATAATCTATCATCTGTCTATCTATCTTCTTCGAACGCTCCATATCGACCACTTATTAACCACTCTGTGTGATTTGTATGTGATCTGAGCCTAAGGGCGACTGTACGTTGTTCCAGTTATGCGCCTATAAGTAGGCCAGAACATCCGATTTCTGCGATGCTTTTTATTTATTAGGATGTTTCCTAGGTCCTACCTCAGTCGCATCTTACGACATGCCTTGTAGATCGCAGTGGTACTATTCTTTGCTCCCCTTGCGAGCCCCGTCGCCACACGGGCGATCTATCTATCATCCGTCTGTCTGTCTGCCTATCTACATATCTATCTACCTATCGACATACCTGCTTGTCTACCTACCTATCTAATCTATCTATCTGTATGTATGTATGTATGTATGTATGTATGTCTCTAATCTCTATCCCTGTTTTTCCTGCCAGCGCCAGACCGAAAAAAGAGGCGTATGGAGCGATCCTATTTATACGCTTTGGTAAATTATCAATTTATAGTTTAACTAGCTAATTAACCCGGCTCCGCACGGTGAATGTTATTATTAATCCTTGATGAGGAATTGGGTAAGTCTTTCCAAAAGATGTCATTTAATGGTATGAATTTTATTTTCTGATATTTTTTAAGAAGTGGTTTGAATCGGCTATGTCGTCGTTAAACGATTTTAACGGTTCTAGTGGTTCTTGTAATGCTTCACGTCTAATCAAAGTAGCATCTTCGCATTCTTCCTAATTATTTAAAAATTTATATAGTGTAGTTTGAAACAGAAAAGTGAAGCTGAAAATTATACATTCTGCGCAAATCAACGCAAACGGAAAAACGCAACGCAACTAATGGTGTATTTTTTGTAAATAAGATCGGCATTAGAATGATCAAAATAGATCGCGTGTTTATTATACGATGCAAAGGAACGACCTCGTCACAGGCACAAAACGGCGGGAAATCCGTTAGAGAAGTAGAACTTGACTAAATGTCATTGTCTTCACGGCAAGTTGTTCGGACTACAGATCTCATGAAAAGATAGTTTGAAACTGAAAGATAAACTTATAACGACATGAGAATTATACAGCTTGCGCAAATCAACGCAAACGTAGGCGTCATGGTTAATGCCTGAATTTACAGCGGGCAATCGCAAGAAGAGTAAATGTCTATGACGTGAGGAGACATAATCAATTTGACAGAGACCAATTTGTCATTTTAGTGATTATATCCCTTTGACCATTTGGTGGATGTGACCTTTCTTCATGTAGAGCATGCGGTAATACTGGATAAGGAATCGCAAATTGGATTTTATTTCTTTTTAAAACTAATATTGATCCGATTTCGACACAGTTTCTTTAGCTAATCTTAACTTATTATGATAACATTTTGCAGAAAAAATGGTGAATATTGGATGTAAACTAAAGCATTCTATAACCGGGCACACATCCCGACAGTCCGCTTTATAAATAGAGATTATTGATACTCATTATGAACTAACCTATCAATCAATCAATGCAAAATTCATCATCATCATGTACTGTTTTTCGTATGAAAAGTTGGTTGCAATAAACCTCCAACATTTCCTGTCTCTTGTCTTGATGTTACACTGCCAAATTTGTCCATCTCTTGGTGTTTCATTTTCATTTGTGTCTTAGTCTTCCTCTTGCTCGTCATCCTTCAACTTTTTCCTCTACTAAGGTCTTGATTAATGTGTGATGCCTCTTTATGTGTTAGATATTCACCCGCCTGCCTAGCATGTTCGTAGCGCGTTGGACGACGGGTGTCAAGCCCTCTGTGAGTGCGGTTCAATTCCGAGGGCTGGCAGAAAAACCACAGGTTCTTCAGATTTACGATGTCCATGACACCGAGCCGAAGAGCTGAAAAGCTCAAGTGTTTCTGGATCGGGAAAACAAATGTGTCAGAAATATGGTATTTGATTGTTATTTCCTGTAATAATTATTTATTCATTATTAGTTTTTCTAGAACTTCTTTTTTTATCTATTTTTCTTTTGAGAATGAGAGAGTGGACAGGCTTGCATCAACAGCATCGATTGTTGGGGAGTTGAAGATGGATAAGGAGATATTCTTCGGTCTCTTGCGACTGTCTGTTGGATGAGGACACTAAAATCGATGTTGAATCGATCAGCGATTTAGGCAGTTTGGAGTTACCCGCTGTACAAGTCGAACTGGATGCCTGAGAGGCAGAGTGAGAGGTGTGTTTAATCAGCGAGCCACGGGAGCCATCAGTATGCATACTCTTCGATATCTGTTGGGGAGACTGAGCACCTATGGGTCTGCCCAGAGTGCAATGACGTCAGTTTAGTAAGCAATAACCAATAACTATTTTTCTTTCCATTAAATACGGTCTATTCTGTTTATCCACATCTCAAAGATTTCCAATTGCTCTGTCTTTCAATTGCTTGCTCGTTGTCCATGTTTCTGAACTATACACAAAATCAGAGTAAATATAACATTTGATAATCCTCGTCTTTAGCTTATTTTGTATCTGTTTAGATGTCTGGTCAAGCACAAATAACAACCGTTATAGGAAAAAGAAGATCTATGTTAGGTGCACTCTAAGAAAAAATGATCAAAGAATCACAAAGCAGGTGTTGAAATGGAAGACAGAGGATTCAAAAAAGAAAGGACTTCTTAGAGAAACCCTGAAATGAACCAGAACCAACTATAAACTTATGGGCCTTCGGACTCAGGTAAGAATTATGGGAAATCAGACCTCAACTACACCACGTGACCTCGCATTCCAGTATTGGTGTATATAGAGAATTCATTTTAAAATCAACACAAAATGTTAAATCAAAGTTATATTATGCAACAAGTTAAGTTTAACAATAAGGAATATCAATATTATGAATATTTTTCACCAATAAACAACCATAGACTCACAGAATTGAGTAAAATTGCAAAAAAAAGCTTGCAGTGTTCTATAGTTGGCTGTGAATTAACTGAGGAAGATGAGAAATACTGGGTTCAATTCACACAAAAAAATGAACGAATTGCCCAGAATATAGTGGTATGGAGAAATTGCTTGCCTGACCTGTGTAACATACCTAGAAGTAAAATAACATTGCATATTTAAAATAATAATATGTGAGAAAAAAACTGAATTTCAGTTATTCGGTAGCATCACTATCAGCAGTACTGTTACTGTAGTTGACATGAACATGACAGGATCAGACAGGACCAACTATAAACTTAGGGCCTGCGGACTCACAGGAAACCCTGACCTAGTTTCAGTTGAGGGTCTGGAATTTATAAATGTTTGATAGAACACTGCACGCATTTTTTGCAATTTTACTCAATTATGTGAGTCTATGGTTATTTATTGGTGACAAATATTCATAATATTGATATTCCTTATTGTTAAACTTAACTTGTTGCATAACAAAACTTTGATTTAGCATTTTGTGTTGATTTTAAAATGAATTCGTCTATGTACAACAATACTGGAATTCGAGGTCACATGACCGGTTGATGTCTGATTTCCCATAATTTTTACCTGAGTCCGCAGTCTCTTAAGTTTATAGTTGACTGTGGTGTGGATCATCATCATATCAGGTGCCGTCTCCACATCGAAGGTTGGCTGCAATGAATCTCCAGCATCCTCTGTCTTTCGCCTTGGTGTTGCACACTGCCAGACTGTAACCTGTCCATTTCTTAAAGTTTCCCCTTCCACTTATCTCTCGGTCTTCCTCTTGCTCTTCTCCCCTCACTTTCCCCTCTAGTAAATGTTTTATCATGGTGTCATGCCTTTTTATGTGCCCAAAATACTTGTCTGAATTTTATTTCTCTTAATAATTGTTTCTTCATGCCTAGTTTTCCTAAAACTTGTTTATTTGTCTGTTTTTCTGTCCATGAAACTCTGCTTATTCTTCTATATATCCACATCTCAAATGCATCAATTCTGTCTTCTAACTGCTTGTTCATTGTCCATGTTTCCGAGCCATACATTAATATAGGATATATATAGCATTTGATCATTCTAATTTTTAGCCTGTTTGTGATTTGTTTGGATGTCAGTAACTTTCTCATACTATTGAAATTATCCTTGCCATTCTATTCTCTTTTTAATTTCAGTTATACATCTGCCATCATCTGTTATCATCTGACCGAGATAGGAGTAGCTTTTACTTGATGTAGTAATTCTCCATGTGGTGTGGATCAGACATCTTAAATTATTAGTAATCGATTTTACCTTGTTTATAATTGTTTTAAATCCTGTTCATCCGGATGAGACATATCAAAGGCGAAATCAAACCCGATTTAATATTTCCACAGCTGTATATAAAAGTTTTTAGTTTTGTCTGTTTCATGCTTAATCCGGCCTGACAAACCATTCTTTCTGTAAAACACAGCACGTGCAGAAACCATAACCATAACTACGGAGTGAATAATGTGACTGGAAAAACCTATGCATTATTGGATATTCCCGTTTCAAACCGCAAAGAAATAAAAACAGGGATTTCCCTTTCTCCACCAGCTATTGCGTTGTCCCGTTGTATGTCTTATATGCATCATATCTAAATATACATCAAACATATCTTTTCCATATAGCTATTAATTTAAAACGATACTTTAGTATACTTTTCTTGTATATTTTGTATCCTCTAAGAAATTACAAGTAATATAATTAAGAGCAATGATTTCTGAGCAATGATTCGCGAGCAATGATTCGCATTTCTGTCATGGCGTCACCAACGATTGAATCCCTATTACCTAGAAAGATACATTTACCAATTAAAACGCAATATCTTCACCTGTAGTTACAAAATATTGTACTTAATTACTTTTACTTATATTTGTCTTTAAATTAAATTCTGCTTATGTATTTATTCTATTTACATACAATGATTTATAGTACTATATTTAACACCACGTCATGTCCTCAAACTACCCTTGTGATTACTTATTTGCAATTTCAAGGTAAAATATTTAGTTTGTGTCTTGGTTATTTATTAAATGATATTTGGTTTGTCACATCTAAATATTTAATAAACGACATTGTTGCATGACATCATTATGTGTGTTATGTCTTTCTGTGGTTTTCCCTCCGTCACAGCTTCTCAACTGATGTCGTAATACATGTTAAACTTAATTTCAAGTTATCAGTTATATGAGAACTATCATCATAGCACTACGAACATGCCCATATGTGCTCCGATCTCCGCCTCAGTAAGTCCAGCAGCCCAACACGCCAGTTGATGTTGATTAATCAATCTCTTTGCATATTTAGTATGTCGTTCTTTCGGGCTGCACCAATATTGACACCCATTTTCTCAATCTGGTTAGCGAGTGGGATTCACAGCCCTGAAACTCCTCTGTTCGGAAGGACTCTCGAGAAGAATATCATTTCGATTCATGACAGCTCCCTCAGATATTGTAGCCAAGCCAGACAATCTGTCAGCTCGTTCATTACCCCTAACTCTTCATTACCCCTAACTCCTGCGGGACAAAAATGAAGGTGATTTCTCTTACCTTTCAAATTCTAATAATGATGAATAATAAAAGTAACAAAATCGAAGTTATGTTAAGTTTTGCGATCGACGTCATGGCACATTGGGCAGTCCCATGCATGCTACGTTCTCCACTGCAGCAGCTATCCTAAACTCCATTTGCTCACCGTAACCGTGAGAAGTTGATTACTATACCTGCTCTCTCTATAATACCAAGAAGACGACACTGTCTGGCATGTCCAAACTTAACTCCTAATTCTCGGAATCGTTCCAGTGTCTTAGACTTGCCCATATCACATAAATGAGAGCGTACCCCATTTATGACATCGGCTCTGTCCATACTTCTGCCCGCGTGAGTCAGGGAATTGTTTGCAAGAAAGTCAGCACGCTCGTTACCCTGCACCTCAGCATGTCCAGACGTGCACAGTCAAGTAATCGGAGTAAATATATAAGCAAAAAATAACACATGTTGTCTGTGTCCTACGATCGTCATTTATTTTAGTTTGCGATTCCGGATTCTCTGACTCTAGTAATCTAATGTCTGTTTCAGGATTTCAATTTCATTGTATGCTTACAGTTTTTCTCCGAAGGTGATGGGTGTGGTCACATTCTTTCCATGTAGTCTGCCTGCAGTGGACAATTTTGAGGGTAAAATGTTCTTCCGTCATATCCACCACTTGAGAGTGACGACAGATAGAGATTCTATCTTGTATTTGATATATCAGTGGTTCTCATTTTGTTGTATCCTGTTCTGAGATGAAGTATGACTACCTGATCTCTTCTGGACATTTTGTAATATCCATCCTCTGCTTTGTGTTGGGAGTGGTTTATTTTCCACGTTGCATTGTATTGTTCTTGGATGGTGGTTAGGTCTTCCTGGCCAGGTAGTCTTCTTGTTGCAGTTTTCCTCCTTCTTTTGCAAGACTGTCCGCTATTTCATTTGCCCTAATGTTGCCCAGTGTGATGGTATCCAATGAATGACAACTCTTTGAAAGTTACGAGTCCTCTTCTCTAGAGTTACCCTCAGATCGTTCAGTTCGGTGCTCTTCGAATATTTCAAGGCGTTTATAACTGAGAGCATCCATCATGGTCACTAGTTTCCCATAAATCTGGTGTTTTTGTTATATAGCCATTTCTGACATCGTCTTTAGAGCTTTCATTTCTGCCCTGAAATCGTTTGAAAACGTGTATGTATACTGTTCTCTGGCTGAGAGTATTCCTCCCTTCTCTATTCCTGTTGGTAGTTGTACCGTCTGTATAGATAGATATAGGTCGTTCTTTGTCTTCATTGCGATTGGTTTTGTATGCGGGTCCAAACCATGAGATGTATTGCCTCTATAAGCTGCACGACAGTCGGAGTTCCTCGCGAGTTCTCCATAGCTTGCCATGTAAGCTTCGTCCATGAGGCCATGTTTCGTTTCGTTGGTGTATGTGTGATGGACAGGACTGCATGTTGCGCTCTAGTGTCTGTGTTTCTGTCCGACATACACACTGTGCATTCTCAGTAGGCTTTATTCTGTGCATGTGATGGTTGAACCTGCAGTGCCATGTTCTAAGGCGGAAGATTGTTGTGTGTTGTTTTCTGTTTAGTCTGCTGATGAGATCTTGGGGGTGTTTGCTGTTTAATTTTTGTTGTCTCCATTTTCGTATGATATATGTCTTGATCACTGGTAGTGAGACTGAACGTTTGTGTTGTATCAATTATGTTCTCTCCTTAGCCAGTTTGTCTGTTCTCTCCTTTCTTGATATGCTACAGTGAGCTGGTATCCAGTGAAGAATAATTTGTTTGTGTTCTGAGAGCTTGTTTAGCTAGAATGTTATCTCTCTCCACATTATCTTGTGGTTCCCTTTGTGTGGCTTGCAGGACTGACGTGCAGTCGCACTAGAAGACAAGTTGATTATTTTGTATTTTCCTTTCTTGCAGTATTTTTGTGGCATCGACAATTGTCTGCTGTTCAGCTCTAAAATTTGTTGAGAGTTTTGTGGCACTCGAATTGTTTATTGTGGTGCCATCTTGGAGTATTATTATGGCTCCAGTCACTCCTTTCCTCGTTATCGTGTCCACTGATACATTCTGGCCCAAAGTCGGTGAAAAAAATAGCACAATTAATCCAGAGGCAACAGCTCAAATGATTCGGCCATATAACACGATCGCCTTCAAATAGTATATCACACTGCACTACAAACAATGATACACATAGTACACAGAAACAATAGGCGAGGAAGGACATGTAAAGATGAAATAGCAGAGTACCTGAACATTATTATATACAAAGCACATAAGAGGCCATAACTGCAGAATATCTGCACCTCGCCACTGTAAGCATACAAGAGGAACACGACGAGATGGTAGGACCTACAAAACTTGTTTTATAATTCCTCTGACTTGAAACAATCTAAGATACGCTGATGACACAATTCTCAGGGCTACAAATGAACAAGACCTACAAGACTTGATAGACATATTAGTGAGAGAAAGTGAAAAGAAAGGATTAAGCATGAATATAAAGAAAACAGGTTATGGTTGTCTCCAAGAAACAGGAAACACCAACATGTAATATCAAAATAAATAACACAACACTGAAACAAGTCCATCGATTCAAGTATCTGGGAACATTCCTAACATCAGATGGAAGATGTACGACAGAGATTAGGAGTAGAATAGCTCAAACGAAAGCAGCTTTTATGAAAATGAAGAACACACTATGCGTGAACTCACTACCAATGACATTGCGAAAACGAGTACTCCAGTGCTATTTTGAACCAATTATTATGTATGGCAGCGAATCATGGACAATGAACAAACAATCAATACGATCATTGGAAGCCACAGAGTTGTGGTTTTACAGAAGAATGCTGAAAATTCCATGGACAGCAAAGAAAACAAATGTGGAGGTTTTAAATCAGGCCTGCACACAAAGAAACCTTATCAAAAGAATACGAATCTGACAATCAAGGTTCTTCGGGCATATAATGCGAAGAGAAGGTTTAGAACATTTGGTGACTACAGGTAAAATTCAGGGAAGGAGAAATCGTGGAAGACAGAGGAGAAGATGTTGGATGGTCTGACATCATGGTTCGACAAAATATCGACGTCAGAACTGATTACATGCACCAAGCAAAGAGAGTTGTGGAGAGACATGATCGCCTACGCCGGCAGACACGGCACTTGATTGATTGACTTGAAGCACAGTCAGGCTCTAGCACCTGGAAATTACAGATGTTTGATAGAACACTGCACGCTTTTTTGCAATTTTACTAAATTCGGTGAGTCTATGGTTATTGTGAAAAATATTTATAATATTGATATTCCTTATTGTTAAACTTAACTTGTTGCATAATATAACTTCGAGTTAGCATTTTGTGTTGATTTTAAAATGAATTCGTCTATATACACCAATACTGAAATGCGAGGTTACGTGGTGTAGTTGGGGTCTGATTTCCCACAATTCTTACCTGGGCCCGAAGGCCCATAAGTTTATAGTTGGCTCTGCTTGAAGTAAGGGAAGTGGGGGGAAAAACTGTGTCCATATTTCCGGTCCATTCCAAAATTATGATTCTTCTATGTAGGTCAGCTTTTGTCTCGATGTGTAGTTAATTGTAAATATTTCAGCATTGTTAAGTACTAAAACTTGTTAGTTTTCGTATTAAAACTAACAATTATTTGTAACCGAGCAATGGCATGTACGTGTGGTATATGTGCCCAAACATGATGATGATCTAACTCATCATGATCATCAGCCCAGTCACTCTAACTCTAGCCTAGCTAGCTAGTCACAATTTTAAGATATGAAATGATGGATGAAGATCAGTCAGTTGAGTCTGGATAATGCTAGTAATTGTTAGTTCAACAGATCTGCGATTGTTATTTAGAAATGATCAGTGAGATACACAAATTTTTTTGTTTTATTTAAGGTTTGCCGAGATATAACACTACCACTTTTAATCTCAAGCGCAACGCACAACCCCAACTGACCAAGCGGATATCGATTTAGTTTACTCCACAATTACAATAATTGCCGTGACTCTTCCTACAGTTGTGATATTCCGATTCCATAAAGACTAAAGTTACTTCATTTGGGCTTTATTTTAAGAAAATATAGGTATATTATGCACTGGTAAATTAACCGTTGTTGCTACTAGATGTTCCATACTTTGACCATGTCTATTTTTAAGATCTTCTTTGCGTTCGTTCTTTATGACCAATTTTAATCACTCTTTGTGATATGTTTGATCTTTGCCAAGAACGTGTATAGTGTATACGTTGCACATTGGTTTGGTAGGCCCCTAAACGCATAGACTTCTACACATTTAGGACACGTGCATCCGATTTCAGTCAAACATCCTTAGTCGCATCTTATGACATGCGTGGCAGGTAACAGTGGTTCTATTCTTTACACCCCAAATTTGGGCCTCGGTAACCACTCTGACGTATTTTTAAGATTATTGAATTGTGAACTTGCAGTTAACAGACAGGCAGGTCGTTAGGCAGGTGATGTGCGGAAACCTATAGATTTGGGGTGGACAGAAGACCAGATCAAATCAAATCTGGAAAAATCTACAGGAAGGCTGCGATAATACAGAGTAAATTGGCCACATGGACAAGGAAATGTATATTATATTAGCAAGGCTAAATAAATGATTAAAATATGAAAAAGGACAACACTTTAACTTTAGGTCTTCTCGAGACTGAACTTGTTTGCCCTTTTTGAGGCTTTTGTGCACAGTATGATCCAGACCTCCACGCTTCACGTCACTAAATCACAGCGTCAGGTCAAGAAGAGATTTCTAAAATGAGCCTTTGTGTAAGCTTTGTAGATACTGTCTTTTGTTGCCTCTGTTATCTCTCAGTCCATCTTTTGCATGGCTGGCCTTTTGCTTTGTACCCATTGTATCGGAGCAGCATTGCTCTTTGAGGTGCACTGTCTATTGGTAATCTGCTTACGTGGCCGAACCATTTAATTTGTTGTTTCTTGATAAAGTTTAGTACTGATGTTGTACCACTTTTTCCCTGATGTCTTCATTACTCAACTGGTCTCTTCTTGTTACCCCCAGCATTCTCCATAGACACTTCATCTCTGTCGTGACTAGTTTTCTTCTATCATTTGTTGTCCAGGTTTGGCACTGGTAACATAATGTAGGGAGAAAGATTGTGTTGAAAATTACTCTTTTGTATTCATGGTGACATGTTTGTATTTTAAAATTAGCGCCATTTGTCCTATCGTTTGATTTGCTTTGTTGCATCTGTGTTGGATTTCGTTAGTTGTTCTTCCGTTTGCTGAAAAAATGCTCACCATGTATGTGAAGTCTTTTACTTGTTTTAATGGTCGATGGAGATATTGGTAGTGATTTTTCCTCTCTTGCAAATGTCATTATTTCGGTCATTATGTCATTTTGCCGATGTTTATTCTCATGTTGTATTCATTACATGCTAACTGGAGTCTGTTAATGAGTTGTTGTAGCTGTCATGTATTTCATTTGTTATTCCTAGCAAAGTTGGATTTGTTCATTTTGCTAGCCACTTCTACTGAAAAGTACTAACAATCACTAGTATTTAGCGCAGCCTGTGGTAAAAGCAGGCCAAATAGATTAGCCAACGAATTGAAAATCCCTGTTTGATGGAGGCTGGCTTTTATATTTGTTTGATAAAACACTGTACACTTTATTGCAACTTTACTCAATTCTTTGAGTTCATGGTTATTTATTGATGAAAATGTTAATAATACTGATATTCCTTATTGTTAAACTTAACTTGTAACTTAATATAACCTTGGTTTAGTATGTGTTGTTTTTAAAATGAATTCGTCTTTATACAACAATACTGGAATGCGAGGTCACGCAACGGTTGTGGTCATATTTCCTAGAATGTTTACCTCCGCCCGCCGGCAGTATGTTATCGGAGGCCACAGTTTTTTAGCATTATTTAAGATTTATTCTTCTATAGTGTTTGCTCCAATCTTTCTGGAATTTGAACCAATGGACATCTATAAGTATGTGTGGATGCAAGATTACAGGAAGCCTGTTATATTTAAAGTGCTTTATGACCCATGCACATCCTGTTTACCATATTCGTTTTCGTTCAGGTTCACACTCCCATACCATTAGCAGTCTCCACACTGACTGTAGAACAGCTTGTTTCTTCTCTGTAGAAAGTCTATAGCACAGCCACAGAACTGTTATCGTTAGGAAAGTGTTTTGGATAAGGATCTTTTCACACAGGCTTGGGATATGAGTCACTTGTGTTAGGAAACATTTTTTAGACAATCGTCATCATGTGCCGTCTCCACATCGAAGGTTGGCTGCAATGAATCTCCAGCATCCTCTGTCTTTCGCCTTGGTGTTGCACACTGCCCGACTGTAACCTGTCCATTTCTTAAAGTTTCCCACTTATCTCTCGGTCTTCCTCTTGCTCTTCCCCCTCAACTTTACCCTCTAGTAAATGTTTTATCATGATGTCATGTCTTTTTATGTGCCCAAAATACTTTACTTGTCTGAATTTTATTTCTCTTAATAATTGTTTCTTCATGCCTAGTTTTCCTAAAACTTGTTTATTTGTCTGTTTTTCTGTCCATGAAACTCTGCCTATTCTATATATCCACATCTCAAATGCATCAATTCTATCTTCTAACTACTTGTTCATTGTCCATGTTTCCGAGCCATACATTAATATAGGATATATATAGCATTTGATCATTCTCATTTTAGCCTGTTTGTGATTTCTTTGGATGTCAGTAACTTTCTCATACTATTGAAATTATCCTTGGCCATTCATATTCTCTTTTTAATTTCTGTTTAGTTTAATTTTAGACAATATGTCTCCTAAATTCTCAAGGGTGGGTTCATCTCTACTGGAAGACCATTCCAGATAAGGAACATATGTTATGTTATGCGATCGACGTCATGCCACATTGGGCATTCCCATTCGTGCTCTGTCCTCCGTTGCAGCAGCCATCCCAAAGTCCATTTGCTCACAGTACCCATGAGAAGTTGATTACTATATCTTCTCTCTCTACCACGAAGACGACACTGTCTGGCATGTCCAAACTTAACACCTAATTCTCGAACTCGTTCCAGTGTCTGAGACCCACCCATGTCACACAATTGAGAGCGTACCACATTGATGATATCGGCTCTGTCCATGCTTCTGCCCACTTGAGTCGGGGCACTGTTTTGCAAGAAAGTCAGCACGCTCGTTACCCAGCATGTCCAGGCGTGTACAGCCAAGTCATTTTCCCGAGATGTGATCTCCGAATGCTGTCCACCCATTCCACCCGCATACTTCCAGATGCAATCAGTTGAAGCATACTCATCGAGTCTGATATGATGATCGTATGGGTAGCCTGTTGCTCAGCCACCCATGACGGAGGCAGCGGTGATTTCCATAGTCATGCTCGATGTCGTTGTCTCAAAAGCCCCGCAGTCCTCATAAAGTGTGCGTCCGTTTCTTTGTGCTGAGTAAGCCCACGATGATCTGGTGCCACGCTTGACAGAGTCATCGGTGTAGATAATATCACCCGGGTGGGAGTGCTGATCCACGAGTGCAAGAATTTCCGCATTGACGACGCCGGGCCCATTCTCTACAGTGGCGTCCAAGTGTGCTGATAACCCTGGCGTAAGCAGTCATATCCTCTGATATAGGCATCCATTCGTCACCGTGCCTCAGCTCATCTAGAGTACAGACCTGTTCAATAATATCCTCTGCCTCGGCCATCCAGGACCGACCTCTCTTCAATCGCCTTCCCTTGTTCTCATAAGGAACATAATCTTCAGTTATTTTGTGACACGTATCGTTTGTTTCTCACCAAGAAATAATAATTTTTTCCACTGTTCTGTTTTCCTGGATGAAATACAGAAACGACGGACAAGACTTTCTAGGATCAGTGTCACTGACAGGACCAGCTAGTCAGCTGTTATGGGTTACTTTTGAAGTTGGAGACTGCATGGCGGTGGACACTGTTAATAAGGAAGGCCTTTATGCATTTCAGTGAAAAAGAAACTTGTGAATTTCAGTGTACTCTACCACTTCAGAGCCATGAGAACCGCTTTGATCTCCATTGTGAGACTGCTTGTAGATACGGAAAATGCACCTCTGTTCTCCTTGACAGTTTTACATCTTGAGCTTTCCAGTCCAGAAAATTGCCATGTCTACAGACCCAACAGGAGCGCGGTAGCGTAGTTGTTAGTGAACTCGCTTCTCAAGGCTGGTGGTCTGGGTTCAACTCCCGCAGTGTGCGTGGAAATTTTCCCAACCGCGACGGCTCTCAGGTCGACCCAGCCTCAACTGGGTACCAGACATGCTCTGGGAAAGTAAAGGCGCCGGCGTGATGCTGACCACATCACCCATTGTGTGCCGACGGTCAACGAAAAATACAGGCCTAACACTGTATTGACCTATATACCATGAGGTATGAAAGGGTTCCTTTACTTTTTTTTTACTTACAGGCCCAACTGTACAAGCAGCGCAGGGTCGTCTTGCAGTGGATACTGTCTCACTGTGGAATATCAGGAAATGAAACAACAGACTGACTGAACAAGGAAGGTGCTACAGTAGATCAACCAGATGTGCCAGTTACCTACCACCAAAAGAAAAGGATGATTAAATCAATAGAAAGCACCATACGAAACACAAGACGATCTATAATATGAGAAGATTGGAACAGTTGTCATTCTGCGCCTTAGAGCAGGATACAATGACTCCGCAGCCACATGTATACAAAATTCAAGATTGGCAATTCGGGCCTATAGTTGGTACTATGGTGGACATGCACATCAGACTGCAGAACACATACTTTAAGACTGTCCCGAATATGATATACTGAGACAAACTCACTGGCCTAAGGAAACAACACTCTACAGAAAACTACACAGACCTCTGTGTGAGCTACAAAAGACACTGAAGTTTATACAGGGGACACCATTGAATATATAGACAATATTTCAAGCAAATGAATGGAAGGAAAGAAGGATCTTGAACTTGCAGCATTTGTTTACTTCGATTCACTGAGCTCATCACAGCATTGTAACCACAGCATCATCATCCTGTGTATATTCACCCTCCATTGCCGTGACCTCTGTATTTACTATAGAAGGAATATGTTTTGTAAGCTTCTGTCAAGTATTTAATATTTGCATATTTGTAACAAGGCATCATAGAGAGCTTCAGTTATTAGCTCTGTCATGAAGTGTTCATAGCCATTTGTAATCAGTTATAGGAAAAAAATCTATCATCATAGCACTCCAGACATGTTCATAGTTGCTCCGATCTCCGCTTCAACAAATCCAGCAGCCGGCCCAACACGCCAGGTCGCTGATGATTAATCACTCTTTTTGCATATCTGGTATGCCATTCTTTTCAGGCTGTACTAGTATCGACACTCATCTCTCTCAATCTGGTCGGTGACTGGGATTCACAACTCTGAAACTCCTATTCGGAAAGACTCTTAATGAGTTAAGAATGTCATTTTGGTCCATTGCAGCCCCCTCTGATATCGTAGCCATGCCAGCCAATCTATCAGCTTGTTCATTACTCCTGCATGCCCAGGGACAAAAATTTCATATTTATTATTATGAGCCAATGTCTTAGATGTCTATCCATTCATACACTTAAACTGAATCATCAAGTATTTGAATTGTTGAATATATTTTACATTTATATTGTAAACTATAGCGTTAACCCTTTGAACTGTGGTCACAAAAGAGTTTAGGCTCTTGAGAAAAAACCACACAAAACAGTCATAAGCAGAACTAATTACTGCAACAAACTACTGAATAATTTTATTTAAAATTGGCTTACCTGATTGGTTCCAGTACTGGCTGGCGTGGCTACAGTATCAGAAGGAGCTGTGGTGGATTTAAATTACATTCTTAACGCGTTGAGAGTCTTACAGAACAGATGAGTTTCATGGTTGTGAATCTTAGTCGCTGACCAGAGTGAGAGAGATGGGTGTCGATATTGGTACAGCCTGAAAAGAACGACATACCAAATATGCAAAAGATTGATTAATCAACATTGAACTGGCGTGTTGGGGTGCTGGATTTGTTGAGGCGTAGATCAGAGTACTTATGAACATATCTGAAGTGCTATGATGATAGTCTTCATATAACTGATAACTCCAATACTTCTGTTTATTATTCCAGTCTTTCCCAACATGTACACCATTTATTTAGGCATGTATAGCTAGCTATCTCAAACACCACATCTATGTTTTCACGTTTTTGACTCATGTATCTTTTTAAAACATGTTTGGGAAATCTCTCATCATCATTGGCCTCTTTGTCTTAGGAGACAATAAGTTTTGTATCATATAGTTTGTTCTGCCCTGAATCACAACATCTCATGTAGCTGTAATGGCCTATTCTGGAGTTGCAATCCTTGCCACAGTTGTTGCAGGTGAAACTGGAGCCGATACATAGGATGTTCTCTCTGCCCACTGCACTCTCGTTTGCCTTCATATGTGATGGTGTTTTCGGGACAGAAGATGGTGTTGATGGGAAATCTCTAACTTATAAATTAAATGCAAACATTTCTTCTCCGAACGCTCCACATTGACCACTTGTTAACCACTCTGATTTGTATGTGATCTGAACCTAAGAGCAATTGTATGTTGTGCCAGTTATGCACCTACAAGTAGGTCAGCACATCCGATTTCTGCGATGCTTTTTTATTTACTAGGCAGTCGCCTCTTAAGACATGACTTGTAGGTCGCAGTGGTACTATTCTTTGCTTCCCCTGCAGGCCCCGGCACCACACAGACGTAACCCGGTTCTGACAAAGCAGTCAATGGCAGATATGGTGCCTCAAATGATGAAAATACAGCAATATAATCCCAAGTCTGACCCCCACCATACATCTCTGTCTCCATTGTTTTCCTAGTGATTGCCTTATGTCTGTTTCTCTTTGAACATGTCAGGAGTGCATAGAAGATAATGCAATGGTTGATGATGTTGTTTATGCCTATGGGTCCTTGCATCATGGTGAAAAATCAGGCTAAATTGTTGCAGAGCGAAATGGAGCATGCAGGGCATCTACTTTCAGTATGAGAATGGAGGTTGAGACTTTTACTCTCTGGGACTCAGTTTACTGGGGCTGTTGTTGTTTCTGACTCTCAGTCGATGCTTTGGAAGATCCAGATTGGCTTGTTGCGGTATGAGTGGATGTCGTCTATAGAGGTTGTACTGAAACCATTCTGTTTTGTACTTAATTTGAGAGTATATATCTTGAGTGTTTGTTTCTAATCTTTCTTACTTATGTCCATATACAGAATACTGGTATCAACATATAATCTTGTTTTACTATAGTATTTAGTATTAGAAAACAAATAAAATGGTTCGGTCACCTAATGAGAATGAAACCAGATCTATTATCGTCTCGCGTTCGTAACAACCTGCAACACAGAGCCTGAGGAAGACCAAGTACTAGATGGATAGATAATATCATAGATATCCTGCGACATCAAAGACTAGCTACTACAGATACGACACACCTGGCACAGGATAGAAAACAAACTCTCCACAACGCTTCACGGTACATATGGATAAGACAAGATGACTCCGGTATATACCTTAAATTAATCAATTTTACTCCAGTATATATTTTTAATTAATTATATCTTCTCGAGTATGAGCCAATTAGGGTGGGGGTCTCTGTGATTACGGGGTTAAGCCTTTGCCTTGCGTTCCGATAGTCGTAGGTTTGAATCCGGGCTGCACCATTCTCTTCACGAGTGCATTTTTTCCAGATACCCCTAGGATTGTTGCTGGTGCTATGGTGTTTGCACTTTATGCAATACTCTCTGCAGGTAGTGCACCATTTATGCGGAGAGGGACCGAGCTATAAAATCTGGTGCAATGAAGCCAATCCTTCGGCCCCTTTAAACCATTTTAAAGATATATATTTTCAATTAATCCCTGTTATACTCAGTATAAATTTTAAATTAATCTCTTTATACTCTAATTTACATTTAAAATTAATCTCTTTTATACTCTAATTTACATTTTAAATTAATCCTCTTTAGTTTAGTTTTTATTTCAAATTAATCCCTATTGTATAATTTGTTATTTTCTCTGTTGTACAATGCTATAATATATATAGATAATTATAATTGTGTTCTCATAGTCTTCTAATATGTTCTTGAGTTTGCCTCTATCGACTTTTGTCAAATATATTGTGACCTGTGTAAGTGCTTTATTTAGGTCACATACTATTCAATGCCTTTTTCACTTACCCAGGCCATGTTAAGATTTACTTTAATTAATTCGTCCATTCAACCCATACTATTACTAATTACAAACTATGGCTCACCCATCAGCGCTGGTTCAGAGACAGGTGGTAACTTTGACCACAAATCTTTCATTATAATTGCAAATTTATGCTCTTCTTCACACATGATATTACTTTGTCACGGAACTCATAATTAATATGGGAAATTTCCTTTCAAATCTATTTATGTGATCTTGGGTTTTCCCAGTATTTTTGTTACAAGAAAATATTCTAATCTAAATTTATCATAAATATGAAATGTTTGCAGATTCTTAACCTTAAATATATTTCTCTCGTACCGTTACATGTTATGTAGAGCCTGCAAATCATTTATATATACTGCTCTGTCCTGGAAACATGGAGGGCAACAAAATAAACCACCAGAAAACTACATATTTTCATAAATGGATGTTTACATAGAATAGAGGGACTAAGATGGTATGATAAGATTACGAATAAGGAACTCGGAGAAAGAACTAAGCAGATACCAGTGGAGGAAGAGGTGCTGGCGATGGATAGGACGCACATTGAGAAGACTGACCAGAAGCATTGCAAGACAGACACTGTTTTGGAACCCGCAGGGAAAGAGGAGTTGGGGAAAGCCTATACATACCTGGAGAAGAGAGCTGGAGACTGATATTAAAAGGATAGGTAAAACATGGAGGGGATAGCAAGAGAGAGGATGAGCTGGAAGAAGTTTGTTGAAGACCTGTGCTCCATGGGGAGTTAAAAGGTGAAGAAGAAGCTCTGTCCTAGGCAACTTGCTCAATCTCTTCCATGGAATTGAGTTCAATATTTCTTGTCTCTCACAGTAAATTTCTTTTCAGGGTTTCCTTAGAGCAGCGTTTCCCAAAGTGGGCGGCACCACGAAACCCACCCCCATGAACGCTGAAGCGTTCTTGGGGGAGGGGCGATAGTGGGTTCAGATCAGAAGAATTTGGGGTATTCATGTGATTAGGGTTGGTGGCTCCTTAAAGAAGAAATTAATAATAAATATTTTAAAATAAATAATTTTCGTGATTTTGCGATTGAATAATCATTTAAATTTGAATTCTGCATTTTAATTCATCTTATGCCCGTCTTAAACGATCCATTTTTTCATCAATTTTCTATTTCATGCATATAACCATTTGAAAATTGACCATGTATGGCAGAAATATATATCAATTGTTCTATGTCAAAGAGAAAAAGATCATGTATATATGTGGGAGGGGGCATTGGTGAACTGTTATAATGTGGGGGAGGTTTACAAAGGTTGCGGTGGGCCGAAAAAGTTTGGGAATCTATGCCTTAGAGCATCCTCTCTTTCTCGAACTTTTTTCCCCCCACTTCAATGCCTGCTTTGGTATTCTTTCATCATTTCTTATTAAGGTATAACCAACATATCGCCATCTTCTCTTTTTATAACAGTCGTTACTAGTGGTTGACCAGACATTTCTCCGATTTCATCACTTCTCCTGAATCCATTCCATTTTATGTTCATTATTTTTCATAGACAACTATTTTCAAATGCATTGAACTTACGTTCTATATCTTTATTAATTTTACGGAACACAAATGTATTGTTTGTTCAGTGAAATACCATATCTTCTTCTGCATTCACTCTACGCCAGTCACATGTAAAACCACTCTTTGTGGTTGGTATGCGATATGCGAGTGTAAGTTTGTTGAGCCAGTTAGGAGTCTATAAACGCATAAGTCCATACATCCTGTTTTTTCCCTCCTCCCAACATAAAAAACCTTGACCTTACTGCTTGTTCGAGCATGGGACATTTCTGCAGGTAAACCTTCACTGTCTTTAACCATTCTTTCACTTGCTTTAACAACAAAGAAATTCTTCTCATTCACCATTTACTTCTTTATAGAAGCGTTGGGGGAGGGGGAAAGAAATGTAGTGATCTTGTTTGTGCTTGTTCTAATCACTTTGTAAGCTGTCATTTATTTTCTTAAGGCTGTACTTGATTCTGTCACTCCATCTTTTGCGTGTTCTTCCTCTTGTTCTGTACTGTAATACTTTTCTGTGTGCTGTGGTAGTCGATACAAGTGCATTCTAGTTAGGTATCCAAACTATTTAATCTGTTGTTTTTTAATTTTCTTCTTTGAACACTCCACATTGACCACTTGATTTGTATGTGTTCTGAGCCTAAGAGCGATTGTACATTGTGTCAGTTATGCACCTACAAGTAGGCCAGCACATCCGATTTATGCGACACTTTTTATTTGCTAGGTTTAGCTTCCCTAGGCCCCTACATCAGTCATCTCTTACGTCATGCCTTGTAGGTTGCAGTGGTACTATTCTTTGCTTCTCTTGTGGGCCCTGGCATGACAATGGCAGTTGTTCTTTAATGAATTGCATGACTGGTTTCATGACAAAGGAATTGACAGTGAAGATTTTTTAATTCCCTCTTACAGATTACTGACTTTTCTAACTTACCTCCTTCCCTGATACATTTAACTCTTAGTGGACCAGGGTGGAAGCCATGTTTTTACAAACCATTTGTTTCTGGTAAAAAGGTGTCCAAACCAAAGCCACATAATGTGGCATTTGTTCCACAAGGAGTTAATCTCTTGCTTTTTTAAAATAATTTTATTTTCTCATTTCAGGTAGATGTTATATATCTCCAAGTGAAAGGTTGTTTATAAGCTTCATTGAATAAAGATGTAATCTTTGCTATTTGATATTACTGATAATGGAATCAATAGACTTTTGTCTGAACAAGCATGTAGAGACTGAACATAAAAACATTTCAAGAATGTTTGTTGTTCTAATAGTGTCAAGGAAAGAGGGCATGTTTGGGAAATGGATACACAGTAAAACGCGCTATGCTCCAGAAAGGGAAATTCATCACAAAAAGTCACTTCAGAGCATACTTTTGTCTGAAGATGATAATATTAAAGCTATAATTTTTGTCTGCAAAAATAGCGATATTTTAGTCCATGGAAGTGCGGTTGAGGATTGTAAGGAGGAGTGTTTACCGCTGAAGCAAGATACTATTTCAGCGAAACATATTTGTAGCTTCTTACATCGTGATGATGTTGTCGACGATGATTTGTTACCCATGTGCGAGTGCAAAGATTTCAACTTTGAACTTGGGTTATCAAATCTTGAAGCGGTACAATCCTCATATATCAACTGTTGTACATCATCAAAACTGGACTCATCATTCAATCATCAATCATCTTGTTCTTCTAGAACGTTTCACAATCTAAGCAAATATGTTCGAGGAATTGCAGAAAGTAATGAGGGTGAAGATATCATTCTAGGAAATCGTTATGAATTGTATAACATCCATCTAAAAAACCAACAGTACGATAATGACAGATCACACAGTTATAAAGATTATTATTATTCAGATACAGTCATTCGTAATCTGATATATGATCAAGAATTGATTGAAAACACATCACAGAAAATAGATAGAAGACCAGAAAAGCGATGAAAAGACCAGAAAAGTAGATAAGAAAAGACCAGAAAAAGTTATTAATACAAAAAGACACAAAATTCTGCCCTACAAGAAAAAAAAGTACCAGTTTGTGCTAAAAAAAACGAAAAAATGTACTAATTTGAAAGCATTTAAAATGTGTAAATTCAGAATGCGAAATATTATAGGAACAATTAGTACAGGTCTGGAAAAATTATATTCAAGTCGAACTGTAAGGAAAACAGTTTTTAGGGAAATGCTTTGGATGTATTTTGAAACTAAAGTACATAGAAATCAAGAAGAAGGTATGCTTTTCCATGAAATTAAGCACAGTCATAGAAGAGATGCTGATAGGCAGGCACTCAGAACTAATCCTGGAGTTGAGGATGTCAAAGCAGAAAAAGTGGCAGTTAGTTGTAAGTCTCAACTTGTTTGTAGTGAGGATTCTAATAAAAGTGCAACAGTTCATGATCATTCTGTTGAGAAATGTCTGATATCAGAAATGTTGCATGTGATTAAAGATCATGATTTAGACAATACTAAAAAGTAAAAATGTTGATTTCCTGCCCGAACAAGGGGACATAAGATCATACTTGGACACGCTGAGTTGTCTTGGTTTAAGCGTCAAAATTTCTTTCAGTGCTGACATGTTTTGGCGGAGAGTTTTAGCTTATCCATTCACTCAGCACGAACCAGAGTTGAATACCCAACAAAATGATCCACATAGCTTCATGGATTACGAAGTTTTTCGTCTGTGTTCATTTAGTTATACACGGTTTCCAGCAAATTTCGATGTTTGGGTGACTCAGTTAGCTCAAGCAGGATTTTATTGTTTGAATGAAAATGGTCAAATTATTTGCTTTGATTGTGGTCTAGAATTTGAAGGGGCTATGAACACACCTGTAAACAGTGAACACCATCCTGGATGTCGTCGCTACCAGCGTAGCAGACCTCTACATATGTGGACTCAGGGGTTAAGTCACGAGGTCCTGTCTATATACTACAACCGATATGGAAGTCTGAGGCCCAGCAACTTTGAAGCAACACAACAATCTGAAATTACCTCAGAAAGTGCAGGTAGTCATGATGAATCTAGTAATAGATCAGAACCATCAATCTCAGAGCCTCAAATCCGCCATACTAATGAGCATGCATCTGATGGTTCATTTTCACAGAGGGTATCGGTTAGTTCATCTGCTGCGATAGATGTTGGTGATCACTCATTATTTAAAGAGAGTTACCTATCCCAGTATCCCAGCGAGCCCCTGTCTTCTATAACAAGTGAAACAAGCCATGATTCCGCAGCTACTAATGAACAACTTGGATGGCCGGGTGGCTTGAATGATGCATCTTCAATGGTAGTTCGGGAAGAAAGCTTGAATCGATCCGGATCTCATCAGGTTCTGACATATGTTCTGACATCTGTTGCAAGAAATCCAATGCCATTTTACAATGCATCTAATCATGGTGGTAATTATCAGCAAGGTGGAGGGGATGTAGGAGCTGTAGGGGGTTCAGACTCAACCCTTGACCTCAGCAAAGCATCTTACCCTCTGTTTTCCAGTGCAACTGCCAGAAGAGAAACATTTTCAACATGGAATCCTGCCCATTTCCATCGGCCTGATGACCTTGTTGCCGCAGGCTTTTTTATGCAGGTGAGTTAAGTCTTCTATGTTCCCCTATAAAATGTATTTCTTTTGCTGTGTGTGCAGTATACACAGCGGCTGTGATGTCTACTCATTTGGGCCCAACAGTTCTATTTATAGCCCAGCATTTTTAAAATCATTTTTACCATCTCTCTTTGATCATCCCCACTTTTCCAAGCTGCGCTTCTTCTTTGAATGCCCCATATTATTGACCACTTGTTAAACAACATCTTTGTGACCTGAGACTAAGAGCAATTGTACATTGTGCCAGTTATATGCCTACAAGTAGGCCAGCACATCGATTTCTTCACGCTTTTTATTTACTATGGTAGCTTTCCTAGGCCTCTACCTTGGTCACCTCTTACGACATGCCTTGTAGGCCGCAGTGGTGCTATTCTTTGTTTCCCTTGTTGTCCCTGGCAACACAAGGGTGGTCAGACTGCGCTAATACAGTTTGTTACCATATCCTACACTTGGCGGTGGAGTATTGCCTGCTGTGTTTTTATTTTGGAATATCTTCATTGTACTTCAGACATGTCCATAGATCTCTCTCGCGATCGTTCTTAAGCCGTTTTATCATTCTATTGTGATATATAAACAGCCAAACATCAGAACGTGATGTACGTGCACAGCCTTCAGTACCAATTAAGCTCAAGTGCTTATCCTTGGGTGGTGTGTTCGATTTCAACCAGCGTTTGTGTACAGTTCGCTCTCCGCTAGCCTTTTGCTGTCCCCAGCCAAAACCCACAAGGCCATTTTCTTTTAGGGCAGCGACCCTTAGATGGCCTGGGCTTATGAGCGCCAGCAAAACCGGTCGTTTGAATGGACACCTTGATTTGCCGTCCGTCCAGCTTTGTGTACGGTTTGCTCCGCTAGACTTTGATTGTCCCAAATCAAACTACAAGGTAGCAATAGGTCCATAGATCTGATCTCCTTTTGCAATATCGCCTAAAGTGCTGTCTTTTCTGGCCACTTCAAGCCAATCCAATCTTTTGCAATCTAGCAGTTGACGTGGATTGGTTTAAATAAAAATCCTCGTTGCGGCCACACTCTATGAGGGTGTTCAGAATGTCAGCTCTATTCATTGGCTGACCACCTGATATGGTGACAGAGCTAGCCAGCCTGTCTGCCCTCTCATTACCATTGATACCTGTGTCCTGAAACGAAGCTCAAAGTAATTAATTCTGCAAATGGTGATTACTATTTTAAGGTTACTGTGTTATTTGATGTGTTGCGTCTGAATGAATTCTGTTACTATTGTTAATATCTTCTTGGATCTGATTGTGTAGTTCTGTGTGTTTTCTATGATCTGATTGTGTCAGTTCTGGTGTGTTTCATGATCTGATTGTGTCAGTTCTGTGTGTTTTCTATGATCTGATTGTGCGTTCTGGTGTGATTCTATGATCTGATTGTGTCAGTTCTGGTGTGTTTTCTATGATCTGATTGTGTCAGTTCTGGTGTGTATTCTATGATCTGATTGTGTCAGTTCTGGTGTGTTTTCTATGATCTGATTGTGTCAGTTCTGGTGTGTTTTCTATGATCTGATTGTGTCAGTTCTGGTGTGTTTTCTATGATCTGATTGTGTCAGTTCTGGTGTGTTTTCTATGATCTGATTGTGTCAGTTCTGGTGTGTATTCTATGATCTGATTGTGTCAGTTCTAGTGTGTTTTCTATTCTTGATACATTGTTGAATATTCTTGGTATGTCCTGCACCTCTGGCTCTGCATCCAGCTAGTTTGGGGTTAACTAGTCTCATTAGGAGGGCGTGGAAATGAGTATCGACAACCCCCAGAACACACAAACCAACCCCACCTGCCAGTAATGTAGACTGGGAAACTTTGACTGCAATGTCAATGCTAATGAGGCTCTGACTTGCCTATGGGAATGGACTCTCTTAGGTTGGTTTATTTCTGTTGTTGACCTAGAAAAGCGGGTGAGATCTTCTAAATGTATATTTCACTAATGTGTTTATCCGTGGGCGTCTGTGGCTTTGCATTAGTGAGCTTGATCACAATCCAATAGTATCTGGTTCAAACTCCGCGATGGGCAGTTTTGAATAAATTTGTTTTTACTTGGATTTATTAACGGTAAAAATAGACCTCACCGTTCAGAAAGAAAGGGCAAACTACTGAACGTATAAGTGGTGGCTAGAAAATCAACTCATTTACTGTGGTTGATGGCGATATACTGTGAAGGATATGCCAGGATATTCACTTAATTCAAATATTGTATCCAAGAACTGCTTACACAGTGTCAGCAAGAGAATATGAACACTATCATCCAAAGGAGATGCCCAAGATAAAACAAACTTGTAGTTTTTGACTTATACAATGATCAAAGAATTGTAAAGAAGGTATTATAGTGAAAGGCAAAGGGTTTAAGAAAGACAGGACACCTTAGGGAAACACTGAAATGAACTTTACTGAGCGAGGCAAGAAATATTGGACTTAATTCCATAGAGATTGAACGAGTTGCCCCGGAATTTTCTAGCAGGTCCCATGTAACGTATGGTGGTACAAGAGGAGTATAATAAAATAATAATACATTAATGACCCTGCAACTTAGTTGCGGGTCTCGGTTCCATATCGGTTGTAAAAGGTAAAAAAGTAAAGGAACCCTTTCATACCTTGTGGTATATAGGTCAATACAGTATTAGGCCTGTATTTTTCATTGACCGTCGGCACACAATGGGTGATGTGGTCAGCATCACGCCGCCGCCTTTACTTTCCCAGAGCATGTCTGGTACCCAGTTGAGGCTGGGTCGGCCTGAGAGCCGCGTGGTCGGAAAATTCCACGCACATTGCGGGAGCTGAACCCAGACCACCAGCCTTGCGAAGTTCACTAACAACTACGCTACAGCGGCTCATACAGATATTACCTCACAACTTAAACCCTGAGTCCGCCCGTCTGCCCAGCGTGTTCGTAGCGTGTTGGACTACGGGTGACTATCCCTCTGTGTGTGCGGGTTCAATTCCACGGGATGGCAGAAAAAGCCACCGGTTCCCCAGATTTACGGTGTTCGTGACACCGAACCGAAGGGTTACGATGTCCATGGCGCCGAGCTGAAGAGCTGAAAAGCTTAAGTGCTTCTGGATCGTAAAAAAAAAACAACCTGAGTCCACACAAGTACAAGTCTTAAAGTAAACAAGTTTGTTCTTGTAATGGAACATACGCAGGCGCGTATATATGCATGTATAAATATAATGTATATTTCTCTAACTGGTTTTATATATATTTATATATATATATATCCAGGCTACGCAGACTGTGTCAGGTGCTTTTACTGTGGTTTGGGGTTGAAGTACTGGCGGGATTCAGATATACCAGCTTATCAACATGCCGTTACGGCCTCATTGTGTGTACAACCGTTTGTACAAAGGCCAGGAGTACATTAACCGGGTACAGCAGGACATTCAGGCTGAACAGGTAAATTGGCTATTGGTTATTGATTACTGAACTGATGTAACAACACTCCGGGCAGACCCATAGGTATGCCTCAACAGATGTTGAAGGGTATGCATACTGATTGCTCATGTGGCTTGCTGATTACACATACTCCTCTCTGCGTGTCAAGCATCCAGCTCTACATGTACAACATGTTATTCCAAACTCCTTAAATCACTGGATTGATTCAACGTCAACTTTAGTGTCATCATTCAACAGTAAGTTGCCAAGAGACCGAAGAACATCCCCCTTATCCATCCTAAACTCCCAGACAATCTATGCTTCTGATGCAAGCCTGTCTGCTCTCTTGTTGCAGCAAACGTCCGCATGCCCAGGACAGTAGATCCACATGAGTCTCTGGAGGTTGAAAACCTCTATAGACGACATCTACTCATACCACAACTTGCCTTTCTGGATATTCCGAAGTATAAATTGATAGTCCGAAACGACGGCTCCAGTAAACAGTCCCAGAGAGCCAATGGAAAGCAACACTAACATCCTGTATGCTCCATTTCACTCTCCAACAACCCTACCATGCGCGCTAGCCAAGAAGCCCCAGCCTGACTTCTCACCATGATGAATCGACCCATTGGTATATACATCATCATCATCATCCCTTGCATTATCTTCTATCAGCTGCTTAAGTGCAAGTTCGGCCTTCATGTTGTTTCAATCTCTACTTTCTCTTCCAAGAGTAATGATAACGCTATGGTAGTTGGTCATGATAACATCTATAAGAATCCATTCTTCCCCTCTTGGAAGGGTCGCAACTATGGTCATCTGACTAATTGTTCTCAGCCCGGGCCATTCGCAATATGCCATGCTTTATTCTCATGCCCTTAACGTCATTAGTATACTTGTGCAGTGGATGTCTCTTATCCACAGTAACCCACATATATGCCTTGGTTTGGGCGAATACTTGAGATGAGAACATAGTGACAGAATGCCAAGTATATATCTCATCTTTACAATATGTCATTATCATTATGGTTGAAATCTATCATCATGGTTGAAATATCACCTGTGTCATACATATTCTTGCATATATCCTTACACTGAAGTTGAAGATGGTCTCGAGATCTAACCATTCTGCAATTCCCTATAAAAATTTGGATTCTCTGTGGTGTAGAGGTTAGTGCTCATCTCTTGTGCCAAAGGATATCCATCTGGATGTTTTTCCAGAGATTCCTGATCTCAATGTAGGTGAGATCAAGTTCTTAGTCCTATTGGAGACGGACGATAAAATGTAAGTCCTGTGTTCAAGTGGAGCACGTAAAAGAACCATTAACATTTCAATATCGAGAAGAGCAGGCTGGAAAGCTGCTGCCCAGGTAAAAGTTATTAGAAAGATTCAAAAATAAAATTCCTACAAAATAGTTTCACCATTTTTTAAATTACGTTAGATACATTACATTAGACTATAGAGTTTGTACACTGCTGCTGAGATCTTCCTGTGTAAGAAACAGATCGAAGCACACATGGTTACTCACTGAAGTGCAATGATCTTAGTGAGAATGTATTTATTTCACTTAAGATTTTTAACTGTCTTTCAACACCCAGGATGGAACTAACCAAGCGACAAACCAGGTCTCCCTTCCAAGACCACAAACACAAGATGAAGTAGTACCGGCAGAGGCGCCACCCACAGGTAACAGTTACTTCTCTTTACTAAAGTGGTTATATTAAAACAAACGTATAGAATTGTCCTGAAAATTGCATTCGTTACATTATGCCACAGTTTCTTCATCAAGCGCTCCATTTTGACAACTTGTTAAAACAAACTTTGTGATTTCTATGTGATCTGAGACTAAGAGCGATTGTACATTGTGCCAGTTATGCATCTAGAAGTATGCCAGCGTATCCAGTTTAGTTTTCGTTGATTTTGAGTTATTTCTGGATAGATCTAATTGTTCTCTTCTCTGTCCATGATATACATAGGACTCTTCTGTAACACTTATATTCAAAAGCAGATATATGTGTTTCCTGCCCGAGTGGTTACCGGGCCCAAATTTGGGGTGTAAAGAATAGAACCACTGTTACCTGCCACGCATGTCGTAAGAGGCGACTAAGGAGGTTTGGCTGAAATCGGATGCATGTGTCCTAAATGTGTAGAAGTCTATGAGTTTAGGGGCCTACCAAACCAATGTGCAACGATACACGTTCTTGGCAAAGATCAAACATATCACAAAGAGCGATTAAAATTGGTTGTAAAGAACGAACGCAAAGAAGAAGAAGAATATGTGTTTCCACTGCCTTGTTATATGTCCATGGTTCACACCTATACCTAAATGCTTCGTCACCGAATGAATTTTCTCTCTCTACTACCTCTCTTTTCTTTCTCTACTACCTCTCTTTTCTTTCCACTTCCAATTGAGCATAGGACTGCAAAATATCACTAAATTTATATTAATATTCCTAACACTTTGTCAGTTTTTTTATGAAGTTTCTGTAATACTGTAATTTTTATAGATTTGGGTTGAGACAATATTGTCTCTCTCTCTCTCTCTCTCTCTCGATCACCGCCCAGATCGATGTACCAGATCTCACCATAAATTCTATTGATGTGGAAATCTGATTCATGCAACCTTAGCATTGGTGTATTTTGCATCACATCTTCAGCATCATTTGGAGCTCTGGTGCTTATCCTTCGGCGATGTGTCCAGTTTCAGCCAGCGTTTACTTGGTTCACTCTCCGTTTTGTAGTCATCTAGTGTTTTTTACGGTGTGGGGTGGCTAACCCCACCCCAACCTCCTTAGTCGCCTCTTACGACATGCGTGGCAGGTAACAGTGGTTCTATTCTTTACACCCCAATTTGGGCCCGGTAACCACTTGGGTGCAATATTGTCTAATAGTATACAAATAGAATCAAATTGTTCTTACATGTATCAATCAAGGTTACCACAATATAGTCTCCCACAAAGAGCACAGCACTCAGATACACTGCAACAGACCTAGAGGACGACCATGGAAACAGCGGAATATTCAAGGTGTTAAATTCCACTTTATACAAAGCGCATGAGGAGACTTGCTCCAGGTGCCTTTTTCAACTATTTTTTCTACCTGCCACCAAAAGGTAAAACAGGGATAGAGAATAGAATACACAAATTTGAACAGATTAGTTAGAGATCATATTTTAGGGCCACAATGCCTGTGTGGTGCCAGGGCCCGCAAGGGAAGCAAAGAATAGTACCACTGCAACCTACAATACATGTCGTAAGAGGCGACTGATGTAGGCCCTATGGATGCTATCCTAGTAAATCAAAAGCAGCGCAGAAATCGGATGTGTTGGCCTACTTACTGGCACAATATACAATCGGTCTTAGGCTCAGATCACATACAAATCGCACAGAGTGGTTGACAAGTGGTCGATATGGAGAGTCCGAAGAAGAAGGGCCATAAAACCCAACTTTATAGTACCATATCTAATGAGTTTTACTGTAGCATGTTGTCATATTTAATTAAGCATAGGAGAGATGATCCATAAATGAATGTTTATGTAGAATAGATGGACTGAGATGGTATGATAAGATCACGAACGAGGAACTCGGAGAAAGAACTAAGCTGATACCAGTGGAGAAAGAGCTACGGAAGAGACGCTGGCGATGCATAGGACGCACATTGAGAAGACCGACCAGAAGCATTGTAAGACAGGCACTGTTTTGGAACCCGCAGGAAAAGAGGGGTAGGCCTAGACTTACCTGGAGAAGTGAGCTAGATGCTGATGTTAAAAGTATAGGTAAAACAGGGGAAGAATTGGAAGGGATTATAGGAGAGAGGGAGAGCTGGAAGAAGTTTATTGAAGACCTGTGCTCCTTTGGGAGTTCTTCTTTGTGTTTGTTCTTTATGACCAATTTTAATCACTCTTTGTGATATGTTTGATCTTTGCCAAGAACGTGTATACGTTGTACATTGGTTTGGTAGGCCCCTAAACACATAGACTTCTACACGTTTAGGACACGTGCATCCGATTTCAGCCAAACCTCCTTAGTCGCCTCTACGACATGCGTGGCAGGTAACAATGGTTTTATTCTTTACACTCAAACATGGGCCCGTAACCACTCGGTGCCTTTGGGAGTTAAAAGATAGACAGATGATCAGAACAGACTAATACCAGAATTTTATAATTTACTTAACCGTTTTTTGCCGGTTTGATTTTCCAGTTATAAAAAACATTATATTACTCTCCATTGTGTTGATATATTTATAATATAACATTTTCAATGTTACATTTTATAACAAAGTATATCTTCTACCATCAGTGCAAGCTGTGGTGACATCTACGGCTGAATTGACAACAGCGACAGGTAACATAGATTTTTTGCTTGCTATTATAGATCAGTACAGATTACAAAATAAGGTTGATTGATTGGACCATCATCATTGCACTTTGGTGACTAAACGTGTGCTCAGATCTCTTTTTTACATAAGATCTCAGCGTCAGTACACGAACTCTGTAGCACCGACGAGGGTCCCCAACGTAATGTTGAAGATGGTGAAAATATTTTGTCGAAATTTTTTTGGTAATCTTTCTAATGAATTTTGCTCAGGCAGTGACTTTCCAGCCTGCTCTTCTCGACTTTGAACTGCCAAGGGTTCTTTTATTTGCTTGTTAACTTGAACAGTGGATCTACAATTTATCGTATATCTCCTATAGGATTAGGAACTCGATCTCACCTACACTGAGATTAGGGATCTCTGAAAAATATCTTGATGACTCACGGGGAGCGAACTGAGTACCTTTGGAACGAGAGACAAGTTTCTAACCTCTATGCCACAGAAACCCCCCACAGTGTAAGATAGTTTTGGAAGCAAGAAAAACAAGATTTGTGTTGTGTACAATTACGTTGCTTCATATTTTTGTTTTCCACCTTTGGTATATAGTTTTACTAATGAACATAAATAGAACGATTTCAGGAGAAGTGATGAAATTAGATAGATGTTTGGGGGACTGCCTAGAGTAGTTGATAGTAGCTCGACCTGCTAGCTGTGAGACGCCTCAGCTCAGGTTCGAACCTACTGTCCGGCATTTGTTCGAGTCCCCTGGTCTTACTCAGGGCGATAACGTGAGTACCTCTGAAGTCGGAGAAAATCTGCCTGTATGGCGAGGGAATACTAATTACAAGTACATTGAGCACACGGCTGCCATTGTAAGAAATTGGAAAAACGGATTTTCATGCAAAAATCAGTTTCAGAGATGAAACTTCGTCTGAGTTGAAAGCGGACGAAAGAAGAAGAAAAAAAAAAATAGATGTTTAGTCACCAGTTATAAGAAATAAAAGATGGAGATATGTTGGACATACTCTGAAAAGAAATGATCAAAGAATCACAAAACAAGCTTAACCCCTGAGACAAATTCTATTGAGAAAGGCTAGAAATATCAGACTCAGTTACATAGAAGAGATTGGGGGCAAGTTGCCCATGATAGAGAAGTATGGAGAAATCACTTGCAGGTCATATATAACATATAATTGTGCGAGAAGAACATGTATGCAGTTTTCTCTTGTATCAATTACAATTATGTAACTAATAAAAATCTTGGAATTTAATTTCAGTTAGTAGTTTTTATTAACAATCTCTGACAAAATATTGCTGTAACGTTTCATATGGTTCATTGTTCATTTGAGGATCATCTTCATCGGACATGTCTATAATTGCTCCGATCTCCTCCCAATCTCAGTGTGTTTAGGCTAACAACTCCCGTTCTGTGTTGATTGATGTATCTACTGGGTTTTCTCTCATGGTTTTCCTGTCTTCCCGCACCTATCGGTATGCATAACTTGCGCAGCCGAGATAGAGAATACCCGTTATCTTCATCGTTGAAATCCTCAGAGCGTATGTTATCTCTGAGAGCATTGATGATGTCGCTTCTGTCCATAGAAGACACATTCTCAATCGTAGCATTGCCCGTCAGTGCATCTGCTCTCACATTGCTCTTCGTCCCAGATTGACACCGGACAAAGATGAAGGTAAGTATCCGGATTGTTGCGTTTTGTATTAATTTGCATCACTGCCTTTGTACAGAACCATCCTTGATCTTCTGTATCATGCTCATAGAGTTGCTGAGCATGCATGCGTGAGTGAATCTATGTGTCTGTAGCATGTTTCATATAACGATGAAAGCAAATGAATTGTTTAAAAGCAATAATAGAAAGTCCTAGATTAGATGCTGTTTTATAATTGCGCTTTTAAAAACAAACATTGGTCTGTATGTTATTTGAAGTTTCTCTGCTTAGAAAGCTGCAAATGTTGCTTGTTTCTCTGGGGCATAGAGACTAGGTGCTCACCTCGTTCCAAAGGTACTTAGTTTGCTCCTGGTGGGCCATATACAGTGCCAGATTAGCTCTATAACAGAAGTAGCAAATGCTACGTGCCCCGCTCTAGAGGCCCGGCCTAGAGCATAAAATGTTTAGATTGTAAAATTTTGATTTAAATATTTTTTAAGGGGCCTGCGTTTTCAGATATTGAGAGCAAAGTCAAAATCCTTACTAACAGCGCGGGGCCTCTTGGCAAAATTTGCTACAGGCCCCGCTCTGGCTTAATCCAGCACTGACCATATGGATATTTTTTCACAGATCCCTGATCTCAGTGTGGGTGAGATCGAGTTCCTGGACCTATCGGAGACTAGATGATAAAACACAGGTCCTGTGTTCAAGTTCAGCAAAGAAACGAACCCTTGGCAGTTCAAAATTGAGAAGAGCAGTTTGAAAAGCCACTGCATGGGCAAAATTCATTAAGAGGAATAAAAAATAAAATTCCTACAAAATATTTTCACAATCTTCTAACTTAACATCGGGGACCCTTGCCGGTGCTACGGAGTTTGTGAACTGCCGCTGAGATCTTCCTGTGTAAGAAGAGATCGAAGCACACATGGTTACTCACCAAAGTGCAATGGTGATTTGTGTAATCAAGTCTCCATGTTATTTGAAGTTTTTCTCCAAGGACAGCTGCAAATGTTACTTGTTTACTAATTATGTGATGTTTTCTTCATGGATTTCTTTATTAATTTTATTACAAGTTCCACGAGATTCTGAACTTCCAAATTCAACATTGGTGGAAGCAGCACTGAGAAATGGTTGGCAGAGGAACCAAGTGCAAGAGGCAATAGATCATATAGTCAGACAACTTGGTAAGACACATCATTTATTTTTGTAGCGAACAAAAGGAAAGGATTTATTTCTGTAAACTCAACTTATAGTTAGTGTTTTACTTATTGGGGACCATTCATCATCATCATCATCATCAAGTAGCTTGTCCCTTCCGAAACCTGGCTCCCATGACAGCAGTCCTGAAAATCTGTTCTGTGCTAGTTGACCAGGGTCAGCAGCAGTCATTCTCAGATCGTCAATGACATCTTGCATCCATCATCTATGTCTTCCTCTCATTCTTCTTCCAGGCACAATTCCTCTCAAAATTATCTTCTCTAAGCACTCAAGTCGTTTGATGTGTCCGAAATATTTAATTTTCCTGGATATAACGCTCTTTAACAGCTAACCCTCTTTAATATCAAGCTGTTGAAGAACAGAAACATTTATTCTTTTCTCTGTACATGATATTCTAAGTACTCTTTTGTAGTATTTGCATTCAAAGGCATTAATTATCTTCTCCTCGCTTAGCAATGTTCCATGTCTCACAACCATATGTTGCCATGGTAAAAACGCAGACTCTTAAACACTTGATTTTTGTTCTTATTGTAGTAGGGGTCCCCTTCAGATGCGATTTTGTAGTAGGGGGTCCATTTGTAGTGATGATTGTGGTATTTAATGATGGTATACTTGGACGATAATATAGACAAACACTGTCTTTCAGACTTCATATATATTTATTTTTGTGATGTTCATCATGAGTAGACACACGTTCGTCCATCTGTCTCTATGTTTACTCAAATATGTTTCTAACTCTGTCGCTACACAACTACGTAGTTTTTATTACGTCAAGAATGTCTCGTTGTTATGTGTTGCGCCTCTGCTTAGAGAGTGCAACACATAGTCTCAACTATTAAATATCTAATTACATACTACACTAACTATCTGGCTAACTGTCCATTCCTCCGCTGCCACCTGGGGGAGGGGACTATGACATTATGTCAGTTTCCTTCCATATGTTTTTTTAGTTTTTGTAAAGCAAATGCTCAGTCTTCTTTTAATGAGAGACCATTACAGTGAAGTCAAATGTAGACTGAACAAAATGTGGTAGACTGAACAAAATGTGGTAGACTGTGAGTGAAAGCTAGACAAACACTCCAGTGATATCACTGCACTGGCACACATGTGTATCTTTCGATATCTGCTGGATGAGATTCAGCACCTATGTGTCTGCTCAAGGTGATATCATATCGTCCCAGCTGCCCAGGGGGGCTATCATATCGTCCCAGGGAGCGATCATATTGGCTCAGCTACCTAAGTTGCAATTATATTGGCTCAGATGTCTAGTGTGCTATCATTTGTCTCAGCTGCCCAAGCTATCATTTAGGGTAAGCAGCCCAAGTTGCTATCACTTTGTCTCAGCTGTTCAAGTTGCTATCACTTCGTTTCAGCTGCCCAAGTTGCTATCACTTCGTCTCAGCTGTCCAAGTTGCTATCACTTTGTCTCAGCTGTCCAAGTTGCTATCACTTTGTCTCAGCTGTCCAAGTTGCTATCACTTCTTTTCAGCTGCCCAAGGTGCTGTCATATCGGTTCAATAACCAACAAGTAATCTATGCCTTTACCATTTTTCCACAAATATTCTTTTGGTTTTATATCAGGTGAAAGCTGCCTTGAAATTGGACTTCTACTTGATGTGCTCACAAATTTACACGTGGACAACATAGAGGCAAATCTTCCAAGCGGAGACTCTACAGGAAGCAGTGATTCCGGCATCAATGACAATATCATGGTCCCAAGTAATCTAGCCTCCATCCGTGCTCCTTTTGCAGAGAATTTAAATTGTAAGTGCCTTATAACATGTTGGTGTCACACGTCTCCGCTGTTGGTGATGTCTGTCTCTGCCGATGGTGATGTCTGTCTCTGCCGTTGGTGTTGTCTGTCTCTGCTGTTGGTGTCGCACGTCTCTGCTGTTGGTGATGTTTGCCGTTGGTGATGTCTGTCTCTACCGTTGGTGATGTTTGCCGTTGGTGTTGTCTGTCTGCTGTTGGTGATGCATGTCTCTGCAGTTGGTGATGTCTGTCTCTGCAGTTGGTGATGTCTGTCTCTGCCGTTGGTGTTGTCTGTCTCTGCCGTTGGTGATGTATGTCTCTGCCGTTGGTGATATCCGTCTCTGCCATTGGTGTTGTCCATCTCTGCTGGGGATGTATGTCTCTGTTGTTGGTATGGTCTGTTAGTTTGATGTAGCGATTCTGTCACTATAAATTATCAATATTATATAGATATAATACATACATATAGCATTGATACTGCTGAGACATATCTCCATATGGTAACTGAGTGGTTACCTGGGCCTAAATCAGGGGTGTAAAGAATAGAACCACTGTTACCTGCCACGCTTGTTATGAGAGGCGACTAAGGAGGTTAGCTACCCCACCCTGCAAAATAAAAAAAACCACTAGATAGCTACTGAAACCACAACCAAGGAAATTCATATCTCGCCAACTGAGGAAGAAGAAGGATTCCAAAGAAAATGGGGAGAGATCTGGAAAAGATGGTCTTTCATAGGAGGGCTTCTCACGATCACCGCCAGACCGTTGTACCAGATCTCCCATGAATTCTATTCATGTGGAAATCTGATTCATGCAGCCTTAGCATTGGTGTGTTTTACGTCATATCTTCAGCACCATTTGGAGCTCTGGTGCTTATCCTTCAACGATGTGTCCGGTTTTAGCCAGCATTTACTCGGTTCGCTCTCCGCTCTGTAGCCATCCAGTGTTTTTTAGGGTGTGGGGTAGCTAGCCCCACTCTAACCTCCTTAGTCACCTCTTACGACATGCGTGACAGGTAACAGTGGTTCTATTCTTTACACCCCCATTTGGGCCCCAGTAACCACTCGGGTGGGATAGGAGGGCTTGAAAAGCCTTGGTTGCTGACCTATGCCTCCCTAGGGGTGAAAAAGAAGAATATATATCTTAGAACCCATTTAGTTCACAGTCGCCTCAAGCCTAACATCCAGAGTCATTTTGGCACCATCCAGTGTGGCCGTCGGCGCTGTAACACTTGTGCTTATGTAATACAGACCCGCACGGTGTCTTTTCCAAAAGCCACGTTCGTTGTTGAAGACAGTTTCACGTGCGAGTCCCGTAAATATTATCTATGCCATTATCTGCAAGCGGTGCAACAAGGCCTATATTGGGAAACCGGCAGGAGACTCAGTGACCGATTCGGCCAACACTTGCGCGATATACGCCAATGCTCTGTGACCCTGTAGCTACCCATTTCAATGATACTGGCCATTCAGGAGCTTGCGATGTCAGGTCACAGCCATCCGATCATGTTCCTCTAATGATCGTAGTCGATTTGCTCTGGAGAATCGGTTGATTTCTTTGTATGGTACCTTCGACCACGCGGGCTCAACGTATTACATTCTTATGCTTCTTAGTACTTTCTCTTCCCATGCTTTGTAATCTCTATGGGTATATGTTGCATGTATTACATTCTTATGCTTCTTAGTACTTTCTCTTCCCATGCTTTATAATCTATATGGGTATATGTTGCATGTATTCAAGTTATATATTTACTAGATGTTTCATTGTTTCTTTTCTATTTCTAGTTTTTATGTGTGTTTTTGTGTTACATTTATTTCGTTATTCGTTTTATTCCAGATTTTCCTTAGATACGTTGGTATTTGGTCGTCCATTTGTGTTTCATTTTAATTTGTCACTCCTGTTTGTTCGTTGCTTGATAAAGGCCTTGTTGGTCGAAACGTTGCTGTTTATCGTCACTGTTTATGTATTTTGTAAAACTATAGTACTTTGTTTGTACGTGTTTCACACTTAGAACCCATTTGATATTTTTAAAAATCACTATAAATAGAGATACAATTGCAGTTTTTATCAAGTAAACACACAGGAAAATTCAACACACTATCAATGTATCTACCAACAGGCCTTCATCAGGGTGTCTATATTTTTCCTCTTGTTTGTCCAGGCTGGTGAAAAAATGTTTGGGTTGCGCATTGTTTCAAGGTTTGATTTTCTTCTTTTACAGGCCATGTTTTTATCATACATTTTTATACAGGCAGCTCTAATTAGTTTTGTTATAAAACATGTTTTTTTTAATATGTGGAACATGTACTATATATCAAAATGTTTAGTATTGAATGCTTTGTTTATTTATATTAGTGAAATATTTCTGAATAAGAAAACGGAAATACAAAATAATTTTTAGTAAGTAGGAAAAAAAAAATTTGAACAAAATTGTCACAGCTCTTAAATACATCCTATACATCTGCAAGCCATAAACATGCTTCTGTTCATATTACGTTCATATTTGCACAATCCAGGAGTTGATCGCTATTTTTTAAAAATATATAAACAAAATTTTACTGTTTTTATGTTTGAAGATGTGGCCCTTATTGCAGGTCGAAATTATATGATAAAATAATCAGCTTTTGAATTTGTTTCGATTTTGTTTGGATTTTTACAAAAGGGTGATGGCGCCACCCGTTCAGAAAGCAATGGCAAACTACTGAACGTAATAATGCCTAGAAAAATCACAGACAGCGTTAAAAAGCTGGGGTTGATTCACAAAGTGTGGTAAAGGATATGCAATTAACTTTTTTTTTAAAACTAAACTAAAATCGAAAACAGCTGTTATGTCCACATATGAAGACAGAAATGACGTATGACCTTTGGTTTACCTCTGAAGTCGGAGAATGTCCGCCTGTTTGGCGGGGGACACTGTTAATAAGGAAAGCAGGCCTTCATGCAAAAATCAGCCAGAAGTGCAATACCAGGTACCCTTGCTACGTCTGAATTCATAGCAGGTGTACACAAAAGACCTTAGGTTAACATAATAAAGAAGAACAGGTCACTGCAGGCTCAACCATCACAAGAACAGGTCACTGCAGGCTCAACCATCACAAGAACAGGTCACTGCAGGCTCAACCATCACATGAACAGAATAAAGCCTGCAGAGTATGCATGTCAGACAGAAACACAGACTTCAGAGCACACACCCTGTAGTCATGGCCTCATGAACGAAGCTTACAGAGCAAGCTATGGGGAACTCTCAACGAACTCCAACTGACATGCAGCTTCATAGAGGCAACCCATCTCATGGTTTAGACAAGCATGCGAAACCGAATACGAAGAAGAATATAATAAAGGTGGACTGGAATATTAATTTACTACAACTGTTAAACTCTTAGATTACAGATGCTGCTCTACATAGTGTTTGTAAATTGATGTCCAACACCAATGTCATCTAGTGTGGCATCTAGACCTCTAAGTATTAATGCTTGTGTAGTCATTCATGATTTTCATGCATATGTTGTCACATGTTCTCTTCCCCGAGTTATTTCTTTTTGTATCCCTTATAGCTATCTGATTTGGAAGAATTCATTTATGTAAGTCTGTATTTGTTCCTTCCTAACAGTGTTGGATGTAGGACACGGAGTGGATGTTTCAGATTGTCCAGTGGAACAAGTACCTCCACCAGCTCAGACAGCACCAATCCAGCCACCTCTAACAAGAAACGTAGAATTTTCGGAGATCTTCAGATCACTGGAGAGAGAACACACACTTCTAACAGAACGCACCACGTGCCGTGTGTGCCAGATTAGACCGGTTAGCTGTATCTATTTGCCATGTGGGCATGTCATTGCCTGCCAACAATGTGCAGATATTGCTACCTATTGTGTTTTCTGCACTACACAAATAGTTGGTACTGCTAATGTCTATCTTGCTTGAATATGACTCATACTGTGTACGTTTGTTTTGTTCATCATAAGTATCCTTGCAGTTCCTACTATTTACTTTTTAAAAACTGTAAATTTATAAGTAACAATTTGACGGCTGATGTCAGTGATATATAATATAATTGAATTTTTCAATTGTATTTCTCATTGATTATTTTTGTTTGTTGTACGCTATAAATTCAGGTGTAGTCACTACCACCTAATATGAGACCTCAAACTGATTTTTGCGCTAAGGCTTGTATTCCTTGTTAACAATGTCCCTCCCCATTCATGTGAAGCTTACCGTGACTTACTCAGAGGTATTTATAATTTAGATCCTTAAGTAAAGGATCAGGGCCTCCAGTAGTCCAATTGGGTACTTGTCTACAATCTCACCGTTGAAAAAGAGAAACCTCATTGACCTAGATCAAGTGACGTCGGTCCATTTGTCAGAGTTTGCGGACGTGAGAGCCATGTTAAAGGGTCACTGATGTGGTGTTTGTTTGTTTTATATGTAAATAAACAGTGTTTTGATTGAATTGGGAGCCCTGAAAAGGACTGTATGTGGGAATGTGAGGTGGTAGGAGACAGGATGAGACTGAGTGTTACTGTGGGGGGCCAGAAACTTATGGTATCAGCATTATTAGCTAGGAAAGGGTCCTAATTTCGGGATTTAATTCGATGACGCCACATAAACTCACTCATGTACGAGTCCATTAGATGGTGATGTGTACCATCATGCCTCTTATTCCTTTCCTTTGCTGTTTTCCACAGGTGCTCATTGTTCTGGGTATGTGCGGCTGTGTTTGGGTCTACAAAGTTCACTAGTGGTTGACTGTTTCGTGGTTTAAACCTGGGATACTAGCAACTTCTGTACGCTCGCCTGAAATATTCTCCTGTGTCGCGGCAAATACCACTGAACACACGCCGACGGTGATGTCCTCTTTACAAGTAATGAGATAACATCTCGTCTTGGCATCAATGACAATGCCATATCATGGTTTTTTTTACATTTTTGCAAAATACCGTGTTCTTGTAGACAAGCAACGCTACTCTTCTTGTCATGAACAGTTGCTGAAAATATAAACAATCCATCGCCATCTTTACATATGTATCAGAATGACCGGTGACAGAGTTAACACGCATGGAATGTTGGGATTTTCCATCAAAACAAAAATAATGGAAAACCTCTGCACTATATATCATTTTCACGTCACTAGCGAACCATGTTATCAACTTAGTTATTATCAACCCCATTTATTTATAGTTGTACATAGTTGTACTGTAAGAATCCTACTGCCATTGTGATCATACGCTCACATAGTTGTACTGTAAGAATCCTACTGCCATTATGATCATAAGCTCACATAGTTGTACTGTAAGAATCCTACTGCCATTATGATCATACGCTCACATAGTTGTACTGTAAGAATCTTACTGCCATTATGATCATATGCTTCTATTGTGGAAACATAAAATACATTAATCGATTTATATATATTGTGGTGTTGTTTTACCAATTTTGATTTGTATGGGTACATGAGTATATTGTTGTTTAAATTATATTATCCGTACTATAGGGAAGACTGGAAGTAAAACTTTTTATGAAAGGCCTTTTGTCAACATTGTGTGCTGTGAATGATTGATTTGAAATTTCATCACTGCTTTGTATTGTTTATATTATAGCACATTTTTCAAATATAATATTTATTATTGTTTAATATATGTATTTTATTTTTAAAACTACATTGCATGTATGCCATTGTTTTTTTCTCATGAGCACATTTGATTCAATATAATTTTATTATTTTTAATATATGTTTTTAATTTCATGACATTTTAATAATCAAAATTTTGACAAAAGTATGACATTGTTCTTTGTAGTCAGACACCTTCATCGCTTTCTCTTTCTCTAAGATCCATTGTGTTCATACTTAATTTATATTGTCCATTTAGAATTTATGATTAAAATGGATATTATCATAAAATGTTGGTTAAAATATCAGTAGGGGAATGAGGAGTGTAGAGTGGGATAGTTGCCTGTAAAGTCAGAACAGCCTATAGCTCGGTTTAACTATTTGGCTTTGTCTAAGCCCCTGCTGGAGAGCGAGCCCTGAAGTAAAATTGCTGTTCGGAATCCATCTACATTGAGCAACGTCATTTACTCTACAAAATGGTTTATATTACGATCAGAAAGTCAGTTTAGAATGAAACCGCTGAGTTGCTACCTGAGGTTATAGGTTGAACCGCACAGCGCATCCCAAGCGTTTTCTGCATTTCTACCAACTTATTTGAAAATTTAATAACTCTGTTATTTTTGGAATATTTGTTTGAAATTTTGTATTTTGAAATAAAATATGTATGTTTTGATAATAAAAATTTGTGTTTGTACTGCTCTATGTACTAGTAGTACTTGCTATTTGCTCAGTACTAGTACTTGCGACAGGGTCAGTTCTAGAACGCTTGCTTGGACGTAAATCACATTCATGAGTATCACTATTTTCATCATCAGTGTCTCTCACCTGTACAGAATTTTCAGAATCTGAGTGAACAGATTCACTTAATGAGAATATATCATCATCTCCAGCTATCTTCATGTTAAATATGTTGTCAGCACCATACGACAACAACGCCAAATCTTTTTCTGTCAGTGTAATCGTCCTGATAGATTTCCTACACGCCATTTTGCTAAAAATTTTGACAAATATCACTCTTTCAAAGATATAAATAACCTTCATACGGGCAAAAATTGACCAATGACAATGTTTTATATAAAGGAAGATGTCCTCAATGCTATAAATAGTCTATTGTAGCAGTAGTTCCCGTTTACTACACATATTTTAACAATGAGTTTACTACGTGACCCTCACGTAATTGGGAGACACCAAATGCATTCCTACTACGTCACCCTCACGTAGTTGGTAAACAAGGGGTTAAGAAAACTGCAGCTGAATTTGTAAATACACTTGCAATGGGAAAATAGGACAAATTTAATTCGGCCACAACTCGTTTTCAATACAGTAGCCAATCAGTTAAACAACATCTTGAAATCTTCCACAATGCTGGATAAGTATTCACACACTTTGACATCTGTTGGATGAGTCTTCATCATTCTTTCTTCTCGGTCGTTCTTTATGGCCATTTTGATCATTCTTATTGTGATATATAAACAGCCTACACCAAGAACGGATGTGATTCGTCACATCTTCAGCGCCATTTGGAGCTCTAGTGCTTATCCTTTGGCGATGTGTCCGATTTCAGCCAGTATTTACTGGGCTTGCTCCGTCAGCCTTGATGTTCAGCGACCCAAAGTAGCAGGTTTTGGATGAGGTTGAGCACACGTGTCTGCTCAAAGTGCTATGGTGTTAGCTCATTAGCCAGTAACAGTAACTTGACTGAGAAATATAGACACTGAAATGCCTGTGTTGCAGGGGACACTGATAAAAAGGAAAGCAAGCCTTCATGCAAAAATTATTCAGAAGCAACATACCAGGCAGCAATAATTCATAGCGGGCGAAGACAAGAATAAGACACTGAATGAGAACCTCCAAAAAGTTGTCGAGTAGCTTAGAAATAATGTCTTCAGACGGTCTGACAGTCAACCCAATACAGCATTAGAACTAAGATTAATCGTCACGATGGCCTGGAAAGAACAATATTAGAGGGCAGGGTCCCAGGACGCAGAGGAGACCAAGAAGAAGATGGCTACAAGATATTAAAGAAACCATGAATATGACCATTGATGAAGTGGGTGAACTGGCTAGACACAGAGTGAATTTCAGATATGCTGCAAAGAGAGCAACGTCCTATAAAGGATACGCACCTTGATGATGATGGTGTATGCTTACCTATATGTATAAACAGACATATATCATATGTGTAATCAGATTAAATTTATGTAATTTTGAAATTGTATAAATGTAATGAAACACCTTCTTTTTTCTTCTTCAGTTGAGACAATCTTTGATTTGTCATTTTCTGAAACTGTGTATATTTCTAGCGTTTGGAGTTTGCTACTTTAGCTTGTGTATATATTTGGAATATAAATGATTCTAGAAAATAAAGATCTTGCAGTGTTTGTGCAATTTAATGTCTCATTTATGTAGAGAGAAATGCGTGTGTGTGTAAAAGAGAGAGAACCACATATGCGTGAAAGACATGAGAACGTCTAACCATGTGATAATGAACCATAATACACCAGTTACAAGAGCATACAACCTGAAATGGAATCATCAAGATTCCCAAACTTCTTCAGCCCACCACCCACTTTGCACAAGGTAAACTTTGTAATGCCCCCTCCAATTATAAGTTTGCCAACGTCCCCCTCCCAGATATAAAGTATGACATGAAAAAGTCATATATGGTCAATTTTCAAATGATTATATACATGAAATAGAAAATATATGAAAAAAAAAGATTGTGTAAGACGGGCATAAGATGAATTAAAATGCAGAATTCAAATTTTAAATGAGTATTCAATTGCAAAATCTTGAAAATAATTTATTTTAAAATATTTAAAATTCATTTCTTCTTTGAGGACCCACCTACCCTAATCGCCTGAACACCCTCAAAATTCTTTGACCCACTATCGCCCCCTAGAACGCTTCAACGTTCACTGGGGCGATACCCCCACTTTGGAAACGCTGATCAAGAGGAAAGGGCAGACCAAGAAAAAGATGGGTTTGATGAAGTTACAGACATCTTAAACCTAATATCACAGCATATCAAGCGACGAGTGCACTATTTCGCATTATAAACATGATGGTTTATGTTTCCATGTAATCGTCCATTTGTAGTGTCCTCGAATTCGCATTCTGTTGTATTGTTTGTGATAAGACCTTGGTGAAACGTGCTGTACGTCATGCTTATGTATTTTAAACTGAGTACTGTTAGTGTTTACCATTTCAAGTTACAGTCATTGATTTTCGAAGCAGATCATCATGAACCGTAATCAACCAAAAAGAAGAAGGACAAAGTAAAGAAGATGGTTGAGTTGAAAAAGTAGAACAATGAAAAGTGAAACATTTTGGTGTTGTAATTTTTCATGAAGGCTTTGTAAGACAATCATGAAAGGATATACCTGTGTGTTGCCAGGACCCGCAAGAGAGTCAAAATAGTACCATGCGACCTACAAGGCATGTTGTAAGAGACTGACTGAGGTAGGGGCCTAGGGAAGCTACCCTAGTAAATAAAAAGTGTCATAGAAATTGGATGTGCTGGCTTACCTGTAGGCGCATAACTGGCAATACGTACAATCGCTTAGACTCAGATCACAAAGAGTCATTTAACAAGGGGTCGATATGGAGCATTTCAAAGAAGTAGAAAATGATATATCAAGAAATATAGAATGGAAAACTTCTTCTTCTGCATTCTCACTAGAATAGGACCTCAGATTCTCTAATAAAGGCAGCCGTCTGCCTAGGATTATCAGCCACACCATACAGTTTGTCTTGGACGCTAGTGTAAGTGGGCCACCTCTGTAGGATATAATTCCTATGATTTCTGCTTTCCCGTTTGTGTCGATCTCTTCCAGCAGTAAGTTTTGGCCATCCTCGTGATGGTAGGTCTGACATTCTTACTGCATGGTTACATCTCTGAGGCAGATTGGCGACCGTAGAATCTGTTATCCCATTCCTCATAGTGAGGGTCGTTACACCATGTTTTGGCCTTACGGCCTGGTGCATCCGTTTTCTGCAAGCATTTGTTTCAGGTTAGCATTCCCTAAGAATGGAAAAATGATAACACTATTAAGAACAAGACAGAGAGGATAACATACTATTAAGAACAAGACAGAGAGGATAACATACTATTAAGAACAAGACAGAGGATAAAACTAGAACAAGACAAGGGAGTTCCCCAACGTCATCATAATACAATGTAATGCCCAGAGAATGACAGAGACAGCCATGCTAAGGATGAGTTATACCAGAAATTGCGGAAGAATTTGAAACAAAGTTATGACTTAGTTACATTAAGAACCTCATTCGGCGGCAGCCTTGAAGTATGTGCTCTGCAATCTGATATGCATGTACACACAGCTGAATTGTTAATCTTGAATTTTATATAAATGTGGCTGCGAAGTTGATTGCGTCCTGTTCTGAGGTGCAGAATTACAACTTGTTCTAATCTGTCCATATTATAGTAGTTGTATGGGTACCAGAGCTTAGATACGCAGACGATACAGTATTATTATCCACCAGCAAAGAGGGTTTGGAAAACCTAATCATGACAACCAAGAAACATAGTGAAGACCAACATCTATATTTGAAAACACAAAAAAATTAAAAAATAATGTCAACTGACAAAGCAAAGGTCTCACCTAATATCCAAATAAACATTGAAGAACTCCAATGTGTAGAGAGCTACGAATACTTGGGCTCAATAATTAACAATAATGGTGACTGCTCCAAAGAGATCACAAGAAGTTAAACACAATGAAGAACATTTGGCAAAGCACCAGCAAAATATTAAAAATATTGAGAACATGCATTTTCCCAGTGGCTACTTATGGTTGTGAATCGTTATTGGTTATTGGTTATTGGTTACTAAACTGACGTCATTACACTCCGGGCAAACCCATAGGTGCTCAGTCCCCCCAACAGATATCGAAGAGTAGGCATACTGATGGTTCCTGTGGCTCGCTGATTAAACACACCTCTCACTCTGCCTCTCAGGCATCCAGTTCGACTTGAACAAAGGGTAATTCCAAACTGCTTAAATCGCTTGATCGATTCAACATCGATTTTAGTGTCCTCATCCAACAGAGAGTCTCGAAGAGACCGAAGAATATCCCCTTATCCATCTTCAACTCCCCAACAATCGATGCTGTTGATGCAAGCCTGTCCGCTCTCTCATTACCGTAAACACCCGCATGCCCAGGACAGTATATCCACATAAGCCGCTGGAGGTTAGAAACTTCTATAGACGACATCCACTCATACCGAAACCTGCCCTTCTGGATCTTGTGAAGCATCGACTGAGAGTCAGATACAACAACTGCCCCAGTAAATGAAGTCCCAGAAATCCAATGGAGGGCAGCAGTAACGGCCTCAACCTCCATCCTCATACTAGAAGTAGTTGTCCTGTATGCCCCACTTCGCTCTGCAACAACCCTACCATGCGCATTAGCCAAGAAACCCCAGCCGGATTTCTCACCACGTTGAACCGACCCATCGGTATATACAACAACATCATCATCCCTTGCATTATCTTCTATCAGCTGCTTAACTGCGAGATCAGCCTTCATGTTGCCCCAATCTCTACATTCTCTTCCAAGAGTAATGATAACGTTGAGATAGTTCATCATGCTTCCATCTGTTGGGATCCATTCTTCCCCTTTGGTAGAGTCGCAACCGTAGTCACCTGGCCAATCGTTCTCTCAGCCTGGGCCATCCACGACATGCCACGCTTGATTCTCGTGCCCTTAACATCATTAGTGTTCCTGTGAAGTGGATGTCTCTTATCCGAAGTAACCCGCATATATGCCTTGGTTTGGGCGATTGCATGACGGGAGCGTAGTGACAGAAGGCCAAGCATATATCTCATCTTCACAATGGGGTATCTCTAGTGCAGCCCAGAACTATACGCATACCTTCATTCTGAACCCGTTCAAGTCGTTCGCATTGTGATCTTGATATCGTAAGAATTCCGAGTCCGTAATCTACCACTGACATTACCAGTCGATCGAACAAAAGGGCAAGTAGTCTCTGCTCAAGATGTGCGGCCACCATAACTTTAAGAGCCGCAAGACCACGCTTGCACCGTTGTATCGTCTGTTCAATATGGTGTTTGAAAGATAGACTACGATCAAAGGTTATTCCAAGATAGCGAAGCCTGTCTCTGCGCTCGATGGTATGTTCATCAAAGATTACACAGGGTAGGTCAGCCTTGACGATGTGATTATTCAACGAGCACCATAACATACACGCTTTTTCAGGATTGACCTGAGAGCGAGACTCTCTACACCAACCCGAGATGGTATGCAATGTTTTCTGAATGTCGTCAACCATCTCTCGTCGATCTGACCCAGTCCTATATATTAAGATATCATCTGCAAATGTCAATGTCCGACCCAATCCGGTTGGCTGAATTTTAGCTACATTTGCTGTGTAAATATTAAACAACACGGGTGATAGAGGAGAACCCTGGGGCAATCCCGGGCATATACGAGCAGGATCCGATGTCCATGTTCCTAAACGGAGTGCAACGGTTCTCTCCATTAAAGAAGCAGCGATCCAGTTTACCAGCCAAGGATTAACTTTACATTTAATCAAAGAGCTCACCATTATTGAATAATTCACCTTGTTATAAGCATCCTCCAAGTCGATGGCCACAGCAACAGTCTCTTGCTTGGATTGGAAGCCTTCATAAACATCATATGCAAACGTGCCAGCATTGTACCATGCCCCTTTCATTGGCCGGTAGCTACCCAAGTGTCAGGAGAATGTGGTCATTCTCCAAGTGACACATTACCTTTCTGGCCACTATCTTCTCTAGTAATTTGCCATATACATTTTGCAAGGTGAGTATGCGGTAGCTGCTGAGAAGGTTGTGAATCATGAACTATTACACAAAAAACAAGAACGAAATCCAGTCCTTTGAAACTAAATGCTACAGAAAGATCCTACGAATACCATAGACAGAAAAAAGAAAGAACACTGATGTCCTGAAAGAACTAAATGTTTAAGAGAATTGGCTGATAAACAACAAACTATACAGAAAAATTATATACTTTGGTCACATCAAGCGTCACGATGGCCTGGAAATAACAATATTAGAGGGCATTGTCCCAGGACGCAGAGGCAGACCAAGAAGAAGATGGCTAGATTAAGAAACCATGAATATGACCATCGACGAAGTGGGTGAACTTGCTAGAGACAGAGTGAATTTCAGATGCGCTGCACAGAGAGCAACGTCCTATAAAGGATACGCACCTTGATGATGATGAGTATCAGGTAAAACACAAAATGAGAAAGGAATGGACACAGTACATATCATCAGTAAACTAAATAAAAAGGTGATTAATGTCTGTACAAATTTGTATCCTGTTGAATAATATGCAAACACTTTGGCATAAAGACGAAGAATTATTCTACAAAAGGTTATCGGAATATTTTGGTCAAATAAAATAGCAACCAAGAACTGTTTAACATGTGCAAATGGAAAGAGATGCAATCAGGCAATGTTATAAATGAATAGGATTTATTTATTTTTTCGATCCAGTAGCACTTGAGCTGAAAGCTCTTCAGCTCGGTGTCATGGACATCGTAACCCTTCGGTTCGGTGCCACGAACACCGTAAATCTGGGGAACCTGTAGCTTTTCTGCCAGTCCGCGGAGTTAAACCCGCACATACAGAGGACTTGTCACCCGTAATCCAACGCGCTACGAACACGCTGGGCAAATGAATAGGATACGTACTCAGAACTGCATGCTTCACCTAAGGTAGTCAACAACAGAAAGGCAGACCAAAGACAATTTTGTGCGGTATGGTAGAGGAAGAGACGCAGTGTGGGCCAGACTTGTGACATCTTATGAAGGACATATATATATATATATATATATATATATATATAATATATATATATATATATATATATATATATATATAATATATATATATATATATATATATATATATATATATATATATATATATATGGCTGTTTTCTGTCTTTACAGACGGTCAATTGGCAAGTGTTTTACCGTGACAACCTCTGAGTTTTCGCTTTTCTGTCTCGTCTTTCAGCTCATATATAAGTCTCTTCTCAAAAGACTGCGCCCTTGCGCAATATCGCTTTCCACACAACTCTGTCATCAGCTAGTTTTTCCCATGTGCTGGGACCTATAGAAAAGTTCTTCATTGAGTCCTTGCATACATCTTTATATCTGAGCAGTGGTATGTCCACGAAGGATAGCCGACACATATATATAGATGAGAAAATTTGAGATATCGCCTTTGTTCCTATCAATCAATCAAGTGCCATGCCTGCGGCGTAGGCGATCATGTCTCTCCACAACTCTCTTTGCTTGGTGCATGTAATCAGTTCTGACGTCGATATTTTGTCGAACCATGATGTCAGGCCATCCAACATCTTCTCCCTCTGTCTTCACGATCTCTCCTTCCCTGAATTTTACCTGTAGTCACCAAATGTTCTAAACCTTCTCTTCGCATTATATGCCCGAAGAACCTTGATTGTCGGATTCGTATTCTTTTGATAAGGTTTCTTTGTGTGCAGGCCTGATTTAAAACCTCCACGTTTGTTTTCTTTGCTGTCCATGGATTCTCAACATTCTTCTGTAAAACCACATCTCTGTGGCTTCAATGATCGTATTGATTGTTTGTTCAGTGTCCATGATTCGCTGCCATACATAAGAATTGGTTCAATATAGCATTGGAGTACTTGTTTTCGCAGTGTCATTGGTAGTGAGTTCACGCATAGTGTGTTCTTCATTTTCATAAAAGCTGCTTTCGTTTGAGCTATTCTATTCCTAATCTCTGTTGTACATCTTCCATCTGGTGTTAAGAATGTTCCTATCAGATACAAAAAAAAAATAATGTCAACTGACAAAGCAAAGGTCTCACCTAACATCCAAATAAACAATGAAGAGCTCCAATGTGTAGAGAGCTACGAATACTTGGGCTCAATAATTAACAATAATGGTGACTGCTCCAAAGGATCTAAGTTGGGTCTTAGCTACGCTGCTGTTCAAACATGTAGAAAACTGTGTACTTGCTTCTAGCGACAAATTTAATGCGGAGTAGATACTGCAACTCGGATCTGTAGAAGACCGTAGATATAATCCTAGTGACAACTCTGATGCATACGAATAATGTTCTACATAACACTCTCACATAGCCGGCACAATCCTTGCTTTGAACTTTCTGTTTGTTTGATATTTTATAACACACTGCTTCGACATGCTCTTATTGCTGCTATTCAAAGGGCCCAAAGGCGAAGGATTGACTTTATTGTACCAGGTTTTTCCAAAATATCTCCGTCCCTGTCAGCAGAAATGGCATGCCATCTGCAGAGAGCATTGCACAAAGCACGAACTCCCTAGCTCCGGCAACAATCCTAGGGATCTCATGAACAAATTGTCCATGTGTCTCTGTCCGGATTCGAACCCACAGCCTTTAGTACGACATTCAAACAACTTAACCACTTCACCATTGAGACCCTCCATTTGCTATTAATATATTATTCTCTGTTATGACGGCTCCACGCTAGCATCCCCATCTCTCAAGATACTGTATTAAATTAATTGTCGGAAAGTATCTCGATGAAAGCTTTCTTTGCTGTCAAATTATTTTGCTGTTAGCATTTGTCATTCATTGCTCTATTTACGTGCTCTATTTACGTTCTTCACAAGTTCCTGTGTAGAACGCGTTCTACTTTTGCCATAGCGAGACATGGACAGTGCATTAGCAGACACGCAAAGAAACTAAACCTTTCCATACAAGTTGTTTACGCAGACTAAGTAAAATAAAACGGCAGGAACAAATTCCAGCTACCGAAATCCTCATAAGAGCTAGGATTCCAAGCGTCAACACCATGTTGCAGAATTTTCAGGTTAGATAGGCTGGTCACATTGCTTGGATGCCTGCTAACCGCATCCCAAAACAGTTGATGTATGATGAGCTTGAAGCAGAGGAAAGGAAGGGAGGGTGGGGTAGACGATCAGTTGGTGGACATAGAAATCGCATTAAAAACACTATTAAAGTGTCTCTAAAATACTTCGATATAGACACCACGTGCTGTGAATCTTTTGCTCGAGATCGCCAAATATGGCGCTGTAAAAACACAAGAGGAACTCGCATAGCTGAGAATCGTCGTACTGTTGATGCGCAGAGAAAACGAGCTGCGCGAAAAGACAGTACCTACATTCTCAAATCATGCATAAAGGGTTTGTAGTAAGGGTTTGTGTTCCAGGATTTGACTCTACAGTTACTTCCGCACATAACAGAGAGGTACAACAACACACGTATGAGGCTGTTGTTATCATAGCTTGCGACGTGTAAGACGCAATAATAATAATAATAAACATATTAATGGTTATTATTTAAACTAGTCTCAAGTTTCATCTCCGCACGAACTGTTGTCTGTAGTGGATTTCCAACATTTCCTTGCTCTTGTTATGGTAGTAAATGCTACCAAACGATTTCACTTTTCAAAACGATTTTTTTCTGTCCCTATCTTCTTTTTCTTACGCTCCATATCGACCCCCTGTTAAACCACTCTTTATGATCTGATTGTGGTCTCAGCCTAATAGCGATTGTTCGTTGTGCCAGTTATGCGCCTACAAGTAGGCTAGCACATCCGATTTCTGCGACGCTTTTTATTTACAAGGGTAGCTTCCCTAGTCCCTTACCGTAGTCGCCTCTTACAACTTGCCTTGTAGATCGAAGCGTTATTATTCTTTGATTCCCCTGTCAGCTCTGGCAACACACAGGCGCCTGTCCCTATTAAATGCTACTAATTATTCTAGGTAAACACGTAAAAACAAAGTACTACAGTTTTACAAAATACATAAACAGTGACGATAAACAGCAACGTTTCGACCAAAAGGCCTTTATCAAGCAAACAATACAACAAGAATGACGAATTTCGAGGAACACTACAAATGGACGATTACATGTGGAAACATAAACAATTATTCTACAAATACAAACAATTGTTTATGTCAAATTACTTGCAAAACATAATAAGAACCCCGACAAATCTCAAAGATATCTCCATGAAAAAATTAAGGGACCCAAAAATGCGGTTACATATACAGAAAAAGATACAATAGTCAAGTGAATAATGTGTACATAGCGTCTGTTGTGACTGAATAAATAATACAAGTATACAATATTGAAGAGCTACACGCTTTAAAGCTGACATACTTTGTGAACAATGATAATGATAGCTCCCTTCTGGATGTGATTTCCCTTCGCTTCCGGGTTAGGGCTATCGATAATTTGTCCTACCTGTCTAACGGCTTAGAATTCACCCAATCTTACAAAATGTAACTTATTGTGGATAATGTGTGTCATGGATGTAAGTAAACATAATTTATTTCTGTTAGCGACAGAAGATAGTACATAACAAAGAATATTTGTGATTGCGGCAATGATTGTTATTCCGGCATAGTGCCACCTCTGCAGTGACAGCGCCCTCCGTACGGTACTTCATGCTGAAAAAAATGAGGTCAACAACATTCAACCAACACTACTACTACACACTGTTGATTGTTGGCGAAATTGTTTCAATGTCTGCGGTACACTTCAGGCTAAATAATTGTTTTTGTATAGCAGGTTGAAGAGAACTGAGATATAGTATACATATGGCATAAGTAAAAAGAGTTTTGATCGTGTGCAATCGTATTGAAGAGAAAGTATGATACCAGCCGCAACGGTTGAAGTTGAAGCGAAGCACTTTGCATAGTTTCATTGTATTTTTACAATAGAGGATGACAGTATCGAGTATCGGCCACAAGTGTTTTAGAACTTGTTGGCGCTAAAAATGTGAATATTTTATATCACATTGTTGTGCTTCTAATAAAATTAAGAGTTAGAGTGTTAAACATGCATTTTTTCAGTCCCTTAATCATCATAATTATGATTATGTATCCTCAGTTTGTATGTTCCAGTATGAATTTAGTCTTAGTTCCAATTGTCAATTGACAACAAATTTCATTTATTTAGTATATTCCAAGCTTATTGTGGTCACAGTAAAATTGGAAACTGCAGAGTATAATTAATATAATACAGTATTTGAGTATTATGTATATTGTTGATCAAAACTTTAATATATAAACATGCAACATAATTTGTGTTTTAGTATTGTTTATTCATTTAAAAAAATATTGTAAGACCAAAAATGTGCATGTCAATTTTTGTATTTATAACATAAACATAATTAGTATAAAATACTTGATCAGATCCATCAGATCAAATAACACCATAAAATTAAAATTGTTAAATTAGAAAAATATATTGTCTACCTAATTGTGAATTGGTGGGAAGGTTGTGAATACTGAATCATAGCCATCAGACAAAACAAGGATTTGTCAGAGGTCAAGGGTTGTCAACTTGTTGGGAAGCATCATCCTGTGTATAAAGCACAATTTAATTGCATGATTGCTACTGAGGTAGATGCAGTAGTAATTTTCAGTCTCGTATTATTTGTTACAATGTGCAGCCCTTATTCGTCATCCTCTTTGTATATGACCACAGACTGACAAAAGAATCAGTTTTGGAGGTCTGATGACATTTTTTCTAAGGCAGCAACAACTTACAAGCTCTCTAGGCTAGTCAATCTATACTCATCCGTTTTATGGTACTCTGTGACTTTTGCAGTTCTCATTTCAATGTCATTGGTTCTCTACCAAGTTGACTTTCATTTATCTCACTTTCACCCATTTCTGCAGAGAGGAGCCAAGACATATGGGGTAAAACCTGATGTAATGAAGACATAATGAAGTCAATCCTTCGACTTTAGACCCTTTCTCTCTCTCTCTCTATCACCGCCCAGACCGATGTACCAAACTTCCCCATAAATTCTATTCACGTTTAAATCTGATTCATGCAGCCTTAGCATTGCGGTGTTTTACGTCACATCTGCAGCGCCATTTGGAGCTCTGATGCTTATCCTTTGGCTATGTGTCCGGTCTCAGCCAGAGTTTACTCAGTTTGCTCTCCGTTCTGTAGCCATCTAGTGTTTTTATGGTGTGGGGTAGCTAGCCCCACGCCCAACCTCCTTTGTCGCCTCTTAAGACATGCATGGCAGTTAACAGTGGTTTTATTCTTTACACCCAATTTGAGCCCCGTAACCACTCGGGCGAGACCCTGTTTATCTTCCCTCTAGGGTCAGTAGAGTGGTATAGGGTCCTTTCTGAGAATATGTGATCCATTTGCAACTTGTTTGTTATTGTTGTGTATATGTAATCTAGGCTGCTTTGGGAAACTCAACACATATTGTCTGGTTTCTGATGTCAATTTCTGTTACTGCTTTATATGTTGTTAGATATCTTGTTTTACTTACTTAATTCTTATCATGTCCTGTTGTACATGAGGCATGTTGGTGTACCCTTTATGTAGCATCAGAAGAAAAGGATGATCAAATCATTTGAAAAGTTACCTATACTAATACAGGATGATTGCCAAAATATGAGCAGATTAGAACAAGTTGTCATTATGCGCCTCAGTTTAGCACACAATTGACTGCAGCCACATCTATGCAAAAGTTAAGATTGACACTTCAGCGAAGTGTACATCTCGACAGGCACGACAGAGCACATGCTTCGAGACTGCCTAGAATATACCGAGGCAATTCCACTGGCACAGTGAAACAGCACTGGAAAGAAAACTACATGGACTTCTTTTCAGCTATAAAAAGACAGTGACTTTTATAGAAAAGTCAACTGAATATTTGATACATATTTACCTTCTTCTTTGCGTTCGTTCTTTAGACCAATTTTAATCACTCTTTGTAATATGTTTGATCTTTGCCAAGAACGTTTATGTGGAAAACATTGGTTTGGTTGGCCCCTAATCGCATAGACTTCTACATGTTTAGGACATGTGCATCTGATTTCAGCCAAACCGCCTTAGTCGCCTCTTACGACATGGTGGCAGGTAACAGTGGTTCTATTCTTTACACCCCAAATTTGGGACCCGTAACCACTTGTGCGATATATATATATATATATATATATATATATATATATATATATATATATATATATATATATATATATATATATATATATATATATATATATATATATATATATATATATATATATATATATATATATATATATATATATATATATATATATATATATATATATATATATATATATATATATATATATATATATATAATATTTCAAGCTAAGAGAAGGAAGAACTGTCATCTAGCTGAAAGTAATATAAACTATATTGATGTAGAGTGCATAGACATGGATTATATCCAGTTGTGTAGTGTTTACTTAAGAAGTAGTAGGTGTGACAGAAATGTTTATTGCATGAATCTAAAGCAATTAAAGCTCATGTTTTCTATATTCTTCTTTCTTGAATCCAGTTTAACCTCACAGCGTCAGGATAAGAAGAGATTGCTAGAATAGCGCTTTGTATGCGCTTCACAAATAGTGTTTTTCACTGTCTCTTTTATTTCTGATGCACACCTTTTGTGAGGACAGCCTTTTGCTTTGTATCCACTGCTTTGGAGTAAAATTGCTCTTTGAGACACACTGTCTGCTTATGTGGCCGAAACATTTAATTTGTTATTTCTCAATGAAGTTCAGTACTGATGTTGTACTTTCTTTTTTTTCTTGATGTTTTCATTTTGAAAGCCTGTCTCTTCTTGATGCCCCCAGCCTTCTCCGTAAACACTTCATCTCTGTCGTGACTAGTTTTCTTCTATCGTTTGATGTCTAGGTGTGACACTGATAACATAATGTTGGGAGAAAGATTGTGTTGAACAATGATCTTTTAGCATTCATGGTGACATGTTTGCATTTCAAAATTGGTGCCATTTGTCCTATGATTGGATTTGCTTTATTGCATCTATTTGGGATTTCGTTAGTTATTCTTTCATTAGCGGACTCCAGTTAACATACAATGAATACAATATGAGAATAAAAATAGACAAAACCGAAGTAATGACATTTACTATAGTTAAAATGCTACCAATATCTCCATCGACAAACACCCATTAAAATAAGTTAAAGACTTTACACATCTATGGAGCATTTTTTCAGCAAATTGAAGAGCAATGTTACTCTGATACAGTGAATTCAAAGCAAATGGCAATCCACACAAAAGGTGGACCTCAGAGATAACAGAGGCGACGAAAAACACTGTTTATGAAGCGCATACAAAAGCTTGTTCTAGAAATCTCTGCTATCCTGATGCTGTGAGTCAAAACAGGATTAGAGAAAGGAAAGAAGAAAGATTCTTCCATTTGCTAGAAAAAATGCTCCCTGTGTATGTAAAGTCTTTGACATGCTTAAATTGATGTTTTCTATGAAACATGTAAATAACAGTTTGCAGTATATGCAGGAAACAGAAGATAAAAGCAAAATATAAGCTTTTGTTGCTTGTCTAATTTCAGCCCACAGATCCAGGCTTGCAGGTTAAGGAATGTTGTGATTATTGTTGGAACTTTGGATGTGATCCAGGGATTTAAATTTGTCCATGATGGACTGAAATCACGGATGTTTTGATTTACGTAGGAAATTGGATTCCAGATTCCTAAGTGGCCATGTTTCGTAATGTCTTTAGGGGATGTGTATCCGACCGCAGCTCACAAACTGAGGTGTTTCGCTCTCAGAAGTAAGTAACTTTTTTTTATTTTTCTTGAAATTTGTATGTGTGTAAGAGTAGATTGATAGGACCATCATCATTGCATTTCAATGAGTAACCATGTATGCTCCGATCTCTTTCTTATACAGGAAGATCTCAGCAACAGTGCATGAACTCTAGCACTGGGGAGGGACCCCGATGTAGTTTATAAGATAGTAAACACATTTTTGTGGGAATTTTGTTTTGTATTTTTTCCAATAGATTTTTACCAAGGCAGCAGCTTTTTTGCCTGCTCTTCACGATTTTGAACTGCCAATGGATCTTTTATGTTCTTAACTTGAACACAAGACCTTTGTTTTATCATATGCCTCCGATAGGACTAGGAACTCGATCTTACTTACACTGAGGTCAGGGATCTGGAAAAATATCCAGATGGCTCCACAAGGAGCGAACAGTACCTTTGAAATGAGTCGCGAACCTAACTTCTACGTCGCAGAGAATCTCTGTGAGAGTAACAAAATCTGAGCGTAGGGGATTGAGGAAGAGAACAGAAAGGATACTCTCAGTTGAAACAAATAAAATCCCATAGAATGTAACACTTTATGAATGGGAAAATGTGTACTGGACTGTACTTTAATCCAATATCTTCTTCTCTTCCACCATTTACTTCTTTATAGAAGTGTTAGGGTGAAACGTAGTGATCTTGTGTGTGCTTTTTAAGGCACTTTGTAAGCTGATATTCATGTTCGTAGGGCTGTTCTTGATGCCGTCGTTCCATCTTTTGCGTGGTCTTCCTCTTGCCTTGTACTCATTATACTTTTTCTGTGTGGCTCTCTGTGGTAGGCGATACCAGGGCATTCTTGTCAGGTATCCAAACCATTTAATCTGTTGTTCTTTTATGAATTGCATAACTGGTTTCACATCCAGTCTCCTGATTTCTTCATTTCTAATTTTGTCTCTTATTGTCACACCTGCAGCTCTTCTAAGATACCTCATCTCTGTCATTATGATTTTCCGCTCATTAGCTGATGTTATTGGCCATGTTTGACACTGGTAATATAGTGTTGGCCAGAAAATCGTTCTTATGAGATTTGCTTTAGTTGTTATCGGTATCTCTTTATGTGACAACAGTGGTGTTAACTGTCCCAGTACTTGGTTAGCTTTTGTGCAACGATTGCTGATTTCGCTATCGGTACTTCCATCTGCTGTGAAAATTGCTCCTAAGTGTTTGGCCTCAATTGTTTGTTTTATGTCTACGTTCTGGAGTTTTATTGTAAGGCTTTCTGGTTGTCTACTTATTGCCATTGTCTCTGTCTTTATAAAATTTATTTTCATGTTGTACTCCTCACCCTTGATGTTAACTAAGCTTAAATGGTTCTGGAGAGATTCTTCATTTTCTGCAATCAGTACTTGGTCATCTGCAAATAAAAGTTCTGAAATATTATTTCCTTTCTCTATTCCTGCTTCTCTACTTATGTTGTCCATGTATGTTATAAACAGCAGTGGGAGAGCACACATCCCTGTCTAACTCCTGAGTTTACTGCGAATGTTTTTGATGTTCTGGCTTTTGTTCTTATGTAACTTTTATTTGAAATGTATAAACTCTTGCAGACCTTGATGAGATGCTTGCTGATTCCATATTTTCTTAAACAATCCCATAGTTTGTTTCTATCGACTCTGTCGAAGACCTTTTCCTGATCTATGAATGCCACACTACAGGTCTTGTTATGTTCTATTGCGCTTTCCGTCAGTTGTCTTAATGTGAATATTGCATCGGTGCAGCTTCTATTTCGTCTGAAACCCATCTGTGCTTCTGAGAATTGTTCTTCAATTGGTGGTCAACATCCTTCACTGTACTTAAACCGTAACATATGTAATAGAGGTAGTCTATACCCCTGCTCACGATGCCATCTGCAACTGTTAAACCTACTGCCTTGTGGAGGAGGGCTCGGGAGAGCTAAAGGCTAGGGGAGTAAATTCTGATAACAAATCCCCACTGCCCTGTGGGTCAGCATGATTATACAGAGGGCTAGAGGATTAAACCGTGACCATAAATCTGGAGGAAAGGACCCTAAAACAGTTGATGGTTATGTGTGTATTCCATTACATCGTTAGGGATCATCATCATCATAGCTTGTCATGAGCAGAACTTTGCCACCCTAACAGTCCTTCAGAATTGATCTCTCTCATAGGCCAGATGTCCCACCTCTGCAGTCATCATGCTCAAATTATGTTACATCCATCTTCTCCATGGTCTTCTTCATCTCTTTGCTGGGATGCTTCCTTCCATAATATTTTCTCCAACCCTTTGTGTCTTTTTAATTGTCCAAAATAGTTCAATTTTCTTATTTGTAGCATCAGCCAGTTTTTGATTTCAAATTCTTTCTGAAAATATCTATATGTTCCCTTCTCTGTGGGTGATATACGGAGAACTCTTCTGTAGCATTTATATTCAAAAGCACATATATGTTTTTCCAGTTTTATGTTAAATGTCCATGCTTCACACCTATATGTATTCTCTATCTTTCTTGAATATATTTCTCATATTTATTTTATCATTTCCGTATCTGAAACCCACCTGAACTTCATTTATTTCATATTTCAACTTCCCTTCTATCATCTTCATGATAATCTGCAGAGGCATTTTGCTGACGTGTCTTATTACAGCAGTAGTAAAAAGCAATGTACACAATTCAACTATAAAATTGATCCTTGGATGCACATGAGATATGTCACGCAAAGCTATGCAATACACACATGACTTAACAGACATGTCTAGAAGACACAAGATTATCCAGGTGATGACACGTCTCTTTTAATAGATGCTATCCAATATACAGCTATTTGACAGAGATTAAAGGAATATTCATGAATGGTGAAAGCAACCTATGTGTTGCGTGGCTCGTAAGGAGCAAAGAATAGTAACACTGCGACCTACAAGGCATGATGTAAGTGGCGACTGAGGTAGGGACCTAGGTAAGCTACCTAGTAAATAAAAGCGTAGCAGAAATTGGAAGTGCTGGTCTACTTGTAGGCGCATAACTGGCACAACCTACAATTGCTCTTAGACTCAGATCACATACAGATCACAGAGTGGTTTAACAAGTGATCGATGTGGAGAGTTCAAAGAAGTAGAAGAAGAATGGTGAAAGCAGAGGATACTGTCTCTCAGAACTGTCCACTTGATGCCATCAGCCGTGGTGATCAATGGATTGACAAGTCATCTTCGACAAGGAATGATCCTGTACATCTATAGATGCATAAATAACTAATCTAAAACAGGGTCTAAAGGTGAAGGATTGACTTCATTGCATCGGGTTTTCCCCATATGATTCAGTCTCTGACGGCAGAAATGGCACGCCATCCAATAATAATGAGAAAATTGAAGTATTTTGGACATAAAATTACAAGAAGTGTTGGAGAAAGACCATTATGGAAAGGGACATTCCAGGAAAGAAGAGAAGAGGAAGACCACGAAGACGATGCATTCAGAATGTGATTGATGATTTGAGAATGATGACTGAAGATGCAGGACATTTGGCCTAAGAGATAGAATTCTGGAACACTGTTAGGGGTACAAAGCTCTGCTCAGGACAGGCTATTGGATGAAGATGATTGAAATGTGGGGGTTAAGCGTAGCTTTCTGCAGGGTAGAGATAGAGAGAGAGAGAGAGATGTGCCAACACCCCCTTGGGTACAATGAGCTTGGGAACATCGATATGGCTGTTGCATTGGAGGAAGGAGTTCGCGTAAGCTTACATAATGTGCAGGGATGTTGATAGATAGAACTGAACTCACAAATCCAGGTATCAATTTGACAACTAGTTTTACTGGACCATGGTCATATCAAGAGAGCTGTTTCTTTAGCTTACAATTACAGAGTTAGTCCTGTAACTACTGGGCTTCTACGAGCGTCATGAAAAGAACGGTACATGCTTTTGTAGCAAGCGAGGCTGTAATTTTTGCACCTTTCAGCGTGGTGTATATATGTTTTCAGATTAACATGTACTGTTGTGTAGAGCATGTGCTCTGAGGCAAGTGTGTTACGTTAGTTGTAGGGGAGATGTGTATTCTGTGCCAAGTGTGTTACATTAGTTGTAGGGGAGAGTGTGTGTTCTGTGCCAAGTGTGTTGCCTTAGTTGTTGTAAGGATTGTGTATTCTGAGCAAAGTGTGTTATTTTAGTTAGTTGTGGGAAGTATATATTCTAATCCAAGTGTGTTACAATATTTGTGGGTAGCTTTGGTTATGAGTCAAGTGTGTGGCGCCCGAGTGGTTACCGGGGCCCAAATCTGGGGTGTAAAGAATAGAACAACTGTTACCTGCCATGCATGTCGTAAGAGCGACTAAGGAGGTTTGGCTGAAATCGGATGCATGTGTCCTAAACATGTAGAAGTCTATGCGTTTAGGGCCTACCAAACCAATGTGTAACGTATACACATTCTTGGCAAAGATCAAACATATCACAAAGAGTGATTCAAATTGGTCATAAAGAACGAACGCAAAGAAGAAGAAGAAGATATAGACTCAACATTTGTTCTATTGTCAACTTTATTTATTCTGTCTCCCCTGATAACTTGTATGGTTTACCTCCTCACACATTTGTTAGTGGCTGAGTGGTTAAGCCCTTTGCCTTGCAAGTCGAAGGTCGTGGGTTCGAATCCGGACCGTGGCCTTCTGTTCACGAGTGCAGTTTTTCCAGAGACCCTAGGATTGTTGCCGGAGCTACGGAGTTCGTGCTTTGTGCAATACTCTCGGCAGGTGGCGTGCAATACTCTCGGCAGGTGGCGTGCCAGTTCTGCGGAGAGGGACCGAGCCATATGGGGTAAAACCCGGTGCAATGAAGTCAATCCTTCGGCTTTAAAACCCTTTTAAAACATTTGTTATAATCATAAAGAAATGAAACTGCTTATCAGTGAGCCTATCATCATCATGATGTAAACTTGTATAAAGTGTTTGTAAAGAAGGAAAAAAACAAATGAACAATGCATAAGTTCTCCTGGCAAATGTCACAGAAAGGTCAGGTCATGTAACACGCCTGTTTTCAACATACCAACCATGGCTTCTATTTGGGTCATTGTCATTTGACAACTGCTCAGTTATTTCATTTCTGAATTATATTGAGTCATTCAGTGCAGATAGGCGCCCATGTGTTGCCGGGGCTTGCAAAGAATAGTAACACTACAACCTACAAGGCATGTCGTAAGAGGCGACCGAGGTAGGGGCCTAGGGAAGCTGCCCTAGTAAATAAAAAGCGTTTCAGAAATCGGATGTGCTGGTCTACTTGTAGGCGCATAACTGGTACAATGTTTAATTGGTCTTAGGCTCAGATCACATACAAATCACAAAGAGTGGTTAACAAGTGGGTTGATATGGAGCATTCGAAGAAGAAGAAGGATATGTCCTTAATTGCTCTGATCTTCTCCTAAGCATGTATTTCAGTGTGTTTAGACTAATAACTCCCGTTCTATTCTGGTTTATGTATCTACTAGGGTTTATCTCATGGTTTACTCGTCTTGCAGCACCTATCGAAATGCATAACTTGCGCAACCGAGATATAAAATCTGCGTTAAAATCAACGTTGTCCTATTTGAAATTAATAAGCAATCAGTGGTTTAGTATCGAGGAGTATTCATTTACACTGTTTATTTGTCTGTTAAAACATATAAACAATTATTGTTTTTTAACTATTTTGTTTGACAGGTTAAAATTTGGAGCCTCTCTGTCGTCTGCCTTAAAGCATGGCTACTTGCCAGGTCCACTGGTGGTGAGTCATATTTGTCTCTTATGTTGAAAGTAGGTCATTTTACTCAGTGCTGGGACAATGGACAGTTAAAGGAACAATGAATCATTACAGGGGAACATTGAAAGGCTGCATCAGACAATAGAAGAGTTCATCAGACAACAGAAGAGTGTATAGAAAAATGAAAGGGCTAGGAATTTATAGATAGTTGCATGGTATAATGAAAGAGCAATTGGGACAATTAGAGCCACATCGGCTTAGTAGTTAGTGCGCTTGCTTCATAGATGCAAGGTTCCAGGATCAAATTCCACGGTGGGGGTGGGAATTTTCCCAGCTATAATGGCTCTCATGTCGACCCAGCCTGTAGATACCAGCGAAGCACAGGGGAATAAAGGGAATCAGCTGGATCTTCAACACACCACTCATCATAGGCCACTTGTCAAAGAAAGAATATGGGATTCAACACAGTATTTTCCAATATACCCCATGGTATGAAAACATGATGTACATGGAAGCCCAGGCTTGATCTCTACTGTCTATCAGTTTTGGTTCTTGCCTTGTTCTCTTCCTTAAGTATGTGTTATTGTTGTTTGTGTTCATTCTTACCGGCCAAATTAAACACTCTTTGTGATCTGTGTGGTTTGCACCAAGAACTTGAGTACGCTTCTCCATCATTAGGCTTGTAGAACAGACACACCCAAATTTTAGTGTAGTATATGTTTTTAACTCGAGTCATCTGGTAGAAAGAAAGCATTAGCCCCCTAGAGAAAAGTTTGTTGGGTTAGGGTTAAACACATCAAACTAGATATGTAAAAAAACCAACATTATTACAAAGCTTTGCAACTAGGATAGAAATGAATATATTAATGTTTTATTATGTCCACATTTTGTTGCCTTTCATGCAAAGTTGCATGACAATTTCTGACGCTTAGAGGGTCTAAATCCTAAGGATTGATTTCATTGTACGGGTTTTACCCATATTATGCAGTCCCTCTCTGCAGAAATGGTATGACACCTGCTGAGAATATTGCACGAACTACATATCTCCGGCAGCAATCCTAGAGATCTGAAAAAAATGCACTAGTGAACAGAACAGTGTGGTCCAGATTCCAACCTGTAATCTTCACAATTCAATGCAAGCACTTAGCCACATAGACCCCTGAAGAGGATGGAGCTTAGAGTTGGCTGTTTGTTACCTTTGTAAGATTAATGTGAAAGTCTGAAAATAAAAGAAGGATGAAGCTGTAGAATGCTATTTTTCTTTTGTGTTTGCTGCAGATGGCTACAGGATATTAAAGAAACCATGAACATGACCATCGACGAAGTGGGTGAACTGGCTAGAGACAGAGTGAATTTCAGATGTGCTGCAAAGAGAGCAACATCCTATAAAGGATAAGCACCTTGATGATGATTGCTGCAGAATACCATGTATAAACCACACAATTTGAACCAATAAGCGCAAGTGTGCTAGTTCGGTGCTCATGCAATAGACTGAATCACTACAAGCATCAGGGGACTGCCTAGAGTAGTTGATAGTATCTCGGCCTGCTAGCTGTGAGACGCCTCATAGCTCGGGTTCGAACCTACTGTCCGGCATTTGTTCGAGTCCCTGGTCTTACTCAGGACGATAACGTGAGTACCTCTGAAGTCGGAGAAAATCTGCCTATATGGCGAGGGAATACTAATTACGAGTACATTGAGCACACGGCTGCCAGTGTAAAGTAATTTACAATGTGCACGCTGCTGCCATTGTAAGAAATTGGAAAAACAGATTTTCACGCAAAAATCAGTTTCAGAGATGAAACTCGTCTGAGTTGAAAGCGGACGGAAAAAAAAACAAAAAACTACAAGCATCAACAATTTGTAGAATTATACCTTTCTTCGTTCCGTAGCATATGGATGCATGATGGTAATGAGAGAACAGACAGGCTGGCAGCCAATGGATAGAGCTGACATTTTGAGCACCCTCATAGCGTGTGGCCACAAAGAGGACTTTTATTTAAACCTATCCACATTAACTGCTAGATTGCAAGAGCTGGGGTTGAAGATTGGAGTGGCCAGAAAAGAACAGTACAGTGGGTATATCTTCTTCTTCTGCATTCTCACTAGATTCTTCTTCTTCAGCGATCTCTGGTCATGCGCTTAATTTACTGTGGACCACAAACTGGGCAGACAGCTTCAGGTCTGTCAGGTTTCCCCAAAGCTTAGTTTTCAGGTCGACTGGGTGTGGCCACATGTTGCTTCTCAGCTCACACAGAAGAGGACAGTCTTGCAGGATATGCTCTGGTGTCTGTTCTGCCTGCTGACACTGGCAGAGAGCTGTTTGACTTATTCCTAGTCTGTATAAGTGTTTGTTGAGTCTGCAGTGTCCGGTGTGTAGTCGAAATATAATGACCTGGTCTGTTCTGCTTAGGTCTTTGAGGGAGTCTTTTCCATAATCATATCCAGTGTTTGTCTTCCAGTCTACTGCAGATTTTCTCTGTATGGGGTTTTGACCTCTTGAAAAGACAGGGTTGGTAAATTTGCTCTTTGGCACTGCCCTCCTTAGCTAAGACATCAGCACTCTCATTGCCTGCAATGCCACAGTGAGATGGAATCCACTGCAAGTGAATTTCTGCCTTTTCTAAATGCTGAGCAAGTTCTCTTTGTAGTTTTTGTACTGTGCTGTCAGTGGATTTAGCCTCCAGGGCTTGTATAGCTGACAATGAGTCTGTAAGAAATACCATCTTGCTTGCAGCTGCTTGCAGCTTATTCATGTGCTGTGCTGCCATCAGAAGGGCTATGAGTTCTGCTTTGTAGTTGGAACATATTCTTCCAGTAGGAGCCGCTAGAGACACAGTGGTAGCATCTGGGTACCTAATGTACACTCCTGCTCCACCATTCATGGTTGCCTCCATTGCCGATCCATCTGTGTAAATTCTTATCCAGCTGTCTTCTGGAAACATGTAATGGAGATGTTCCATTGTAATTGCTTTTTCACTAGATTAGGCTCGGCATCTTTGCTTAATAATTTAGGGATGGAGGTTGAGAAGTTTAGTGGTACTGAGTCTGGTTCCCAGTGATTAAAAAGCAATTCTTCAGGTATGGAATTATGATTTAGTAGTTCCAAGTATGACTTTCCTATTTCTTTTGCTTTGTGGTTTAGACTTGTACGCTTTAGTCTGTTCTTTGTTCTAGCCGCCATTTTTTCATGCAGTGGATGGTGAGGCATTCTTTTGATCCTTTCAGTCTGTAGAATCACTTTTCTCCTTCTTCTGTCTTCCAAGGGCTGGATGTTGGCTGCCTTTTCCTCACTAGATTGGGATTTCGGATTCTCTAATAAAGGCAGCCGCCTGCCTCGGATTATCAGCCACGCCATACAGTTTGTCTTGGACGCTAGTGTAAGTGGGCCACCTCTTCTCAAGTCTACATACTGGGGGCAGTTCTGTAGGATATAATTTCCATGATTTCTGCTTCACCATTTGTGCCAACCTCTTCCCGCAGTAAGTTTTGGCCACCCTCGTGATGGTAGGTCTGACATTCTTACTGCGTGGCTAAATCTCCAAGGTAGATTGGCGACCGTAAAATCCGTTATCCCATTCCACATTGTGAGGGTTGTTGCACCATGTTATGCGCCTTACGGCCTGGTGCACCCGTTTTCTGCAAGCATTTGTTTCGGGTTAGCATTCCCTAGTGGGCACATGCATCTGATTTCAGCCAAACCTCCTTAGTCGCCTCTTACGACATGCGTGGCAGGTAACAGTGGTTCTATTCTTTACACCCCAAAGTTGGACTCCGGTAACCACTCTGGCGCAGCAGCATGTATATGAGTAGGCTCATCAATCGACATCAAACTGGTATGGTTAGTTGCTGGACACTGTTGGAGATATTACACAGGAGATCAGAGCACCTATGAACATGTCCGGAGTGCAGTGAATATATTCCAAGCTGAAACTGATAGCTATGATATTGACTACTTTTGACCAGGTCAAAATGATTTCAGCATGTGTTTAGTTTGTGTTCGCTGTACAGAACAACACTGCTGGTATTTCTTGGTATCGACAGTCCAATTTACTTCTGCATATCTCTAGTTTTCGTATCTCAGCTACCGGGTACTGTACCACTTTACCTGGTAGAGTGTTCTGGGTAGTAATATAGAAACACCACTGAAAAATATATCATTTGTGGAAGGCTAATGACTATGCCCTGCGTTCCAAAAGTCATGGGCTTGAATCAGGACCTTTCTGTTCATAAGTGCATTTTACCAGAGACCCCTAGGATTGTTGCAGGAATTTGTGCAATACTTTCGGCAGGTGGCATGCCATTTCTAGGGAGAGGGACTTGGCCATTTGGGGTAAAACCCTGTGCAATGAAGTTAGTAGTGCGGCTTTAGACACATTTTTGTAAAGATGATTTGTTTCTAAGAATTGTATTGAAAGATGTGTTTTCTATTGGCAGGATATATTGGTTCACATTGCTAGAGAAGGAGTTATGACAACTGATGTCTTTCGTCGTCCAGGCAACCCCAATGACACCAGGAGGATAGTTAAACGTTTGACTGAAGGCAAACAGGTTATCTATGCCAATTATAGTTTTTATACTCTGGCTTCTGTTGTCAAGGTAGGTTCATATATAAAAAGATATTTCTCGCTTTCTTATTCCTTTGCATTCTCATGATACAGTGCGCCTCAAATAACGATGCTAGTCCGATACAGTGGATACAAAGCAAAAGGCCATTCACGCAAAAGAAGGGACTTCATAAATAACAGGCAGTGAAAACACTATTTATGAAGCACACAGAAAAGCCCATTCTAGAAATCTCTTCTTATCCTGACACTGTAAGGCAAAATAGGATTACAGAAAAAAAAAAGATAGACACTCCATCTGTCCATCTGTCCATCTTTTCCCTGATCATCTAATGTAGAAGGTTTTATAGACATTGTGGTCTGGCTGCCTGATTGTGTATTATATATATAAAGTGGTCAAATGGTTTATCAAGAGTAGATATGTAGAAGTACTATGGAAATCATGACAGTAACTAAGGCGATGGTCTGGCTGGAATAACAGACTTTTATTCTTGCATGTTTTCTCAGTGACTCAATGAGTATAGTCAGGAAGATTGAATCAAGATGGGCTCGGAGACAACGGATGGAGCTGCTGACTAAAATCTGTTTTATTTTTGTGCCAGGGCATGCAGTGTAAGGGGAATGAACGCACTGATAGGCTTGCAGGTATGGCTGCTGTAAAAGCGGCAAGCAATGGGCCAGACTGATATTATAAATTCCCTAAGAGAGAGAGAGGACTTGTACATGATTCCAGTAATAGTGGTGAATCTACAACACTAACTAACTGCTAGAACTTAGGTCACTTATGGTGTAGCTAGCCAAGAGCACTATACTGGTAGTCAAAGTAGAATAGTAAACCAACAAAGAACCGGGGTTGTTAGTTGCCACACGCTGAGAAACATACTGAGGGGAGATCGGAGCACTTATGGACTAATTGGTTTGATGTGCAGTGATGATGATCCGATGACTAAACTAAGATATGTAAAATAAAAAAGTTGGAAAGTACAATTCTAGAGAATACAACAAAACAAAAAGATTTATTTCATTGCAGTATGAGTTTTTCCATATGGCTTGGGTCACTCTCTAGAAAGATAGCATGTCACCTGCTGAAAGTATTACACAACATACAAACTCCATAGCTCCAGGCAACAATCCTATGAGATCTCCTGGAAAAAATGCACTATTGAACTAAATAATGTGGTTCGAGTTGAGATGTTTGTGTTTGCATTGTTTGTAGTAACTATCGCATTAATATATATCATTCAATATACTATTTAGTTAAGTATATTCCTTTGACTATTTACAGCTACGATAACAATGTAGAAGTATTTACAGCTACGATAACAACTTAGAAGGTTTAGTACAAAGAGAAAAGAAGGTGAATCTATATTAACGACCACTATAATTGCTGGTGATATCAGAATGAGCTGTCATGGACCGAAATAACATTCTTAACACATTGAGTCTTTCCGAACAGAGTAGTTTCAGGGTTGTGAATAAAAGTTTATGTCCAGATTGAGAGATATTAGTACAGCTCAAAAAGAACGACATACTAAATATGCAAAAATATTTATTGGTCAACATCGAACTGACGTGCTGGACACTGCTAGATTTGTTAAGGGGAGATCGGAGCACCTATGGACATGTCCGAGTGCTATGATGATAGTCCTCATATAACTGATCGGATAGTAACACTGCAACCTACAAGGCATGTTTTAAGAGGTGACTGATGTTGGACCTGGGGAAGCTACCCTAGTGAATAACTGTTGCAGAAATCGATGTACTGGCCTATTTGTAGGCGTATAACTGGCACAGCGTACAATTGCTCTTAGGCTCAGATCACAAAGAGTGTTTTAACAAGTCATCGATATGGATCGTTCGAAGAAGATTGAGTTAAAACTAACATAAAATACAAAGTATTAGACAAACTCTTTCTCTGTTCTGTCAGAAATTTTTACTGAAGATTCCTGGGGGAGTGTTCACACCTGAAGGGGAGGAGCAGCTTCTCCAAGTCTTGACCCTTGCCCACAAAATGGAACAGATTGATGCTGTACACAGGTAATTACTTGACCATAAGTTAGGTTATGTATTACTTTCTACCCTTCATCACTCAACGTTTGTTTTGAAAATGATATTTATTACGCTGCTGTGTCATAGTTTACATGATATCTGCATCGTTTTTGCCATGTGTATTTTTTTTTTTTTTTTTTACATGTTTTACCATTGCTACACAGTTTTACTGCAGTCTTCTCTTATATCAATAATACATATAACCAACAACAACAAAAAACTGATATATGGGAGTCCATCTCCCTAAATGAGACCTGTTAGCCTTTGACTTCTCTGTCAAAGTTTCTCGGTCTACACCAGATATGTATCAAATAAGATTCCCATTTAAGATATTTTAAACAGATTGAAAAAATTATCCCCTCAAATCGTAAACATTAAAAAGTAAAAGCTACAAACTACAAGAGAATTTGTTGGTAGGGTTATGTCGAGTCAAACTAGTGAATTTTTAAATCGAAAAATCTACCATCAAGGAAATTGATGTTGGGGAATGAACACCTACACTGAGATCAGAGATCTATGGAAAAATATCACAATGGCCCCACAAGGAACCGAACCGAGTACTTACAGAATGAGAAGCGAACACTTAACCTCTACATCACCTAGACCCCCTAATCTCTACACCACAAAATACATATTTGGTGCACCCTTCCTACTATAAATTCAATTATAATGGTGGCCCTATGCTCCTATTGGAGAAGAGAAGTATAACAGAGATAATATGAAAAGTCTTAGATTGTTTGTTCTTTTTTTTCTTCTTGAAGGTTCATGGAGACATTGACTCCAGCTCACCAGAAACTTGTTGCGTTGTTATTTGGCACCTGGTATCATATTGTGACCTACCAGGAACAGAACTGTATGTCGGTGGAGGCACTGTCTCGAAGTGTAGCTGGCAGTATGTTCCATACTTGCGCCGAAGATCCTGCAAAGGTATGTTATAGATTTATTTCTTGCTAGATAGAGTACATCATCTAAGTGGTTGCTAGGGCCCAAATTAGGATGGGGGGAGAATAGAACCACTGTTATCCTCGGTTTCGTCCTGCTTTGATTATACCGGTTGTCACAATGTGTTCTATACCTCTCTCGTAATCATCACCATGTGTAGAAGTCTATGTGTTTAGGGGACTACCAAACCAATGTGCAACGTATACACGTTCGTGGCAAAGATCAGACATATCACAAAGAGTGATTAAAATTGGTCGTAAAGAACGAACGCAAAAAAAAAAAAAAGAACTCAACTGGCATAGGCGATCATGGATTTCCACAAATCTCTCTCTCTCTGGTGTTTGCTATCATTTCAGATGTTGACACTCTTCCATGCCATGAAGTCAGACTGTCTAAAATTGTATTTCTCTGTCTTCCTCTGTCATATCTCTCTTTGATATTTTATTGGTAGTCACAATGGGCTCTATACCTTCCATTTTCATCATCGCCCGAAAATGACTGCCTCTTTTTTATATTGACAATAAGTTTCTCAGTCTTGGTTTCATTCAACACCTCCACATTTGTCATTTTAGCAGTCCATGGGATTCTCATCATTCTTCTATAAAAACATCTCTGTGGCCTCTTATTTACCATCCATGACTCATATCCATATGTCAGTATTAACTCTATATAGCATTGAATAACTGGGTTACTGTTAAGATTTTATTAGTAACATAAATCCACACTTTATGTACCACATCTACTGTAGTATTGTGTTAGATTCTGATTAGTTTTATTGTATACTGTCAGAACTGACTTGTACCTGCTGTGTAACAAACTGGAAGCTTGATATTTGTAACCAGCTGTATCTTGTATATGTTCCTCAGGTAGAGAAAGCCAGCCGTATCATGCAGTTTCTGATAGACAATTATGCGATAGAGAATATGTTTGGACATGAAAATCTGAGGTATTTTGTGGAGACAACCCATACAGGAATACATATACAGGAGCTTTATCATTACGACTATGTTTCTGAAGCACAATTCATTCCACGTAAGTAACATATGTGGGAGTTTTGTTATTATTTGCATTCGTTCGTTCTTATCAACCAAGTTAACCACTTTTTGTGATATGCAGATCCATACTGATGAATACTGATGGTTCCTGTGTCTGATATCTGTTGGGGAAGACTGAGCACATATGCGGGTGAATGCAGAAGAAGGAGTAACCAATAACCAGGAGTTGAACAAACTTTGTAGACCCAAAGAGAGTCTAAAGTATCAGAAAGGTGGAGGCTGATTCGGTGTGCAGGCAATGGACTGAATCACTACAAGCATCAACAATTTGTAGAATTACACTTATCTTCGTTCCAGTACACATGGGTATCTTTGACAATGAGAGAGCAGACAGACTGGCTGGCTCTGCCACCATATCAGGGTGACTTCCAGCTAGGGACATGCTACTACTTGTTGTGCAATGTTTAGACACTTCAAATTTGACATCATGTTCTAATATTGAACTCATGATAAACTTCTTTACCCATTACCCCTAGGGAGGCATAGGCTGCATCCAAGGTTTTCTAAGCCCTCCTATCCAAGACCCATCTTTTCCAGATCTCTCCACTCTCTTCCCATTTACTTGCATTCGTTTCCAGCTCCTTCTCCGTATCTCTATTACCTGGGGTTTCATCAGAGGTCCTGTCTCGTGATACTGTCTGGAAGTCTCCTCTGTGTGTGACCTATCCATCACCACCTTCTACTCTTTGTTTCACATGCCATTGCTCCACAGTTCTTTGTTTGGGATCTTGTCATACCATCATAGATGGTATCTATTGTTGAATATCTGCAACTTTTTGGTAGGTTAGCGACGGACGTGATGAAACAACAGACAAGATGGCAGAAAGGTGGAGTATAATTGTGTCTTTCTTTCTTCTTTTGTCCTTCTCTGCTTTTTGCCGCTAGGCGTAGCAGGTTTAACTGATGATCGGTTTTCGAGATAATGCACGCTCGGTCGCTTGATATGTTGTGGTATTGTGGAGTTTCAGGTTACTACAGACAAAAGAAGTCATATAGTGTTTGTTATATTATTCACCAATACGACTGAACTATAACAAATATCTTAAACAGTAATATGGAATGGTGTTCCGCAAGTGATAATATAAATTATTATTTTCTTACTACAGCAGGGAGATCAGACTTCATAGAAGTAACCAGAATGGAGAAGGATGAAGATGATGATGATGAAGATGAGGATCGAGGTCTGGGTAGAGACAGGGAGTTCAGTGAGAGCCCACAGCCGTCTCCAACAACTTTAAGGCACTCAAGAGAAGAGGATCCTGATGAATCTCAGCTAATGATCAATACCTCCACATTGTCAGCGCCAGAAGTGTCATTAGTTCCTTCACCTGAAGTGTCCAAGGTAAGTTACTGCACCTCTCTCTTTCTCTCTCTGTCTGTGCTTGTGTGTGCGTGCCACACTTTCAGCAAGAACAGATTCATGGGCTACTCTTAACTAGATTAATGAAAATAAAATAGATTGAATTCAGGAGAAGTCATGAAATCGGAGAAATGTCTGTTAAACCTGCGTTTTTTCCATGGTAACATGGTTGTGAAACATGGACCATTGATAAAGCGGAAGAGATCATCAATACCTTCGAACAGAAATGTTACAGAAGATTACTTAGAATATCATGGACAGAGAACAAATGCTTCTGTTCTGCAACAGCTCAATATTAAATAGAGTTGGTTATTAAAGAACATAAAAACAAGGAAAATTAAATATTTCAGACATTAAATGACAGAAGTGCCCGGAGAAGATCATTCAACAGGGTGTTCAAGATAATTGCAGCCCCATTGACAAATCGAAAGTTGCCAGATAACATATCGCGTTGTGCTTATGTACTATTTAAACCGGTTCTGACTAGCTCGTCCTACGTCACATTTGTTCATCGCCCTTCCCGCACTACAATTACACACCATCACACAACCTTGACCTATACTACGTCATAACTGAACCTTCACATTTCCATACATATATGCCAGATTAGCTCCATTCATAGGCTGCTTTTAAGTTGAACACCCTGTAGAAGGAACGGTGCCTGGAAGAGGAGTGAGAGGAAGTCCTAGATGACGATGGGTTCAGGTTAAGTTTTGTGAAGTAGTGGTCAGACTGTTTGGTGAAGTAGTGGTCAGACTGTTTGGTGAAGTAGTGGTCAGACTGTTTGGTGAAGTAGTGGTCAGACTGGTGAAGTAGTGGTCAGATTGATGAAGTAGTGGTCAGACTGTTTGGTGAAGTAGTGGTCAGACTGTTTGGTGAAGTAGTGGTCAGACTGTTTGGTGAAGTAGTGGTCAGACTGTTTGGTGAAGTAGTGGTCAGACTGGTGAAGTAGTGGTCAGATTGGTGAAGTAGTGGTCAGACTGTTTGGTGAAGTAGTGGTCAGACTGTTTGGTGAAGTATTGGTCAGACTGTTTGGTGAAGTAGTGGTCAGACTGTTTGGTGAAGTAGTGGTCACACTGTTTGGTGAAGTTTAGTGGTCAGACTGGTTCAACTGGTGAAGTAGTGGTCAGACTGTTTGGTGAAGTAGTGGTCAGACTGTTTGGTGAAGTAGTGGTCGACGGATGCGTTGAAGTAGTGGTCAGATTGATGAAGTAGTGGTCAGACTGTTTGGTGAAGTAGTGGTCAGACTGGTGAAGTAGTGGTCACACTGTTTGGTGAAGTAGTGGTCAGACTGTTTGGTTAAGTAGTGGTCAGACTGTTTGGTGAAGTAGTGGTCAGATGTTGAAGTAGTGTAGACTTGGTAACAGACTTTGAAGTATACTTGATGTATTGATGAAGAGGCAACTGTATTTTAAAATCTGTTTGTGATTGAGCACTTACTACTGACATCGAGTAGTTAACAAGAAATATATGACATGAATGAAACAATATTTTCTTCTTTTCAACGCTCCATAACGACCATCTGTTAAACCACTCTTTGTGATCTGTATGTAATCTGAGTCTAATTTAAGTTTTGCCAGTTATGTGCCCACAATTAGGCCAGCACATCAGATTTCTGCGACGTTTTTTATTTACTAGGGTAGCTTCCTTAGGCTTGTACCTTAGTCGACTCTTCCGACATTCCTTGTAGGTTGCAGTAGTACTATTCTTTATTCCCCTTGCAGTCCCCGGCAACACACAGACAAAACAATCTTATATGAGACATGTTATCTCAGTGTTAAACATAGAGAGTTTATTTTTGCTGCTCAAGTATACTCAAAAGTGCAATGATATCAAGTTTATTTTTGCTGCTCAAGTATACTCAAAAGTGCAATGATATCAAGTTTATTTTTGCTGCTCAAGCTATATATCAAAGTGCAATATATCAAGTTTATTTTTGATGCTACTTTGTTCGTTATTCAAAATGACATGTTAAAAGTATTTTTTTTTTAATTTCAGAGACCAAAGTCTTTAGAAGACAACTTGAATGAGGTTCGTTCTCATTATCAAAGTCGGTGCCTCAGTCGATTTAACTCTGTCAAACGTAAACAACTTGAGCGACTACGTCAACGATCTGATTGGTTCCTTAGCCCTACTGTCAGAGACAGGAACAACAGCAGAAAAGGCAAGGGGGAGTGGGGACTTAGTATGTTCTACAACAATAATGTTCAGAGTAGCAGCCAACATCGCTGTAGCGGTAACGGTGACTGCAAGGTTAACACCGGCAAGAAAAATAATCATGATGGCAGCAGCAAAGTTCTGCAACAAAAGAACTCAGGGAACTCGGTTGTAACAAAAGCTTCTTCAGAAGGTGCTGTCTTAGAAGCTTTCTCTGACGGAGATAGTGTGTTTACTGACAACACAAGCCGTAGTGAGTCACCGGCTTCAGAGCCGGTCTGGTCACACATACTTAAAGTGCACTCTCGGGACGTCATTCATAGTGATACAGGTGTGCTAACACACCCTGAAATGAGTTTGTACGAGGGAAGCTCAATCGCTGACCTCAGTATCGACTCTCATGACAATATTAGTGGTCATTATTTTAGTGATTTGTCACCATCGTTGATACGTAACAAATTAGTAGAAGAAGAAGAGGAAGGAACAAAAGGGGATGACGAAGAAGAAGATGATGAAAATAACACTCCTACAGGGATACAGGATGAAGAGAACACTCTCATGACATCATCGATACCAGATCTTCATCTTCATAGCTCCACAGATAAGGGTAGCGCTTGTAGTCAGGACCTTGACAAAGACTCGCCTGGGGATTCTGTTAGTGAGATCATAGATGACACTCAGTTAAGAAGAAAAGAAGGTGGGAGTAGTTTTAAAACTCAAACACCCATCTGTCAGTCGGCAGAGACGGATGAAATACAAGATGATGGTGATGATTGTACTCAAAGGCAGCAAACTGCGCAAAACTTTGAAGTAGAGTTAGATAAGACACCAGACGATAAAAGAAATGATGAATTAGAAGTAGATGAAGTAGAGGAAAAAGTATCCAAGGAGATGGTACAAAGCTTTCCGGTAGAAGACTCAACTGATGATGGTTTGATGTATTCCTAGCAGCTACCCTTGTCTATATCTTCCCAATTCAGGCTTGAAGTATTTTTCTTCAATTTTTACCCACACTTATAACATTGCTATGTTTTCTGGCTTATTTATGTTCATCCTTGTCACATGTTGTTACTGCTAATGCTGTCACACAACTCATGAATGCAGTTTGGCACATTAAACCTTTTTTTTTTGAATGTTTTATAAGAATTTTTTATCTGTTTTTTTTTGTAGCTGCTTTTATTTTGTCAAAGTTTAAACAAATATTTATTGAGATTTTGTGTATACTCGTCCTGGTGGCATGAAATAGGGGACACAAACTCCAAGTCTCTGTGACTTGCAGTATTGCCACTGATAAGTATGGGGGTAGCAGTGTTCTAGCAAGTTTTCTAATTTGGAACAGGAAAGAGCAGTCTGTTGTGGCAAAGAACAATATAACTGTATTCACAAAGTGATGTACACTGATGTAACACTCAATGAGATGACTATATTCACAAAGTGATGTACACTGATGTAACACTCAATAAGATGACTATATTCACAAAGTGATGTACACTGATGTAACACTCCATGAGATGACTATATTCACAAAGTGATGTACACTGATGTAACACTCAATAAGATGACTATATTCACAAAGTGATGTACACTGATGTAACACTCAATAAGATGACTATATTCACAAAGTGATGTACACTGATGTAACACTCAATAAGATGACTATATTCACAAAGTGATGTACACTGATGTAACACTCAATAAGATGACTATATTCACAAAGTGATGTACACTGATGTAACACTCAATAAGATGACTATATTCACAAAATGGAGATATTCATAAGGAAGGAAAGCAATGGCAGCCTACCTTCCAAGAAGATGCCTAGATATCTTAAACAGTAATATGGAATGGCTGGTGGAAGGAGGCATCTAGGAAAAGAGGATAAGAAGACCACGGAGAAGATGAAATAGTATGTTGTGGCAGTCAGTGAGATGATTTTATTCACAAAGGAAGAGTATTATATTGGGACAGTAATATTACTGTATTCACAAAATGAAGAGCACTTATGTAGCAGTCGGTGAGATAACACAAAACCGAACAAGCTTCAATGGCATGGGTTAATCACTAACCACAAAATATATAAAAACTTGTAAACACAAGCAACGATATATTTCTCTTATCTGTCTGACAGTATTAGGACACAGTGTTGTAAATCAGCAAAAGGTAAAAACATTTTCCAAGGTTTTTATAACTTTCTATAAGTTTGTTTACCTACCTCTGAAGTCGGTGACAGCTTGCATGCATGGCAGGGGGACACCAGTCACATAGTATAAACAGGCCTTCACACAAAAATCAGTCAGAAACGTCATACCAGACGTCATGGCTAACACCTGAATTCACAGCGGGCGAACGTAGAAGAAGAAGTAGAAGTTTGTTTAACTCACTAACTACCAAATCCCGCAGTCAGTACCTGTTTGGCTATATGCCACAGACTGCTATGATTTTTCATTGCCAAATTTAGTTTTAACTTTACATTAATGAATTTTCATCATGGCCAGTTCTGAATTTATTCTTTCATATTCTGTTAGCTTCTCATAAAAGCACTTTAATTTATATAAAAATTATGTGCCCTGATCAAATGTCATTAAAGAGAAAGAAAACTACAGCTTAATTTTGTGCAAACACCTCATCCAAAGGTGAAGGATTGACTTCATTGCACCAGGTTTTCCCATATGGCTCTGTCCCTGTTGGCAGAAATGGCATGTCATCTACCGAGGGCATTGCACAAACTACTTAGCTCCTGCAACAATCCTAGGGATCTCATGAAAATATTACACATATGTCTTGGTCCAGACTCAAACCTTCATTACACTAGGCAAACAACTTAACCACTTTGCCATTGAGACCCCAATACAACTAATCATCATCAAATAGATTGCCCTAACAGTTCTTCGAAATTTATCTCTTTCTCATAGGCCAGATGTTCTGCAGCCATCACGCTCAAATCATCAGTTACATCCTGACTCCATCTTCTCCATGGTCTTCTTCTTCTCCTCTTTACTGGAATGCCTCCTTCCATAATGGTCTTCTCCAGCCATTCCATATTACTGTTGGCATTATCAAGGCATTTTCTTGGAAGGTAGTCTGCCATTGCTTTCCTTCCTTGCAGTGACCAAGCTAGTGCATGACCGTAGCCGTTGTCTCTATTACAGAAATCCTTTACCTACCGTACCTAAACCTACAGAGTAAAAAAAAAGTGAACAATAATTAATTTGACCACAGTATAATTTTTAAATGTAGTAGTTCATGTGTTAAAACAACAATATTTGTTTGCATGCATGTTTTATTTTTTAAAATTTAGAAATACATTTTGTGATGTATGTGACTAATTTGAGAAACATAGCCCCAATACAGTGCTGTACAAAGCGGCTCTAGAAGACGCCGCCTGTGTCATCCATTCATAGTGCCCTATTTTACTCTGCCAGCTTTAACATTAATCATAGTTTCAAGCAAACATTTTTTTTCTGGGGTTTTTTGGTGGCAGTCACATGAACACAGAGAGCTGCAGTAGCGTAGTTGTTAGTGAACTCGCTTCTTATGCTAGTGGTCCGGGTTTAATTCCACAGTGGGCGTGGAATTTTTCCAGGCCATACGTCTCTCAGGTTGACCCAGTCTCAATTGGATTCCAGAAAAAGTACTGGAAAGTAAAGACGGTCGGAGTACTGTTGACCACATTACTCATCATATGCTGACAGTCAATGAAAAATACGGGCCTACCTAACACCGTATTACTCAATATATGTCTCATGGTATGAACAGGGTTTTTTTTTACTTACTTACACATGAACATGGTCTTTCCCCACTTTTGCAATCCTGTTTTTATTTTGTAGCAGTTCTACTGCCCCCTAATCCCACTCTTTACCTTGTCACTGGAGAAAGCGTCAGTATCTCAACTATAGTAGCATTACTTGTGTTACTAGTAGTACTAGTATTAGTAGTAGTATTGTAATAATCACATGGTGCCCATACCTCCACAACCATCAGTCAGATGTGTCAGAATATATAAAAAAATGATGGGACAGCACTGCCCCAATAGATACATTTTGACTTTGCTGCAGCATCACTGATATATATATATATATATATATATATATATAAAATATATATATATATATATATATATATATATATAAAATATATATATATATATATATATATATATATATATATATATATATATATATATATATATATATATATATAATTAAAATATATATATATATATATATATATATATATATATATGATCACTAATAACTGAGTATCTACATAACAGTATATCCCTATATATATTCTCATGTCCTAAAACTGGTATTACAAACAGTAACTATAATTTTAAAATAAAATATAAATCTAAAGTTGTATTCTAATATTTCAGTTTGGACTATTACCACAGATTGTTTTATATTATTTATATTTCTCAGTCATCCTGAAACTTGTTGTTACACTCAGTGTAAACATTACCAGTTTGTAATCTTATTTAGCCACGACTTTTTGTGCTTTTTTATTCATTTAGCGTGTACATTTCTTCGAGATATTTAAACAAACAAAAAAATTAATTGTACTCTGTGTTTTATTTTTACCACTTTCTGATTATATTCTGTGTTCTGTTTTTATCACTTCGAGTGCACTATTTTTGTTTGAAATATGCAATTAATTAGATTATTGGTGTTTCATCAGTGTGATTATTTGTTGATATTTTTGGACAAATTCAGAACAAATTGCCAAGCCCTCCCTGTTTGACGTAATTCATCTTTTTTTTTTTGCTGTGAATGAGTGTTTTGATTTTTAAAATGATCAAATTCATGTTTGAAATTTGACAATGAATTTTTTTGTTTTATGTGTTTTTAATCTGATGTTACATGTGGTCATGTGACATATTTTTTATGGTCACATGATAAATGATACTGATGGTCATATGACAGACTTACTTTACTGATGGTCATATGACATAATTACTATAAGTCATGTAAAAATACTGATGACAGACATATATCACAGACAGATAAAATAATTTGTAGCATCTGACTGAATGGATTGGAGCACTGGCGTCGATAAGGCCAAAGAGTTTTTTTCTGTCGGGACATAAAGAAAAATCCTAACCTGAACAGTTTTGCGATGACTGCACTAGCCATGCAGCCATTAAATTCCTACGGCTCATGTCCCACCCTGTGCTACACCACCCTAACAAGCGGGACGACAGTTTTCGTTAAAGATGCAACTACTTTGACAAATCAATATTAATGACCAAAAACGTATCACAGACCTACTGTGACCTATTTGATGTGAGAATTATGCTTTTTCTACATGGTGAATCTTCAATTAGTCAGGGTCACTGTTTATTTGTGGCCAGTCTCTATATTTTTGTATATGCCAAACTTTTTTACCACCAAAATCCACCTTCGTGTATCTACAAATTTTTATATGCCATAGACTGTTTGGCAAGCCACTTTTACTATTGCATTGTTTATTTTACAATGTGTTTCTATAATCTTGATTTTGTGATGGAATGTGTCTCAGTGATCTTGATTGTGTGACGGAATGTGTCTCAGTGATCTTGATTGTGTGACGGAATGTGTCTTAGTAATCTTGATTGTGTGACGGAATGTGTCTAGTAATCTTGATTGTGTGATGGAATGTGTCTTAGTGATCTTGATTGTGTGACGGAATGTGTCTAGTAATCTTGATTGTGTGATGGAATGTTTTCTAGTGATCTTGATTGTGTGACGGAATGTGTCTCAGTAATCTTGATTTTGTGACGGAATGTGTCTCAGTAATCTTGATTGTGTGACGGAATGTCTTGATCTTGATTGTGTGACGGAATGTGTCTAGTATCTTGATTGTGTGACGGAATGTGTCTCAGTGATCTTGATTGTGTGACGGAATGTGTCTCAGTGATCTTGATTGTGTGACAGAATGTGTCTTAGTAATCTTGATTGTGTGACGGAATGTGTCTTAGTAATCTTGATTGTGTGACGGAATGTTGTCTTAGTAATCTTGATTGTGTGGCGGAATGTTGTCTTAGTAATCTTGATTGAGTGATGGAATGTTGTCTTAGTAATCTTGATTGTGTGATGGAATGTTGTCTTAGTAATCTTGATTGTGTGATGGAATGTTGTCTTAGTAATCTTGATTGAGTGATGGAATGTTGTCTTAGTAATCTTGATTGAGTGATGGAATGTTGTCTTAGTAATCTTGATTGTGTGATGGAATGTTGTCTTAGTAATCTTGATTGTGTGATGGAATGTTGTCTTAGTAATCTTGATTGTGTATGACAGAATATGTGTCAATAATCTTGATTTTGTGACACACACTATGTCTCTTGATATTGTTGAGTATTGTCCAGAATACAGACTGAACATTATGCAGTTATTGACCTCAAAGAGGAATTTTATTTCTACCAGTATTGATGATTTTTTTTTACATTATGATCTCAACGAGTTCTCACTGTCATCTGAATTGTGTTACTGAAACTTCAAGTATATCATCTGTATTTGATGACCTCTCATGGGGTCAGTAAGACTTGATACTATATATTAACTTTTAGTGGACTAGGACAAAAGTCATGTTTTTTTTACAAACTATTTGTTTTTACAAGCTATTTGTTTTTACAAGCTATTTGTTTTTAGAATAAAAAACGTTCTTTAGTGTGGCTCCTGGTAAAAAGGTGTCCAACCCAAAGCCATGTATTGTGGTGTTTGGTCCACAAAGAGTTAAGTAGAGTAAAGGAACATTTTTCTACAATAAGGTCTAATGGGAAATACAATGATATTCTTCTTGACCATTGAACTAAAACAACTGATATAAATGTTAGTGATAAATTGCATCCTGATATGTTTTATTGGGAATGGAAAGGAATATGAAAGATGTCGTCAACTGGATGTTGAGTTAGAAAATGCAGATGTGTCTATATATGACTAAAACTAGAAGACGAGACATCAGTAAAATAGAGCCAGAAACATGAACTAAAGAGACTAAAAGACAAATAGAAATCTGAATAGTAGAATAGTACTAAACAGTCAGAAGTGTTTGTTGGAAATTTGTTCTCTAGGTAGAGCTGAAATTATTATTTGTTTAGACCAGTGGTTCCCAAACTTTTGCATTTACCACAGACGCCTTTTTAAATACATTTTGTGTCTGCTTGACCAACGTGTTTGTAGTGCGCTGGACGACAGGTGACAAGCTCCCTGTGAGTGCGTGTTCAATTCCACGGCTGGCAGAAAAACAACAGGTTCTCCAGATTTACGGTGTTCGTGGCACTGAACCAAAGGGTTACGATGTCCATGGCACCGAGCTGAAAGCTCCAGTGCTTCTGGGTCTAAAAAAAACACAACATTTTGCTGCCGTGCACCCCCAAAAGTTTCTATATATGAAAATGGGCAGGAATATATTATCTTTGTGTTACATTAGTAAACAATATTATCAGACTGCGGGAAACTTCAAATGATCTTTCATTTTGTCCTTTCAGACATGTAGACTCTTGTCTGATCCGGGTCCTTTCATTTTGCAGCGGAACTAGTTTACTACTGTTTTTATACATATTTTTAACATGTATTTTTTCTGTTTGAAATGTCAAAGATCATAATATTTTTTCAAGCGATTGAGGACCCTCTATGAGTACCTCGCAGGCCCCCAGGTGTCAGCAGATCTCAGTTTGGGAAACGCTGTACTTAACCTGTCCCTTATATATTTGCAACCATTTGTTAGAAATGGACCATATCATCATGAGACCATTCACCACCACCTCTTCAGGTGACAAGCTCTAGATGATGTCAGGACGATCCTTCTTCCTCCAATACCAGATAAATGGAACACATTATACAGACCAAAAGAACAACTTACAAACACATGCAGATACCACTACATAGCATTGAACCAAAGGGCCAGAGCCCAAGTGCCACTGGATCATCGAAGAAGATGAGGTTAGAAATGGTTCACATCAGATACTCTAAATAACCTGCTTGTCAGAAGATATATAGAACTTAATGCAGAAACATTGCTCGTTTCAAATGTTTGTGTGTGTGTGCTTTTGATATTCTCACTGTTAATATTTCTATTGAACATGCCAGCTGTTTGTTGTTCTTTCTTTGTATAGAAGTTTTTTAAAATTTAATTATTGGTTTAATTTATTATGCATATATAAAGGTCAACATTGTAGCATTATCAACAAGATTTTGTAGGTAGCCACGCTCCCCTTTATCAGTGAGTTCTGCATACAAGATAGAATTTGTTTTCAATATTCTTAACACCTGAAATTGGAATCTTATTCTTATTCAAACGCTCCATATTGACCACTTGTTAACCACTCTTTGTGATTTGTATGTGATCTGAGTCTAAGAGCGATAGTATGTTGTGCCAGTTATGCACCTGCAAGTAGGCCAGCACATCCGATTTCTGTGACACTTTTTATTTACTAGGGTAACTTTCCTAGGCCCCTACCTCAGTTGCCTCTTACGACATGCCTTGTAGGTCACAGTGTTACTATTCTTTGCTCCCCTTGTGATCCTCGGCAACACACAGGCGATGAAATTGGAGTAAGGTTTACCTGAATGGCGAGAGTCACCTGTGACAAGGAAAGCAAACCTTCAGGCAAAAATTAGTCAAAGGACTCGACTATGCTTGAATTCATAACAGGTGAACGAAGATACAAAAAATGTACTCAACATTTTTCATTTTCTGTAATCAATTTCTCATGCTCAGATGTCCAAGTATAGAAGTGAGTTGATTTTATGAATCCAGGGATGATTAGCAAGCATTCTGTGTAAGATATCTGCATAGTTATGATGTGTACATGATCCATTTCTATTGCTGAGTATTCATGCCTGTTAGATCTGACATCTTCGGTCATTGGTGGGAATAGTGGACATATATCTGCACAGAATAATTCAGAAGAAGTGATGAAATCATAGAAATGTCTGGTCAATCACTAGCAACAACTGTTATAAGAAAGAGAAGAGGGAGATATGTTGGGCATACATCGATAAGAAATGATCAAATACCACAGCAGGCTTTGAAGTTGGAGGCAAAGGGTTCAAGAAAGAGAGGACGGACTAGGGAAATCCTGAGATGAACTTTGCTGAGAGAGGCAAAAAATTTCAGTCTCGCTCCCATGGAAGAGATTGAGCGAGTTGCCCAGGACAGAGCGGTATGGAGAAATTGCTTGCATGTCTTATGTAATGTATAATGGTACGAGAGAAATATACAGTATCAGCATCAGTGCACTCAGGGTTCTCTTAGTGCTTGTTCATTTTCAACTAATTGCTATGTTTTGGCTGAAAGTAGCAATGATAGAGCACTTACTCAGTTGCTTTGGGGACAATTCAGCAAGCATTTAACACTGCATGTGTGATGATTTTCATTGAAAAGTTAATTAATATTTGTATTACAGTAACTAGCTTTCTTCATTTCTGAAATCCTGTTTGATCTCACAGCATCAGGATAAGAAAAGAAGTCTAGAAGAGACTTTTTGTATGCACTTCATAAGCAGTGTTTTTTGTCACTTCTGTTATATATTATATGTAATAATTAGCAGTAAATGCAATTTTGTTTTGGGTTTGTTGTACTCATTTATGCCTTCCTCAGTTGGTTTAGATCTGAGCACTTTCTACACTTTGCTTTCATTTTTAGCAATCTCCAGCACTTTATTTTCTTTCTTTTTCTTATGCAACTTACATTTTTGTTGACATTTTTGGTTTTCTTTTGCCCAATTAGAATTTATATTTGATAATTACTTGTGCAATTCTTGTTGTACTGTGGAATCTCTATTATTCATTATCAGTATTGTCAGTTTTATCAAGTTTCACTTAACTCTTTCCACGCTTTTCGTTGCACACTGCGCCACAGCGGAAGTCCGTTAAGGGGGAACAGGACAAATGGTTGCTAACTTCCTTATTTCTCAGTCAATTGAGAAACTATTTATCAGGTAGTACCAAGGGTGGTCGGAGATGAAATATTATATAACTTACTTGTCGGGTTGCCATAGAAATGGCGGCCATGTTGGATTATAAACACTGTCGTAAAATAGGTAAGTGCTCGCAACTAGTTCATATTATTTTTTTCTTAAAATTGAAATACTTAAATAAGCCAAAGTTCTAGGCACCTAGCAACTTTAAATTGTTCTGGGACAGATAACAAACCGATAGACGTGCAACGAATAAGACATACACAATTTTTACCAACAATATAATGACATTTGGTTTTTACAAATATTGTGTTTTAAAAGATATTTGTCAAAACCTGTATTTCCATATCTGACTGCCCTCAGTATTGATAGATATATATGTATGCCAAATTTCATATTGATATCTTGAATGGTTACTGAGACTAACCTGCTAAGCACTTCCTATTTGAGTGAAAATCACAATTGTGAGAAAACTGCAATTAAAAATATTTTTGTGAACTATGAAAAGATCTTCAACTTACCAAAGAATGTCCACATAAATCGCTTGCATGATGGACATCCATCCAGTATGGTTATATATTAAATCCACCTGCATTATATTTGTCTCCTTCCTTCTGAGTACTCCCATGGTCCTGATCAATGCAGCATTGTTTCAGGCTTTTGCGCTTCCACTTTGACATACCCAATTTTCGCTTTCTTGCATTTGTCAACTTTTGGTGTGTTGCTTGAGTGCATGGGCTGCATTTGTAACTGTCCACAGGAGTCCTAATTTTGTAATGATCATTTTCAGACTCGCAGGTCCACAGTTGAATGCCAAAACAAGAGATGTTGCAGTCTCTACAGACATTCTTGATGCAAAGATAGTTTTTGGAGATCTTTGCCAAATTAGAGAGTTGAAGCTTTCATTGACATTCTGTTTGCCCATCTTGGAACAGATGCTGGAACAAGTAATGCTGGGTCTGTTAGTCGCACAAAAATGGGATATATCATCTTGCCAACTTCTGGTGTGAATGTTGGCCGATGTTTTTGAAAAGGTGCATTCGTGGCAATTGACCACTTGTAATGGCACCAGGACTTTTCACCATCTGGACAGAATTTGTGGCTAGGTGCAGAATCTGTGCTAATCTTGTGAAAGAATCCACCTAGAACACTTTTCTTCATTTTATCAGTATCAGGAGCATACACTTTCAGATTTGTTAATCTGTTTCTATATAGACTAAAGTAACAACTGATAAACACTTACAGTTACATGTTAAAAAAGATCTAAAGGTGAAGAATTGACTTCATTACACTGTGTTTCCCTATATGACTTTGTCCTTGTCTGCAGAAATGTCACACCATCTTCCGAGAATGTTGTACAACATATGAACTTCACAGCTCTAGCAACAATCCTAGTCATCTCATTAAACAAAATTGTACATATGTGACTCATTCTGGATTCGAATTCACAACCATCAGAATGACAAGCAAACATCTTATCCACTTCACTATAGTATTCATTATATTGATTTAATGCAAACCTTGGATTACTTAATCCCCCTTCTTGTGTCATATTTGCTACTGTAGAAATTGCATGTAGTAGTACTGTGTGTCATATTTGCTACTGTAGAAATTGCATGTAGTAGTACTATGTGTCATATTTGCTACTGTAGAAATTGCATGTAGTAGTACTGTGTGTCATATTTGCTACTGTAGAAATTGCATGTAGTAGTACTGTGTGTCATATTTGCTACTGTAGAAATTGCATGTAGTAGTACTGTGTGTCATATTTGCTACTGTAGAAATTGCATGTAGTAGTACTGTGTGTCATATTTGCTACTGTAGAAATTGCATGTAGTAGTACTGTGTGTCATATTTGCTACTGTAGAAATTGCACGTAGTAGTACTATGTGTCATATTTGCTACTGTAGAAATTGCATGTAGTAGTACTGTGTGTCATATTTGCTACTGTAGAAATTGCATGTAGTAGTACTGTGTGTCATATTTGCTACTGTAGAAATTGCATGTAGTAGTACTGTGTGTCATATTTGCTACTGTAGAAATTGCATGTAGTAGTACTGTGTGTCATATTTGCTACTGTAGAAATTGCATGTAGTAGTACTGTGTGTCATATTTGCTACTGTAGAAATTGCATGTAGTAGTACTGTGTTTAGATTACTTCAATGTAATAATTTGTGTGTTTCATACATTTGAATTTTATTTTATTGGGATTTTTTTCATTTCGTTTGACTTTACGTGTTTATCGTTACATTTTATTCTGGCTATAACAAACTCTTGTTTTGATATATTTACTTGCATTCTCATTTATGATATTCTATGTTGGTTTGGTTTTTTTTCTTACGTTTTTTATTGGGGGAGGGAGGAAGTCATTTTTTTGGGTAGTTAAATAATTTCAGCATTTGTGAAGTAAATTCTGTTAAAATGAATGGAATATTTGTGGAAAAAAATTCTGTTAAAATGAATGGAATATTTGTGAAGTAAATTCTGTTAAAATGAATGGAATATATTTGTGAAGTAAATTCTGTTAAAATGAATGGAATATTTGTGAAGTAAATTCTGTTAAAATGAATGGAATATTTGTGAAGTAAATTCTGTTAAAATGAATGGAATATTTGTGAAGTAAATTCTGTTAAAATGAATGTAATATTTGTGAAGTAAATTCTGTTAAAATGAATGGATCATTTGTGAAGTAAATTCTGTTAAAATGAATGAATCATTTGGAAAGTAAATTCTGTTAAAATGAATGGATCATTTGTGAAGTAAATTCTGTTAAAATGAATGAATCATTTGTGAAGTAAATTCTGTTAAAATGAATGAATCATTTGTGAAGTAAATTCTTTTAAAATGAATGGATCATTTGGAAAGTAAATTCTGTTAAAATGAATGGATCATTTGTGAAGTAAATTCTGTTAAAATGAATGGATCATTTGTGAAGTAAATTCTGTTAAAATGAATGGATCATTTGTGAAGTAAATTCTGTTAAAATGAATGGATCATTTGTGAAGTAAATTCTGTTAAAATGAATGGATCATTTGTGAAGTAAATTCTGTTAAAATGAATGGATCATTTGTGAAGTAAATTCTGTTAAAATGAATGGATCATTTGTGAAGTAAATTCTGTTAAAATGAATGAATCATTTGTGAAGTAAATTCTGTTAAAATGAATGGATCATTTGTGAAGTAAATTCTGTTAAAATGAATGGATCATTTGTGAAGTAAATTCTGTTAAAATGAATGGATCATTTGTGAAGTAAATTCTGTTAAAATGAATGGATCATTTGTGAAGTAAATTCTGTTAAAATGAATGGATCATTTGTGAAGTAAATTCTGTTAAAATGAATGGATCATTTGTGAAGTAAATTCTGTTAAAATGAATGGATCATTTGTGAAGTAAATTCTGTTAAAATGAATGGATCATTTGTGATAGCTAGAATCTGGGGGATACTGGTTAGTTAATTTAACCAACTTCAAGCGGACCCATAGGTGCTCAGTATCATTCAGTAGATGGCCAAAGGTTTGCATGCTTATTCTTCCCATGGGTTGGCTGTTATACACTAGATAAACACAGAAATAGATCTGTCAGATGGTATTACTTTAGTAAGGATACAAGTAAGAAAAATGTCACAAACATTACATATTCACTAAAAGATTTTTTACTATGTTTCAAGATGGCAAAGTGTTTACATTTTTCTTATTCATCCTTTTTAGGTAACTTGTGCCACTTTATTCCAAATTTCTGCAGTCATTTGAATAGCTAATGTTTAAACATTAAGCAAAATGTTTGACTACTTAGCAATTAAACAGTGATTTGATAGTTAGTATCTGGTTCGAATCTTACATCCACCAACATTGACTCCATGTCTTTATTTTACAAAACTTTTGACATATTAGCCTAACCATGATTAATTGTATCGGTCTCAGTTCCATGGAGGAGATCGAGCAAGTTGCCCAGGATAGAGCGATATGGATAAATTGCTTGCAGGCCCTATGTAATGTATAACAGTACGAGAGGAATTATTATTAATTGTAGGAGTAATGACTGCAAATGTTTTACATACAAGATTATTTTCATTGGTTTTTTTTCTCAAAGGTGCCTTTGTACTGAAGACGTTGTGAGCACAAGTCATTTTCTGACTTTCTTTGCCCAGATCCAGCATGTCATTTATGACAAAGCTGGAATTTGTTTCAGACCTATTATTATTATTATAATAAATGTATTGTTTTAATATGTCATTGTTTTGTATAATCTGAAAAGCACTTGTGTTTGAATGTTTGCTGGTGAAATATTTGGAGTGTTTTTATTTTTTTGGGTAAATGAAATGAAAATCGTGGCATATCCTTTACAGGACGTAGCCATCAGCCATAGTAAACTTGGCGTTGATTTTCTAGGCACCACTTATACGTTCATTTGTTTGCCATTGCTTTCTGAACGGCGAGGTCTATTTTTACCTTTTGTAAAAATCCCACAGAAATGGGGTTTGAACCAGGTACACTTGGGTTCGTGATCAAGCTGACTACCGCTTGAGCTACAGACACTACACACATATAATATTTTAAATTTGATTAAACAGTAGACTTTATAAGGATACTGTTTTTGTATTGATGTCATTGATTATGCTAGGTGATTAATCATGTTTGTTAGAATAAAATCTGCGCATCTGTTCAAAACTGCTGAACACATAAAAGTCGGATAAATCTTGCAATCATTTGAAGCAGTCATAAATTGCTTGAAAATATCAACAGCTTTAGAATGTAGGGGATCACTTTCTTTACATATGTCTACAAATCTAGCCAAAATAAGAAATAAAATGTTGGCTAAATATGTATTGTAACACATATGTTAGATATGTATTGTAACACATGTGTTAGATGTGTATTGTAACACATGTGTTAGATATGTATTGTAACACATGTATTAGATGTGTATTGCAACACATGTGTTAGATATGCATTGGAGCACATGTGTTAGATATGTATTGTAACACATGTGTTAGATGTGTATTGTAACACATGTGTTAGATATGTATTGTAACACATGTATTAGATGTGTATTGTAACACATGTGTTAGATGTGTATTGTAACACATGTGTTAGATGTGTATTGTAACACATGTGTTAGATGTGTATTGTAACACATGTGTTAGATATGTATTGTAACACATGTATTAGATGTGTATTGTAACACATGTGTTAGATATGCATTGGAGCACATGTGTTAGATATGTATTGTAACATGTGTTAGATATGTATTGTAACACGAGTTAGATATGTATTGGAACATATTTTCTTCAATTCATTAAACCCTAAACAAAAAAGTGAGTTTATGGACGTCTGTAGCTTAAGTGTAGTGAGCTCGATAACAACCCACGCGTACCTTGTTCAAACTCTGCGGCAGGCAAGTTTGGAATCAAATTAGTTTCCGTGTGATTTTTACCAAAGGTAAAAATAGACCTCACCATTCAGAAAGCAATGGCAAACTATTGAACGTATAAGTGGTGCCTAGAAAATCAACGACTTGTTTACTGTGGTTGATGGCTATGTACTGTAAAAGATATGCCAGGATTTTCAAACAAAAAACAACAAACTTCTCGGAGTCAGTTCAGAATATTAATGAAGAAAACCCATATCTCTATAGGATCAACATTAATTTAACAATTATTTATTATATTTTTTTCTTGTCAGTTGTAGAGAAAAGCTGAGTAAAGAACAGATGTATAAATTGTAGCTGCTTGCATTGATCAAAATCTGAAATATATATTTTTTCATCTTCGAATGCTCCTTATCGATCACTTGTTAACCACTCTGTGTGGTTTGTATGTGATCTGAGCCTAAGAGTGATTGTATATTGTGCTAGTTATGCGCATACAAGTAGACCAACACATCCGATTTCTGCAATGCTTTTTATTTACTAGGGTAGCTTCCTAGGTCCTACATCAGTCGTCTCTTACCTTGTAGGTTGCAGTGGTACTATTCTTTGCTTCCCTTGTGGGCCCCAGCGCAACACACAGACGGAAATAGATATAAAAACAAATTCTAAAAACAAATAAAATAACCAAATAATGATATTTTCTGTTTTAGTGTTTTTAAAACTAAAAGAGCGTTCTTTCCCCATTTATTTATTTATCCATGTATATTTATGTTATTGTTGTGATAGTGCTGCGTGTTGTTCTAACCAGATTGTTCAACTTCCGTTAGATATTATTGATCATTTTGTTAAATTTATCTGTGGTTTATGTTGTCATATGTAACAGCATGGCTCCCAGCAACATATGACTCCCAGCAACATATGACTCCCAGCAACATATGACTCCCAGCAACATATGACTCCCAGCAACATATGACTCCCAGCAACATATGACTCCCAGCAACATATGACTCCCAGCAACATATGGCTCCCAGCAACATATGACTCCCAGCAACATATGACTCCCAGCAACATATGACTCCCAGCAACATATGACTCCCAGCAACATATGACTCCCAGCAACATATGACTCCCAGCAACATATGGCTCCCAGCAACATATGACTCCCAGCAACATATGACTCCCAGCAACATATGACTCCCAGCAACATATGACTCCCAGCAACATATGACTCCCAGCAACATATGACTGACTAGTTTAGACGGGATAAACCAAAATTCCTGTTTAACTCTTAGTGGACCAGGACAAAAGCCATGTTTTTACAAGACATTTGTTTTTAGAATAAAAAATGTCCTTTAATGTGGCTTCTGGTAAGAAGGTCAACCCAACCCAAATTCACGTGTGACGTTTGCTCCACAAGGAGTTAATGAGGGCTGGTTTTTATAAGTGTTTGATAGAACAGTGTACGGTTTTCTGCAATTTTACTGAATTCTACGAGTCCATGGTTATTTATTGCAGAAAAATCTTAACAATATTGATATTCCTTATTGTTAAACTTAATTTGTAACATAATATAACCTTGATTTAACATGTTGTGTTGATTTTCAAAAAATGTGTTTTTATCTAACAATACTGGAATGCAAGGGTCATGCGACGGATGTGGTCTTATTTTCTAGAATTTATACCTGAGCTTGCTGGCCTTATGTTATCGGAAGCCATGGTAACAGTAAAAAGGTAAATGTTTGAGATAAGATATGGGCACTAGTTTGTATCAAACTCCAAATTGTTATATTTTTAATACAATTTATATTTTTGACCATATATTATCTAGAACAGCTCTCACATTTTGTAAGTTTATGTTTTTAGATAGTACAATTTTTGGCTTCACTTATTGTTGTCTATGATAATAAGAGATCTTTGCTTGATTAAATACATCTCTTTCTAGTAAGGGTCTCTATGCGAAGTGGTTAAGAAGTTTGCCTGTCGCTCTGAAGGTTGGGGGTTTGAATCCAGACCTAGTTACTTAAGATGTTTGCCTGTCATTCTAAAGGTTGTAAGTTTGAATCCAGACCGAGTTACTTAAGATGTTTGCCTGTCATTCTAAAGGGTGTAGGTTTGAATCCAGACCGAGTTACTTAAGATGTTTGCCTGTCATTCTAAAGGGTGTAGGTTTGAATCCAGACCCAGTTACTTAAGATGTTTGCCTGTCGTTCTGAAGGTTGTATTTTGAATCACGTCGAGTCACATGTGCAATTTTTTTTCATGAAATCCCTAATATTGTATTGTTGCAGGAGCTATGAAGCTTGTTCTTTGTACAACACTCTCGGTAGATGCATGTTATGTCTCATTGTGACAGGACGGAGCCATATGGTGAAACCAGATGTAATGAAGTCAATTCTTCGCATTTCAACCCTGTTTCTTGTAGATATATTACCAGTATTTTTTTGTATTTTTATACAATCAATGTATTTCCTCCCAGTTGATGATATTGTATCTAAAAGCTTCATCTAATGTTAGATATATGTCAATTTTCATTCATTTGATTTCCATGGAATCTAGACAAGATACAGTATATTTCTAGCCCCATTAACATGTTCTGTATGTTTGACATTCCAGGCATGAACTTCACAACATTTGATCAGATGGCATGAAGGCAGTTTTTTTTACATCGCTGCTACATAAGTTTGTGAATGTTAGTGCATCGTTCTCCAAATGCCTGGTGAATGTTAGATATCGTTCTCCAAATGTCTGGTGAATGTTAGTATATCGTTCTCCAAATGTCTGATGAATGTACATCGTTCTCCAAATGCCTGTAATTGGGAATCTAAAATGCTCTTTTAGAAAAAGTGTAATAATTTCTGTGATAGTGAATAATTGGCACCATTACTACAACACCCAAAGATCAAGATGAAAGTGAAAAGACAGATGATAAAAGTATTTTCCTACCTACACTTTGTTACCAGTGCCAAACATGGTCTCTTACAGCAACACATCACAGAAAGCTCACCATGAAATGGTTAAGGAAGGCAGTGGGAGTCACCAGGAAAGACAGACTACGAAATGAGGACATCAGAAGCAGAGTGAGCATAACTACATGCATCGAATACATCGAAAGACAACAAATGCAGTGGTTTGGACATTTAATGAGAATGAAATACAACCAATCACCAATAACAGCATACAATAAAAAAAGATCGGGTACTAGAGCTAAGAGAAGACCAAGAAAAAGGATAGACAATATCAAGACCACACTACATAAACACGGATACAACACAACAAGGGCAACTCATCTAGCCCTAGAATGCAAATTAAAGCTCCCATCCTTACGCTTAACGGCAAGAGTGGACAACCAACTACATCTTCCACCTGGGAATAGATAATAGTAAATAATAGCTGCACGAATGGGGGGGAACCACCACATCCACATGCTGCAGACATTTTTGTGCTTGTGTTAAAGATATATTTAAGGTTGAGAGTGAAGTAGGAAGAAGTATTAGAAGTGATAACAAATAACTTTAGTAAACATGACCTTTAGATTTAAACTTTTCTTGCAAGACTGTCATCTGTGTGAGAGGAGAAGCAGCATGTGGCCACACCCAGTCGACCTAAAAATTAAGCTTTGAGGAAACCTGATAGACCTTAATTATGACTGCCCAGTTTGTGGTCTACAGCAAACTAAGTGCATGACTAGAGATTGCTGAAGAAAGATATAGTAGACACTTTTGAGCATCATCTGAAATTTTAGAAACATTCTTTTCTCAATTAATGACAGTTCTAATCCACCTTTTGATAAGAGATCTACCTTTTCTCCCTCTCTCGTGATCATTCTTAGACCGCTTTTATCATTTAATTGTGATATATAAGCAGCCAAACATCAAGAACGGATGTACGTGCACAGTCTTCAGTACCTAATGGAGCTCAGGTGCTTATCCTTTGGCGGCGTGTTCGATTTTAACCAGCATAAAGATCCATCTTTTGATAAAAGATCTACCTTTTGATGATAGATCCATCTTTTGGAGAGAGATCCATCTTTTGATAAGAGATCCATCTTTTGATAAGAGATCCACCTTTTGATGATAGATCCACCTTTTGATAAGAGATCCACCTTTTGATAAGAGATCCACCTTTTGATGATAGATCCATCTTTTGATAAGAGATCCATCTTTTGATAAGAGATCCATCTTTTGGAGAGAGATCCATCTTTTGATAAGAGATCCATCTTTTGATAAGAGATCCATCTTTTGATAAGAGATCCATCTTTTGATGATAGATCCACCTTTTGATGATAGATCCACCTTTTGATAAGAGATCCACCTTTTGATAATAGATCCACCTTTTGATAAGAGATCCACCTTTTGATGATAGATCCACCTTTTGATAAGAGATCCACCTTTTGATGATAGATCCATGTGAGAGAGATCCACTTTTTGGTGAGATTTGCTTCTTACAGTTGAATCTTAACTGGTACTAATCTATACGCTGCTTTGTTTATTTAATTGTTATTACCTGTAATATTTATCCTAATCTAGATTCTGAAAGATAAAAACTGTTTTGTTGACATTATTGTATAAGCTTCTGTGCTGAAATAATAATAAAGTTAAATAAGTTGCTCGGCAGAAATGATTGTCTCGCTATGATGCAAAAAGTATCCGAGTGAAATTGAATCTCATTTACACAAGAGTTCTTGCTATCTTGTGGTGACTACTATTTTACTTACCATGGAAACTAAAAATCTCAAATGTTATTATTGTATATTATATCCTGTACTTCTGAAGTTGGAGAAATTACGGTGGGGGACACTGAAAATAAGGAAATCAGGCCTTCACGCAAAAATCAACCAGAAGCGACATGACTACACCTGAATTCATAGCGGCAATGCAAGATGAAGATTATATCTGGATATGAGTTCTGAAACCCTCATCATTAATTTCTGGACTGATACAAATGTTTCCTGGAATGTTTCTCCGGATTATTGTTCCTAGAAAATGTTTCCATATCTCATAGTGTATATGACCCAATTTGGAAGTTGATCTGTTAGGGGATTTTTGGGTTGAGGAATACTGGCTGCTAGCTGGTTGGCTTTGATATTTCTCACGCATACAGCCATGAACAAATATTTGACAGCACAGGGATTTTGAACTTGTAATTTATTTTTCTTCCTCTCCGAATGTTCCGTATCAACCACTTGTTAACTACTCTGTATGTGATCTGATCCTAAGATTGATTGTGCGCCCACAAGTAGGCCAGCAGATCCGATGTCTGCTACGCTTTTTATTTACTAGGTAGCTTCCCTAGGCCCCTACCTCAGTCGCCTCTTATGACATGCTGTGTAGGTTGCAATGTTACTATTCTTTGCTCCCCTTGCGAGCCCCAGAAAACTTGTCAAGATTGAAGACTTGTATCCAAACTACTCGAGCATTACCTCCTCTTCAGGTTAAAACCAAATCCGTTATATTTTACTAGAGCAATCGAAGGCTAGGGAATGCTAACCCGAAACAAATGCTTACAGAAAACAGATGTACCAGGCCGTAAGGCGCATAACTTGGTGCAACAACCTCTCACAATGAGGAATGGAATAACGGATTCTTCGGTCGCCGATCTGCCTAGGAGATTTAGCCACGCAGTAAGAATGTCGGACCTACCATCACGAGGGTGGCCAAAACTTACTGCGGAGATCACACGGAGCAAAGGCAAGGGAACAACAGAAAAATATTATAGATCAGACCGCATCGGACACCATGAGACTCAACATAATTCACTGGAACGCCGAGGGAATATACAATAAAAAGCAGGCCCTAGCAGTTAGAAAATAGACGTTGCGTGTATCCAGGAAACACACCTCAATCCCCAACACAGATTTTCTAGAAGAAAGGGTGGCCCACTTACACCAGCGTCCAAGACAAACTGTATGGCTTGGCTGATAATCTGAGGCAGACGGCGGCCTTTATTAGAGAATCCGAAATCCCAATCTAGTGAGAACGCAGAAGACAAACTGTATGGCTTGGCTGATAATCTGAGGCAGACGGCTGCCTTTATTAGAGAATCAAATCCCAATCTAGTGAGAACGCAGAAGACAAACTGTATGGCTTGGCTGATAATCTGAGGCAGACGGCGGCCTTTATTAGAGAATCCGAAATCCCAATCTAGTGAGAACGCAGAAGACAAACTGTATGGCTTGGCTGATAATCTGAGGCAGACGGCGGCCTTTATTAGAGAATCCAAATCCCAATCTAGTGAGAACGCAGAAGACAAACTGTATGGCTTGGCTGATAATCTGAGGCAGACGGCGGCCTTTATTAGAGAATCCAAAATCCCAATCTAGTGAGAACGCAGAAGAAGATATTTCCAGATATATATTTGCTAGAGTTTCTCTTGTTCGGTGGTCATGGTCAAATAATCAGTGTTAAATGGTTTCTATGCATACATATGTGGATTATGTGTGCAGGCTTATTGTTCATGTTTGCAAATGATTATTGCTTTGTGATTAGTTGGTGTGATCCTTTGTTGTTTTTTATATATCATATTTTAATTCTGATGTGTTTTGTGTGATCTTTGTTCCAGACTTGATGTTCTATCATATTTGAATTCTGATGTGTTTTGTGTGATCTTTGTTCCAGACTTGATGTTATATATGTCTATTCACTTTCTCCTTTCCTACCCCAAAAAAAATCAAATAAGGAAAGTGGGTATAATATACTTTTAAACAAAAACGTATTTGTTTGTATGTTGGTTCATAACACTTAATAATCACTTGAACAGAATTCAACCACAATACACTCCAGAGTGCCAGCTGTGTGCACATCATCATGAAACCATTCACCGCCAGCTCTTCAGGTGTCAAGCTCTAGATGATGTCAAGAAGATCCTACTTCCTCTAAGGCCAGATAAATGAAACACATTATACCGAACAAAAGAACAACTTACAAAGACATGCAGATACCACTACATAGCATTTTGCCGAAGGGCAAGAATTGAAGTGCAGCTGAAGAAGTATGTGGGTTCAACAACTATACACTATGTTTGTATGTAAATTGTACATTTATTAAATTATTGTTTCAAATTTAAAACATTTGTTGGTAATTTGGTCAAGATTCATACACAATACGTTTGGAACAAGAGGCGACTGCCTAACCTCTATGCCACAGAGATCCACAAAGGTTTGTAACTCCAATAGAAACAAAGATTTAAGAGAGAAAACTAGTACCTACAAACTGCTACAGCAGATAAAATCTGCTTCATATATAAATCTAACTGGTTATGAAACTCATATAATTTGCAATGATATTTGATATGTTTTATTTTAATTGAATGTTATAAATGTTCCATGACTCTCCCCAAATGTATATCAACTGTCCATTTTTTTCTTATTTTAGCTGTGATGTTAACTATTATTTTTTTTGTTAACCGTGAATGCAGCTTTTATTTTAGCATTTTGTGTGTGAGTGTATATGAACAAAATCCTCTGTGTGTGTATATTTGAACACTTTGCTCAGCACAAAAATTTAAAAAAAAAGCTTGGTATTTTTTATTATCTCTCACATCACCTTTCAACATATTTTTATTTTTTTAATTTTCTCCTGTTCCTAACTGGTTCATGATGTTCATTTTTTCAAACAATAAATTTATATAAATGTCCAGCTTATTTTTACTTTCAGAGTTACTTCATTTTGTTTGGTATATATCTTTATTATTTATGTGTCAGATTGTCATTTTGAAACCAAATATTTATACTATCGGACAAATTGTAGTTAAACTGATAACTAGAAAGAAGTTGCCAGGATTAGGTCCAGTTGCAAGCAAACTCTGAGCACTATTGTGCTATCTTGAGTGACGTCAATGAAACAGATGCAGTTATTTACACCGACAGTTCACTCATTTGCCATCAGCGATGTGCGCTGGCTTTTTCAGCGTGCTCATGAGGGAAAAAATAAGAGAGGCCAGTGGGGCCTACATGACAACCACAAGTAGTTTGACAATGGAGGTTCGGGTGGTTACAGAGGCAGTGACATGGTTGGCATCTCATGACTTCTCTCGTGTTTTCATACTCAGCGACTCCATGAGTATGATTCGTAAAGTTGAAACAGGAATGGTGAGATGAAACTGGGTGAAGGTACTGGTACAGGCAGTGACCAAAGAAATCACCTTCATTTTTGTTCCTCAGCACGAAGGAGTGATGAACAAGCTGATAGATTTGCTGTTATGGCTACGCTATCAGATGGAGCTGCAATGGACCGAAATAACATTCTTAATGCACTGAGTCTTTTCGAACAGAAGGGTTGTGAGTCCTACTCGCTGACCAGACAGAGAGATGGGTATCAATATTGGTACAGCCTGAAAAGAACAACATACCAAATATGCAAAGAGATTGATTAATCAACATTGAACTAACGTGTTGGGCCGCTGGACGTTGCAGGATTTGTTGAGATGGAAATTTGAGCATCTATGGACATGTCTGGAGTGCTATGATGATAGTCCTCTGATAACAGCAATAATTTGAGAACTGATGAAGCCATGCTAAGTGAGTTTGTTGAAATTAACCAGAAACATACAAAATCTCCATATTGTATTTCAACTATAGTCTGTCCATTAATTTGTGAGCACGTTTGAAATTGATTCTCGAAAACTACCTGTTGGATCTCAGTGATTTTTGCATGCAGCCTTAGAATATCCATGACGCTAAAATAAAGCTAACCAGTAGTCCATAGATGCTACGGATTTTGCACATCGGCAAATTCCTTTGATCTTTTATGACAATTGCAAATACGGGGCTCAAATTTTAGATTTTACAGTATCCCTAGAATTTGTCCATGTCAATTCTATTCATAGGTGTATCTCCATATTAACTTGATAGGTCAAGTAATTAAGTGTGTTGCCCTTTATGTGCAATCGTGAACTTGGATACAATATGCAACAGTTAGTCCTCCCTTCGGTCACCATTAGACCCCAGGGTGTCTTAACTTCACCACAAATTGTATGATGGTAGACGCATTTGGATATGGAAATGTATACGTTGCTATTTCTCAGTCTGCAATAAAAATATGATTTGTATCATCCCGAATCTGACGATTCCATGAGGTTGATAATTGTTACTGGCTGGACAAATTGTAATCCATCTCGGAGCCAGTACTGTCTTCCTCTCGGAGCACATGTTCAACACACTTCTTCCAGAACTGCATGTCTATCATTGAGAAGGACTCACATGTCAGAACTTCAACATCACACATTTTAAACGTCCTGTTCTGTTCGGCAACTTGCCCTTTTACTTTAGCCCAGACAAGCTCTATCGGATTGAGGTGAGCATGATATGGAGGTAGTCGCAAAGACGTGTGGCCGTATTCCAATGATTTTGTCAATATGAAACACCTTTGTCTTATTTGTCATCCTCACCAGGTGCAACAACTCGGGTTTCAAATATGTATCATCGAAGCTGACATTTTCCTTAGCAAGCCAAGTCCTAATTTGATCTTTTGTATTTGATGCAGTTGGTACTTTGTCTTCCGCTGATACTGCGTTGTGATAGGATGCATTATCCATTACCAAGCATCATGGTCTGTTTAGAATTGGAAGTAGATCTTTCTCCATCCAGTGCCTGAAAATATGTCCATTCATTTCTGTGTGGTAGTCCCTACCGTCGGTACTTTTGATTGGAAAATAAGTCCAGCGTCATGGACAAGACCTTCTTCACTACTTTCTGCATGTGTTAGTATAATACGCTGGCCTTTGCTGCTTGGTATTTTCTTTTCTGTTCACCGTCTACTGATTGCCATTCTTTAGCATTGGTGTGGTGAGCATTGACCCAGGATTCGTCCAAATATACAATATCATAGCCTTGCCTCCGCCGCTCACGGATCTGCCTCAAGTATTTACTTCGGGCAGCAATTAAATGTGGCTTTTCACAAATAATATTCCTGCCGCCTATAGTTTTTCTGAAGGTGAAGCCGGCAGCTCTTACAATTTTTCATAGAGTACTTTTAGAAATGTCTATGCTGCAATCTGATTGCAGTTTTAATTTCAGTTTCCTGAGAGTAACAAGTTGATTTGTCGCAAACATTTTCAAGAGCTCCGTCTTATGACATCTATGTCAAAGTCGTCAATTGTTCTTTTCCGTCCTTGCTTGACATTAGTGCACTTTGTGTCCTGTTTAATCCATCGGGAAAAGGATTCTCTATTCAGACCAAGCGCCAGTTGCGCTCGTTTCTCAGGATTATGAATATCGCAATATAGATGACCTCTCTTAGATTCCCTACGGAAGTGTTGGTATAGTAAAACTAACCTTCTGCATTGTTATAAATGTGCACTTCAGACTCATTATGAATGTGATATCAATGTCAGTTTTGATAAGCCAACAAATATGATACTTCATATAATGCAACAAATAGCTTCATACAAATAGCGAGATACGCCTATAACTATACAACGGTATCCCAATTATAACGTCATATGCTTTCCGCTTTCAAAGTTGACTGGGTTAGGTGCACGGGATTTCGTGAAATTGTTGTATACTCCCGATATTTCTATGTTACCATAATGTATTTTTAGAACAACGCGTCTGTGTACCGTAGATCTGTTACTATTGTGTACAATCCGGTGAGGTTGATTTTAATATAACCTGAAGAAGAAATATTTCAAACTACATCAAATTTTCTTGGGAAAAAAAATATTTCTCTAGCGTCATGGATATTCTAAGGCTGCTTGCAAAAATCACTGAGATCCAACAGGTAGTTTTCGAGAAAATCAATTTCAAATGTGCTCACGAATTAATGGACAGACTATAACATTTAACTGATTGATAGGACCATCATCATTGCACTTTGGTGGATAACCATTTGTGCTCTTATCTATTTCATACAAAGGTAGATCTCAGCAGAAGTGCACAAACTCTGTAGCATCTGCGAGGGTAGTAAAGGTAAAGGAACCTGTGGTATATAGGTCAATACAGTGTTAGGCCTGTATTTTTCATTGACTGCCGGCACACGATGGGTGATGTGGTCAGCATCACGCCGGCCGCCTTTACTTTCCCAGAGCATGTCTGGTACCCAGTTGAGGCTGGGTCGACCTGAGAGCCGTCACGGTCGGGAAAATTCCACGCGCATTGCGGGAGCTGAACCCAGACCACCAGCCTTGCGAGGCGAGTTCACTAACAACTACGCTACAGCGGCTCTCATCTGCGAGGGTCTCCGATGTAAATTAGATGATGCTGAAAATATTTTGTAGGAATTTTTATTTCAAAATCTTTCTAATGAATTCTGCCGGCAGTGACTTTTCAGCCTGCTCTTCTCAATTTTGAACTGTCCAGAGTTCTTTTACGTGCTCAAATTGAACACCTGACCTATATTTTATCGTCCGTCTCCAACAGAACTAGGAATTCAATCTCACCCACACTGATATCGAGGATCGATGGAAAAATGTCCCAATAGCTTCACGTAGGAACGAACCGCGTACCTTTGGAACAAGAGGTGAGCATCTAACCTCTATGCCACAGAGACTCCACTAATTATATTTTAATAATAGGTAGGCACGGTCAACTCCTATATTATAATTCATCATCATCAAGTAGTTTGTCCCTTCCGGAACCTGGTTCCCATGACAGCAGTCCTGAAAATCTCTCTTCTGTGCAAGTTGACCTGCATCAGCAGCAGTCATTCTCAGATCGTCTTCTAGGTCTTCCTCTCATTCTTCTTCCAGGCACCATTCCCTCCAAAATTATATTCTCTAGGCACTCATGTCGTTTGATGTGTCCGAATTATATAATATTATAATTACATTTTATAATATAGGAATGGACTGTGCCTACCCAGACACTTATAGACTTTGAATAAACAGAGGATTGGTACTGTCTCTACAAAAAATGTTTTGCCACATCTCAAAAAACAACAAATTAAAAACCACACGAAATGAAAACAAATGTTTAATAATGGGGTTAATATAAAAACTACTCAGATAATCAGAAAACAAATCAAGTATTCATTAAAAATAAACCGGTCACATTAGTTTATTTATCCATTTGTTTCAAAGTAAGATTAGAATAATAAAATGGAACAAAAGTAGCATAATAACATTGAACAAATGTAGCATAATAAAATGGAACAAATGTAGTATAATAAAATGGAACAAATGTAAAATAATAAGATGGAACAAATGTGAAATTAAAATAAAAAATTTACATATTTGCACTAATTTTGTGTCAAATAAAAAGTATGTGTTAGCATGATGACTGGTAACATACAGAGCATGAGATTCTGTGATACAAAATTGATGTCTTAAGTGTACACATAAAACGTATGTGAATGAAACATATATTCTCTATTGGTGAAACCTGTTCTTCATCTTCAATGATTCAGTGGCACTTGAGCTCTTGCCCTTCAACATAATGCTATGTAGTGGTATCTGCATGTGTTTGTTAAGTTGTTCTTTTGTTCTGTATAATGTGTTCCATTTATCTCGTCTTGGAGGATCTTCCTGATGTCATCTAGTCTTGGTATCTGAAGAGGTGGTGAATGGTGTCATGATGATGTGCACACATCTGGCACTCTGGAGTGTGTTGTGGTTGAATTCTGTTCATGTGATTAGTAAGTGTTATCGCCCCAGTGGTTACCAGGGCTCAAATTTGGGGTGTAAAGAATAGAACCACTGTTACCTGTCATGCATGTCGTAGAGGCGATTAAGGAGGTTTGGCTGAAATCGGATGCACATGTCCTAAACATGTAGAAGTCTATGCGTTTAGGGCCTACTAAACCAATGTGCAACGTATACACGTTCTTGGCAAAGATCAAACATATTGCAAAGAGTGATTACAATTGGTAGTAAAGAACGAGCGCAAAGAAAGGAAGGAAAGTGTTATATGTTGGGTTCAGTCTAAAAATGTTGCTCTCATCTCTTCTTGTAAGGTTATTGTTGTCTGTTAAGTCATGTCACAAAATAGTTTCTTCTTGAAAGCTCCATATCGACCACTTGTTAACCACTCTTTGTGATTTGTATATGATCCGAGCCTAATAGCGATTGTACATTGCGTTGTTATGCGCCTACAGGTAGGCCAGCACATTCAATTTCTGCGAGGCTTTTTATTTACTAGGGTAGCTTCCCTAGGCCTCTATCTCAGTCTCCTCTTACGACATGCCTTGTAGGTCGCTCTCTACCTCAGTCGCTTCTTACGACATGCCTTGTAGGTCGCTCTCTACCTCAGTCGCCTCTTATGACATGCCTTGTAGGTCGCTCTCTACCTCAGTCGCTTCTTACGACATGCCTTGTGGGTCGCTCTCTACCTCAGTCGCTTCTTACGACATGCCTTGTGGGTCGCTCTCTACCTCAGTCGCTTCTTACGACATGCCTTGTGGGTCGCTCTCTACCTCAGTCGCTTCTTACGACATGCCTTGTTGGTCGCTCTCTACCTCAGTCGCTTCTTACGACATGCCTTGTAGGTCGCTCTCTACCTCAGTCGCTTCTTACGACATGCCTTGTAGGTCACTCTCTACCTCAGTCGCTTCTTACGACATGCCTTGTAGGTAGCTCTCTACCTCAGTCGCTTCTTACGACATGCCTTGTGGGTCGCTCTCTACCTCAGTCGCTTCTTACGACATGCCTTGTGGGTCGCTCTCTACCTCAGTCGCTTCTTACGACATGCCTTGTAGGTCGCAGTGTTCTTTGCTCCGCTTGAGGGCCCCAGCAACAAATAAGCGACAAGATAATATGTACTGGTACATTCACCAAATTTATTGTAATGAAGTAAGCATGTGTAAATGAAGTAATCATGTGCAATGAAATAAGCATGTGTAATGAAGTAGGCATGTGTAAATGATGTAAGCATGTGTAAATGATGTAGGCATGTGTAAATGATGTAAGCATGTGTAATGAAGTAAGAATGTGTAATGAAGTAAGTATGTGCAATGAAATAAGCATGATACAGCAAGTATAAACAAGAGTAGATCATATATGTACAAATAAAATGTTATAATACGAGGAAGTCAATAAGTAAGCCACAAATGGCTGTAGAAAAATAACTAAACATGATAACAACTTGAAACCAGTTTATTTTTATACATACATTGTTCCTTTATTTCTCAACATAATTTCCACCAACATTGATGCACTTATCCCATCGTTTTATCAATCCTCCCAAACCGGCTGCATAGAACTCGGGCTCTGTTTTCTAAACCACGTTTTCACTTCACATTCAACTTCGGCATCATTAACGAAATGTCTCCCGCCAAGGTGGGTTTTCAGTGGACCAAAGAGGTGGAAATCGCTAGGGTCTAAGTCGGGACTGTAAGGTGGATGTTCCAGAACTTCCCACCTTAGTTGGTTAATTTTCTCCTGAGTTAATCGAGCCGTATGTGGTCTGGCATTGTCATGAAGAAGCAACACTCCTCTAGTCAGCAACCCTGGATGTTTTTTCGAATTGCATCATGAAGCATCGATAGAACTTCACAGTCTTTCTTTCTCGAATCCTGTATGCCTCACAGCGTCAGGTCAGGAAGAGATTTCTAAAACGGGCCCTAGTATGCACTTCGTAGATAGTCTCTTTCGTCGCCTCTGTTATCTCTGAGGTCCATCTTTTGCGTGGCCGGCCTTTTGCTTTGTACCCATTGTATCGAGCAGCATTGCTCTTTGGGGTGCACTGTCTGATGGTAATCTGCTTACGTGACCGAACCATTTAATTTGTTGTTTCTTGATGAAGTCTAGTACTGATGTTGTACCCACTTTTTCCTGATGTCTTCATTTCTCAACCGGTCTCTTCTTGTTACACCCAGCATTCTGCGTAGACACTTCATCTCTGTTGTGACTAGTTTTCTTCTATCGTTTGTTGTCAGCGTCCAGGTTTGGCACTGGTAACATAATGTGGGAGAAAGATTGTGTTGAACATTGCTCTTTTTGTGTTCATGGTGACATGTTTGCATCTTAAAATTGGCGCCATTTGCCCTATCATTTGATTTGCTTTGTTGCATCTGTGTTGAATTTCATTAGTTATTCTTCCATTTGCTGAAAAAATGCTCCCAGGTATGTGAAATCTTTTACTTGATTTAGTAGATGATTATCGATGGAGATGTTGGTAGTGTTTTCCTCTCTGGCGAATGTCATTACTTCTGTTTTGTCGATGTTAATTCTCATGTTGTATTCGTTACATGCTAACTGGAGTCTGTTGATGTGTTGTTGTAGCTGTTCTTCTGTTGTTGATATGATTGCCTGATCGTCTGCAAAAAGAAATTCATTTAAGAGTTCTCCGAGGTTGTTTCCTTCGCTGGTGTTAGCTATTTTACAAATGTGGTCAATGTACGTGATGAATAGCAGCGGGATAGTACGCAACCTTGTCTTACTCCTGACCCTACGCAGTACGATTCGGAATTCACATTGTCACCTTTCTTCATGAAATTGGTTAAAAGCACTCCCTGACAATCCCAGAACACCGTCAACATAACCTTCCCTGCTGATGGCGTAACCTTGAATTTTTGGACACAAGGCGAAGAAGGATGTTTCCACTGCATTGAAGCACGCTTTGATTCGGGCTGGTAGTGATGCACCCATGATTCATCCCAGTAACAATCCTGTTCAGCATCTCTTCTCCTTCATCTTCGTATCGACAGAGATGATGCAAGGACAGGCCAAATCGGTTCATTTTGTGTTCCTCTTTCAATTGTCTGGGTACCGACTGTGAGCACACTTTCTTAAATTTCAATTGATCATGCATTATGCTGTATGCTGAACCATGTGAGCACCCTATTGCAGATGCTACAGAGTTTATCGTTACTTGTCTGTCACCTCTAATCATCTCCTCCACCCGCTGCACTGATGCTTCTGTTGCAATCTCAACAGGACGACCAGATCGGATTTCATTAACAATTTTAGAGGGTCCTTGAGAAAATTTTTCTACCCAACTATGCACCGTTTTACGGGACAAACAATTGTCAGCATAAACAGGAAGCATTTCCTTATGAATGTCCTTTGCAGGAAGTCCTTTTGCCCACAAAAACGCACAACAGCACGTTGCTCTTTGGTTGTACTCTCCGTAAGTACAGTCGCCATTTTGTTTATGCGCTGCGCATGAGACACATAGTGCCACCTGGCGAACGGGAATATAAAGTTGGATGTTGCTGTCACCTAATGACACTTTTAGAAAACACCAACTACATTTACCTACCATCTCACATAACTTTGTGGCTTACTTATTGACTTCCCCTCGTATTTTAGGATATAACAGAATTAAAACACATTTTAAAAATCGAATATTACTATAGCAATTCAATTAACCATAAATTCATTCACTTTAAGTAAAAGGCAATCACAACCTACTTTTGATCACAACCTCATTCTGTCCCACAACCTACTTTTGATCACAACCTCATTCTGTCCCACAACCTACTTTTGATCACAACCTCATTCTGTCCCACAACCTACTTTTGATCACAATCTCATTCTGTCCTACAACCTACTTTTGATCACAACTTCATTCTGTCCTACAACCTACTTTTGATCACAACCTCATTCTGTCTCACAACCTACTTTTGATCACAATCTCATTCTGTCCCACAACCTACTTTTGATCACAATCTCATTCTGTCCTACAACCTACTTTTGATTACAACTTCATTCTGTCCTACAACCTACTTTTGATCACAATCTCATTCTGAACCACAAATTAATTTTGATCACAACCTTATTCAGACCGATGATCTAATATTGATCACAACCTTATTTTAATGAATCAAATTCTCAAACCCAGTTTTATAAATGTTAGGGTCTAGTTTGTACAGTCATATTCCAAGATAACATAAGATAACAGAAGGTTGTGGTAGTCAACTCTCAGAGACTGTGTCAAGATAGTATGTATCATTCATTCTGATTATAAAACAGCTTTATCTAATCTTATTCTGGGGATCTCTCTCTCGGATCACCGCCCAGACTGATGTACCAGATCTCCCCATAAATTTTATTCATGTGGAAATCTGATTCATGCAGCCTTAGTTAGCATTGGTGTCTTTTACGTCACATCTTCAGCACCATTTGGAGCTCTGGTGCTTATCTGTCGGCGATATGTCCGGTTTCAGTCAGTGTTTGCTCGGTTCGCTCTCTGTTCTGTAGCCATCTAGTGTTTTTCCTTCCTTTCGTTCGCTTGAAATATGTCTATATATTCAATGTTGTCTCTTGTATGAACTTCACTGTCTTTTGTAGCTCACACAGAGGTCCGTGTAGTTTTCTGTCGAGTGTTGTTTCGCTGGACCAGTGAGTTTGCCTCAGTGTATCATATTCGGGCAGTCTTGAAGTATGTGCTCTGCAGTCTGGTGTGCCTGTCCACATATACACATGGCTAGTGTTGTTTACGGTCTGGGGTAGCTAGCCCCACGTCCAACATCATTAGTCGCCTCTTACGACATGTGTGGCAAGTAACAGTGGTTCTATTCTTTACACCTCAATTTGGGCCCTGGTAACCACTCAGGCAATTCCTGGGATAAAACAGCTTTGCCTAATCTCATTCTGGGCAATTCCACAAATGATTCACTTCTACATAAGCTCACATGTTTGACAGCTAAAGCAGAACTGAACCAATAACAATGACGGAGCAGGACCATACATATATTTTCTGGTAATATTTTGAAACTTATGACAAAAAAAGGATGCTAGCAAAGTAGCACAATTTTTTTAATATTTCACACAAATAAATGGAATCATAAATGTTATCATTTGATCAAACTCACATTAAGCAAGGTGTAGAGCATATGTGCTAGCCTCTTGTTTCAAAGGTACTCTGTTCGCTCCCTCGTAAACCTATCTGGATATTTCCCCAGAGATCCCTGTTCTCATCGTAGGTGAGATCAAGTACTTAGTCCTATTGAAGATTTACTATTCTTTGCTCCCCTTGTGGACCAGGACAATACACAGGCGATGTCGAAGAGTAAATGCTCAGATCGGACTGCTGGATCGGAAAAGTAAAGTAAAGTCCGAAATATGTAGCTGCCAATAGAAAAATTATTTTGAAAGAAATAATAATAATTCCTCTCGTATACGTTACATAGGGCCTGCAAGCAATTTCTCCATACCACTCTATCCTGGGCAACTCGCTCAATCTCCTCCATGGAACTGAGACCAATATTTCTTGCCCATTTCTTTGAAAGAAATGCTGTCTAAATAAGTATATTGCTGTTAGCTTCTATCATCATCATCATCATGTGTCATATCTACCTGCGTAGGCAATTATATCTCTCCAAAACTATCCATCCCTTGTACAGTTTAACAGTTCTGATGTCAATCTTTTGTCTGATCACAGTATTAAGCCATCTGAGAACTTCTACCCCTGCTTTCCTCAATCACTGTATCACACCCTCCAGGATCTTCTATCTCTGTCTTCATCAATCCCTAATCCTCTATATTTGACTCCATGTTACCAGATGTTTCAATTCTTCGACACGGTTCCTCAGCCTGCTAGGCAGGTAGAACAGCACGGATGGAATAAAAACATCAAAGTAGAAAGGCAGTAAAACTCCCCCAAATGCAAGTATACCTTGCCCACACTGTACAAGAACATTTCAAGCCCGTAAGGGCCTCACTAGTCATCTACACACACACAGACAAACATAACGCAACTACATTCCCTTGGATGAAAATTTGTGTGGTCATCATCACCCATGATGGACGAGCATCACCAGATGTTTCAATACTTCTCCTCACAAGTGTTTGAAGAACACCTTATCTAGTTCTTATTCGCACAGTAATTCCAAATAGTATCAGAAGTAACTTCATAATATTTAAAACTATTGGTAGTATGAAACAATTACGGTTTAACACTTTCGCTGCCATTGACGACTAAAGTCAGCGAAATATCAAATCCCTTTTGATGCCGTCGTCGATTTTGTCATTCGACATGTGTTGCTGTCTTTTTTAAACGGGAGTATCGATAGCCAAAAATGGGGGTACCGTTACGCACTACTTCCATATTGTTCAGAAGAGCTCTCCAAAATGGTGGATCTAATGTAAATCGGTAAACATACAATGAGTCCGATTTTGAGCAATTTTCATGATTTTTCGTAAGTAAACAATGAATTTCAAAATGGACGACGTAGCTGATGGATAGTAATGTCCAAAATGACTCTTATTTGGGCTTTATAGCCAGTGATAAAACAGACTCTAAATGTGATATGAATTTGAACTTTGATTCACATGACAATGTTTATAGATCAATAGCAGATATTCCCAGTACAGGAATAGGTGATGGACACCCACCACGAAAATGGGGCATGTCATTATCTAGATAGGTAAGGGGCGCTACGCCAATATCAGTTACAGCAATAGCTTGTGGATTATGAAGAATATACTCTACATATAGACAGGTTAGTAGCTCATTAATATATGAACACTATTCCATAGTTTAAAAGTCCTAAGTTTATTATTTATGATTTTTTGAAATTTTCACCCTGAAAACAGATCATGCCCAAAAATAGGCGGAGCGAAAGTGTTAACAGTAATAGACTGCCAGAATTATTCATTGCAATAATGAATGCAATCAATGTTAGCCAAGCTATCTACTGTAAACACTTGAATCTATACAACTCTATAGGTGTCATACAACTTGATAAAGACGAAATGTCTTATTCTCAAAGACTGTTCTAAAATATGTGATGTATGGTTTCTGCTGATGTCTGACATGCTCACAGAATCTTAGGGTTGATGACTTGACCAGGCCTGGAATGTTGACCGGTTCATCAGGCATCTGTGGAGGTTATGTTATTTGTCAATTATGAATGTCAGCTGGACACTACTTTCTTCTTTAGCGAACACATTCAGTTTCCACAGACAGCAGTGGTCAGGTTCAGACAGCAGTGGTCAGGCTAAAGCAGCAGTGGTCAGACTAAGACAGCAGTGGTCAGGCTAAAGCAGCAGTGGTCAAGCTAAGACAGCAGTGGTCAAGCTAAGACAGCATTGGTCAGAGGCTAAAACAACAGTGGTCCTGCTAAGACAGCAGTGGTCAGAGGCTAAGACAGCAGTGGTCCTGCTAAGACAGCAGTGGTCAGAGGCTAAGACAGCAGTGGTCAGAGACTAAGACAGCAGTGGTCAGAGGCTAAGACAGCAGTGGTCCTGCTAAGACAGCAGTGGTCAGAGACTAAGACAGCAGTGGTCAGAGGCTAAGACAGCAGTGGTCCTGCTAAGACAGCAGTGGTCAGAGGCTAAGACAGCAGTGGTCAGATACTAAGACAGCAGTGGTCAGAGGCTAACAGAGCAGTGGTCAGACTAATGTCCCTAATATCTCAAAAAAGCTTAAATCCTAATAATGGTACAAATGAAGGACATGACAGCGTCAATTATCTTCATATAAAACCTCATTAAGTATTCTTTCAACTTATTTGTGTCCACACACACAAATACCACCTCATATTTTGTTATATTAACCTCCCTATCACCACATATGTTGCTAGCAACAGTCTATACACATTTTTTTTACCACTTAAACACCCATTATGACAGCATCGTGAGACAGGCTCTCCGATGGAACCCCAGGGCAATAGAAGTAAGGAAGACCCAGAAACACCTGGAGACGGGAGTTAGAGATGGAATGCAAGAGGACGGGGAGAGAGTGGCGAGATCTGGAAAGGATGGCCTTGGATAGGCGGGCTTGGAAGGCCTTGGTTGCGGACCTATGCTTCCCTAGGGGCGAAGGGTGAAGAAGAAGAAACACCCATTATATCACCCTTTCTCTTTTTCCATTTCTCCAATCCTGTTTTGTCTCATAGTGTCAGGATAAGAAGAGAGTTCTAGAACAGGCTATTGTGTGTGCTTCATAAACAGTGTCTTGTGTCACCTCTGTTGTCCACCTTTTGCAAGACCGGCCTTTCGCTTTGCATCTACTGCATCGGAGTAACATTGCTCTTTGAGGTGCACTGTCTGTTGGTAATCTACTTATGTGGCTGAACCATTTAATTTGTTGTTTCTTGATGAAGTCTAGTACTGATGTTGTACCCACTTTTTCCTGATGTCTTCTTTTCAAAACTGGTCTCTTCCTGTTACTCCCAGCATTCTGCGTAGACACTTCATCTCAGTCGTGACTAGTTTTTTCTATCATTTGATGTCACCGTCCAGGTTTGGCACTGATAGCATAATATTGAAAGAAAGATTGTGTTGTACAATGCTCTTTTTGTGTTCATGGTGGCATGTTTGCATTTTAAAATTGGAGCCATTTATCCTATCATTTGATTTGCTTTGAAACAATATCACTAACTTGATTAAAACAAAGACACTAAATGTTAATAGACAAGCAAAATTAGCTAAACAAAAATTCATGGAAAAAGGCAAAGAAAGAAATACTGAGTCTCACATCATCAAACAGCTTGTCTTGAGCAGAACTTGGCCACAATCCATCAGAATTTCTCTCTCTCATAGGCCAGATGTCCCGCCACTGAAGAGGTCATACTCAAACCATCAGTTACATCCTGAATCCATCTTCCCGTGGTCTTCCTCTTCTCCTCTTTGCCAGGATGTTTCCTTCCATGATAGTCTTTCCCCGGCACTTCATGTCTCTTTATATGTCCAGAATACTTTAATTTTCTCATTTTTATTTGTATCATCAGCCAGTTTTCTTTGATTTTAAGTTCTTTCTGGATAGATCTATTTGTTCTCTTCTCTGTCCATGGTATACAGAGGACTCTTCTGTAACATACAACCTCACAGACACTAGAATAAAAGGAATGTAACATTTAAGAAATCTACAAGAACGGGTCAATATAGAGTGAACAAAATGAAGAGATAGGCTTATAAACTCCTGCAATACACCTGGCCCAATAACAACAACTTAAGCTTCCCATAACCATCCAGGACTAGACGAAACAAACAAGATAAGTACAAGATCTTACCACTCCGTTGTCAATGTCAACTAAATCTGGTGTGCGACAGCTACCGTGAGATGGAGCCCGACAAATACTGTCTTCTAAAATGATGAAGTCACTCTTGTACTTCTTTAATATCTCATGAACATCTTTTGGAGTTCTGCGACCGTAAATCTGGTACAGCTGCAAGTTTGAACAGAGACATGGAAACAATGTGTTGTTATAACAGGCATATAGTAACTACTTCTGTGATCAATTTCTGCTATGCGACTACTCCGGTATGTGTTATAAACAGGGTGGTGTGCTTGAGGTCTTCACTGGTGCCCAATAGTTTGTTCTGAAGGGTTGTTCCTGTTAACCAGATTTCCATTCTCAGGCTGGGACAGTCTTGCAAAATGTGCTTTGGGGACCATTTTGGTGCTCCACAGGTGCAGGCAGCTTAGTCCCTGAGACCCATTCTATGGAAGTGTGCTCTCAGACGGCAATGTCCCGTTCTAAGTCTGAAGACTGTAGTCTGCACAATAACAGTCATCTAACAAGGAGAGATCAGAGCACTTCAGCCTCAAACAGAAACCATATCACTTAATAATCAAGTAGTGGCATGTCCCTTGCACAATGCCACTATCATCATAACCCGTCCTGAAAAACTCTCGATCTATAACAAGATCTCCCGCGTCCTCCAGCATGATGTTCAAAGTTTCTTTGATGTCTTTCTGCCATCTTCATCTTGGTCGCCCCCTGCCGTGTATTCCAGGAATCATGCCTTCCATTGGGGGCCTGCCTAGAGTAGTTGATAGTAGCTCGGCCTGCTAGCTGTGAGACGCCTCATAGCTCGGGTTAGAACCTACTGTCCGGCATTTGTTCGAGTCCCTGGTCTTACTCAGGACGATAACGTGAGTACCTCTGAAGTCGTAGGAAAATCTGCCTGTATGGCGAGGGAATACTAATTACGAGTACATTGAGCACACGGCTGCCAGTGTAAGTAATTTACAATGTGCACACTGCTGCCATTGTAAGAAATTGGAAAACGGATTTTCACGCAAAAATCAGTTTCAGAGATGAAACTTCGCCTGAGTTGAAACGCGATAAAAAAAAATGCCTTCCATTACCGTTTCTCCTAACACTGTAACTGTCAACATGGTCAAAATATTTCATCTTCTGGGATATGATGTTATTTATGAGCCATTGCACCTGATATGTAGGTCTTGTACTCCTCGATTTTCAAGTAATATTGAATCTACAACCCTAATCAACCTGCAAGAATACCAAAAGAACAAAGAACTGTGTCGTTAGTCTCCACAAGCTGAGAGACATACTGAGGAGGAGATCGGAGCACTTATGGACTAATTTGTTCAATGTGCAGTGATGATGTTCCCACGACTAAACTAAAACTAAGTCTTATAAATAAATGACTATTTCCATGAAAAAAGAGATTTCTTCTTCGAATGCTCCATATCGACCACTTATTAAACATCTCTTTGTGATTTGTATGTGATCTGAGCCTAAGAGCAATCGATCGTTGACCCAGTTATGCGTCTACAAGTAGGCCAGCACATCCGATATCTGTGACAGCTTCCCCAGGCCCCTACCTCAATCGTCTCTTACGACATGCCTTGTAGGTCGCAGTGTTACTATTCTTTGCTCCCTTGTGAGTCCCGGCAACACACACAAGAGCGAAGACAGAGATAACGTTTCCCAAGTTTACCTCTTTAGTTTTCTGTCTAAGATACTTGTCCTCATAATGTGGATGGTTTGTGATGTGACGACCCGTACATAGCTTGACCCCAGCTAAGAGCTGCATGCTGCCTGTGAATGATGCTGTTACTGGCGTGTTTCTTCTGCAAAACAAACAGTGACCTTTAACCCTGGATACGAAATGTTTATTAAACAGAAGGTCAATAACTTGAAGAAAGAGAGGACACTCAAGGGAAACCCTGAAAAGAACTTTGCTGAGAGAGGCAAGAAATATCAGACTCAAATCCATGGAAGAGATTGAGCAAGTTACCCAGGACAGAAGAGTATTGAGAAATTACTTGCAGGCCCTATGTAAAGTATAACGGTACGAGAGGAATGTATAATAACTGAAATCAACATGTATAATTTTGTGTTGATGTTGTTGGTGACAATTAGATATTACTGAGGCTGCTAATTCTGTTGCTGTCAATAGAAAGCTAGAAAATAAATTACAGATGTTGTGTTATGTACATTATGTTTGTGATTATCGAGGAGCTCGGTAATAGTTTTCTACTGTTTATGGCAGGTCCTGGGCATGTAAGCAGTACATGTTTTGTAGACGTTGTGTTGTGCTGTATAGGGTTGTTTGTTATTGTTGAGGAGCTTGGCTACAGTTTTCTTTATTCTGTGACGAGTCATGGGCATGTAAGCTGCTCATATTTTGCTGTTTCCTATCTATTTATATCCTTATCTATATCTGGCTAGAATCACAGATTTTTATTCACACATTTTTTCTCAGTGACTCAATGAGTATGCTCAGGAAGATTGAATCAGGGAGGGCTCAGATACAATGGATGGAGTCGTTGGGAGGTCTAAGCTGACAAAAATCAGTTTTATTTTTGTGCCGGGCATGCAAGTGTAAAGAGAAATGAATGAGCTGATAGGATTGCAGGTATGGCTGCGGTGGAAAGTAGGCGAGCAATGGACAAGGCTGATATTATAAAGTCCCTAAGGGAGACTTTATTACAACACTAACCAGACTGCAAGAATTCCAGGTCAAGTGTGGTGTATCTAGACAAGAACACTATGCTGGTAGCCAAAGAAGAATAGTAAACCCCAACAAAGAACTGGGGTCATTAGTCACCACATGCTGAGAGACATACTGAGGGGAGATCGGAGCACTTATGGACTAATTGGTTTGATGTGCAGTAATGATGATCTGATGACTAAACTATATCCTCTTTGTGCCCTGTTTGATACATACATTTGGAATAATAAGGTACTATTAAAGGATCATGTCGGCACAAGTATATTTTCCGGGGAACATGTTCTTCTTCACCTTTTAACTCCCAGCGAGCACAGGTCTTCAACAAACTTCTTCCAGCTCTTCCTCTCTCTTGCCATTCCTTCCAATTCTTTCCATGTTTTACCTATACTTTTAATATCAGTCTTCAGCTCTCTTCTCCAGGTATGTCTAGGCTTTCCCTACTCCTCTTTCTCTGTGGGTTCCAAAATAGTGCCTGTCCTGCAATGCTTCCGGATGGTCTTCTCAATGTGTGTCCTATCCATCGCCAGTGTCCCTTCCTTAGCTCTTTCTCCACTGGTATCTGCTTAGTTCTTTCTCTGAGTTCCTCGTTTGTAATCTTATCATACCATCTCAGTCCCACTATTCTACATAAACATCCATTTATGAAGGTCTGCAGTTTTCTGATGGTTTCTTTTGTTGTCTTTCATGTTTTCGAGCCATAGAACAGCACTGACTTCACATTTGATTGAAAGATTCCCAGCTTTGTGATTGTTTTGATCTCCTTTGACTTCCATATCTTACTCAATGAAGGGAACATGTTGGTACAAATATATTTCCAGGGAACAACATACTGGTAGAGGTATATTAGAAGGGAACAATCAGTTAATACTTACATGATCCAGTTCATGAGTTCCACTGTATCTGGATCCCAGAACTCTGTTTCATTTTTCAGTTCTTTCAGTACATTTGGTAATAACTTGATAAAACAAAGAAATGAACATGGGTTAGAAGTTTATTTATATATTCTTTATGTCATAGTTGATACGTAACTTTTTGTGAGCCAAACACCACACTATGTGGCCTTTTGTTGGACTGTTTTTTTTTACCAGGAGCCAAACTAAAGGACGTTTTTTATTCTAAAAACATCGGCTTGTAAAAACCTGGCTTTTGTCCTGGTCTACTAAGAGTTAAGTCATTATTCCCATTGCTGTTGGTCTGCTGCCTTATATCGAGATTCTCTTCATGTCATAGTTGATACATAAGACATTCCCATGTGATCCCCATTTATGCTGTTCTGTTGTCTGTAAACTGATACCAGACGTGCGTGCAATCCTCTGGACTCTTAACAGCAAAGTTGAGAGGGAGTAGGTGAGGTTTGAGCAACTCAGCTACTCCATAAAAATTGCTCAGGTATGTGTCACAGAGAGGTCACTTCGTGGTCAACTTTGTTGACCAAACCAACACAAAGGACAACAGTAAAGGGTTAGAATTCCCACTCAGTTGGTTTAGAGCATTGGACATCACGGTTGTCTTTTACGGTGGGAAAGATCACAGCGTCTCATTGGATGTCGCTTTTGTCCATAGAAGGCCCATTCTCGATCGCAGCATTGCTGGCCAGTGCGTCTGCTCTTTCATTGTCCTTCACCCCAGAATGACCTGGGACAAAGATGAAGGTAAGTATCTGGATTGTCGCGTTTTGTATTAATTGCATCCACTGTCTTCGTACATAACCGGTCCTGATCTTCTGTATCGTGCTCATAGAGTTGCTGAGCATGCATGTGTATATATTTGCGTCTTTAGCCACTCCTGGAATTTTCTCCCCAAATAATAATGAAACAGTTGCAGAAGACAAAACAATGCACAGAATAATAAAGTAACAAGTCAGAGAAAAGAGTATAATGAGCAACTAAAATTAATACTTACAATTTTCATCATCAAAGAAAGAATAATGATTATAACAGAGACCCTGATGACTTGAATCTGAAAACAAAATGAAAGAAGTGAAACTGACATGCTAAGACAAGTGAACAAGGAGTTCTAAGAACCCTAGAGGAAGCACTAAAGTAAATGAATCTGATAAATAAATAGTAAACAGGGATTAGGGTCTCCTGAAACAACAATTTACCAAACACAGGATTAGCTCTCTGTCTCCATCTAGCTGGTTGTGCTAGAAAAAAACGTGTGTCTGCATGGTTAGGCAATGGGTGCTGTAAGAAGTAAGGTTGTGGTTCAAATCCTGTGTTTTGGTAAATTGTTTTTTTTACGGAGGCCCTTAACTGATTCGCTACTGAGTTTTTTTTTACCTCTAGACCAAATTAATTGTTTTAATTAAAAAAAAACTGATCTCTCCTAACAAATGAATATTTTCTCTCTAAGTTATTATCGCTACTCGACCTTTTAGCTACCTCTGAAGTTGGAGAAGGTTTGCCTGTATGGTGAGGTAATCAATAAAATGGTAAGCAGGCTTTCATGGAAAAATCAGTTTGAAGCGCCACACCAGACGCATGACTATGCCTGTATTCATAGCGGACGAACACAGAAGACATTTTAGCTAAGATCAAAGTGTAGTGGCCACTTTATCGCGACCAAAGGTGGGAGCCTTCATTAAACACCAAATAGCAAAATAAAAACCTTATACAAACTCTGAACGTATTCTTTCGAAAGACATGATGATGCTCAGAGTTTTAAACGTTTTCACGTTCGCTAGTACTGGGTCCACCCGTTGTGGCATTTTCTGAGTTGGGCCTTATAAAAAAAAGTTATTACAGCAGAGAGATGTCTTGTGGTTTGCATGAGAAATCAGGGACAGGAATCACACAGGTAAAAACAGTGTTACACCCCCTTGTGGTGGCATCAGTCAGCTCTGACTGCCCAGAGCCAACTATAAACTTATGGGCCTTCGGACTCGGGTAAGAATTATGGGAAATCAGACCCCAACTACACCACGTCATCTCGCATTCCAATATTGGTGTATATAGACGAATTCATTTTAAAATCAACACAAAATGCTAACTCGAAGTTATATTATGCAACAAGTTAAGTTTAACAATAAGAATATCAATATTATGAATACTTTTCACCAATAAATAACCATGGACTCACATAATTGAGTAAAATTGCAAAAAGCTTGCAGTGTTCTATCAAACATCTATATTTTCCGGCCCCCTTTTCTGATGTAGGTCAAGGAACACCCACCCAGTTGTCTGGCCTAGTTATCTAGAGTTGGCTGTGGACTGCCTCTCTAAAACTAATCAGATCTGATACCATGCTACAGTATAACTCCAGATGTGATACTTTAAAGTGAGGTTTTTCTGTTTGTAAAATCTTACAGTTACTCGTCTTCTTCTTCTTCTGCATTCTCACTAGATTGGGATTGTGGACTCTCTAGTAAAGGCAGTCTAGTAGAGCGTCTGCCTCAGATTATCAGCCACGCCATACAGTTTGTCTTGGACGCTAGTGTAAGTGGGCCACCTCTTTCTCTCAAGTCTGCATACTGGGGCAGTTCTGTAGGATATAATTCCTATGATTTCTGCTTCCCGTTTATGCCGACCTCTTCCCCAAAGTTTTGGCCTCGTGATGGTAGGTCTGACATTCTTACTGCGTGGCTAAATCTCTTGAGGCAGATTGGCGACCGTAGATTCCGTTATCCAATTCCTCATTGTGAGGGGTCGTTGCACCATCTTATGCGCCTTACGGCCTGGTGCATCCATTTTCTGCAAGTATTTGTTTCAGGTTAGCATTCCCTAGCGGACACGTGCATTCGATTTCATCCAAACCTCCTTAGTCGCCTCTTACAACATGCGTGGCAGGTAACAGTGGTTCTATTCTTTACACCCCAAATTTGGGCCCGGTAACCACTCGAGCCAGTTACTCGTCTGTACAAATGTGTGTCCAATTAGATAATATGCCTACACTTTGGTCAAAATTAGGATGGGCCTGTGCTAAATGCTGTACTGGCATAACAAACAGAGGCGCAACATATCCACGTTCTCAGCGTAAACCATACAGATCACAAATAGCTGTTAACTTGGTTGATAAGAATGAATGCAAAGTTACCTCCTTGAGTGGTGTTCGGGAAGTAGATTTATCTGGCCAAAGAAGCAAAGATTAACATAATCACTGTGATTAAATTTGCTAGAGATGACACAAGATCAAATCTTCATACACAACATTACACCCCACTGCAAAAAGTGGGGCAGGCGTTAGCGAAGTTGCTAACACACTACCCTAGTGACCACATGCTGTGGAAATTCTGGGGTTCGAGGCTTGCTTAGGATAAAAATTCTCAGGGTACAAGTGGTAAGCGGTTTGAACTACAGACCTTAATTCTTCACTTGAGGATATAAATTACAAGCGCATCTGAAGTCGGAGTAAGGCTTACCTGAATGATGAAGTACACTAATGATAAGGAAAGTAAGCCTTCCCTCAAAAATCAATCAGAGGCATCATATTAGGTACAGTGACTACACCTGAATTCATAACACACAAAAATCAACCAGAAAGAAACTTGACATTACTCACTGAATATTTGCTACTGACTTTCACTAATGATGAGAGTCTAGTCCACATGCCTTCATCTGCAACTCCTACTGATGCCAGTACACAGATGTAGGGTGTCCATAAGTACTTCATTCTCATTGTGGTGATTGCCAGAGCACCGAAAAACACAGCCTGAACTGCAAAATATTAAAAAAACTATGAAAGAGGTCTAAATGAGGCATGAGTCAGTTCTGACGACATACACTATGAACAATCTACAGTATAACTTAACAGATGTGTCACTATAAAGTTGTGGTTCTGTTTGTAAAATCTTATCAGTCGGGGGTATCTGTGGCTAAGTGGTTAAGCCGCTGCCTGTGCTCCAAAGGTAGCAGGTTCGAACCCAGACTACTCAGTTCGGTTCACAAGTGCATTTTTTAAGAAACCACTAGGATTGTTGACGGAGCTATGTAGTTTGTGCAATATTCTCGGCAAGTAGCATGCCATTTCTGCGGACAGTGACAGAGCCATATGGGGTCAAACTCATCGCAATGAAGTAAATCCTTCGGCTTTAGATGCTTTAGTTCTAAGATACAGTGAATGAGAGAAGTCAGTCAGCAAAAGCCAAAAATTTTGCCTTCAAACAGTGACCGTGGTAACGTAATGCATTACTTCAGTCTGACAAAGCGAGTAGAGATCAATGAGGAAGGTAAGCGCATTAAAAAAATGTTGTGCTGTTTGTAAAATCTGAGTTACCTGTCTGTACAAATTTGTGTCTTGTTGAATAATATGCATACACTTTGGCTGAAATTCTCATATGCCAGTTCTACATGTAGTAGGGCCCTAACTGGGGCTCAAAGTTTTTCAAGTACAATATAATGACACTTGATGAAGACACTCTCTGTGAAAATGTGTGAACATTATTCTACTATATACAGATTAAAATGAAAGGATTGTGGTGAGAAGTCAGACTGGGGTATCTTGACTAGCCCTCATGGTTGTTGCAGAGCAAAATGGAGCATACAGGACACCTACTTCCAGTATAAGGATGGAGGTTAAAGCCGTTACTGCTACCCTCCATTGGCTCTCTGGGATTCCATTTACTGGGGCTGTTGTTGTATCGTTACTCTCAGTTGATGTTTCGGAAGATCCAGAATGACAGGTTGTGGTATGAGTGGGTGTCATCTATAGAGGTTTCCAGCCTCCAGAGACCCCATTGGATCTACTGTCCTGGTGGTGCTGGTGTTCACAGCAACGAGAGAACGGACACGCTTGCATCGATTCTTGGGATGTTTAGGATGGATAAGGGGGATGTTCTTCGGACTCTTGGCGATCTACTGTTGGATGAGGACACTAAAATTGACGTTGAATCAATCAGCAATTTAAGGAGTTTGGAATTACAGACTATACAAGTAGAGTGGTGGACATAGTTTACTGTTGGATGAGGACACTAAAATTGACGTTGAATCAATCAGCAATTTAAGGAGTTTGAAATTACAGACTATACAAGTAGAGTGGTGGACATAGTTTACTGTTGGAAGAGGACACTAAAATTGACGTTGAATCAATCAGCAATTTAAGGAGTTTGAAATTACAGACTATACAAGTAGAGCGGTGGACATAGTTTACTGTTGGATGAGGACACTAAAATTGACGTTGAATCAATCAGCAATTTAAGGAGTTTGGAATGACAGACTATACAAGTAGAGTGATGGACATAGTTTACGTGTGAAACTGTACACTAAAGACTGACGTTAAACTGCGTTAGGAGTTTGGAAATTTACCAGAAAAACAATAAGTATGACTCATTTATTCAGAAAGCAATAAAATTGACGTTGAATCAATCAGCAATGTTTACGAGGAAATTCTGTGGAATGACAATTATTTCAAGAAGAGTGGTGTTTTACAGAGTAATGTTAAATGAAAGGAACATTAGTATCAATTGAATCGTTGATGAATTCAGCAATGTTGCGGAGTGCTGTGACATTGAACAGACAATAAACAAAGGCTATAATTTGATCATAAAATTACTGTTGAAGAACGGTTTCAATAAAAATACTTGACAATCATCACATGTCTTTTAGCTTCTAGTGTTGGCTAACGTCAGGTTCGATCTGAACGAATCAGAATGTGACATATTTGTCATGTACTTGTTGATAAGAATAAAATTTACATGAATCAAGCTTGTAGATGTTAGGAGTAGTGTGATGAGCGAGACTTATACAATGTCAAGTATGGCATGTCTACTTTGATTAGGTTACTACTGTAAAAAAATTTACGCCTGAAATCAATCAGCTTTAAGGAGGATTCTGGAATGACGAATCTATCAATCAAGTGATGGAGTTAGTTGACTGTTGATGGATTTTGACAAAAATGGCACCGTTAGAAACAATGCAACACTGAAAGTTTGAGAAAATACAAGCTAAAAGGGGGGGTTGATCACAAAGTTTCCCGTGAAAGGAATAAATTACTTTTGAATAACTCACAATTTAAGGAGTTAGACATAGACTAGAACAAGAATTAATGGTGTGGACATGAGTCTTACTGTTGAAGAGGACACTAAAATTGACGTTGAATCAATCAGCAATTTAAGGAGTTTGGAATGACAGACTATACAAGTAGAGTGGTGGACATAGTTTACTGTTGGAAGAGGACACTAAAATTGACGTTGAATCAATCAGCAATTTAAGGAGTTTGAAATGACAGACTATACAAGTAGAGTGGTGGACATAGTTTACTGTTGGAAGAGGACACTAAAATTGACGTTGAATCAATCAGCAATTTAAGGAGTTTGGAATGACAGACTATACAAGTAGAGTGGTGGACATAGTTTACTGTTGGATGAGGACACTAAAATTGACGTTGAATCAATCAGCAATTTAAGGAGTTTGGAATGACAGACTATACAAGTAGAGTGATGGACATAGTTTACTGTTGGAAGAGGACACTAAAATTGACGTTGAATCAATCAGCAATTTAAGGAGTTTGGAATGACAGACTATACAAGTAGAGTGATGGACATAGTTTACTGTTGGATGAGGACACTAAAATTGACGTTGAATCAATCAGCAATTTAAGGAGTTTGGAATGACAGACTATACAAGTAGAGTGATGGACATAGTTTACTGTTGGATGAGGACACTAAAATTGACGTTGAATCAATCAGCAATTTAAGGAGTTTGGAATGACAGACTATACAAGTAGAGCGGTGGACATAGTTTACTGTTGGAAGAGGACACTAAAATTGACGTTGAATCAATCAGCAATTTAAGGAGTTTGGAATGACAGACTATACAAGTAGAGTGGTGGACATAGTTTACTGTTGGAAGAGGACACTAAAATTGACGTTGAATCAATCAGCAATTTAAGGAGTTTGGAATGACAGACTATACAAGTAGAGTGGTGGACATAGTTTACTGTTGGATGAGGACACTAAAATTGACGTTGAATCAATCAGCAATTTAAGGAGTTTGGAATTACAGACTATACAAGTAGAGCGGTGGACATAGTTTACTGTTGGATGAGGACACTAAAATTGACGTTGAATCAATCAGCAATTTAAGGAGTTTGGAATTACAGACTATACAAGTAGAGCGGTGGACATAGTTTACTGTTGGATGAGGACACTAAAATTGACGTTGAATCAATCAGCAATTTAAGGAGTTTGGAATGACAGACTATACAAGTAGAGTGTTGGACATAGTTTACTGTTGGATGAGGACACTAAAATTGACGTTGAATCAATCAGCAATTTAAGGAGTTTGGAATGACAGACTATACAAGTAGAGTGATGGACATAGTTTAAGCGGTAGTGAGCTCGATTACAACCCAAGAGTACCTGGTTTAAACCCTGCGTTGGGCAGTTTGGAAGCAAATTTTTTACCATGGATTTTTACAAACAATAAATATAGACCTCACCATTCAGAAAGCAATAACAAACTATTGAACGTATAAGTTGTGCCTAGAAAATCAACGACTTGTTTACTGTGGTTCATGACGAAGTTCTGTAAAGGATATGCCACATTTTATTATTACAAGAAGAGCTGGATGCTTTTAGGGGCAGAGAGAGAAATGTGTTTAACCATCAAGTCACAGGAACCATACTCCTTGACATCTGTTGGAGGAGATTGAGCACCTATGGGTCTGCCAGGAGTGCTGTGACATCAGTTCAGTAACCAATAACAAATAAAACAAAAGGACTATAATTTGATTCCCAAATAAAATTACCTATATGAAAGGCCAATTCCGGTTTCTCAATAAAAAAATCACTTCTCTTGTCACAATCATTCACATGTTCTTTCTTGCCTTCTAGTGTTGGGCTAGAACGTTCAGGTTCGGATCTGAAACAGAATCAGATATGATACACATATTTGTCATGTACTTCTTTTGCTCATCAAAGAATAATAACATGTTACATGAGATCAAGGCTTGTAGATGTTGTTGAGAACTAGTGTTGCTGAGCTGGTTGATCTTACATAGCCAATGTCAAGTCTGGCCCCGCTGTCTACTTCAACTCAGCCCATTAGGTTACTATTTTTCTGTTGTTAAAAAACAACAACTGTATTTACTGCCTGAAGTATCACTTTAGGTGGCGTCTGTGGCTTAGGGGATAGTAACTCGGTCTATTAACCCCGACATTCTGAGTTCGAATCAAGCTGTGGGTAGTTTAGTTGCAAATTGTTGAAATTTAAGCGATGCACGTCAACATGCCTAAAAGTATTCTATCACAAAAGCGATGATGACACACCTTAAGTTCAATTAACTTTATACACTTGGCAGTAGGATGCTAAGTGATAAGCCGCCTGCTAGCTGACTACGTGATCCTAGATGAATCGCACAACGATAGCGTTAAAGGGGTTTGGGGTACATTCAGCAAAGTCCTTTTAAAGGATATACAATTAAACATTTTAGTAAATCACACCTTTTAGGAGGGCAGTGTAGGACAGGTAGGATGAGAACCTGAGGAATTTAATGGCTGCATGGCTAGTGCAGTCGTAGCGAGCTGTTCAAGTTAGGATTTTTCATTTTTGCCCACAGAAGATAAAAATCATTGGCTGGCCTTACCGTGAATTGAACAAGGGTCGACCGTATGGGAGCCACGCTCTAATCCATTCAACCAGTCGCTCCTCCTACTATTTCTCTAACCTCTGTAATCTGAGTTCTTAAGGTAGTTTCCATTTGATTGTAGGATAGACCTCAGATGCTTCTCTTACTATTTCTCTAACCTCTGTAATCTGAGCTCTTAAGGTAGTTTCCATTTGATTGTAGGATAGACCTCAGAACAGCTCTTGCGAAATCAAGACTAGTAATGTCTTTTGTTCCAATTATGCAATCAGTAACACTGCTGCTGTTTATTTTTTACAAGTTTGAGTTGTTAGACCCATACTCCTAACATGGAGGAAGGTTTACTCACTTGGTCTGATCTCTTTCTAATGATTTTTCAAATTGTATGAACTTGTCATGAGAACAAGGCTTCCATCAACATAGCATGTGATCAAAGGGAACTAGAGTCCTCAGAAACAGGACTGGCTTGATAAATACAACAATTAATGACAGATGGGTGTCGATGGCAATTAAGGAGCAGACAGGCTGGCTGGTTCTGCCACGATATCAGCTGAATGGATTTGTTTTGGAACCAGCAGGGAAAGAAGAGCAGCGGAAGGTCTAGAAATACCAGGAGAAGAGAGCTGGAGACTGATAATTAAAAAAAAGATAAGCAAGACATGGAAAGAATTGGAAGAGATGGCAAGAGAGAGGAAGAGCTGGAAGAAGTTTGTTGAAAAATCCCGTGCTGTGTTGGGAGTTGAAATGTGAAGAAGAAACCAATGGATAGAGCTGACATTCTGAATGCCCTCATACAGTGTGGTCGCAAAGAGGATTTCCGTCTAAACCAATCCATGTGAAACTGTTAGATTGTAAGAGCTTGAATTGAATATTGGAGTGATCAGAAAAGAACAGCACAACAGGTATATTCAACAGGATGAGTAGGCTCATCAATCAACATCGAACTGGTAATGAAACATCGAACTGGTAATGAAACATCGAACTGGTAATGAAACATCGAACTGGTAATGAAACATCGAACTGGTAATGAAACATCGAACTGGTAAATATGAAAATATGAACAGGTAAAGAAACCTCATCCAATCTTTGATGACAGAATGCACTGGTGAATGAGTACATGCTGGATATAGAAAAGGCAGGACAAAGTTCTGTTGAACTCTCAACGTACCATGTATAAACCAAATATGCTCAGACACAGATACATACGTGAGTCAAAGTCTCTGTGGAACAAGGACGAAGAGACAAGATACAATTATTAACCTTTTATTCTGCTCCAGCAAAGTCTACCAAAAACAACATAAACAAACATATTGTATTCAAAACAAACATTAACTGTAAAGATGTGTCTGTGGCAAAATAAACGTCGGAAAAAATGTAAAGGGGGTCCTTTTCATACCTTGAGGTATATTGGGAAATATGGTGTTAGGCCTGTATTTTCATGGACCATTGGCACACGATGGATCGACATCAAGCCTGGTAACCAATTGAGGCTGGGTCGACCTGAGAGGCGGCACGGTTGAAAAGATTTTCAGCGACTACTGTGGAATTTAACCCGGACCCCATGCCTAAGAGGGAAGTTCACTAACAACTATGCTACTGCGGTTCTCTGAGGGCGAAGTGCTCAAGCCATTTGCTGTCCATTCTGAAGGTTGTGGGTTTGAACCCGGAGAATGTCATTCAGTTCACAAGTGCATTTTTTCCTGAGATTACTTGGATTGTTGCTGGAGCTACAGAGTCAGTGCTCTGTACACTACTTTGAGCAAGTGGCGTGCTATAAAATCCAGTTCAATGAACTCAATTCTTTACCTTAATGTCCTTTTTGTAAAAATGTCACAGAGATAATTGCCCAATGCCTGGGGCAGCAATATAAAAACTCTTCTACTGAAAGGCAGCAGGTACTCTCCTGCAGTTAGTATGGAGACTGCCAAGAGCTAGGAAGAGTGAACCAGAACTAAACACAAGCAGAAATTAAAAATTAGTTATCAGTTATATGAGGACTATCATAATAGCTCTCTGGATATGTCCATAGGTGCTCTGATCCCGGCCTTAATAAATGCAACAGCATCCAAGCACACCAGTTCGAATATATTAACATATACTAGACCCTTCTTTTTTTTATCATCACATTGTTACCGGGTTGTTGTCCAGTGTGTTGTTTATACTAGATCTAAAGAACTCAAAATCAAAGAAAACTGGCTGATGCTACAAATAAGAAAGAGAAAATTGAGATATTTTGGACATATAAAAAGACATGAAGGGCTGGAGAACACCATCATGGAAGGAGGCATACCGACAAAGAGAAAAAGAGGAAGACCACGGAGAAGATGGATTCAGGATGTAACTGATGGTTTGAACATGACGGCTGCAGAATCGGGACATCTGGCCTATGAGAGAGAAATTTCGAAGGACTGTTGGGGTGACAAAGTTCTGCTCAGGACAAGCTATTTGATGATGATAAGACCTAAAAGCACAAGACATCGCAACATAACCGTTGTAAACCACAATATACTCAAACTATTTGTCTGAAACCAAGTCACAAAGAGTGGTTATTTTAGAGTGAATAAGAACAATAACAACAAAATCATACCTGACATTATCCACAAAAAATTTATTCTGTATAAATTTGAAGATATGTTCATCTGAATCTACTTGCAAAATAATCTGAAAGAAAATAAAAAATGAACTTTACGCGGACATTTGATCCCATGTTAATGAAGGGTCGTAGGGTAAATGCATCAATTTTGAAATGTAAACATCTAGTCACTAAATAAAAACACCTATATGAAAGGCCAATTCCAGTTTATACTCAATACTGAAATATCGGGATAAGGTGTTCTAAGCGTTAAAACAACCATATATAACATGCTAAGTGAAAACTTACTTTGATAACTGTACTTAGACCAACCATGAGAAGCAATGTCAATATGGATACACCAACAACTCTAGCTATATTTACCAGCAAGGATTGTCGTTTGTTTTGATCACCCTGAAGAAGAAAATGAGCAAGGAATAAATTGTTAAAAAATATCTGAAAAAAAATAACTACTTTGGGTGTGCACGAAACAAATATATTTCTTTAAAATTATATTCACAGATTTCATGAATATTGTGGAATAGAATGCAGAAGAAGTGTTAGATACCTGAGATATTTCTTTGTTTTCTTTTTCTACTTCTTTAATCATGGGTTGCCTCAAAGCGCAAAGATGAAAAGAGATTTCTAGAACAGGTTCTTGTGCTCGCTTCGTACATGGTGTCTTTCACTGACTGTTATTTCTGTTTTCTACCTTTTGCGTGGAGAACCTGCAATCCACTGTATTTGAATAGAATTGCACTTAGAGCCTCACTGTCTGCTGGTAGTCTGACTATGTGGCTGAACCATTTAATTTGTTGTTTCTTAATGAAGTTCAGTATTGATGTTGTACCCACTTGTTTCCTTCTGTCTTCATTTCTAAATCGGACTCTTCTTGATACTGCCAGCAATCTACCTAGACACCTCATCTCTGTCGTGACTAGTTTTCTTCTGTTGTTTGATGTGAACATCAAGGTTTGGCACCGGTAGCATAATATAGCAACCACATTTACTACCATCACGTGCCTATAATAATTGACACTCAGGGTGCAGAGCACGAGGCAGGCCAAAAAAACGATGGATAGATAACATCTCAGAGTCCCTGCGAAAGCATGGACTGACAACGTCAAGCGCAACACATCTGGCACAAGATAGAAAACTAACTCTCCCCACGGCGCTTCACGGCAAATGTGGTTAAGATAAGATAAGATAAGCATAATATAGAAAGAAATATTGTGTTGTACAGTGTTCTTTTAATGTTCATGGTGACATGTATGCATTTTAAAATAGATGCCATTTGTCTTATGATTTGACTTGTTTTATTGCATCTTTGTTGAATTTCTATTGTTATTCTACAGGGTATTCAAGATAAAAGCAGCTCGTCAAGGGAGTCAATCTGGCATATGTTTATGAAAATGAGACGATTCAATTATGACGTAGTATAGGTCAAGTGAGAGAATCTTTTTATGATGGTGTGTAATTATGCTGCAGGAAGGGGTGATGAAAAAATGTGACGAAAGGAAGAGCTAGTCAGAACTGGTTTAAATAGTAACTAAACAAAACTTACTTGGCAACTTTTGATTTGTCAATGGGGCTACTTTTATCTGGAACACCCTGTATAATGTCATTCCAAAACCTTTCCCCAGTTATGTAAAGTTTTTAACTTGTTTTATGTAATGTTTGCAGATGTAAATATTGACAGTTCTATATTTCCTTAGCTTTATATGGGATTAAAGTCTATTTACACTGTGATACTCTCTCTCAACCTAAGAACAAGATTTATTTGGTTATATCAGGGAATGTTGGCCATACAAACAAGGAAAATTGCCATTGCTATTTGTCCCATTGCTGGGGGATGGGTTGGTTGCAGCCAGAGCATTTACCAGTCGCCGGTGGGTTCTGCGATGTCACCTTATGAGGCCCCATCATGCTCCCCGCCCTTTGGTCTAACCTTTCACCTTCAGTTTGTTTGGCTTGGTTAGACCTGCCAGGAGTTAGACTCCCGCTGACATAGCCTGAAGGATCCTAAAGGCACGCAAACCCTCCAACCACGATAAGGTAGGCTAATGTGGAGGGAAACAAGAAAAATAAGAATAATCCCTTCAAGGATTCATGCCAGGGACAGTACTATGGGTTGATTCTACTGAGAATGATCCCTTCAAGGATCCGTGCCAGGGACAGTACTATGGGTTGATTCTACTGAGAATGATCCCTTCAAGGATCCGTGCCAGGGACAGTACTATGGGTTGATTCTACTGAGAATAATCCCTTCAAGGATCCGTGCCAGGGACAGTACTATGGGTTGATTCTACTGAGAATAATCCCTTCAAGGATCCGTGCCAGGGACAGTACTATGGGTTGATTCTACTGAGAATGATCCCTTCAAGGATCCGTGCCAGGGACAGTACTATGGGTTGATTCTACTGAGAATGATCCCTTCAAGGATCCGTGCCAGGGACAGTACTATGGGTTGATTCTACTGAGAATAATCCCTTCAAGGATCCGTGCCAGGGACAGTACTATGGGTTGATTCTACTGAGAATAATCCTTCAGGATCCGTGCCAGGGACAGTACTATGGGTTGATTCTCTGAGAATAATCCCTTCAAGGATCCGTCAGGACATACTATGGGTTGATTCTACTGAAGTAACCTTCCAAGGATCCGTGCCAGGGACAGTACTATGGGTTGATTCTAGAGATAATCCTTCAAGGATCCGTGCCAGGAACAGTACTATGGGTTGATTCTACAGAATAATCCCTTCAGGATCTGCCAGGGACAGTACTATGGGTTGATTCTACTGAGAATAATCCCTTCAAGGATCCGTGCCAGGGACAGTACTATGGGTTGATTCTACTGAGAATAATCCCTTCAAGGATCCGTGCCAGGGACAGTACTATGGGTTGATTCTACTGAGAATAATCCCTTCAAGGATCCGTGCCAGGGACAGTACTATGGGTTGATTCTACTGAATGATCCCTTCAAGGATCCGTGCCAGTACTATGGGTTGATTCTACTGAATGATCCCTTCAAGGATCCGTGCCAGTACTATGGGTTGATTCTACTGAGAATGATCCCTTCAAGGATCCGGCAGTACTATGGGTTGATTCTACTGAGAATAATCCCTTCAAGGATCCGTGCCAGGGACAGTACTATGGGTTGATTCTACTGAGAATAATCCCTTCAAGGATCTGTGCTAGAGACAGTACTATGGGTTGATTCTACTGAGAATGATCCTTCAGGATCCGTGCCAGGGACATACTATGGGTTGATTCTACTGAGAATAATCCTTCAGGATCTGTGCAGGACAGACTATGGGTTGATTCTACTGAGAATGGTCCTTCAGGATCCGTGCCAGTACTATGGGTGATTCTACAGAATGTCCTTCAAAGGGTCGTGCAGGACATTACTATGGGTTGATTCTACTGAGAAAACCTCAGGACTGTCAGAAATGTGATCAAGAATGGCTTGACCCCAGTACTTTTTCTACGAATTGGATGCAGACTGGTATTCACAGAATTCCCAGGATCCGTCACAGTACTATGTTATTCTACTGAGAGACAAACTTCTAAAAGTGGATAGTACTAGTTGAGAGCCAAATAACTAGTGAAATTGATGGGTAGCTGCATGCAGAAATACTCCCTTTAACCCTAAACACGTAAATGTTTTCAGCTCTGGCAATTTAAGTGTCATAGTAGTACTCTGAGCAAACACAGATAAAGAAAAATGATGATATGATGTGTGTTCCCAACACCAGGTGGGTTACCTGCCCAAATCAGTAAGAATAGCACTGTTACCTGCCACACATGATCGAAGGGCTGACTAAGTTTGTGTGTAGCAACCAACTTACCTTGAAAACTTACTACTAGATACTGATCTACAGAAACCAAAACTAAGGAAATTCATAGCTCGTCAACTGAGGAAGAAGGACCCCGAATGGAAGTACTCATGAAGCGATCCGATGAAATTCAAAAGGAAATTGGGCTGTGCCAATGAGCAAAAAATGGGGGAGGAGAGAAGAGAGTGCAGAGAACTGGAAAAGATGTCTTTGATATGAGGGCTTGGAAAACCTTGGTTGCGGACCAATACCTCCCCAGGGGTGAATAGTGAAGAAGAAGCTACTTACCAACAGTGAGATGACAAGTAGAGAAATGATGATAAATGATACAGCCAAGGAGGATAATATCATCTTGTTCCCAAATTGTAGTAAACACACTGCTAGCAGGGAAATCAGATGACTACAATCACTATGACAAACTTCACCTGTAAATGACAAATTTCACCTGTAAATGACACAACATGACAAACTTCACCTGCAAATGACACAACATCATCAAATAGCCTATCCTGAGCAGAACTCTGCCCCCCTAACAGTCCTTCAGAATTTCTCTCTCTCTCTCATAGGCTGGATGTCCAGTCTCTGCAGCCGTCATGCTCAAATCATCAGTTACATCCTGAATCCAAATTCTCTGTGGTCTTACTCTTCTTCTCTTTGTCAGGATGCCTCCTTCCATAATTAGCAAAGAATAGTACCACTGCAACCTACAAGGCATGTCGTGAGGGACTGAAGTAGGAACTAGGTAGCTACCCTAGTACATTTTTTCCCCGGTCCAGAAGCACTTGAGCTGAAAGCTCTTCGGCTCGGTGTCATGGACATTGTAACCCTTCAGCTCAGTGCCACGAACACCGTAAATCTGGGAAACCCGTAGCTTTTCTGCCAGTCCGCGGAGTTGAACCCGCACTTACAGAGGACTAGTCACCGTAGTCCAACGCTACTGAACACGCTGGCACCCTAGTACATTAAAAACCGTCGCAGACTGTCTCCTAACTGTCTGGCATACAACCGCTCTTAGGCTGGGATCACATATAGAGGTTAACAAGTGGTCGATATGGAGTGTTCGAAGACAAAGAAAATTCATATACAAATTCTCATTATCTTTAAAAGTGCATCGAGGATCCTTGCCGTTTCTACAGAGTTTGTGAACTGGTACTGAGATCTTTCTGTATAAGAAAGAGATCGGATCACATATAGTTATTCACTGAAGTGTAATGATGATGGTCCTATCAATCAATCAATTAATCATTCATTGTGTACATGTTTTATATCCATTTGTTTGATATCTACACTTGTCAGGGCTGATCTGTTTCCTCTTTGGTAGGGGAAGTTATAGAGTCTTTCTGTTCATGCTCTTGTGTGCGCCCTCCCCTTTTCTTCATTTGTCTGCTGTAAATTCAAGCATAGTTATGGCGTCTCTGACTGATTTTAGTGTAAATGCTTGCTTTCCTTATCACCCTATGGTTTACAACACCCTCCGCAAAAATGACACACCACCTATAGAGCATATTGCACAAAACAAGAACTCTGTAGCTCCGGCAACAATCCTAAGGGATAGATGGGCGAAAAAATTCACTTACAATGGAGCGATGCAGTTCAAATTCAAACTCACTACCTTCAAAATACCAAGTCAAATGCTTAATCGGTTCGCCACCAAATTCCAAAGCTAAATTCAATACTAACCTTACTTGCAGGAAGCAGGCCTAGAATCCAAACCCCAAACAGAGAGAAGACCTGTAGCAGCATAATGAACTGATTGAACTGCCAGCAGAGACAGAATACAAATGTGCTCAACAATACAGCCACCATGCTTGTGACCTGGAGATATAAAGCAAGTCTTCTTATAAAAATACCTTCAATAGTGGCCTAGGGATGGCTCATGCTTTGCACACAATACCATTTCAGTTCAGTTCTCCTGAGTGATATCATTGTACATTAGACAAGTTCTATGTCCACCAATGCAGCAGACTTCTCAATGTTCCCACACACACTGTACCCCATGAATCCAATTGATGTTAATTGGTGCATCTTCTCTCTCCACCATGCATACAGTACCAGTGTGTTTGTCCAAACTTAATCTCTGTTTCAATCAGGCACAGATTCTACTTCTTCTTCAGCTATATCTGGTCATGCGCTTAATGTATTGTGGACCATAAACTGGACAGTCAGTTGCAGGTCTGCCCAAAGCTTAGTTTTCAGGTTGACTGGTTGTGACCACATGTTGCTTCTCAGCTCACACAGGAGAGGACAGTATTATCAGCTATCACTTTGCATCGCCTGCCTCTTTTTTCTTCCTCCCCCAATATTTTCTTCATACCACATCTTGCATTTAGTCTTTCAATAGCAACAGTTTAAAAAAAATGTTGTATAGTATATTTAACCAATGTTCTATGATATTTTTAACCAAATGTTTTATGATATATTTAACCAATGTTCTATGATATATTTAACCAATGTTCTATGATATATTTAACCAATGTTCTATGATATATTTAACCAATGTTCTATGATATATTTAACCAATGATCTATAACATATTTAGCTAATGTTCTATGTGATTATTTAACCAATGTTGAATGATATATTTAGCTAATGTTCTATGCGATATTTAACCAATGTTCTATGCCATATTTAACCAATGTTCTGAGATATATTTAGCCAATGTTCTATTTAAATAATGTTCTGTGATATATACAATAACAACAATAGATTCACACATAATGAGACAAACAAGCAGAAATCAAACCTTCAAATATCCAAGGACTTGAGGTCTAAAATAAATAGTCAAAGCTGCTGCCTGCATCCAGAGAAATGGAAGGGAGAAGCTCTCACGCAGGGGAACAGAATTTTCTACTCGAGTTGTATCTAATCTATGTGAAAAACAAGGACAATGTCTAGAACATAAATGTCATTCTAGTATTGATCTCATGTCATTCTAGTTATCAGTTATATGAGGAATATCATCAAAGCACTCCAGACATGTCCATATGTACTTCCATCCCAGCCTGAAGAAATCAGCAGCATTCAGCGGTCCAGCACGCCAGTTCGATGTTGATTAATCAATCTCTTTGCATATTTGGTATGTTATTTCGCTCATGTGGTGCCGGGGCCGCAAGGAAGCAAAGAATAATACCACTGCGACCTATAAGGTGACTGATGTAGGACCTAGGAAAGCTATCCTAGTAAATAAAAAGCGTAGCAGAAAGGATGTGCTGGCCTACTTGTAGGCGCATAACTGGCACACATACAATCGCGCTTAGGCTCAGATCATATACAAATCACATAGAGTGGTTAACAAGTGGTTGATATGAAGAGTTCAAAGAAGAAGAGGAGAATAGTATGTTATTCTTTTCAGGCTGTACCAATATCGACATCCATCTCTCTCAATCTGGTCATCGACTCGGATCCTCAACCCTGAAACTCCTCTGCTCTGAAAGACTTTCTCAATGTGTTTAGAAAGACAAAGGAATGATTTCATTTGCATCTGGTTTTCCCAATATGGCTCCATCTTTCTCCGTAGAAATGTCATGCCACCCGCTGATAACATCGCACAGCACAAACATCGCACAAACTCCGAGTTCTGCAACAATCCTGGGTATCTCTGGTAAAATGCATTCATGAACAGAATCGGTTTAGATTCAAACCCACAACTTTCAGAACACAACACAAACAGCTTAACCACAGAGGCCTTAAAGTGTATCCATATTTATGAAGATATGCTTAGAAATAGGGGAGATGTAAGTACATTAACTCTTTGTGGACCAGGGAAAAACCATGTTTTTACAAGCCATTTATCTTTAAAATAAAAAACACCCTTTAGTGTGGCTCCTGGTAAAAAAGGGGCAACCCAAAGCATGTAGTGTGGCTTTGGTCTAAAGGGAGTTAACAAATGGTTTTTAAGTTCGCATCTCACTTTTTTCCGCATCTCAATTTTTTTACGTTATCATTTTCGACTTACAAACTTACCCTCATATAATTTTCTGATAAGATATTAAAGACTTACCTGTTAAAAATATAAAATGCAGCAGTAAGTAAACCAGCAAGCCATGAGTCACTGAGTAACCAGGTCATCAAATAGAGGGAAGATACCAGCAGAGATTGCAAGCCAAATATGCAGTAGGTGTAAAATAAAATAGGACGCATCTGCAAAGCAAGAAATCTTTAAAATTAGGCCAAAAGCACAGAAATTTGGATTTAAAAGACCTAAAATCTGTAAATACAAATACAAAAATAAGCTACTGAAAATTAACTAAATCAACGGTTTTTATACAATAAATCTAAATTGGAGGCACCAATCACAGCTGTATCAGGCAGGAGAGTATTTATTTATTTATGATGTTACAGAAAAGTTCTTAGAACATTCTAGGACAGATAAGAGAAAAAAAATAAAGACATTCCACAAGACATGCTATCATGGAGCATTGGCTCATGAAAAGTGTATGTATGTATTACATATAGGAATTAGTATGGCACAACATCGTATCTTAATTCTGTCTTATCTTATTTTATCTTAACAACATTTGCCGTGAAGCGTCATGGGTGTTGCACTTGACGTTGTCAGTCCATTTTTCGCAGGAGTCTGGATGTTATCTATCCATCGTGTTCTTGGCCTCCTTGTGCTCTGCGTCGATTATTGTAGGTACGTGAATGTAGTAAATGTGGTTCCATTCTCATTAGATGGCCGAACCACTTCATTCTTTGCTTCTCGATGTACTGTATGCATGGTATAGTATCAACGATGCTTTTGATATTCTCGTTTCTCACTCTATCTCTCCTTGTAATGTTGACAGCTTTTCGTAGACATCTCATTTCACATGTTGTAATCTTTCTTTCTTGTGTCTTAGTCAGGGGCCATGTTTGGCACTGATAGCAGAGAGTTGGAGTTTATCAGTTGTCATTTGACTGCCATGTTAATGCTTGGATATTTTAATAGTGGTGACAGTTGGTATGTCACTGCGTTTGCCTTCTGGCATCTAGTCTCGATTTCTCTGTCCATCTTTCCATCTTCTGTGAATTTACTCCCAAGATATTTGAATTCTGGAGTCTGTTGTATTTTTACAATTCACATGTATGTTTAGTTGACCTACTTATTGTCATGACTTCTGTTTTGGAGGTGTTAATTTTCATGTCAAATTTTTCGCATGTCGCTTGCAGTGCATTTATGTGTTGTTGAAGTTTGCGTTCGTTGTTGTAAATTATACTCTGATCATCTGCAAAGAGTAGTTTGTTGATTAAATTGTAGTTGTTATCTAGGTTATCTGTCTTGGTTTCTTGTGCTATCCTGTCTATGTATATATTGAAAAGTATAGGCGAAAGCACACATCCCTGTCTTACTCCTGATGATAATTCAAATTTGTCTGTCAAGCCGTCACTTGTTCGTATTACGCTTGAGCATTTTTGGTATAGCGCTCTAATATTGTCTAATAGTTGACCCTGAATTCTGTATTCACTTAGTGTGGTCCATAGTTTGTTTTTGTTTATTCTATCAAAGGCCTTTTCTTGATCTATGAATGCTAAGTTGAGCTGTTTGTCATTTTCTAGGGTGTTTTCGCTGAGTTGCCTTAGTGTGAACAGGGCCATCAGTGCACATATGTACACTTTCTTTTAAATCTGATTAATTAGTTGATTTATTCTTTGGCACTGCCTTCCTTAGTCATGAAATTGACATTCCCACTGCCTTCAATGCCAGCGAGATGGAATCTACTGCAAGTGAATTTCTACCTTTTTGACAGCTAGAAAGTTATCTTTCTAGGTTCTGTACTGTGCTGTCAGCAAATTTAGCCTTCCAGGCTTGTATAGCCGCTGACAGTGAGTCCGTAAAAATCAGATTAAATAAACACAAATTATAAAACGTTTCAGCTTACAGTGACTCCAAAAGTTCTGTAAATAAATGCCAGGAAAACCTCTTGGTAGATATTCATCCTCTCTAAAACGTTGATGGTGTCAGGATGTTCCGTGCGTTTATCCTCCATCAATTCTTGGATACCTTTGTCAATAAAAAGTGATATTTCTTTATAGATTACATTGTATTTGTAACGTCAAAACAGAAAGGCAGTAAAACTTCCCACAAGTGCAAGTATACCTTGCCCACACTGTACACGAACATTTCAAGCCCGTATCGGGCTCACTGGTCATCTACGCACACACAGACAAACATAAAGCAACTACATTCCCTTGGATGAAAATTTGTGTGGTCATCATCACCCGTGATGGACGAGCATCATCACATTGTATTTGTGAACACATCTGTGTGTATTTGTTATAGTATGAGTGTGTTTATGTGTTAGCGTGCAAGGGTATATGAAACAGCAAATTATGTGTACTGATTTAGGTCTTCTTCTTCAAATGCTCCATATCAACCACTTGTTAAACCACTCTTTGTGATTTGTATGTGATCTGAGTCTAAGAGTGATTGTACACTGTGTCAGTTATGTGCCTAACAAGTTCCGCATATCCAATTTCTGCACACTTTTTATTTACTAGGGTAGCTTCCTTAGGTCCCTACCTCAGCCGCCTCTTACATGCCTTGTAGGTCACAGTGTTACTATTCTTTGCCCCCTTGCTGGCCCTGGCAACTTAGTCCTTCAACTTCAACCCTAGTGTCTAGGTCTAGTTGAATTCTGAAGTGTCTCGTACTACCCTGGAGTAATTGGTTTCAGTTTCGAATATCTCAAATGCACTCTGGACATATGTCCTTGGGTGATGTGATCTCCTTCACAATGTATCCAAAAGTATCCAGCGGCTAACCGTACAAATTCGATGTAGATTGATGAGCCTACTCATACCTCTGTTGTGCTGCTCTTTTCTGGCCACTCCAATCTTCAATCCAAGCTCTTGCAAATCTAGACGTTCATTGGTTTAGATAAAAGTTCTCTTTACAGCCACACTCTATGAGGGTGTTCAGAATGTCAGCTCTATGCAATTTCCTAATTTTATCTACAGCAAATCTATCTATTTCTACATCATGGTGATCTCATCAGTAGTTTGGTAACATGGTGATCTCATCAGTAGTTTGGTAACATGGTGATCTCATCAGTAGTTTGGTAACATGCTGATCTCATCAGTAGTTTGGTAACATGCTGATCTCATCAGTAGTTTGGTAACATGGTGATCTCATCAGTAGTTTGGTAACATGTGTCTATCTGATGAACATTTATAGTATTTTAAATGCTGACAAATGGTAAAATCTCATTTGCAACATGCTGTCTCATAATTTGGTAACATGTGACTCTCAGTATTTGAATATGGTGATCTCTCAGAGTTTGTAACAGTGTCTATCAGTAGTTTGGTAACATGCTGATCTCATCAGTAGTTTGGTAACATGGTGATCTCATCAGTAGTTTGGTAACATGCTGATCTCAGCAGTAGTTTGGTAACATGGTGATCTCATCAGTAGTTTGGTAACATGGTGATCTCATCAGTAGTTTGGTAACATGGTGATCTCATCAGTAGTTTGGTAACATGCTGATCTCATCAGTAGTTTGGTAACATGCTGATCTCATCAGTAGTTTGGTAACATGCTGATCTCATCAGTAGTTTGGTAACATGGTGATCTCATCAGTAGTTTGGTAACATGGTGATCTCATCAGTAGTTTGGTAACATGGTGATCTCATCAGTAGTTTGGTAACATGGTGATCTCATCAGTAGTTTGGTAACATGCTGATCTCATCAGTAGTTTGGTAACATGGTGATCTCATCAGTAGTTTGGTAACATGGTGATCTCATCAGTAGTTTGGTAACATGGTGATCTCATCAGTAGTTTGGTAACATGGTGATCTCATCAGTAGTTTGGTAACATGCTGATCTCATCAGTAGTTTGGTAACATGCTGATCTCATCAGTAGTTTGGTAACATGGTGATCTCATCAGTAGTTTGGTAACATGGTGATCTCATCAGTAGTTTGGTAACATTTGTTCAATGGATGAAATTTATGTATTTTTAAAGCTAGAAAATGTGAAAAAAATTCATTCTGCCAAATCATGTTTTTTTTAAAATTCCGTGGTGAATGTGAACTCTTTCCACATGAAGTTATGTCCTCAATTTTTAAGCAGTTAATTCAAGGGAGGTTAAAAAAACCGATCCTAACTACTCGTCAATAAATAAACATATATATATTATTAAATACTAAATTGAAGAAAACTGGACAACCTATTAGAATAACAAGGTTAAAAAGTAGTATAAGTAAAACAAGAAGTAAAACTAGAAAGACTTCTTATAAGGGAAGCAACTCTATGGCGCAGTGTGCAGCTAATAGCGTACAACGGACTTCCGCCGAGGCACAGTGTGCGGCTCAAAGCGTGGAAAGAGTTAAGAAACAGACCCACTATATAAAAAATACAATAAGTACAAAAAATTACAATTAAAATAAAGACAAACCTTCTGCCAAAGTTGGAGACTGTAAGATCTGTTTAAAGTATGAGTAATACAGCCCAGATTCTGTACGGAAGGAAATCTCTCTTTCCACCTCCTTTAAAAATAACACATGCATGTGAATTATATATATAATAAAAATGGATTAAACATAGAAAAAAGATAAGAACTTGGAGATGTAATGCTATCACAGAACAGAACTAGTAAGCTGGATATTTAACATCAAATGAACAGCCAGTCAACTTGGCTGTACACAACTGGAGTGCAGGGTAAAGAGCGTGCTGACTTTCTTGCAATCAATGCCTCGACTCAAGCGGGCAGAAGTATGGAAAGAGCAGATGTTACCAATGCGATACGCTCTCATTTATGTCAAGTCTCAGACACTGGAAAGAGTCAGAGAATTAGGAGTTAAGTGTAGACATGCCAGACGGTGTCATCTTTGCTGTAGAGAGCGATGGTATACTAATCAATTTCTTATGGGTATGGTGAGCAAATGGATGTTAGGATGGCTGCTGCAACGGAGGACAGAGCACGAATGGGAATACCAAATGTGCCCTGATGTCGATCGCATAACATATTATAACATCAAATGAACAAGTAACTATATAGGCAACATTTTCACAGAGGATGGAAAACTCGATAAAGAAATAGTGACAAGATGCCATAAAGCAACTGCAGTGACCTACCAGCTGGCACCATTACCACAACACACAAAAGACAGATGATAAAAAGTATTTTTCTACCAACACTTTGTTACCAGTGCCAAACTTGGTCTCTAACAGCAACACACCACAGAAAGCTCATCACATGTGAAATGAAATGCTTGAGGAAGGCGGTGGGGCTCCAAGAAAGATAAATTACGAAATGAGGACAACAGAAGCAGACTGGGCATAACTTTGTGCACCAAATACATTGAAAGACAACAAATGCAGTGGTTCGGACATTTAATGAGAATGGAATACAACCAACCACTAATACCAGCATACAATAAAAATAAGATCAGGTACTAGAGTCAAGGAGAGACCAAGAAAAAAGATGGATACACAATATCAAGAACACACTAAATAAACACGGATAAACACAACAAGGGCGACTCATCTGGCCCTGGAATGAAAATTAAAGCTCCCACCCCTACGCTTAAAAGCAAAAGTGGACAACCAATTCCTGGGGAATTGGGGTATCTACCTGGGGAAAGACAATAGACAAAGAACAAATCTTTCAGACAGACTGTGACAGGGCCCACTTTCTGCAAAGGGTATGATGCTACATGAAGAGTGAAGCTACTACAATAGAGGAGCAAATGGTTGAGTGGCTAGAATACTGGTTTCTCAACCTTGAAGACATGGTTTAAACCACATCAGATCTAGCTTGTTTTCTTCAAACCTGTACACTTATGATAGTGTACATCTTCAGTTTTCAATCTAAACAATCTCTTAGTGAGTCTCTAATCTTTAATATGATATCCATTTTTTATACCTTTGAAATCAATATCTCACCTGAAAAAGATGTTGATAAATCATAATCTCACCTAGATGTTGATAAACCATAGCTAATCTCACCTGGATGTTGATAAATCATAATCTCACCTAGATGTTGATAAATCATAATCTCACTTAGATGTTGGTAAACCATAACTAATCTCACCTGAATGTTGGTAAACCATAAATAATCTCACCTGGATGTTGGGGAAACAATCTCTCCTGGATGTTGGTAAATCATAATCTCACCTGGATGTTGATAAACCTTAAATGATAACACCTGGATGTTGGTAAACTATAAATAATCTCACCTGGATGTTGGTAAACCATAAATAATCTCACCTGGATGTTGGTAAACCATAAATAATCTCACCTGGATGTTGGTAAACCATAGCTGGTTTTCATGAATCCGATACATGTACATGGAGTGTGTATAACTGATCGCAACCATGGCAAGCACTCCAATGAAAATATTGGCTCCTGATGTGACAGACCAAGATTTATTCTGATCTTTACTCTTTGGCTCCTGGATAACTGGTTTCTGGTGCTTTTTTCCTGCAGATTTAGTTCCTTCTTTGAGAACATTATTGTCCGTCCCATCCTGAACTTTGGACACAGTTACATTAGTGCGAGAGGACTTATTTTTTTTCCTCTGTGTGCCTGACATATTTAGGTGCTCAACATCAAATTGTGACTTGTTCACAAACAGATGTAGCTTTCAGACCTGTATCGAATATAAATGAAACACACATTATTTCTATGAAATATCAAAGAATATTTGCCAAAAACACATTATTTCTATGAAATATCAAAGAATATTTGCCAAAAACACATTATTTCTATGAAATATCAAAGAATATTTGTCAAAATATCAAGATAAGATCTTTCAATGCTAATGTTGTTTAGAACAACTCAGAAAACAATGTACATATTGCTACAGTTAAGGAATTTGTCTTTATGGAACATCACACATACAACGACATCTGTTTCATTGATGTTGTCATTCAAGAGGGCCCTCAACCTCCGTATTAATTAGTAATTAATTATTTTGTTCAGTTTTTCTGAATGGATATAGTAACCATGAAAGCAGACTGAAATTGAGGTGGCACAGCAATCCATTGCTCAGTCATGATCTGCATCTCTTGAGTTTACATCCTTTCTCCTTAATGAGTTGATCACCTAGGGGATGTTGGTTGTTTGCGTTCCGGCCCTAAAATTACACCAGTATTTTTAGATATGATCAAACCCTCCAAGTTTCATTTCTGTGAGCAATAGTGGGGATTTCAAGAAGAAATATTATTGCCACTCCTGGTGTATCTTTGGTGCCTCCCAGAATGATATGCACAGACTCATTCTGAATTCTTTTCAGTCTCACTATCTGCGGACCAATCATGAGAATCATCATCATCAAATAGCTTCCCCAAGTGGTTACGGGCCCAAATTTGGGGTGTAAAGAATAGAACCACTGTTACCTGCCACCCATGTCATAAAAAGTGACTAAGGAGGTTCAGCTGAAATCGGATGCACATGTCCACTAGGGAATGCTAACCCGAAACAAATACTTGCAGAAAACGGATGCACCAGGCCGTAAGGCACATAACATGGTGCAACGAGGCCTCACAATGAGGAATGAGATAACGGATTCTATGGTCGCCAATCTGCCTCGGAGATTTAGCCACAAAGTAAGAATATCAGACCTACTATCACGAGGGTGGCCAAAACTTACTGCAGGAAGAGGTTGGCACAAACGGGGAAATCATAAGAATTATATCCTACAGAACTGCCCCCAGTATGCAGACTTGAGAAAAAAGAGGTGATCCACTTACACTAGCGTCCAAGACTATCAACTGTATGGTGTGGCTGATAATCTGAGGCAGATGGCTGCCTTTATTAGAGAATCCGAAATCCCAGTCAAGTGAGAACGCAGAAGAAGAAATAGCTTGTGCTGAGCAGAACTTTGCCACTCCAACAGTCCTCCTGAATTTCTCTCTCTCATAGGCCAGATATCCCGCATCTGCAGCCATCACATTTAAGCCTTCAGTTACATCTTGAATCCATCTTCTCCGTGGTCTTTCTCTTCTTCTTTTTGCCGGTATGCCTCCTTCCATGATGGTCTCCGGCCCTTCATGTCTTTGTATATGTCCAAAAAACCTCAATTTTCTTTTTCTTATTTGTAGGATCAGCCAGTTTTCATGTGGTTTATCACTGCACCAGAGACGTGGTACCAGGTCATGCTGCGGTTCAGTTCTTCCTGTAGCTTATTAGCAATTTCATCTGTTTCTGTCCTGTCTGTACACCATGTCGTCATCTGCAAATGACAGTGTCCTCCGGCCAGACAGTTTCTGATTCGTAATCAATATGATGAATATGTTGAATAGTACTGAAGATAGTAGGGACCTAAGTGGTAGGTCTGGTAAAATTGTTGTAGGCACAGATTAGTGAGTGCCACATTTCTCTCAAACAGTTTGAAACAGGGCCCTTGCAATCCAGGCAATCCATATTATGAGCAACGTATCGATATTCAGTAGCATGAAAATTTGTTATAGGCATACTCATGTACAACACAACACTCCAAACCAGCCTGGAAATCTTTAAAGACGTCATCTACATATGCAAAGACCGAAACATTGCACCAAGTCTCTTTATTCCGCCGAGGGTGGAAGGAAAGATGCGGTGGCCCTCCAAATTCCGCTCCAGTCTGCATGACACTAACTTTTACAGAAGCTTGACTACTGTGTTCTGCATTGCAATTATTCTAAGACAAGCTTACATGTTTATGATTCTTATTAAGGAAGTAGTACCTACACGATATGCGGATAAGTAATAACAAAATGTGATTAATGTACATCTGGCGTAGCATTGTTGTCTACTGTAATTACTTACTAATCCAGTATGCCTAGTACACATGGGCTTCAGAAAGGACTTTCCATGCTCTCCTGTCCTGTGCAACCTTCAGCGCAGAGCCCCACGTCAGAGATGCGGTGTCCAGTTCCTCTTCCATCATGCGCCTCCATGTTGTCCGTGGTCTGCCTTTCTTTCTCTTTTCCTCTGGTGTCCAAGTGAGGGCTATCCTTGCAGGCATTTCTTGTCTCATTCTCATAACATGTCCGAGCCATTTCCATCTTCTCTTTTGAGTATGTCATTCATTGGCTCTTGTCTTGTGTCTTGGAGTAGTTGGTTATTGGATATTTTTACTGGCCAAAAGATGTCTACTGTAGAATTTATTAAAGTAGTTTGCAAAGTTAACAACAGTACTTTTCTGTTCAGAATTATGAGATTAGTTTTTTGTCAGACATAGTAGTTAAGTTGTGAAAATCCTAACATAAACTACATTATTGATGTTCATTACCGAGCGAGTGTTACGAAGTTTAAGTTACGAGTGCAATTTTGATTGACCGGTAGTTTAGTTTAAAATTGTTTGTATTTACAGAGTTACCTTCTATGTGAAATGTTAGTATTGGTTGCCTAGACCTAATAATGGTAAACAACATAATTCCAACCGTAAATTGTATGTGTTAATATGTGCATCCAACCATCCCGCCTACCTGAACAAACAAAAGTCCAACTATGAACTTATGAATTTATGAATGAATGCAGTTACTACACACTAACTTTGTGCACAGCAGAAGTCTTCATTTGTATTATAACTGCCAGGAATGTGACAAGAAGTTCAGTTAAGTTAGTTAAGGTAATGCATAAATTTACATTCTATTTACATTTTATTAAGTTAAACGTATATATTTTGTTATCAATTATTATCTATGAATATCAACAAATGTTAAAATCAAGACATAGCTTGTGAATTGTTGATCATTTACCTGTATCTTTAAAAAAAACCATATATAATTGTTACTAACGTATATTATCACATAAACTGGCCAGGTATGCTTTCTGTTCGTATTTCAGAAGATTCTCAAATTTACAATTATGATTGATAGATGACTAGATAAGAGTGTGCTCCGATCTCTTTCTTACACAGGAAGATCTCAGCTGCAGTGAACGAACTCCGTAGGACCGGCGAGGGTCCAGATGTAATTTTGAAGATATTTTTGTGGAAATTTTATTTGTAACCTTTTCTAATGAATTTTATATGGGCAGCGGCTTTCCAGTCTGCTCTTCTCGATTTTGAAATGCCAATGGTTCTTTTATGTGTTCAAATTGAACACGGGACATACGTTTTATCGTCCGTCTTCGATAGGACTAGGAACTCGATCTCACCTACACTGAGATCAGAGATCTCTGGAAAACATATTGATTTCCGAAAGATGGCTCCCGAGGGAGCGAACCTGGTACCCTTGGCACGAGGTCTATTTGAAGTGTACATTTGACACGAAATCTACAAGAAGTGTAACCTAGTCTTTTAAAGCGAAATGTTTATGATGATCTGTTTTCTAGTGTTATAGCTATCAAGAGAATACGAAAACGACATATTTATTTTCCTTTGTGTTGGTTTTATTTAAGAGCACAATTACATCTCATCATTTACGGTTGGTTACATTCTTCTTCTTCTTTGCGTTAGTTCTTTACGACCAATTTTAATCACTCTTTGTGATATGTTTGATCTTTGCCAAGAACGTGTATACGTTGCACATTGGTTTGGTAGGTCCCTAAACGCATAGACTTCTACACGCTTAGGACACATGCATCCGATTTCAGCCAAACCTCCTTAGTCGCCTCTTACGACATGTGTGGCAGGTAACAGTGGTTCTATTCTTTACACCTCAAATTTGGGCCTCGGTAACCACTCGGGCGTGGTTACATACTGATCTCCAGCCTTTCGTATATTTGTCTCCAACTAACAAAGATAGCTGGTTAGTTAGTCATCAGTTCGCTCTCATTTCATTAGAAATAGTGGGTCTCTGTGACGTAGAGGTTAGGTGATCGCCTCTGGTTCCAAAGGTACTAGATTCGTTTCCTCGTGGAGCCATCTGGGTACAACATGTACACGAAGCAAATACATTGTAGTATTGTACTGTGTATTGATAAGAACAGTTGGTTATCAGTTATATGAGGACTATCATCATAGCACTCCGGACATGTTCATATGTGCTTCGATCTCCGCCTCAGCAAATCCAGCATCTTCCAGCGACCCAACACGCCAGTTCGATGTTGATTAATCAATCTCTTTGCATATTTAGTATGTCGTTCTTTTCGGGCTGCACCAATATTGACACCCATCTCTTTCAATCTGGTCAGCGAGTGGGATTCACATCCCTGAAACTTCTCTGTTCGGAAAGACTCTCTCAATGCGGGAAGAATGTCACTTCGATCCATTGCAGCTCCCTCGGATATTGTAGCCAAGCCAGCCAATCTATCAGCTCGTTCATTACCCTAACTCCTGCGTGCCCAGGGACAAAAATAAAGGTGATTTCTCTGATCATTGTCTGTACCAGTACCTCCACCCAGTTGCGTCTCACCATACCTGATTCGACTTTACGAATCATGCTCATGGAGTCACTGAGTATGAAAACACGAGAGTAATTGTGAGATGCTAACCAGTTCACCGCCTCCGAACCTCAATTACATTGTTGGTTACATTGGTATATGTTTGAAATAAAATCAACGGTAATGAAAATAATTCCCTACTGGCATATATTACAAGATTAGCATGACAAATAGGGGTACTGGCGGTGACTAATGCTTTACATTGGCTGGAGTCACAAAACTACACTCATGCGTGCATTCTAAGTGATTCATTGAGTATGATCCGGAAGGTAGAGGCTGGTTCGGTGCGCAGGCAATGGACTGAATCACTACAAGCGTCAACAATTTGCAGAATCACACTTATCTTCGTTCCGGTGCACATAGGTGTTGTTGGCAATGAGAGAGCAGACAGGCTGGCTGGCTCTGCCACCATATCAGACGGCCAGCCAATGGATAGAGCTGATATTTTGAACGCCCTCATAGAGTGTGGCCGCAAAGAAGATTTTTATTTAAACCAATCCACATCAACTACTAGATTGTAGGAGCTGGGTTTGAAGATTGGAGTAGAAAGAAAAGAACAGCATAACTGGTACGTGAGTAGGCTCATCAATCAAAATCGAACTGGTACGGTCAGTCGCTGGACGCTGTTGGAGATATTGCGAAGGAGATCGGAGCACCTATGGACATGTCCGGAGTGCAATGAAGATATTCCAAACTTAAACTGAAACAATATTAGCAGTATTTCTTCTGTACATGGTGAAATCACTAACCCAGCCTGCACATAATTCACGAAAGAATGCGCACTGAACTGCACTCTGATTGCGTTACGCGAGTCAGGACCTTGAACTTTCAACCTAAAATATCATCCTATCGACCGTCTCTCTAAATTGGATAGATTGAGCTATGTGAATTCTGGAAAGAAATAACGAAAGGTAATTAACACAACCGACGGTAGGGCGAGCAGACTATGAGTGATAAACCCTGTTTAACAGATGTTGAAGAGTGTGCGCGGTGATCATTACCGAGGCTCGCTGATACCTGAAGGCTCCTGATTAATATTGATACGTTTTAAAATGTCGCTAGGCTCAGGGCAACTTTACTATTAATAACCGAGGCTACAGTATGAGAACGATGCTTCTGAAGGGACAGGAGTATGTTACTCATATTAGTATATTACTATCAATTATGTTAATGAATTTGTATGTCTTGGAATTAGTTTGAACAAAGAAAGATTCCAGCAAGGATGTAGCAGCATGAATAAGTAAAGCAAACTAAACATTTTCAATGCTCAAGGTTCTCCCCCCAACCCCAGAAAATGTTGAATATTATCATGGATGTCTATACGTTAAGACAAGGGAGAGTGCCATCTTCTTTGGAAAATGCCTTTTTGATAAAACAGTTTTGTGCGAATCTTGTCTTAACTTTTCGCGTAGAAAACTGCCAACTAAATGTTTAAATATTAATTCACAGTCAAACTAGTACTCTATAGCTAAAAGTAACGTGTTTTGTCAAACTAACACTATAATGCTAAAGTAACGTTTTTCATCGGATTAAAACTTTAATGTTAGATTCACTATTAGATTCACCATTAGATTCACTATAGATTCGTACGATTAACACTCTAAATGTTAAATATAACATGTTTCATCAAAGTAACACATTATTTTTAACATTTAGAGTATTAGTTTGACGAAACACGTTACTTTTAACATAAGATAAATGAAACGTGTTTCATCAAACTAACACTGAAACTAAGCTTTGAGGAAACCTGATAGACCTGAAGCTAACTGCCCAGTTTGTTGTCCACAGTAACATAAAGGCATAACCAGAGATCGCTGAAGAAGAAGAAGTAACTAAGACTAGAACTGTTTAAAATAACGTGTTTCATCAAACTAACACTCTAATGTTAAAAGTAACCTGTTTCAACAAACAATCCTTCGTTAATTTAGCGACACTATGCAATACTTCATAACAGAATTATAAAATATATTTAAGTAGGAATCGCCAAGAACAGTCCCACTTGCTAGATTACTTGAACCTGCTTGTAGAGCAAATGTGAACCACGTAGACAGATATAATTATACAAAAGACTGTTGTAACTAAGATGGATTTTAGCATTTAGATAGATTGTGGGTCGAATGTGAGCAAGCTGTTTCTAGACAATCTGAGATAAAAGCTAATCTGAGCTTATTGATATCTATCGAACTATTGTCTTGATGTATATCAGGGGCGGAGAGATGAATATGTCCAATAGTGAACATAAATTGATGTTTATCAGGGCGGAGAGATGGATTTGTCCAAAAGTGAACATAAATTCGATGTTTATCAGGGGCGGAGAGATGGTTATATTCAATAATGAGCGGTGGTTCTAATCCAGGTACCGATTTTTCAATGAATAGTCAATGGTTAATAGGATCATCATCAGCGCACTTCGGTGAATAACCATGTGTGCTCCGATCTCTTTCTTACACATGAAGATCGCAGCGGCAGTGCACGAACTTCGTAGCATAGGAGAGGATCGCGATGCAATTTTGAATATGGTATAAATTTTGTAGGAATTTTAATTTAATTTTTATTTTAAAATGAGTTTCACAGGCAGCGGCTTTGCAGCCTAAATGTACAGGTTGTCAACTGCCGAGGGTTCTTTTACGTGCCCAACATGGTTACTAAAATTAATTTGTAAGGGTATGCTATAAAGACGAAGGATTGGCTTCATTGCACCGGATTTCCCAATGCTTCGATTTCCAATGTGCTTCGATTTCCCAATGTGCTTCGATTTCCCATGTGCTTCGATTTCCCATGAGCTTGATTTCCCATGTGCTTGATTTCCCATGTGCTTCGATTTCCCCATGAACTTCGATTTCCCCATGTGCTTCGATATCCCCATGAACTTCGATTTCTCAATGTGCTTCGATTTCCCATGTGCTTCGATTTCCCATGAACTTGATTTCCATGTGCTTCGATTTCCCCATGAACTTCGATTTCCCCAATGAACTTCGATTTCCCATGTGCTTCGATTTCCCATGAACTTCGATTTCCCAGTGCTTCGATTTCCCATGAACTTGATTTTAGAACTTCGATTTCCATGTGCTTCCATTTCCACATGGGCTTCGATGTTCCATGGCCTTCGATTTCCCCATGAACTTCGATTTCTCCATGTGCTTCGATTTCCCATGTGCTTCGATCTTTCCACAGAAATGGTACATCACTTTCTAAGAGCATTCAACAATGCACGAACTCCGTAACTCCTGCAACAATTTAGGATCTATGCAAAATGTACCGGTACACAAAATGTCGCAGTCATGATTCGAGCTCACTTAGCCACCAAAACTCTTTAATTGTAAATGTAATGTAAATTGTAAATGTAATGTAAATTGTAAATGTAATGTAAATTGTAAATGTAATGTAAATTGTAAATGTAATGTAAATTGTAAAAGTAATACAAATATCTTCTTATCGAACGCCCATATTGACCACTTTTAACCACTCTTTGTGATTTGTATGTGATCTGAGCCTAAGAGCGATTGTACGCTGTGCCAGTTATGCGCCTACAAGTAGGCCAGTATATTTGATTTCTGCGACGCTTTTAGTTACTAGGTAGCTTCCTAGGCCCCTACCTCAGTCGTCTCTTACAACATGCCTTGTAGGTAGCAGTATTACTTTTATTTGCTCCCCTTGCAAACCCCGGCAATACATGATCGTGTTTAATGTAATTTAAATTCAGTATTATAATTGAGTAGGACGTATTAGCGTAATGCGTAAGCGTTCACATGTCGACTCAGACTCGTGAAGGTTGTGGCTTCAATCCCACACTCAGCGTTCCACACGTGAGGGAAGGAATTGGCCCTCCTGCACAATAGGGTCTAGAAATATGAAGTGACAGACACTTTATACCCTAACGTCCGAAAAGGCTGTGGGAAATTTTATTTTTAAATTAATTTTTTAAGTGTTTGAACGTTACCTATTGCAATATGTTACCTACAGCTATGGTATATTTATATCCAAGGCGAAGTGGGCCTAAAACGTTGGTTACCAAGATACGAGAATACGAGAAAGTGGGGGAGGAGAGAACCGTAACATTAAAACTATCGTTCAAGTGAGCCCCACCTAATGTCTCTACAATGTTTTTTTCCACATTATTATTATCTTTGGCAATTATTTATTAAATTGTTATAAAAATAGTAGGATAACGTACATTTTAGTTGCATAGTGTAAACAATGGCGTAGTTCTGTAAATGATATTCCACGATTTTCATTTGTGTAGAATAATAACAATAGAACATCTATTTTCATTTAAAACATTTTCAACATATTTGTCAAATACAAAGGGAGGCCCATTTCATCAGGGGGTTCACCTGCCATCGGGCACGCTCTCCAGCCAGCAGGTATTTATGTTTTTCCAATTTCACATTTCCATTTCAAGATCGACAAGTCCTTATGTGGTCACCAGTTGGGAAAAGAAAACGTGGCAGACCTAAGACCACACTTCGAAGAACAATCCAACAAGAAAGTAAACTATTGGGATGTAAAACCATACGAGATCTCCAACTGCTAGCAACGAACAGCATCACATGGAGATCTAAAACCTTTGCCCTATGTGCCGCCTTTTGGCACGAGAGGAACAAACTATTAACTAACTAACTAACTAACTAACTAACTAACTATATCAACTATTTATCTGCTATTTATCAACCATTAAAAGAAATATATAATCATTCAAAGAGAGGAAAACACTACCAATATCTTCATCGATAAACGTCAGCTCGCCTGCCCAGCGTGTTCATAGCGCGTTGGACTGCAGGTGACTAGTCCTCTGTGTGTGTGGGTTCAATTCCGCGGACTGGCAGAAAAGTCACAGGTTCCCCAGATTCACGGTGTTCGTGGCACCGAACCGAAGGGTTACGATGTCCATGGCACCGAGCCGAAGAGCTCAAGTGCTTCTGGATCGGAAAAAAAAAAAAAATTAGATAAACGCTCATTAAAACAAGTCAAAGACTTTACATATCTAGGGAGCATTTTTTTCAGCAAACGGAGGAATAACTAACGAAATCAAACATAGGTGCAACAACGCAAATCAAATAATAGGATAAATGGTGACCCTTTAAAATGCAAACATGTCACCATGAACACAAAAAGAGCATCGTTCAACCAGCGCCGGATTAGCCTAGTAGCAGAAGTAGCAAATGCTACGGGCCCACGCTTCTGGGGCCCTGCGCCATGTGACAGAGCTAAGCTGTCACTATTCATAAAGGAACCAAGGTTGGGCAGTGGGTAATAATATTCCCCCTCATTTTTTTCTTAATTAGGTTTGGACCATAGACAAGCGATAATTTCGCTGTTAGTTTGCAAAAGAAGGATGCGCGTGTCGATTCTTCAACTTGTAAGCCAAATTGAGACCGAACAAATATATTGGCTGACACTTTAAGAGCGAATTACTTCAGTTATCCAATTTTTAGCAGAACAAGGTCTTGCATTTCCGGGTAGTGATGAAACTATTGGTTCACCTCATAATGAAAATTATTTAGGTTTGTTGGAATTAATAGCCAAATTTGACATTTTTCTGGCTTAGCATATAAATACTTATGCAAATAAAGGAAAGGGACATACATCGTACTTATAATATCCATCTAATTGCATCAAGCTTACTGGATCATATTATTTTCGAAATTAAGTAATGCAAATACTATTCAGTATCACTGGACTTTACTCTAGACATTTCGTATGTGGACCAACTCACTCTAATAGTGCGCTATGTGTTACCATCTGGACCAGTGGAAAGGTTTGTGAAGTTTTTGGATATGAAAGGTCATACTGCTGAACAACTTGCCCAAAGTTTACTTGATTTTTAAAAGAAAAATGGCATTGATATCAAAGACTGTCGTGGTCAAAGCTATGGCAATGCCAGCAACATGAGTGGGAAATACCACGGCTTACAAGCACACATTAACTAACTTCAGCAGAGAACGTTCTTTTTCGACATTAAAGCGTATAAAAGTGAGTTAAGGAACATGATGGGACAAGATCATCTAAATAGTATCACCTTAATGAACATTGAATGTAATTTACTTTAAAAAAAAATAAATTTCCGATCCAGAAGCACTTGAGCTTTCAGCTCTTCGGATCGGTGCCATGGACATCGTAACCCTTCGGTTCGATGTCAAGAACACCATGAATCTGGGGAACCTGTGACTTTTCTGCCAGCCCGCGAAATTGAAGCCGCACTCACAGAGGGTTAGTCACCCGCAGTCCAACGCGCTACGAACACGCTGGGCAGGCGGGCTATGTAATTTACTTAGAGAAATTGATTTGTCTAGTAGTATCTCTAAATTTGCTCACATTAAGTCGATACAAGTTTGTTTGTAAAAGTTGTGTTTTATTATCATACAAAACCTAGGGACCCGAGCTAAAATTTGCTACAGGCCCCGCGCTAGCTTAATCCGGCACTGCGTTCAACACAATTTTTCACTCCACATCAGTGCCAAACCTGGACGCTGACATCAAACGATAGAAGAAAACTAGTCACAACAGAGATGAAGTGTCTACGCAGAATGCTGGGTGTGACAAGATGAGACCAGTTTAGAAATGAAGATATCAGAAAAAGTGGGTACAACATCAGTACTGAACTTCATGAAGAAACAACAAATTAAATAGTTCTGCCACATAAGCAGATTACCAACAGACAGTGCGCATCAAAGAGCAATGTTGCTCAGATACAATAGATATAAAGCAGAAGGTCGGTCACGCAAAAGGTGGAACTCAGAGATAACATAGGCGACAAAAGACACTGTTTATGAAACGTACACAAAAGCCCGTTCTAGAAATACCTTATCTTGACACTGTGAGGCAAAACACGATTGGATACAAGAAAACAAAGGCTCGCCCTTATGTTGAGACGGCGTGCCTCAGCTTAACGAGACTTTAAATCCCCACATAACACACAAACAAACTAAACATTCATGCATTGAAAGGTTAGTGCGGTTTTAATACTGAACATTACTGTACTGTTTCTGAGAAAAACTACAATGTAAAAACTACACAACTGAAATACGGTATAAGACTGTTCAGCTTAAGGGGAAATTCCAGGAAATCCTTCATACATTTTTTAAATAGATTTAATCAATCAAGTGCCATACTTGCCAGCGTAGGCGATCATGTCTCTCCACAACTCTCTCTCTCTCTCTCTCTCTCCTTGGTGCAGTTAATCTGTTCTAACGTCTATATTTTGTCAAACCACGATGTCAGATCATCCAACATCTTCTCAATGTGTCTTCCACGATCTTTCCTTCCCTGAATTTTACCTGTTGTCACTAAATGTTCTAAATCTTCTCTTTGCATTATATGCCAGAATAACCTTGATTGTATGATTATTTTTCTTTTGATAATATTTATTTGTGTGCAGGTCTTAATTAAAGCGTCAACATTTGTTTTCTCCGCTGTTCATGGAATTTTCAGCATTCTTCTGTAATTGATTATAATAATAATTGATTTCGTACCATTAAACGTTACATAGGGCCTGCACGCAATTTCTCCATACCTCTCTATCCTGGACAACACGCCCATTTTCCTCCATGGAACTGAGAACGATATTTCTTGTCTCTTTCAGCAAAGTTCGTTTCTGGGTCTCCTTAGGTCGTTTCTTTTCTTGAACCCTTTGCATCCTACTTCAATGCCTCTTTGCTATGCTCTTTGAATCCCTTGCATCCTACTTCAATGCCTGCTTTGATATTCTTTAATCATTTCTTCTCAAGCTGTGCCCAACATATCTCCACCATCTCCTAACAGTTGTTACTATACAGAAGTTTCTCTGATTTCATCACTTCTGAATTCGTTCCATTTTAAGTTCATTATTTTTGTAATAGATTATGACGTGTTAATTTAAATTTAAAACAACACAACACCGTTCAGCTGCGAAAAAAGTTTATATTAAATCATAGACAAAATGTAACACTAAAGAAAATCGGTATTATTAACACTTTGTGTACAATTGTAACAGTTACACGTTTCGTTAAAACTGTTGAGTCAGTCTACTCTAATGGTATATTCGATTTTCCGTTGTCATGGAATCCTACCAAAGAGAAAAAATAACAGTCACCCAAGCCGCCAGTAGCCTACAGCGCAAGACAAAAACAGAAAACCACGACACTGGACAACAACCCGGTAGCAATGTGACGACAAAAGAAGAAAAAGATGAATTGTGTGACCAGAAAAACAAAATATTTGTAGAAAACGTTAGCAGAGATCGAAAGTAGTGCAATGAAGATAATACACACTGAAACTGTTATTGTTATGTTCCTAGTTATCAGTTATACTGAAACTGACTGCTGTATTTACTATGAATGTAAAGACGAATATATTAAAGGTCATATAGATATGAACACCGAAACTGAAACTTTTGAACATGACGTATGCTTCCAAATTTGTTTTCAAACACTAATGCCTTCTGAGAAATTGATCACATTGTCAGATAAGTGATTACAATGAGTGTTTGAATGCAGTTATGTATATTATACAAAATTATATATAATATATATAGACGTTGTAACTGTTGAAACCTTGCGGAAAAACAGAAACACTGACTTGAGTCTTTAGTTGTCTTTAATTTGTTGTAGATGTGGTCTCTTGTATTTGACTACACTATTTTCTACGTAGTCTTCTAAAAAAACTTAATTGTAACATTGTTACAGCCCACTGTGTTTTGTTATCGACTCGACTAGCAGTCATATTTCTGGACATATTTGGGAACGCCCCCAATTACATTTATAAACTGTGCTTTTTTTTAAAATAGAAAAAAGGTGAGTGTATTCATCATCATTTACCGTGTTGACTTTCATAAATAGTCATATATCTACACTACGCAAACGTCTGTCTTTTGAAGTTGGTATCAGTTCGGATGTTGCTATTCTTCCGTGTCATAAAGCTAGAATTTTCTCTGTGTGTTGTTCCCTCTCTCGTTTTCCATTGATTTTATTGTTACCTGTCGTCACAATGTGTTCTAAATCTTCCTTTCTCATAACCTTTCAGAAATATTATGACAGTCTTTTTCTATTACTATTGTTTACCGAACTGACATCATAGCACTCCGAGCAGAACCATAGTGGCCATTGGTGCTCAGTCTCCCTTAACAGATGTCGAGGGGTATGCATACCGATTATTGCCTTGGCTCGCTGGTTAAACAACACTCCTCGCTCTGTCCCTCAAGCATCCAGCTATACTTGTACAACGTGTAATTCTAAACTTCTAAAATTTCCGGATAGATTCAACATCAATTTTGCCTCTTCCTTATAATGTTTTATCTGTGGTTGTATTCTGTTTTCTAACGGAAAAAATTGCTCCTATATTTTTAGTGTATCTCTTTCAAATAAAAAAATATATATAATATTGGCACATTTTGATCAGAGCCAAGATTGTACTGTCTTCTGCCATGAACATGGGCGTCAACATAAATTTTTTCAGGAGGGGGCAGAATTAATATTAAAAATTCTAGTTGATAGTTTATAGAATAGAACAAACACTGAGGTGTCCCCCTGACAGCATCACGAGACAGACCATCAGATGGAACCCCCAAGGAAATAGAGGTTAGCGAAGACACAGGAACACCTGGAGGTGGGAGTTGGAGACAGAATGCAAGACATGTGGAGAGATCTGGAAAAGATGGCATTGGATAAGAGGGCTTGTAAGGCCTTAATTAAAGACCTATGCTTCCCAACCTCTGCTTCTATAGGGGCGAAGGGTGAAGAAGAAGAAGAGAAGTTGATAGTTTACTATGTGAAAATGGAGAAGACCAAATTTTACCTAATACCGTTTTATCAAAAGCCATTTTCCAGGGGGTGGCATTTGTCTCATTTTGCCTTAACGTATGGATGGTCATGAAAGGTAATTTGTTTCTTTTACAGGTATAGAAAATGGCCAAGTAAGTAGTTTTTTTGGTTTAGTCGTCAGATCATCATCACTGCACGTCGAACCAATTAGTCCATAAGTGCTCCGATCTTCCCCTAGTATGTCTCTTAGCATGTGGCGACTAATGACCCCGATACTTTGTTCGTTTACTATCCTTCTTTCACTACCAGCATAGTGTTTTTGTCTAGCTACAACACTTGACCTGGAATTCTTGCAGTCTGGTTAGTGTTGTAAATTCACCATTATTACTTGAATCATATACATGACCTCTCTCCCTTAGGGAATTTATAATATCCGCCTGGTTAGGGTAAGGGTATGTGCTGGAGTTTTCTTCAGTGTTTATCAAGTAAGGATTGCCTGGTTCTAAATGAGACTGTCGATAGAACATACATAAAATATTTACGTTGAGCTCATGAGAAGAACCAATGATATTTGCAAATAAAGAAAACAAACAGAAAATGTGAGATTTAAGTGATACAAACAGTACAGTTTTAGTTTCTTCCAAATCTGCCATCAATTGAACTGGGGAAGTAAAACTGAACAAAATAGCAGGACGAAATTGGATTTATCTAAAAGAACTCAGAATTGAAGAACATTGGTTGATAAGAAATCAAAGTGTGCTGGAAGGTGTGGCTCGTTGGATAAATTTAGAGACATTAAGGTTTGGAAAAGATAAATATTGAGGAAGGTGTTACGGGAAAGTAGACAAGTGAAAGACTAAGGCGAAGATGGATACATAATGGGATATTTGACTTGAAGATGGCGGTTCAAAATTATACCGGTTATCATCGCAGTGCTATGGAGTATGTGCTCTGCTTCTGAGATCTTCCAGTGTAAGAAGGAGATTGGAGTACACATGGTTATTTACATGAAATAATGATGGTACAATCAATCTGAATCAGCAGCAGGACAGCTGGCATAGAGAGAAATTCTGAAGGAATGTGCTGCAGGACAAGCTACTGGTATAATGATGATAATTTTAGCAGTCTTTTTTATCTCCATCTCTGGTAGAATTTTTGCACAAAGAGTATTGCACAAAGCACAAATTCCTCTGCTCCGGCAACAATCCTAGGGGTCTCTGGGAAAACTGCTACCGTGAATGGAACGACACGGCCTGGAATAGAACCCATGACCATCGGGACACAAGGTAAGGGCTTAGCCACAGAGACCCTCAGCAACATGTTTGTATTTCTATTGATTATTTTATAATTGTTCTCAATTTTTTAACAACAATCATTCTATGACTCATGTTAACTGTTCATTCTCTGTTATTATTGCAGACATAAAGAATGGCACAGAATCAAAATGACATCCTGAGGTCAAAGTTGTTCTTCATTAAATCACAGACAGATGATCTTTATCAATTGCTCTATACTTCTATCAACCAGGTATAACATAATTTGTTGATCTTATTTTTATATTGTAGAAATATATATATATATATATGTATTCCCGAACTTATACGTTACATAGGACCAGCAAGTAATTTCTCCATATACGTCTCTGTCCTGGGTAACGCTCTGTCCTGGGCAACTTGCTCAATCTCTTTCATGGAATTGTGTCCAATGTTTCTTGTCTCTTTCAGCCAAGTTTGTTTCAGGGTTTTCCTTTGGCATCCTCTCTTGCTTTAACCTATTGCCCCCCACTCTTCAATGCCGACTTTGGTATTCTTTTTTGATCATTTCTTCTAAAGGTGTGCCCAACATATCTACATCTTCTCCTTCTCATAACAGTTGCTGCTAGTGGTTGACCATACATTTTCTGATTTCATCACTTCTGAATTTGTCCCATTTTATGTTCATTATTTCTCACGAACAACTATTTTCAAATGCATTTAACTTACTTTCTATATCTTTAGTAATTTTCCAACTCTCGCTGGCATATTGTGGATGAGGGGACTAAAACTGATGTTGAATCAATCTAGTGATTTAAGGAGTTTGGAATTACACGTTGTACAAGTAGAGCTGGATGCTTGAGGGGCAGAATAAGGAATGTGTTTAATCAGCAAGCCACGGGAACCATCAGTATGCATACCCTTCAATATCTGTTGTTGGGATACTGAGCACCTATTGGTCTGCCTGGAGTACTGTGACATCAGTTTAGTAACCAATAACTATATTGATGATTGACAGTAATGGATCTATAACGCTTCTTGTCCACTGCCATAGTTTGTGAATTCTGTCAAAATATTCAATATCTTTATCTGAATGTTTCCCTCCAAATATTATTCATGTTCTTCTCTTGACTGCTAACCTGCAACATTTCCCTCCATTGTGGTTCTCGGTAGAGTTTCATCTCCTTATATGTCCAAAACATTTTATTTATCCCTTTTGTTTCCCCCTTACACAATTTTCTGTTAATTCCTAATTTTTTTAAATGAGTTCTTCATTTGTTTGTTACCGTGTTCAGTTAAAAAGAATCTCACAAATTTTTCAACATTAAAAAAATGACACTGGGGAATCTAAATTATGATAGGGAAATTATGCATGGTCTCTCTAATTATTTTTCCTTTTGAACGAGTATAAAAAACCTATTTACATCGTTGTTGATGAATGACTGAATCTTCAGTGTAAATAACTACATCTGTTTTGTTGACGTTGTCTTCTGAATACTGAGAATATTGTTGCTGTTACTACATCACATGTGATAAGGGCCCCTCAGCTCATCCAGTAGATTAGAAAAAAAATTCTACTTAAATCATGTCATTCTAAGAGGATCTTTGCGGCTTATAGGTTAGGTGCTCACATCTTGCTCCAAAGTTACTCATTCGCTCTCTTGTGGAACCATCTGAATTTTACCCAGAGATCCCTGATCTCTGTGTAGGTGAGATCGAGTTTCTAGTCCTATCGAAGACGGATGATCAATTATAGGTCTCATGTTCTGGTTGAGCATGTAAAAAAGAACCATTGGCAATTCAAAATCGAGAAGAGCAGCCTGCAATGCCTGTTGGTGCAAAATTAATTAAAAAGATTTTAAAAAATAAAATTTCTCCAAAATATTTTCACAAAATAGATGAGACTACAGTAAAACTATTTGATTGGCAAAACACGTAATCACAAAGTAGTTTTACAAATTATAAAAACAATGACAAAATACAGCAACATATCGACCAACAAGGCCTTTATCAAGCAAACGAACAACAGGAGTGACAAATTAAAAAAACAAATGGACGACCAAAAACAAACGTTTCTAATCAAAATCTGGGAATAAAAACGAAAATCTGGGAATAAAAACGAATAACGAAATAAATGTAACACAAAAACACACATAAAAACTAGAAATAGAATGGAAGAGAAACAATGAAAAATCTAGTAAATATATAACTTGAATACATGCAACATATACCCATATAGATTACAAGGCATGGGAAGAGAAAGTACTAAGAAGCATAGGAATGTAATACGTTGAGCCCACGTGGTCGCAAGGTACCATACAAAGAAATCAACTGATTCTCCAGAGCAAATCAACTGCGATCATCCAAGGAACACGATCGGATGGCTGTGACCTGGACATCATGAGCTCCTAAATGGCCAGTATCATTGAAATGGGTGGCTACAGGGGTCACAGAGAATTGGCGTAGTGTTGTAAAGTGTTGTGAAAATATTGTCACCATTTTCTAAAATTCACTGGGAACCCTCGCCAGTGCTGTAAACCCTCGCCAGTGCTGTAAACCCTCGCCAGTGCTGTAAATATATGCAATGCCGCTGAGACCTTCCAGTGTAAGAAAGCTATATGAACACACATGGTTACTTACCAAAGTGCAATGATGATAGTCCAATCAATCAATCAATCATTCAATCAATCAATCTATGGGTATGTAGTTGACTGATGAGTTTGATGCAAGTCTAGAAGACTGTGTGTACAAGGAATATTTTCAATTGTTGGACGTATTCAGAATGTATTGATTTGTAGAAACAGATTACATGGATTAATGGAAGAAATGGATAGAGTAAGTGTATTTAGAGAAAAATAAGAGAACTACCAAGTAGTAGCATGTCCCTTGCTGAACGTCGTTTTCATCACAGTCCACCTGAAAATCCCTCGCCTATTCCAGCACCATGTTCAAGGTTTCTTTGATGTCCTTCTGCCACCTTCGTCTTTGTCGTCCCCTGCCTCATACTCCAGGAACCATGCCTTTCATTACCGTTCTCTCCTAACCACTGTGACATTTAACGGAATATTTCATCTTCTGGGACAGGATGTTATTTATGAGCCAATGCTCCTTGATCCATTTTCTGGCTCCGACACGAAAACTGCACTGAGATGGACTCCAGAGGGTAGGCGAAAGCGCGGAAGACCCAAGACGACCTGGAGGAGAACGATAGAGCAAGAACTGAAGGAAATGAATCATAGCTGGAACACTATACAGAGGAAGGCCATGAACAGGGAAGAATGGTGTACGTTGTTGCTGCCCTAAACGCCAAGGGCGTAACAGGCTAAAGAGAGAGAGAGAGAGCTCCTTGATATGTAAGTCTTGTAGGATGTTTTTTTCTTATCTTTTCTGTCCAAGATGATCAAAGAACTTTTCTGTAACACCTTTCTTCAAATACAATAAGAACAATAATGGAAAGATCAATAGAAATGAAGTTGGACTTATACCTATGTTTCATAGACTACGCGATAGCTTCGATAAAGTAAAACATGGAGAAATAATCAGCATGTTAGAAAATATAAATATTGATGGTAAAGATCTTAGACTGATCAAGAATTTGTACTGGCAAAAAACCGCAGCCATTAGACTAGAGAGTAAGATTGGAATCTATCAGGCGATACAGTTAGGAGTACGACAAGGGTGCGTACTCTCACCAGACCTATTCAACTTATATAGCGAAAACATCATGAGATCTATAGAAGAAAGACAGGAATAGCAGTCGGTGGACAAAATATAAACAACCTAAGGACGCTGATGACACATCTCATGGCTCAAATGAACACGATCTGCAAGACTTGATAGACATACTAGTAAGAGAAAAGTGAAAAGAAAGTTCAATGAATATAAAAAAAACAGAGGTTATGAGTTGTCTCAGAACAAGAAACACCAAACATGAATTCAAAAAATATTTCAACTGAAAAGGCCATCGATTCAAGTATTGAGGAAACATGATTACACGAAAATGGAAAAAAGGGTAAGTAAGTGATTAGAGAAATAAGCTCCAAGTAGCAGCTTTATGGAAAAATGAAAATCACTCCATTCAGCATGCAACTGATGCCTACCTGACACCTCGCGCAGTCCCAATGCCTCATACTGAACCATGCCTTTATTATGGCTCCTAACCACTGTGACACTGAACAACATTCATCTTCTTGGGACAGGATGTTTTTATGAGAATGTCTGATCATTTCTGGCCAGACAAATGCAGAAACAGAGGGTGAGGCTTTGAAACCAAGGACCTGGAGAAAGAAGACAAGAACTGAAGAAATGAATCATAGCTGGAACATATAAGCGAAGGAAAAAGGGAAGTGTGAACATTTGTACTACGGCTAAATCAAGGGCGAAAGCTGAAGAAGAGGAGAGATGTGACTGCCTAAATATGAGTCTTGTAGGATGTTTTCTATTATCTCTGCAAGAGACAAGAACTTTGAAACTTCTTCAAAGCTTCAATTTGTTCTTAATGTTCGTGTTACGGTCCACAACTCACATCTATATGTTGTCACAGGGAATATGCATGTTCTCAGAAGTCTTATCTTTGTTTCTCTGCTTGTGCCGTTCCATAGTTTCTTCATGCTGATCACCCTCTGAAAAGCCATGGCTAGTCTTCTTTTTACACATCTTTCAAACTACAATCTCTAAAATTGTTGTCTTATTGTAGAATACGCTATAAGATATTCAAAATATGTGACGTTCTCAATGTCTTCATTATTGATGGTAATTTTGGGTTGAGATTTTGCTTTGTCGGTGGACATAATTTTAGTTTCCTTAAGAAAACCCTATCTGATAGAAATTGTTCAAGTCTTTACTATAGCTTTTTGAATAATATTACTAATGCATATTTTATTTGGTCTAACTATTTACTACAGGAAGCAGAAATGGTGGCAGTGTAGATGAAAAGACTTGAATAAAAGTGCAGAAATAAATGTACGGTTGGATACGATTCTTGGTTTTATAATGGAAAAATATGCAGAGACTTACAGTAAGTTTGGTGGTATTAAAAGCTGTAACTTTCACAGTAAAACTAATTATTCATTAATATCGAATGATAGGATGAATACTTTTGCCTTGGGTACTATTTATATTCAAGAGTGGTAATACTACTATATTCTTCTTCATCTTTTCTCTAATCCTGTTTTGCTCACAGCATCAGATAAGAAAAGATTTATAGAACAGGCTTCATAAACAGCGTGCCTCTGTTCTCTCTGAGGTCAACCTTTTGCATGGATGACCTTTTGCTTTGTATCCACTGTTTTGGAGTAACATTGCTCTTTAAGGCGCACTGTCTGTTGGTAATCTGCTTATGTGGCCGAACCGTTTAATTTGTTGTTTCTTGATAAAGTTCAGTACTGATGTTGTACCCATTTTTTCCCTGATGTCTTCATTTCTAAATTGGCCTCTTCTTGATAGTCCCAGCATTCTGCGCAGACACTTCATCTCTGTTGTGACTAGTTTTCTTCTATCATTTGATGTCAGCATCCTATATATTCAACAGTTGTAATACCTCTGTCTTTTGCAGCAAATGGTCAGTTCAGGAAATTAACTTTGTTTGTTTTGTAGCTGTTTTGTAGCTGTTTTGTAGCTGTTTTGAGTGTATGTGTTTTTGTTGTTGTTCTCATGCTATGAATGCAGACCCAGTCCTGGCGCATCTGACTGATTTTTGCGTGAATGTTTGCTTTCCTTATCACGAATATCCTTTGCCAATCAGCCAAACTTTACCCCAACTTCACAAGCACTTGTAATTTAGATCCCCAAGGTTTGCCTGGACTGCGGTTTTCCAGCCTGCTCTTTTCGATTTTTGAACTGCCAAGGGTTCCTTTTGAATGCATTTGAAAATAGATGTCTGCGAAAAATAATGAATATAAAATGGAACGAATTCAGAAGAAGTGATGAAATCAGAGACATGTCTGGTCAACCACTAGTGACAACTGTTATAAGAAAGAGAAGATGGAGATATGTTGGGCACACCTTGAGAAATGATCAATGAATATCAAAGCAGGCATTGAAGTGGGATGCAAAGGGTTCAAGACAGAGAGGTCGACCTAAAGAGACCCTGAAATGAACTTTGCTGAGAGAGACAGGAAATATCGCTCTCAGTTCCATGGAGGAGATTGAGCGAGTTGCCCAGGATAGAGCGGTATGGAGAAATTACTTGCAGGTCCTATGTAGACGTATACGTGCGAGAGGAATTATTATTAAGGGTTCCTTTATGTGCACAACTTGAACACAGGACCTAAGTTTTATCACCGTCTCCGATATGACTAGGAACTCGATCACACCTACACTGAGAACAGGGATCTCTGGAAAAATATCCCACTGGCTTCACAAGGGAGCAAACTGAGTACCTTTGAAACGAGAGTAGAAAACTAACCTCTACGCCACAGAAACCACAATGAACCCAAATGATGTACAGATGGTGTACAGATGGGTCAAGATGGTGTACAAGATGATGTACAAGATGGTGTTCGAAATATACAAGAGGAGTAGAAAAACAGATCATGAGATATTATTGAAGATTATATTCCACCTCAGATACAAATGTTGAAGGTCTAGGAGTCAGTCAAACAGTTGATTGAAGATTATATTCCACCTCAGATAGAAATGTTGAGGGTCTAGGAGTCAGTCAAACAGTTGGTTGAAGATTATATTCCACCTCAGATAGAAATGTTGAGGTCTAGAGTCAGTCAAACAGTTGATGAAATTAATTTCAATAGCAAAACTCTACTGCATCTCCAAGTAGTAAACCTTAACGTCAGGCTACATCACTGCAGTCTGTCTAAACAAGTAGAGATCAAAGGAAGGTAAACAAGTTCAAAATTAAATTTAAAAAGTAAAGTAAAAGAACCCTTTCATACCTCGTGGTATATAGGTCAATTCAGTGTTAGGCCTGTATTTTTCCTTGACCATCGGCACACGATGGGTGATTTGGTCAGCATCATGCCGGCCACCTTTTCTTTCCCAGAGCATGGTCTGGTACCCAGTTGAGGCTGGGTCGACCTGAGAGCCGTCGGGAAAAATTCCACGCTCATTGCGGGAGCTGAACCCAGACCACCAGCCTTGAGAAGCGAGTTCACTAACAACTACGCTACAGCGGCTCTCTTTAAATTAAATATGTAAGTATAAATCAGAGAGGGAAGGAAAACTGGGTTCCAAAATGCAGTTCTGAAATTGGATATGTCGGGTCAAAAGTCACAGACATCTCATCTTTGTTGTGAACTACTAAACAACTCAATAAGCACTCTTATCAAAGTCAACAAATAAGGAAAATGTTATTTCTGAAATTATTTGTTGTTTCTTCAGGTTTTACAAAAAGATTAAATGATCATTCTGATCATCAGTCACCAACCTTCATAAACTCTTCAGAACTGCCGCATACAGCTTCACCAACACAATTTTCATGTGAGCCAGGTAAGATACTTTAACGTTTGCGCATCATTCACAGTACTAAAGCTGTAAGATATACATGTCATTGACACTTGGAAAATGTTTCACATATCATCAAATAGCTTGTTCTCAGCAGAAATTTGCCACCCTAACAATCCTTTGGAACTTCTCTCTCTCATAGGCTAGATGTCTCACTTCTGTAGCCGTCATGCTCAAATAATTAGTTACATCCTGAATCCATCTTCTCAGTGGTCTTCCTCTTCTCCTCTTTGCCAGGATGTTTCCTTCCATAATGGTCTTCTCCAGCACTTTGTCTCTTTATATATCCAAAATACTTCCATTTTCTCATTTTTATTTGCAGCATCATCCAGTTTTCTATTGATGTTGAGTTCTTTCTGGATAGATTTATTTGTTCTCTTCTTTGTCCATGATATATGGAGGTCTCTTCTGTAATACATTTTCAAAAGCACATATGTGTTTTTGCACTGCCTTATTAAATATAAATGCTTCACATCCATACATATATTTCACATAGGCCTTGTATATGTTATTGCTATTATAATCTATACATATATAAGAATCAGTTGAGTTACATTGTATGTCTATCCCAATTGTTTGAAAATATCTGGACATCCTACAAACTTGAAATTTGGCAAGAAGGTAGCTTTCATAGATATGAAGAGGGAAAAATTATAAAACTAGATTTTTTATTGATTTCTATAAAGTTATTGGCAAAACACGTAATTACAAAGTACTGTAGTTTTACAAATTACAAAAACAATGCCAATCAAATAGTTTTACTGCAGTTCCATATATATACTGAATATAAAGTTATTCCAACTTAACACACATAGTCATTCTGTGTAGTAATCACAGAAAGTGTCTATCCATGTTTTCATGACATTTGCGATCATGTGATGCGCAAAGCGATCATGTTGTTATAGTCCGGTGACATCTTTCGCATATCACATGAATACTAAAATATTTATTGGTATTTCAACATGTCAGTTCTGTAGATGAATGCATAAGATGCTCGACTGCTATCCTGAAGACAACATGCTCAATCTCCCGCTCTGTAAATTTTTTATAAATTTTTTTTTTAAAAACACATCGATAAGTTAATAATCTGAATTAATTTAATTTGCCAATTGTTATTTTTAACTTTCACGGGAATTCAATTGTATCAGGTTTTTTTGGCAGTTGAAATGAGTCTATGTGAGTTCGGAAGATCAGTGGAAAAGGATAACAAATGTAACTTTAAAAGTGGTGAAATATTACAACTATATTTAAACTAAATTAAACTTTCACGGGAATGGGAATTCTGTTGTGTCAGGTTTTACTGGCAATCGGAATGAGGGACATTTTAATAGTATGTGGTCAACCGACAAAGTTTTCAAACTTTCATGGAGACAAAACATATTGTTTTTAATGGGGAAGAAGTTGATTTTGAGGCAACGGGGCATGTTTCTCATTCCGATTGCCAGTAAAACCTGATATTTCATTTCAACCGTATCTGACCGTATTTCATTCCGATTCCAGAAACAACTTTACAAATAGATTCCAACTAAATTCCCTGTGCGAAGAATGGGTAAACTGCTAGTATATCAATATATTAGACACGTAACCCAACAACACCAGAAATTATTTAAAAAAGGGTTTTTAATTTTTAAATATTAAACTGCTATTTACACTCACAATTTTGTTAACAATCAGTTAAAATCTTAATGATAAATGTTTGCTTGATTTATCCTGCTGTATGCAACTAGTGACATCATATTTGTATACAATTTATCTTTGGTCGCCGGCAAATAGCAGCGAAGTCTTGTCAGACCAATATTTCAGGACGTTCAGGATGTTTACATTTCAGAGCTATATATATATATATATATATATATATATATATATATAAATATATATAGAGGCTAGAGTACAAAAGCAAATGCTGTAACCTACCAGCTAGCCCCATTGTTAAGGCACTCAAAAATTTCACAGGCAGCTAAGCAACTGATGATCAACAGCATTTTTATACCTACTTTGTGTTACCAGAGCCAAACATGGACATTGAGCAAAGCGCAGTCACAAAAATAACTACATGTGAAATCGTTGCCTCGAAAAGTTACCAATAACACAAGAAAAGACAGAATCACCAACATCAGCATAAGAAAGAAAGTTGGCACAAAACCGTGCTTGAATTACATAGATAAACAAAGAATGAAGTGGTTTGGCCACTTAATAAGAATGCATCCAAACTCCACAGTATACAGAGTCTTCTACAACAGAACATCGGGAAAGAAGGCAAGAGGAAGACCACGGAAAAGATGGTTAGATGGCGTAGCAGAATCATGTGAAAGAGCAAAGATAACAATCACACAAGCCACCAGAACACGCAAGACAAAAACAGAAAACCCCGACACTGAGCAACAACCCGGTAGCAGTGTGACGACAAAAGAAGAAGAAGTATATATATATATATATATATATATATATATATATATATATATATATATATATATATATATTATATATATATATATATATATATTTATTGGGATCTAGGAATCTAAGAGTTAACAGTAAAGAATATCCTTCTGTTCTAAGGCAAACATTTTCTAAGAATTTGTTAGAAATAGCTACAGAGCTACATATAGCTTCAGTTTCTTCATCTCATTGGAAGTAGTCTTGAAGGAATGTGGCATCTTTGTTTGACAGTACTTGGAGCAAACTAGTTTTACTCTAAATTTAATTCTGAATGCAAAAAGTGTGCAGAAATTTTTACCATGGCAGTGTGAATTGCAAAATGAGGTAACTTTGAAGTTTGAATTGTGTTTCGTGATTTCTGATGATCGCCATTATTATGTAATGATGATATTGTTGTCGGGGGTCTCTGAGGCTAAGTGGTTAAACCTTCACCTTGCATTCAGAAGGTCATGGGTTTGAATCCAGACTGCCCTGTTCTGTTTACAGGTGTATTTATTCCTGAGATCCCTAAGTTTGTTGCTGGAGCTACAGAGTTCATGCTTTGTGCAATACTCTCGACAGGTGGCATACAATTTCTGCTGAGAGGGACCAAGCCATATGAGGTAAAAACTGGTGCAATTAAATCAATCTTCGACTTTAGACCGTTCAGTGGCTGCAACAGACTGAACAATTGTGGCAAAACTCTGAGTGCATAGACATTGATAATATTACTTTAAATAAATTAACGATCATCTTTTTTATCTAGTTTATATATTCCTGGTTTCACAGAAGTCTCCAAGATGAACTGTTGTATGGAATCACCCAAGGTAGCTGTGTCAGCATGCTCTAATGATGCCAAAGCGATAAATGCACAGCTGTTGTCCATTAAAGATGAACAGGAAAACAAATTTCAAACAATTGGAGAAACACTGAGTTGTCTCGTCTCATTTGAGCTGGACAGTATAACAGCAAGATTACAACAGATGATAGTTAATTCTGAAGATGGTTTTCAACAACTAAGATTTCATATTGGTGATATTAAATATGACTTGAAGACAGTAAACCAGAAATTAGTTGATCTTCAGTCCATGAAACAGCTAACGTCCAGAACTCACGCTCGACTTTACACACTGGAAGACAAATTTGACAGAGATATGAAATCACGGGATAATGCAATTTCCAAGAATATCAATACCATAATGCCTACAATAATCGACACTAAGGGCGCAGAGCATGAGGCAGGCCAAGAACACGATGGATAGATAACATCTCAGAGTCCCTGCTAAAGCATGGACTGACAACGTCAAGCGCAACACACCTGGCACAAGATAGAAAACTAACTCTCCCCACGACTCTTCATGGCAAATGTGGTTAAGATAAGACTGTCTTAAATATGGCCATCATTACCTTTCTTTATTTCCTTCAATAGAAAATTGGGAACAGTGTGCACCGCCTTACTTAATTTCCATGCAGAAAGCATGCATGTATATATTTGCGTGCTTTTACATTGCTACCATCTAAAATCAAATGTGTTGTGAATGATGAAGATGCTAATTTCAAGTACAATCATTCTTCTCTCTCTCTCACCTGTGACTCTCTTGATGCTTAAGACATGCATGCTATTCTTCTCTGTTCTTGCTTGCCCACTGTATTGTGTTCCATTATTCATTTCTTTCAATTTCTGTTCTATTCTTCTTCTCCAGGCGGCTTTGGGTCTTCTATATTTTCGTTTAATCTTTGGTGTCCATTTCATTGCAGTTTTCGTGAGAGAGTTAGACTCCATGGCAGTACATGTTGATACAAATCTAATATCTCTTTTGGAAGATGGTATACATTTTTTTTTTCTGACACTGTGCAAGCAGTTCATGGTTAAAGATAGTTCTTGACCAGAGTACGAGTAAGATATTACGCAGACAAATTGTATATGAGATGGAACATTTGACCATTTCTTGTTCTGTTATTCTTCAGCATTCTGATCCATATAGTAAAGTTGATAGCATACAGCTGCGCTGCGGTATATATTATTCGTGGTTTGGATGCTGTATTGCGCTGATTTTCTGAAAAATCATGAATGCACATGTCGCTTACAATTATTCTTAGTCACCGACAAAACAGGAAGTATTAATGATTTACAATAAATAACAACAGACAAATTCAACATTTTAATCAAATAGATTTCTATCAAGAACCTGAAAACCTTTGAAATCAGAGTAACCTGAATGGCAAGTGACACTGGTGACAAGGAAAGCAAGCCTTCATTAAAAACTCCGTCTGAGGTGCTTTATTTGGCACCATAACTATGTCTGAATTCATAGCAGGAAAACAGGGAAAAAAAAAAATCCTGAAATGCAAACAATGCAAACCAAATCTGTGAATAAGTCATAATTGTAGCAACTAAATATTTTGGAATATCTTGCTGTACTTTGCCAAACTTGCATACGCTGTGTTTTGTTTTGTTTAGCATTGGTCAATAGTTTTCCTGCACTCTTCCCAATTTTTAGTAGTCATTGTTTACTGCATGCCAGTTAGTTTTCAATATTACAATGTTTTTTCAATCTCCCCAAACAGCAGATCAAGAGACAACATCATCATCATTAAGGTGCGTATCCTTCATAGGACGTTGCTCTCTTTGCATCATATCTGAAATTCACCTGTCTCTAGCCAGTTCACCCACTTCGTCGATGGTCATATTCATGGTTTCTTTGATATCTTGTAGCCATCTTCTTCTTGGTCTGCCTCTGCGTCCCGGACCATATATATCTTTAATATGATAAGTAATTTGACATGCAAAGATAGGAACTTTCGATAAGAGAATTGCTTTGTGGTCTCTGTGGTTAAGCCCTTGCTTTGCATTCCAAAATTAATGGGTTCAAATCTGGGCCACTCTGTCCTGTTCATGAGTGTATTTTTCCATAGACCCTATGCTACAGAGTTTTAGTTTTGTGCTATACTCGGCAGATGATGTGCACATTTCTGTGAAGAGGGCAGAGCCATATTGGTAAAACCGGTGCAATGAAGTCAATCGTTCAGCTTTAGACTCCTTAGATGATTGTGCATTTTTTGCTCAGGAAGCCAGGGGAGTGAACTTTTATTTATTATGATATGTTTGGAAGATTAAGAGGAAATATGTATTATGTGTCAGTTTATCTGTTGGCGTCCGACCACAATCAACCGACAATATTATTATTATGTGATATTGTTAAAAATAATTATTACATTTTTATGAATATTCTGTTTTATAAATATATTTATATTTTGTGCCAGTGTTTTAATACATTATTTCTCATTATTAAAAAAATTGCTGAATTTGATGCTGTATAATTTTGATTTAAAAAAAAATTATTCTATATTTTTTCTTTAAACAGGAATAAAAAAAAATAATAAAAGCAGGCATCTTACTTATTGGAATACATTTTTGTGTATTTTTGCAGCCACACAAAATGTGAATTCAGGCATAGTCATGATGTCTAATATCATTAGTTCTCATCGCACACTATAGCACTTTATGCAGAGAAATAAAAGTCTGCTTAATTTGAATGTGTGCCTTTTTTTCTTCCTCAAACCTAGTCCTATGTATTAAATTATTAAATTCGAATTAAGTGGAAATTATTTTGTCTCTATTCAAGAAGCAAAGAATCAAGTGGTTCGGCCATCTAATGAGAATGGAATCACATTTACTACCATCACGTGCCTACAATAATCGACACTCAGGACGCAGAGCACAAGAACACGATGGATAAATAAAATCTCAGAGTTCCTGTGAAAGAATGGACTGACAACATCAAGCGCAACACACCTGGCACAAGATAGAAAACTAACTCTCCCACGACGCTTCACGGCAAATGTGGTTAAGATAAGATGAGATATTTTGTCTCTGCGTAATGTGCCCTTGGGCATGACGAAAACTGTTGATGTTAATGATGACAATCTGTACCTTTGGTTCCCAGAGATTATAGGTATTTAGATAATCAGAGATACTGTTAATAATCTGTTTTTATTTAGAGATTACAGGGTTGTAATCTAATCAAATGATTCCTGGATAATCTTGCTCAGTTTCAGTTTGGAATATCTTTATCATGCTCCGGACATGACCATAGGTGCTCCAATCTCCTTCTCAATATCTCCATGTCCAGCAACTAACCACACCAGTTTTATATTGACTGATGAGCCTACTCATATACCTGTTGCTCGCGAGAAGCTGTACGGAGGAATGGAGTCCCTTAAAAACACGGTAAAATTAATGATAAAAGTTGGTTCATCAGTCTAGGCCGGATCGCAGCGAGAGAGATGTGCTGTTCTTTTCTGGCCATTCCAATCTTCAGTCCAAGCTCTTGTAATCGCAGCTGACATGGATTGGTTTAAATAAAAATCATCTTTGTGGTCACACTCTATGAGGGCGTTCAATGTCAGCTCTATCCATTGGCTGACCCCCTGATATGGTGGCAGAGCCAGTCAGCCTGTCTGCTACTCATTGTCATCAACACCCACATGTCCTTCAACGAAGATGAATGTAATTTGTGAATTGTTGACACTTGTAGTGATTCAGACCACTGCCTACGCACCTAATTAGCCTTTTGGATCATACTCAATAAATCACTCAGAATCCATACATGAGTATAGTTTTGTGACTCCTGCTAGAGTAGGGCCTTAGTCATCGCCAGTACTTCCATTATCATGATACCTGTTGTCATTCTTGTTAAACTAATGTTGATGCAACTCGTTAGACAAACAAAGAAATAAAAATCAACAAAGTTATTCAATAAATAAGAAGTCCATTTGCAGTATAAATTATGTTATTTTATTTCATGTTGTATATATATCATTAGCTGTACAAAATATCATTCTAACACATAGTAAGCATTAGCATTTCATAAACAAACATATTACTTGAAAGCTCAGAGATGAGTTTAGTCTGCAGTTTACATTCTTCGATCAACACATGACATTTGCACACTTGCTTCTTAAAATATAACCTTGGCGGAGTTCTTAATGTTCTTTGGTTTGAGTTCCCTGTGGTTGAAGGTCGGGGGCCTCTGTGGTGAGGAGGTAAGGTACCTACCTCTAGCTCCAAAGGTACTCAGTTTGTTACCATGGGGAGTGATCAGGATAATTTTCCAGAGATCCCTGGTCTCGATGTAGGTGGGACCAAATTTCTAGTCCTATTGGAGACAGACGATAAAACATAGGTCTTGTGTTCAAGCTGAGCATGTAAAAGAACCCTTAGCAGTTGAAAATTGATAAAAGTAGGCTGCAAATCCCCTGCCCAAGCAAAATGTTTTGAAACAAAATTCCTGCCCAAATTTTCCTCAACTTAAAAATTACACAGGGTTATAATAAAAATTATAGAAGGATAGCTGTAGGAGGACATGCCACAAATAACCTGAGATACACTGCTGATGCTGTCTTAATAGCAAGAAATGAAATAGAACTCCAGAAACTAGTTGATACGGTTATAACAGAAAGTAACAACAAAGAACTGAGTTTGAATATTAAGAAGACGGAAGTTATGATCATATAAAAAAAGCAGACTCCGACAAAATTCCCCATCACAATAAATGGGACAGAGCTAAGACAAGTACAGCAATTTAAATACCTCGGAGTCCTGGTAACATCAGATGGTAGATCGGAAATAAAAAACAGAATAGGGTAGGCCAAAGCAGCGTTCCAGGAAATGAAAAGCATTATTTGCAACAAATCATTGTCAATTGATATCAGAATGAGAATTATACAGTGCCACATAGAAACAATACTGGCATATGAATACGAGTCATGGAAAATATACAAACAGATCGAAAAATCTCTGAGGGCCACAGAGATGTGGTTTTGCAGAAGAATGATGAGAATCCCTCGCTAAAATGACTAATGTAAAAGTGTTGAATGAGGTCAAGACACAGAAAACACAATGTCAATATAAGAAAGATGCAGTCATCATTTTTCAGACATGTAATGAGAAAGGAGGTTTAGAAGACATTGTAACAACTGATAAAATCAAGGGAAAACGAGATAGAGGAAGACAGAGAGAGAAAGTTTTGCATAGCCTGACTTTATGACATGGAAGAGTATCAACATCAGATGATAGCAAATACCAGAGACAGAGATTTGTGGAGATCCATCTTCGTCTATGCCAGCCGGCACTACACCTGATGATGATAATAACAATTATTTAATTATGAAAATTATTTGAATTATAAAAATTATTTTAATAAAAAAAATTGTTAAACTATCCTTTAGCAAAGGATTTGAAACAATTCAAGAATCATCTGTGACCTCTTGCTTGGCAAATATTATACAGACTGGGGTTTATGTAAACAAGAGTGTCGCCAATAGCAACGTTGATAACAAACTTCTCTAGTGACCATGTGTCATATAAATTTCGATGTTCAAGTCCAACTTGGACCAAAATTTTAGCGTGCACAAGGTACATGGTTGGGTTGGACTACTGGAAACCCTAATCCTTTACTTGTGGATATAAATTGCAAGTACATCTGAAGTTGGAGTAAAGCTTGCCTAAATGGTAAGGGATACTGGTGATATGGAAAGCAAACCTTCTTGCAAAAATCAGACAGGTGCTATATTATGCACCATCCTTCTTCGAACGCTCCATATTGACCACTTGTTAACCATTCTCTGTGATTTGTATGTGATCTGAGCCTAAGAACGATTATACATTGTGCGAGTTATGTACCTACAAGTAGGCCAGCACAACCGATTTCTGCGATGCTTTTTATTTACTAGGGTAGCTTCCTAGATTCTACATCAGTCGCCTCTTACACCAGTCACTGTGTAGGTCACAGTGGTACTATTATTTACTTCATTTGTGGGCTCCGGCACCACACCGCCAAATGCGTCATGACTTTGCCTGCATTCATAGCTTGCAGCCCCCAAAAAACCCAAAAACTAGCATATATAATAAGAGCTTTGAGTTTTGCTGACCATGTCAGTTTATCGTCTGAAATATTATCCTTGATTAGTTGGTAAATACAGTTTAGATATACAAATATAAGACTTACAGTAATACAATCATTAACATCCATACAAATATTTGTTTCAGCATTATGCTTGGTCAAGCTATGAGTAAACACAGGCATACTGTAAAACATTGAATTATTTGACATAAATAATATATACAATATAATATAGTATCAAATGCCATAATAGTGGAAACAATAATCCACAAACAATTGGCAGTGGAGTAGGTTAGTAACAGCAACTCATTGAATGTTGTACAATGTAATGTGTAATAGTTATTCTTCTTTGGCGAAACACATAAAACACAGAGTACTGTAGTTTTACAAAGTACAAAACAATACACATCAACGTTTCGACCAATAGGTCTTTATCAAACAAAGGATACACCAAGAGGGAAGAAATCACTTCTGAAACGGCAGACATAACATATACAATTAGACAATAAATTTCTATATATGTTTAAGAAATGAATTTCTTCCCCTCTGATGTATCCTTTGCTTGATAAAGGCCTTTTGGTCAAAATGTCACTGCGTATTGTAATTTTTGTACTTTGTAAAACTACAGTACTTAGTTTTTACGTGTTGCACCATTGCTACATAGTTTTACTGCAGTCTTTCCTTATATCGATAATTCCATTCTCATTAAATGTCCAAACCACTGCATTTGTTGTCTTTCAATGCATTTATGCATGAAGTTATGCCCACTCTGCTTCTGGTACCCTCGTTCCATAGTCTATTTTTCCTAGTGACACCCATCACATTCCTCAAGCATTTCATTTCACATGTAGTGAGTTTTCTGTGGTTTATTGCTGTCAGAGATCAAGTTTAGCACTGGTAACAAAGTGTTTTGCAGAAAAATACTTTTTATCATTTGTCTTCAGACAGGTTTATCTCAATCTGCATCAAAGTGTCCTTGACCTAGATAACATCATTGATAAAAAGGTCAGTCATTTGTTGCTGATATAAGAAATAAAATAGTTGAGATATTTGTAAAGTAAATTTAAGATGTTTTAGATGAGGGACTGGAAGTTGGTGTATTGAGAACCTGACCTTTATATAAATATATTTTTATATACATAATGTAGCAAATGGTGGTAATCTTGACAAGGAAACACCATTTCAGGGGTTTTCAAGTTGGTGAAAAAGAGGGCACACATCTGCTGCGCACCAAAAAATAATGATGCCTGTGATGAGCATGATAATAACAAAACATTTAATGCAGGAAAAGCTTGTAGTATTAGTATTGTGACACTATTTATTAATTAATTATGTGCATTGTTAATATTTATTCTGGCATTTAATTTAAATTGATACTTTTTTGTTTAGATTCTCCGTAAGGAGTTAATTTTTATTTTTCATGTTTGTTGGCCTACATTCTTGGCCTTTTGGCTAAGATCAAAGTGCTAGTACTCACTTGATTGCAACTTCTTCTTTCTTATTCTTCCTCGAACGCTCCATATTGACCACTTGTCAACCACTCTGTGTGGTTTGAGCCTAAGAGCGATTATACGCTGTGTCAGTTATGCACCTACAAGTAGGCCAGCACATCCGATATCTGCGCTGCTTTTTATTTACTAGGGTAGCATCCCTAGGGCCTTTATCAGTCGCCTCTTACGACATGCATTATAGGTTGCAGTGGTACTATTCTTTGCTTCCCTTGCGGGTCCCAGCACCTCACGGGCAGATTGCAACTGAAGGGTGGGAGCCTTCATAGAGCCAATAGGCAACTAAACCAAATTAAAAATTCAGAGCAGCTCTCATTTGAAAGGATGATGTCGCTTGGATTTTGTATGTCTAAAACGTGACCCGGTACCACCCTCTGCAGCACTAAGGGGTAAGGGCCCCAGAAATAAAATTTTTAAAAATACATGCTTTGATATAACAAAAACAAGGGTCAAAGGTCAGGCTTAACTAGGCTTTAACCCCCTACATAACATACAAGAAAATTTAAACCTTCTAGAAACATAAGAAAATACTTTTATTGCCTTTTCTGAAAGGAGTTAATTTTTATTTTTCACGTTTCTTGACCTATACACTCTGGCATAACTAAAAAAGATCTGTCCTTGTGATAAAAAAGGTGTGCTTTGGCTTAAAGAGGTTTTAATTTTGTAACAAATTAACTAGGGTATTGAAAAACTTACTGTGACTGTATTATTCTTTGTTTGTTCCTGTTTACTTTTCAGGTATATGTACAAATTAAGTTGTAGTGTTTAAATTTTGTAAAGAAATATTCATGAAATACATGTCATTTTTAAATGAATGTATTTTATCACAAGCGTAAAGAATGTGAAGAATGAATTAACAACTTGTAACGATCAGAATGAGTTAACGGAAAATTAGAGCTAATTTGAAAATGAAACAAATTATGAAGCAGTCTGCAGTGAGTGGTTAAATTGGACAGGCAAACTGACGCAGGCTGCAGTATCTGGTATTTAATGTATTTAAAGCTAACAAACAAAGCAAATTTATTGTTTATTTCATTTTTAGTTATAATGAGATTTGTTAAAGTTAGTTAAGTCTTGTTTTTTAATGTTTGGTGTGGCCTACATTGACTGATACAACAAAAATAAAACATGCTGTTAGGTTGAAAAAGCATACCTCAGCTTAAAGAGGCTTTTATTTCCTAAAAAAAAACCCATATGTAGTATTCTCTACATGTAAGTAGAAATTTCTTCTTGTTTGTATGGTCAGTATGCTCTGATATAACCCAAAAAAGGGCTCAGGTCTTAGGTTGAAATGGCATGCCTCTGTTTAACCAAAAAAAAGCTTTAAACTCATAAAACATACAAATAGTAAATAAGCCTTAATACAATCAAAAGGACTCTACGGCTGAACGGCCTGGTCATGTGTTAAATAGTTTCATAATAAGATATTTTAAAGATGCTACGCAAAAATATTTAGGAGATAAACAACTCAAAAATTGCTTTCTTATCAAATATCTCTCCTGGCAGAAATGTGACAGACCCCGACTCAGGCACATACAAGAGATGAGGATATTTTTATAACTGAACAATTAAACAGATGATGATCAAACGGTAATGCTTTCTCATCACAATGTAGTGGGGCAAAATTGGACACGGTTTTCCAACAACATACACTATATATCCCACAATGAGAACATCAAGTAAACAAGACTTGCTTCAAGTTCTCTCTCTCTCTCACGCCCGCTGTCAATTCTGGCGAAAGTCATGACGCTTGGTATTGCGCTTCTGACTGATTTTTGCGCGAGGCATAAATTACCCTTTTACAGGTGTCCCTCAACCATACGGATAGCCTGGCCGACTTCAGAGGTACTTGAACCTTAGATCCGCCAAGTGTGATTGTTACAGGAAACCTGTTGTTCGTGTAACTCTTGCCTATAGTCCTCGTACCATTGGTACTTTTACAGCCAGAGTTAATTAGTGAAGTGCGACTTTTCTATGCTTCAAGTTCTAATCAGTGGGAAGGAAACTTCAGTAACCGTAGGACCTCTTTTTGCAAATGAAAGATCGAAAATTATGGTAGGCAATGCAGTGCGGTCTCTGTGGCTAAGTGAGGGACTAAGCCATTGCCTTTAGTTCCAAATGTTGTGGGTTTAAATCCAAACCATACCAATCTGTTCATGAGTGCATTTTTTCCAGGAGATTCCTAGGATTGTTCTCAGAGGCACAGATCTCGGGCTTTGTGCAATACTTTCAACAGGTGGTGTGCCCTTATTGCGGGGAGTGACACAGCAAAATGGAGAAAACCCTGTGCAATCATCTCAATTCTTCGCCTTTAGACCCTTTGAGGCAATACAAACAGAAAACACAATGCAGTCTTTCAAAAGTGGGATGTGCCCACAGATAGCCAGATAAATATGGTACATAGGTAAATACAGGAACCTGAACATACAACAATAGTATATATAATTCTAGAGGGTAGAGATGTCTCATGCTTCGTACAAATAGTCAGGACCAGGGCACATACTGGTTAAAACCCGGCTTCACTTTCTTGCAGTGCATTCTGGTTACATATTCTATGGCTAACAAAGAAAGGGTCTACATAATCTCTTGTTATGAAGTCTACTAGAGACCCATGCCTGACTACGGTGAGAGAATCAACCCAGTTACCTCATGTATGCCTTTCCAGTTGTAAGGGAGTCACAACAACACCTCCTCTGAAGGAGAAGACTGTCAAGCTTATGGCATTATATTCCTTACTACATCAAGTCAAACAAATATTTAGAAATTGAAAGTAAGAGGAAACCTACGCCACCAGAAAGAGTTGCCAGGACATCCAACAATCTTCATTTCAAAGTACCGACTCCACTAAATGCCACATGAAACAAAGCGCAAATTTTTACTCCTAACAAATAACGAGTTCATTTTACTTACCTGGGATACTTGATAAACAACAAGTTAACATTAGATAAGGATATAAATGTCAAGATAGGAAAACCAGCAATAATAAATAACAGAAGAAAGAGACAGACATACAGTCTGGGAAAGTGTACTAGTATGGGGTAGTCAGTCTTCAACCTGGAGGTGACACATAATCTGACCTGTTCTCAATCAAAACGGTCGAATATATTCAAAGCATGCAGCTTTAACGTTTCCATTTTGAAGAATAAAAAAAATTATAATTTCGACAGGTATAAATTATCATAATGATGACTATTTAAGGACAAAATCAGGGTGAAACTATTGTTGATTAAATGTACAAAAATAGGGGTAATTTTTAATGAAATAATTCTGTCATTTTGTGAATTTGTTGTGCCAAACCTATTTGTTTGTTTATTACTGAAGTGAAATTTATAATGTTTGATTAAAAAACAAAAACACACATACCTTTAAATGAAATGTTTACATAATTATGTCAAAATAGTGTACACTATACATTCATTGTTCGTTGAAACTTGGAGAGTAAAAACAATTTCAAGCTAAATAGTTATAATCTTTCATCCAAACTGGCACATACATGTATATACAGGCTGCAAATGTTTAACTTAACATTTTAAAATACATTTCCGCACTTATTTCTATCTTTGTATTCAAATTACAAACAGGCAATATTGGATAAGTTGAGAATAAAGAGTCAGTATTTTCTTGTGCGGCTGAGTATACGGTTCCATTACGTGAATGATTTTTTTTTATTTACAAGTACAGCTTTGCTATGAGGTTAAGTAAAATAATTGACAATGAGTACGTACAATGACATACATGCAATATATATGCATATGTAGTCATTTGAGCAGACATAAATATATAAAACACTATTTTGGTATTACCATAACTTGTACAAGAAACCAAAAGTTCATGATTACTACTCTAGGCCCAAGTTCTACATGGGGGTTAAAGGGTGAGAGATAAAAAGACAAGACAAAATGACTGTATAAATAAAATTGCAATGCACAATAAAGTATTTGTTATTACTTTTTGTACGCAAGTTTCTTATTTTGATTTTTGGTAAAAAGTTAAATTTAGAACTATGAGGATCAGCAAGCAAAACTTGGTTTTTAACATGGTTTCAATAACTGGTTAAATATTAGGAATTTAATAATGAGGTATTGGAATTTGTTAGGTTTCCAGCAGGGTAACTTTTCTGCAACACCTCATAAGATGGTTAGGCTAACTGTGGATGAACAATGGTAGGATCTCTCAAGTAGTAGCATGTCCCTTGCGGAATGTCGCATTCATCACAGCCCTTCTGAAAAGCTCTCTGTCTTTTGCAAGTTCTCCTGCCTTTTCCAGCATCATGTTCAAGGTTTATTTGATGTCCTGCTTTCCATCTTTGTCTTGGTCGTCCCCTGCTTCGTTTTCCAGGAACTATGCCTTCCATTACGTTTCTCTCCAAACTACTCTGGCGTTTAATGCGCCAAAATATTTTATCTTTCAAGACATCATGTTATTTAAGCCAATGCTCCTTGATAATCAGGTCTTGTAGGATGTCTTTGTTTCTTCTCTTCTCTGTCCAGGATGTTCTAAGAACTTTTCTATAGCACCTTGTTTCAAAAGCTTCAATTTTGTTTTTTAATGTTTGTGTTATGATCCGCAATTTGCATCCATATGTTGCCACAGGAAATAATGCATGTTCTCAGTGGTCTTACTTTCTTAGGATCTCTTAGTAAATCTTATGTAGAGATCTGGCTTCAGTTCACAGAACTGTGGAATGTCTCTTCCTTTGCTACACACAAGGCTTGAAAGATTTCTTCTTGTGTCATCACACTGTTACCGGGTTGTTGCCCAGTGTCATGGTTTTCTGTTTTTGTTATCACACTGCTCTAGTGACTTGGGTGATTGTTATTTTTAGCTTTTTTACAGAATTCTATTATGTCATCTAAGCTAGTCATTCAGTCCTTTGAAACTAAATGCTACAGAAAGATCCTATGAATACCATGGACTGAAAAAAGAAAGAACACTGATGTCCTGAGGGAAGTGAATGTTAAAGAGAATTGGCTGATAAACAACATGCTGTACAGAAAATGTAATACTTTGGTCACATTAAGCGTAACGATGGCCTGGAAAGAACAATATTAGAGGGTAGGGTCTCAGGACGCAGAGGCAGACCAAGAAGAAGATGGCTACAAGATGTTAAAGAAACCATGAATATGACCATCAACGAAGTGGGTGGGCTGGCTAGAGACAGAGTGAATTTCAGATGAGCTGCAAAGAGAGCGACGTCCTATAAAGGTTACGCACCTTGACGATGAAGCTAGTCATAAATTCATCAAAATGGGAAGAGCTATTTAGAGACAGGACCAGCTGGTAAGCAGGCTATGATCACTGGTCTGTGAACTAGTGCAGCCAGACTAAGACAACTCGCTAAATAAAGCATAAACTGAGAAAGGAATAACTCATACAAAGTACCTTCATGCACATTATGTCAATTTCTGCAGGGACTAACTGGATGCCAACATCATCATTTTTAATCAAGATCTTCAAAACTTCTCATACATACTTCATATGCTACATAACTACTTCTACAGTTATGATACAGAAGATAAGACATTGTACAATACTATTAGTAGTTAGAACATGAACAATTGCAAGAAATATTAGTAATAATGCTGAACATCATCATCATGTGCCGGCCTGGTATAGGCAAGCATGAAATTCTCCAACTTTTTACCACAAGTGCTGCTGATCAACTCTGTTGTTGTATTGCATACAAAAGATGAAATTTTATGTGCATTTTTTTAAAGATGATATAATTTATTGAAGATGAAATAATAGACCCAAAGCTTTCTACCAAGCATGTCGAAAATGGCACCTAATGAGATAGATGTAATGGTCTAGCAAAGTTATTATTTGAAACAAATTGTTACTAACATGATCGTTGTAAAAGTAAAGGAACCCTTTCATACCTAAGTTTGCCTGAGTGGTTACTGTGGCCCAAATTAGGGTGTAAAGAATAGAACCACTGTTACCTGCTACGCATGTCGTAAGAGGCGACTAAGGAGGTTGGGAATGGGGCTAGCTACCCAACACTGTAAAAAACACTAGATGGCAACAGAAGGAGAGCGAACTGAGTAAACGCTGGCTGAAACCGGACACATCACCGAAGGATAAGCACAAAAGCTCCAAATGGTGCTGAAGATGTAAAACACACCAATGCTAAGGCTGCATGAATCAGATTTCCACATGAATAGAATTTATGGGAGATCTGGTACATTGGTCTGGGCGGTGATCGCGCGAGAAAGATACCTAAAGTTATATTGGGTAATACAGTGTTAGACTGATATTTTTCATTCACCGTCGGCACACGATGGGTGATGTGGTCGGCACACGATGGGTGATGTGGTCGGCACACGATGGGTGATGGGTCGGCACACATGGGTGATGTGGTCGGCACACGATGCGTGATGTGGTCAGCACACGACGGGTGATGTGGTCAGCACACAACGGGTGATGTGGTCAGCATCATGCCAGTCGCCTTTACTTCCCAGTGATTTTACTGGTACCTAATTGAGGGTGGGTTGACCTGAGAGCCGTCACGGTTTGGAAAATATTCCACGCCCACTGTGGAATTGAACCTGGACCATTAGATTAAGAAGCGAGTTCACTAACAACTACGCTATTTTGGCTCTCATGATTGTTGTAAATGCATTTAAATGCTTGGATGGTGACTACAAATAGGTGCACTACTGAAGTAACAAGAATACCTACAGCAGTCATGACAACATGGAAATCCTACTAAATTTGTGATTACATAAACAGTCTATGAAAAGAGTGACCCCATTAAAACCATACTCAAGTGATAGTACTGAACTTCATCAAGAAACAACAAAATGAATGGTTCAGCCACATAAGCAGATTACCAACAGACAATGCACCTTAACTCTTTCCACGCTTTAAGCCGCACACTGCGCCACGCGAAGTCTGTTGCACGCTTTAAGCTGCACACTGCGCCATAGAGTTGCTTCCTTATAAGAAGTCTTTCTAGTTTTACTTCTACTATTTTACTTATACTACTTTTTAACCTTGTTATTCTATTGGGTTGTCCAGTTTTCTTCAATTTAGTATATAATAATATATATATGTTTATTTATTGACGAGTAGTTGGGATCGTAATTTAAATTTTTTTTTTTTTTACTTCCCTTGAATTAACTTCTTAAAAATTGAGGAAATAAATGGGCGTGGAAAGAGTTAAAGAGCAATGTTACTTTGATACAGTGGATACAAAGCGAATGGCTATCCGTGTAAAAGATGAACAACAGAAATAATAGGTAGCGAAAAACACTATTTATGAAGCGCACACAAAAGTCAGTTCTATAAATCTCTACTTATCCTGATGCTGTGAGGTAAAACAGGATTAGAGAAACAAAAGAAAAGAGAAAAGAAATGATAGTTATATAAAATCCACACTGAAGTGGTAACAACTTTTATAAATAGGAGATTATACAGAGACGTTGGGCATACTGTGAGAAGAAATAAAAAATCACAAATTAGGCATTGAATTTGGTTGCAAATGATAGTTCATAGTTCATAAGGACGGTTCCAACTTCACTGCAACGGGTCACCCCATAATTGCTTCGTTCCTGTGCCAATGAAAATCACACGAAATGCTAACAACTGTGAAATGTTTCCTGTGTGAACTAATTCCAGAATGAAACAGCCGCACCACCACAAAAAGCAACCTGCACCGCATAAAATGCATATGGCCGTCGCTAATGTAGCAACACAAAACTGTTCATCACTTGAATTACAATTCTTGTCGAAGGGAACATCAATCATGACAAAATCCAGCTTTCTGCACTCACAATATAACTGCATACGGCAGATTGAGCTTGTTCGTCATAACCGCTGTCCGCCATTTTCTGAATACACACTAACACACAACAAACGCACGGTTGACACAGCAAAAGCATTCCATGTAACATTCATAGCTCACAGCGTTGCTCAAGCACTAACTCAGTAGCTCGGCAAACGAAACCGGAAAATACTCGACCAAACATGTTGGAAATGCGCTAGCAAAGTCGTGTTCAGAATCAAACAGTTATGACTCTGAATGGCCCTCCCGCATTCCGCCAAATGATTCAAGAAAGAAAGGGCACCCTTTGGAAACCCTGAAACTAACTTCACTAAGAGAGACAAGACATATCAAACTCAATTCCATATAATAGAATGAGCAGAGCTGTCATAGTTCCAGATGGCAAGGCAGAAGAATGAAAACATTATGAATGGGTTAGTAGGTGAATTGGTGTGCCCCCTACTTCAGCTGTACAGAGAAATTGCTAGCATGTCTAATGTACTGCATAATGGTACAAGACAAATATAATACTGAAATGGTGATTATGTAGGAAGTTTACTGAAATTATATTTAGATGGCAACCCTGCTGAAGTGGCAACTATTTAGGAAGCTTTCTGAAGTGGTGACCCCATAGAAACCCTACTGGAGGGGTAATTACATAGAAACTATACCTCTATGGTAATTCCATGCCCCTATTGAAATTATTTATGAATAATGATGACAATTGTGAATCTATGGTGACGCCAGGCCCCTATTGAAATTATTTATGAATAATGATGCATCTATGGTGATTCCATGCTTCTATTGAAATTATTTATGAATAATGATGCATCTATTGGGACTCCATGTCGCTAATAAAATTATTTATGAATAGTGATAAATCTATGGTGACGCCGGGCCCCTATTGAAATTATTTATGAATAATGATGTGTCTCTGGTGATTCCATGCTTCCATTGAAATTATGAATAATGATGCATCTATTGGGACTCCATGTCCCTATTGAAATTATTTATGAATAATGATGAATCTATCATGCATTCAATTTCACACCTCTTTGGTAAAAAAAATTACACAGATTCGTATAGTGATTAATATACTGATAAATGATATTTAAGTATGTTTATATATATGTATATATATACAGTTCTGATTATATATGCCTGATCTGGTACTGTCAAATTGCACTTCCTTGTCACTGCACAGATTCACTGTCACATACACATGTAAAGTTATTATTAGCTTTACATTTGTAACTCAGTCTGGCATCGTACAGAAATTTGAATTTACATAAATGTCCTAAAATCAACAAATGAATTTACATATTGTCCTAGAATAAACAATTTGGTATAAAACTACATGACCTCTGTCATACCATGGATACTTTCTGGCATCTTGGGCTTTGTGTGCTGCTGTTGTTATGGTGGTCATTTCCAATGTCATTTCTGTCTTCCATCAACAGACGGTCAGTTGTGTTACATCCGGTTGGCGCCGATACGTATCGTACTTCAACGTGGTCATGGTCCGGTGGAGCTCTATCAGAGCGAAACTTTCTCCGATGATAAAAACCACAGATGAGTAAAATAATGCAGAAGAATGATGAGATGGATGTTCCTATTGCAATGTGAAGAATTTGGACTCCGGATGGTTTTGAACCTTCGGTAACAAACAGAATAAAAAGTGATGAGTACTTTTATATTAAACATAATCTTTTTTTTATGAGATCCATTTTTATAAATTAATCACAAACAATTTAACAACATGCAACTTAGTGATGATGATCATCATAGCACTCCGACAAGGCCCATATGTCTCTCTCGCAATATCTTTCTTCTTCTTCTTCTCTTCCAACATTTATTTCTTTATGGAGGTGGGGGGTGGGGGAGGAATGTAGTGATCTTGTGTGTATTTGTTCTAATGCACTTTGGTAAGCTGTTATTAATTTTCTTAAGGCTGTTCCTGATACCATCACTCCATATTTTGAGTGGTCTTCCTCATGCTCTGTACTTGATATACTTTTTCTGTGTGGCTCTCTGTGGTAGGCGATACCAGGGCATTCTTTTCAGGTGTTCAAACCATTTAATCTGTTGCTCTTTTATGAATTGCATGATTGTTTCACATCCAGTCTTCTTCTGCATATCTTTACCAGTGTATTTTGTTGAATTTCACATTAATATTAAAATTTGTATATATAAATCTTCAAGTAAGTTATTAATTTATGCATGAATCTTTCTCCAATAGTTTGACTTGAGCAGATTTTTGCCACCCTAACAGTTTTTCAGAATTTCTCTCTCATAAGCCACATGGGCTAATGTCCCGTCTCTGTTGCTGTTACAGCAAAATCATCTATCATATCTTGCATCCATCTTTACTGTGGTCTTCCTCCTTTTCGAGATGCCTCCCACCATAGTTGTCTACTCCAGCCACTCATGTCTTTTTATTTGTCCGAAATAATTTACTTTTCTCAATCTAATTTGTACCATCAGCTAGTTTTCTTTCAGAAGTAAGATAGTGATTATTATCAAATAGCTTGTGCTGTGCAGAGCTTTGCCACCCTAACAGTCCTTCAGAATTTCACTCTCTTATAGGTCAGATAGATCTCTGCAGATTTATGCTCAAATCATCATTTACATCCTGAATGCATCTTCCCGTTGTTTTCCTCTTCTCCTCTTTGTTGGGATCAGGATGTCTCCTTCCATGATGGTCTTCTCCAACCCTACCTCTATCTTTATATGTCCAAAATACTTAAATTTTCTCATTCTTATTTGTACCATCTGCCAGTTTTCTTTCACAAGTAAGATATACTTAAACAAACAAAATCTATGTTCCTTGAAGGAATAATTGTTTTTTACCTCTCTTGTATCCTTTTTAAAAAAAAAAATCAATAAATATTTTTATAGTATAATCATAATTATAATTATTTAATAGAAAACTTGTAAGAACATTTTTAACCAATAACTTTAATAAAAATACATATTTTAAATTATTTTACAGTATTAATATCATATTGGTCACATAATTTCACAGTTATTTAACAAACTAATTTAGTTTTTTTGTGTGTTAAATATGTAAACCTTTAGTATAAAAATGTTTGCAGTTGAGCAACACAGAAAAATAGGCAATAAGATAAAAAAATTACTCTAGTTATACTAATAGGTAAAACTAGAAACCAAAATAAGCGCCAAAACTAATATAATCTGGTAATAAATACAATTTGGCCACATATCTATTTTGTGATGCCTGTTTGCACCAGTTGATGCAATTCTTTTATAAATACTTTCATTTGGTCTTTACAAATAGTGTTACAATCAATGCAGCAGTAATAACTAAATGTGCATATACTAAAAGCAAAATAAGATGGCCAACTTGTTTTAGACAAGGAAAACTGGTATAAAATGAATATAATAGCTAAGAACAACTGTGAAAACATATAGTGCAGAAATAACAAATACAGCAACAAAGATTTGATAAGCCAGCAGAGTATCAGCAGTAGGAAATCATATAAAACACTTTGGCAACTAATGAGGAGAGAGAAGAAATAGGAAAAAAAAACTTTAGTGAATAATAGCTGCATTTTTGCCAGTAGATCATCTTTGATTTTTGGCTACAGTAAAATAATTTTGCCACCAATGTAGTTGACTAACTGGCAGAAGGTTAAGCTGAAATGATACATTAGATACATACTTTGATTGATACGTACAGAGATTGAATTACAAATAATGAAGTTTTTTAAAATTTTGTCTCAATTTGTTACATAAACAAACCATTCTCAAATTTCTTTTTTTTCCATTAATTAAGAACAGGATTGGTATCCTAATGATTACATAATGTAATTTAATTTAAATCTTTCACACTTCTTTCTTTAATACAACACTCAAAGATCAAGATGGAAGTAAAAAGATAGATGATAAAAAGTATTTTTCTACCAACACTTTGTTACCAGTGCCAAACTTGGTCTCTGACAGGAACACACCACAGAAAGCTCACCATTTGTGAAATTAAATGCTTGAGGAAGGGAGTGGGAGTCACCAGGAAAGATAGACTATGAAACGAGGACATCAAAAGCAGAGTGGGCTTAACTTCATGCACTGAATACATTGAAAGACAACAAATGCAGTGGTTCGGACATTTAATGATAATGACATACAACCAACCACCAATAACAGCATACAATAAAAGAGATCAGGTACTAGAGCCAAGGGAAGACCAAGAAAAGTGGATAGACAATATCAAGACCGCACTAAATAAACACGGCTATAACACAAGGTTGACTCATCTGGCCCATCTGACAAATCTCTGTAGACCTGAGTACAATGGTTTTAGATGCTGCAGAATTGATAAAAAAAGACAACAGGCCTTCATACAAAATCAGTCAGAAGCATTATGTCAAACACCCTGACTACTCCTGAATTCATAGCAGACAGACACAAGAAGAGAAAAAATGCTGCAGTTTTCTGAATCAGAAACAATTAATTCTGCAGTTACACATATACAAAACACAATAATTCATTCAGTTCAGACATGTGCACATGCAAACAGACAGTCTAGACCAGATTTTATAGTAATGTAAATAAAGAATAGCAACATTGCAACCTACAAGGCACGTCGTAAGAAGCAAATGAGGTAAGGGTCTAGGGAAGCTACACTAGCAAATAAAAAGTATCGCAAAAATCAGATGTGTTGGCCTACTTGTAGGAACATAACTGGCACAACATACAATCACTCTTAGGCTCAGATCACACAGAGTAGTTTAACAAGTGGTCGATATGGAGCGTTTGAGGAAGAAGAAGAAGAAGATTGTATTATAACTAAAATATGCTCTAAATTACATCTGATGCTGCACAAGACAAATACAAAAAACTAATAAGTCAAAATAAAGCCCTACAAGACATAAAATTAAGGCTACATAAATTTAAGGTAATACCAGAAGCACCATTTTCAGCAGAAAAAAAGTAAGTTTTTGCAAGACTGAAACAAAAATATGAAACAGGAGCAGAAATAAAATTGTAAAATAGAAGAAAAAAGAGCTGTACCTACCAGCCCCTCCTGGGCCTGAGTAAACAAATATTAAACAATTATTTATATATCTGTATTAATTAGCATATAAGATTATTCAAAATACTAAATATTAAACTTGTTTTAATTATAATTTCACAAAATTCTTTGTAAGAAATGTTATTAGATTATGATACTAACAAAAAAAACTTTGTGAACTCTCATTGATTCAAGTTACCAACCAAACACTATGTGAACATTCTTTAGTTCTTGATACAAACCAAATAGTTCATTAGTTCAATGTACAAACCAAATAGTTCATTTTTTCAATGTACAAACCAAATTCAAACATCCATTAGTTCTTGATACAGACCAAAAAGTTCATTAGTTCAATGTACAAACCAAACCAAATTCAAATGTTCATTAGTTCATGATCCAAACCAAATATGAACATTTATTAGTTTATGATCCAAACCAAATGCTCCATTAGTTTATTGTACAAACCAAACATGAACATTCATTAATTCGTGATGGAAACCAAAGTATGTTACCAGCGCCGGATTAGCCTAGTAGCAGAAGTAGCAATGCTACGGGCCCCGCGCTTCTAGGGGCCCGCGCTTCTAGGGGGCCCCGCGCCTATGTGACAGATGAAAATGGAAAAATAACCAGATGTTATATAAAAACACGCAAGCTGTCTGAATTTTTAAATGTCGTGTGATGGTGCTGAATCCAACGAAATCGAAGCAGAAAATACAGAAGACGTGTCCCACTGTGTAGTAGATGAAGGCAGTACTATAGAAGAATCATCATTACCAACATTACCATTAAGATCAGCAACTCTTCACGATTTAGCCACATTTTCACAAGACAAACTGAAATCGAATGTACAGCAAGTCCTCCCAATTTAGCCATATCATCTTCAAGCCAAAGAGAGACATAAAGCACAGCACATGCTTCTAATGAAGCAACATCATCTACAAGCCAAAAAGAACAACGAAAGTAAAATGTACTCCAACGATATTGGTGAATGGCCAAACAACTTCAATCGAGATTATTGGATTGTGAAAGAAAGTAGCGAAGTGTAACATATGAACAGTGATTTCATGTCTTAAAAAACAAAACATACGATAAAGTAAACAATCCACGATTTTATCGAAAGTCGTTTTCACATACACGCATACACCAACAAACAAAACTCACGTGAGAGATTGGTTGTGTTATACAGAAACTAAAGGACAACTGTTCTATTTTGTTTGCAAAGTTATTGATTTAGGATGTACCATAGAGTGACTAGTGTATTTGGAATACTCCGGCAGTTAAAATCTATTACAGCAGAAGAGATCTTGAAAAGAACTCCAAATATTGTCAGCTCTTACCAAGAGGATTTGGAAGAAAGCCTAGGCGACGAACTTATGCAGTTCACTGAACTTTTTAAAATTAATGTAGCTGCTGCTATTAGCAACGAAAAGCATGAGGCTCTTGAACTGCAATTTTTATAAACTTATAATGGAAAATTCATTAGAGTCGTGTTTCCCAAATGTAGAAATAGTCTTACGAATTTACTTGTTTTTAATGATTACTAACTGCAGCGAAGAAAGTTCTTTTCAACATTAAAGTGTATAAAAAGTGAGTTAAGAAACATGATGGGACAAGATCGTCTAAATAACCTCACCTTAATGAACATTGAATGTAATTTACTTAGAGAAATTGATTTGTCTAGTATTATCTCTAAATTTGCTCACATTAAATCGAGACAAGTTTGTAAAAGTTGTGTTTTATTTTATTTTCATACAAAACCTAGGGCCCGCGCTAAAATTTGCTAGGGCCCGCGCTAGCCTAATCCGGCACTGTATGTTACACAAATGTTTGTTAAGTATGTTACACAAATGTTTGTTAAGTATGTTACACAAATGTTTGTTAAGTATGTTACACAAATGTTTGTTAAGTATGTTACACAAATGTTTGTTAGATGTAGGTACTACATACTTAATGTCTTATTTAATGAGTGTCCACCAGAGACAGAATTAACATAGAGAGAACTAACAGAGACAGAACTAACATAGAGAGAACTAACAGAGACAGAACTAACATAGAGAGAACTAACATAGAGAGAACTAACATAGAGAGAACTAACAGAGACAGAACTAACATAGAGAGAACTAACATAGAGAGAACTAACATAGAGAGAACTAACAGAGACAGAACTAACATAGAGAGAACTAACAGAGACAGATCTAAGAGAGAGAGAGAGAGAACTAACATAGAGAGAACTAACAGAGACAGAACTAACATAGAGAGAACTAACATAGAGAGAACTAACATAGAGAGAACTAACATAGAGAGAACTAACAGAGACAGAACTAACATAGAGAGAACTAACAGAGACAGATCTAAGAGAGAGAGAGAGAGAACTAACATAGAGAGAACTAACAGAGACAGAACTAACATAGAGAGAACTAACATAGAGAAAACTAACATAGAGAAAACTAACATAGAGAGAACTAACAGAGACAGATCTAAGAGAGAGAGAGAGAGAACCAACATAGAGAGAACTAACAGAGACAGAACTAACATAGAGTGAACTAACAGAGACAGATCTAAGAGAGAGAGAGAGAGAACTAACATAGAGAGAACTAACAGAGACAGAACTAACATAGAGAGAACTAACAGAGACAGATCTAAGAGAGTGAGAGAGAGAACTAACATAGAGAGAACTAACAGAGACAGAACTAACATAGAGAGAACTAACAGAGACAGAACTAACATAAAGAGAACTAACATAGACAGATCTAAGAGAGAGAGAGAACTAACATAGAGAGAACTAACAGAGACAGAACTAACATAGAGAGAACTAACAGAGACAGATCTAAGAGAGAGAGAGAACTAACATAGAGAGAACTAACAGAGACAGATCTAAGAGAGAGAGAGAGAGAACTAACATAGAGAGAACTAACAGAGACAGATCTAAGAGAGAGAGAGAATTAACATAGAGAGAACTAACATAGAGAGAACTAACATAGAGAGAACTAACAGAGACAGAACTAACATAGAGAGAACTAACATAGAGAGAACTAACAGAGACAGAACTAACATAGAGAGAACTAACAGAGACAGATCTAAGAGAGAGAGAGAACTAACATAGAGAAAACTAACATAGAGAGAACTAACATAGAGAGAACTAACAGAGACAGATCTAAGAGAGAGAGAGAGAGAGAGAGAACTAACAGAGAGAACTAAAGAGACAGAACTAACATAGAGTGAACTAACAGAGACAGATCTAAGAGAGAGAGAACTAACATAGAGAGAACTAACAGAGACAGAACTAACATAGAGAGAACGAACAGAGACAGATCTAAGAGAGAGAGAGAGAACTAACATAGAGAGAACTAACAGAGACAGAACTAACATAGAGAGAACTAACAGAGACAGATCTAAGAGAGAGAGAGAACTAACATAGAGAGAACTAACATAGAGAGAACTAACAGAGACATAACTAACATAGACAGAACTAACATAGAGAGAACTAACAGAGACAGATCTAAGAGAGAGAGAGAACTAACATAGAGAGAACTAACATAGAGAGAACTAACAGAGACATAACTAACATAGACATAACTAACATAGACAGAACTAACATAGAGAGAACTAACATAGAGAGAACTAACAGAGACAGAACTAACATAGACAGAACTAACATAGAGAGAACTAACATAGAGAGAACTAACAGAGACAGAACTAACATAGAGAGAACTAACAGAGACAGAACTAACATAGAGAGAACTAACAGAGACAGATCTAAGAGAGAGAGAGAGAGAACTAACATAGAGAGAACTAACAGAGACAGAACTAACATAGAGAGAACTAACAGAGACAGATCTAAGAGAGAGAGAGAACTAACAGAGACAGAACTAACATAAGAGAGAACTAACAGAGACAGAACTAACAGAGACAGAACTAACAGAGACAGAACTAACAGAGACAGAACTAACATAGAGAGAACTAACAGAGACAGAACTAACAGAGACAGAACTAACAGAGACAGAACTATAGACTAAGGACCACTGAAAGTTCATTTTAAAACACAAGTGTCATGAGATACTGCACTTTAGTATTTATTGTTCCCTGTGGAGCATATGACTACAACTGTCACTATTCTACAACTAAATTATCTTGTTCCCTGTGGAGCATATGACTACAACTGTCACTATTCTACAACTAAATTGTCTTGTTCCCTGTTGAGCATATGACTAAAACTTTCACTATTCTACAACTAAATTGTTTTGTTCCCTGTGGAGCATATGACTAAAACTGTCACTATTCTACAACTAAATTGTCTTGTTCCCTGTGGAGCATATGACTACAACTGTCACTATTCTACAACTAAATTGTCTTGTTCCCTGTGGAGCATATGACTACAACTGTCACTATTCTACAACTAAATTGTCTTGTTCCTAGTGCAGCATAGAGGTACAGATGTCATTTCCCATCAATTTATATTCTAGTCCATCTTCTGTAGTTCTACCCATAAGGTACCACTTTCCCTAGATTCCTCTTCACTACTATTTTGTTACTGTCCAGATGTTATTTTCTTTTCTCATTCTTGACCAATGTCCTACTCATTATTCAACTATTAAGAAATGTCAGGAAAGTTCTACTTATTATTCAACTATTAAAAAGTGTCAGGAAAGTTCTACTCATTATTCAAATATTAAGACATGTCAGGAAAGTTCTACTCATTATTCAAATATTAAGACATGTCAGGAAAGTTCTACTCATTATTCAAATATTAAGACATGTCAGGAAAGTTCTACTCATTCAACTATTAAGACATGTCAGGAAAGTTCTACTAGTATTCAACTGTTAAGAATAGTTAGTAAGTTCTACTCATTATTCAACTATTAAGACATGCCAGAAAAGTTCTACTCATTATTCAACTATTAAGAAATGTCAGGAAAGTTCTACTCAGTATTCAACTATTAAGAAGTGGTCAGAAAGTTATACTCATTATTCAACTATTAAGAATGCTCAGAAAAGTTCTACTCATTATTCAACTATTAAGAAATATCACGAAAGTTTATCATTATTCAACTATTAAGACATTTTAGAAAAGTTCTACTCATTATTCAACTATTAAGAAATTTCAGGAAAGTTCTACTCATTATTCAACTATTAAGACATTTTAGAAAAGTTCTACTCATTATTCAACTATTAAGAAATTTCAGGAAAGTTCTACTCATTATTCAAATGTTAAGAAATGTCAGGAAAGTTCTACTCATTATTCAACTATTAAGAAATTTCAGGAAAGTTCTACTCATTATTCAACTATTAAGAAATTCAGGAAAGTTCTACTCATTATTCAACTATTAAAAAGTAGCTCATAAAAGTTCTACTCATTATTCAAATGTTAAGAAATGTCAGGAAAGTTCTACTCATTATTCAAATGTTAAGAAATGTCAGGAAAGTTCTACTCATTATTCAAATGTTAAGAAATTTCAGGAAAGTTCTACTCATTATTCAACTATTAAGAAGTGGCTCAGAAAAGTCCTACTTATTTATTCAGACATTAAGAAGTATTGGTAAAGTGTTAATATAATATGCTCAATATGTGCAGGCTGTAAAGTAAAGGAATCTGAGACTGCACGATCAGTACTATTATCACTGAGTGCTTCTACTGTTGCACCAAGGAACATGCTCCATGCCTCAAGTTCCCTTACCTCAAGTTCCTTTACTTCAATATCAGTTTACTCTTGGAAATTGGCAATTTGTAAAAATAGAACAACAAACACAGGACAACATATAGACATTAAACCAAATATATCACAGCTCAGTCTGGAGCCAGAACCTACAACCAAAAAAAAAGGCAAAATTCACATGAACAGTATACATATTTAAAACATGTATTATTCAAAAAATATTGAAGTCATGTTCTTAGATCAGACGAAAAGAGACTAAATCGACAAGTCCTTATGTGGTCACCAGTTGGGAAAAGAAAACGTGGAAGACCAAAGACCACTCTTGAAGAACCATCCAACAAGAAAGTAAACTATTGGGATGTAAAACCATACAAGATCTCCAACTGCTAGCAAAGAACCGCATCACATGGAGATCTAAAACCTCTGCCCTATGTGACGCCTTGGCACGAAAGGAACAAACTAACTAACTAATTATTCAGAACAAATATAACATTGTATATCTTGTAAAAGTGTATATCTCCTTTAAAAAAAGTATAACTTGTAATAACTTTATGTAAAATGGGATGAATTCAGGAGTAGTGATGAAATCAGAGAAATGTCTGGTTTAGAATAGGGTCAAACACAAGTAACAACTGTTATACAAAGAGAACGCCCGTGTCGGAGTGTTGCCAGGGTTCGCAATGGAAGCAAAGAATGGTAACACTGCAACCTACAAGGCATGTCAAAAGAGGCGGCTACGGTAGGGGCCTAGGAAAGCTACTCTAGCCCTTTCACTGCTATATACTTTCTGAAGATAGATTTCTAGGTCACAAACGTGAATGTACGCCTATAGCAGTGATAGTAGAAATGTATAACGTGTTAACACTCTTTAGCCCACATAGGAGAGATAATAACGGGCGTGTTAATGCGTCTTTGCAGTGAATGGAAAACGTCTATACACGTCCTTAGCAGCTAAAGCGCTAGTAAATAAAAAGCGGCGCAGAAATCGGATGTACTGGCCTGCATGTAGGCGCATAACTAGCACAATGTACAATCGCTCTTAGGCTCAAATGACATATAAATCACAATGAGTGGTTTAACAAGTGGTCGATATGGAGCGTTAGAAGAAGAAGAAGAAAGGAAGATGAAGAAAGGAAGAAGACTAGTGCAGACATTCAAGAATTTAAGAAAAGATTGCAGTAAAACTATGTAAGAAAAAAAAGTAAAGGAACCCTTTCATACCTCGTGGTATATAGGTCAATACAGTGTTAGGCCTGTATTTTCATTGACCGTCGGCACACGATGGGTGATGTGGTCAGCCTTTACTTTCCCAGAGCATGTCTGGTACCCAGTTGAGGCTGGGTCGACCTGAGAGCCGTCGCGGTCGGGAAAAATTCCACGCGTATTGCGGGAGCTGAACCCAGACCACCAGCTTTGAGAAGCGAGTTCACTAACAACTACGCTACAGCGGCTCTCAGTAAAACTATGTAGTAATGGCGAAACATAAAAACAAAGTATTGTAGTTTTACAAAGCACAAAAAAATATACAGCAACGTTTTGACCAAAAGGACTTTCTCAAGTAACATACAGCAGACGCGAAGAAATAAGGACTTCCTATACAGCAGACATAACATATATAATAATAATTTCTCTCGTACCGTTATACGTTACATAGGCCTGCAAGTAATTTCTCCATACCGTTCTATCCTGGGCAACTCGCTCAATCTCCTCCATGGAACTGAGACCGATATTTTCTGCCTCTCTCAGCAAAGTTCGCTTCAGGGTCTCCTTAGGTCGACCTCTCTTTCTTGAACCCTTTGCATTCCACTTCAATGCCTGCTTTGATATTCGTTGATCATTTCTCCTCAAGGTGTGCCCAACATATCTCCATCTTCTCTTTCTTATAACAGTTGTCACTAGTGGTTGACCAGACATGTCTCTGATTTCATCACTTTTCTTGAATTCGTTCCATTTTATATTCATTATTTTTCGCAGACATCTATTTTCAAATGCATTCAACTTACTTTCTATATCTTTAGTCATTTTCCAACTCTCACTGGCATATGTTAGGATTGATACAACATTTGAATTGAAAATTCGTAATTTAGTTTTAATACTATATAACTTGCAGTTCCATATTTTATATTTAGTTGTAGAATGTTGACATAACATATACGATCAGACAATCAATTTCCAACGGCACTAGCTTACTGGTCTAGTGAAACAACACTGGAAAGTAAACTGCTGTGTGAACTATAAAATACAGTGAAGTTTATACAAGAGACAACATAGACAATATTTCATTTTCAAGTGAACAAAAGCAATGATATATAACAATATTTCTACAAATATGTATACTTTTTAAAAAAATTATACAAACCTATTCTATTATATATGAGAGAGCCGCTGTAGCGTAGTTGTTAGTGAACTCGCTTCTCAAGGCTGGTGGTCTGGGTTCAGCTCCCGCAATGCTCGTGGAATTTTTCCCGACCGCGACGGCTCTCAGGTCGACCCAGCCTCAACTGGTTACCAGACATGCTCTGGGAAAGTAAAGGCGGCCGGCGTGATGCTGACCACATCACCCATCGTGTGCCGACGGTCAATGAAAATACAGGCCTAACACTGTATTGACCTATATACCACGAGGTATGAAAGGGTTCCTTTACTTTACTTATTCTATTACATAAATATGCTTTTCTGTATAAATCCTTTTACCCACACATAACTATTTTCGTACAAATATATATACTTTTTCTTGCTTTTTTATATTGTTATGTAGGTGATTCAAAAAATTATTTAATTTTTTTATTTCAATTTTTTTTTTTCCCGATCCAGAAGCCCTTGAGCTTTTCAGCTCGGTGTCATGGACATCGTAAATCTGGAGAACCTATGGCTTTTCTGAATGCCAGCAGAATTGAACCGTACTCACAGGGGCTTGTCACCCGTCGTCCAACGCGCTACAAACACGATGGGCAGGCGGGAATGTAGGTGATTAAATACACATAGAAAAAAAAAATAAGAATTAATTTCTTGCGGTGAATCTATGAATTTTACTAAACAACTTATTATCCTAACGCTGTGGACTGTGGGGCAAAACTTGATTAAAGAGAAGATGAAAGAATAAACAGCTTTTGAACAACACTATTTACATACACAAATACATATATACAGTGGCGGCTCGTGCTAAGTTTTGTTGGTGGGCCAGACATATTTTTGTGTGGAAAATCATGGTATTGAGTTAGGTTATATTTTAATTTATACACGTTACACATTATTTTGGTGGGGCTCGGCCTCACTGGCCCTTAATGACGAGCCGCCGCTGCATATATATATATATATATATACACGGTGCGTGTATGTGTGTCCATTTAAAAAAAAACAACAACCAAACACAAAGAACAAAAATAATAACAACAAACGTAAACAAAGGTAGACAACTTACACTCAGCAGTTTCATCAGAGTCATCTCCCTTCCCACAATTTGGTTCGCTATTACACTTCAACGCAGGGGAGATACAGTATTTATTTTTCAGACACCGGAAACCAGGACAATCAATACCTGAAAATATCAGATCAAAATAATAATTTAGGGGATTGCGAATAGGTCATTGTGAGCGTCTGTAGCTCAAGAGGTAGTGAGCTCGATCAAGAACCCAAGCGGTTCAAACCCCTCGGTGGGCAAATTTGGAAGCAAATTCGTTTCCGTGGGATTTTACAAAAGGTAAAAATAGACTTAACAGTTCAGAAAGCAATGGCAAACTACTGAACGTATAAGTGGTGCCTAGAAAATCAACGACTCGTTTACTGTGGTTGATGGCTACGTCCTTTAGGATATGCCACGATTTTCATTTTTTTTAAATCATGAAATGTTCATCATCAAGCAGCTTGTCCCTTCCGGAACCTGGTTCTCTATATTCTGTAAAAGTTGACCGGCGTCAGCAGCAATCATTCTCAGGTCTTCATCGACATCTTGCATGTGAAATGTTACTATTCATTATTATGCGTTCTATCCTGACATCAGAACAAGACAACACCCCTTTTTATTGAATATAGCCAGTGGCGGCTCGTCTATAAGGGCTAGTGGGTCGGGCCCACCAAAAATAATGTATATCGTGTATTTATTATTTATTAAATTAAAATATAGCAATCTAAAACCATGATTTATCCGGAACAAAATGTCTGGCCCCACCAACAAAAATTATCACGAGCCGCCACTGAATATAGCAAATGGGAAAATCTAGGTGTGGTCAGTAACTTCAAGAAATATTTTTTCCTTATTAAGTTTGACAGCCTTTTAGCTAAGATCAAAATGTAGTGTACCTAAGGAGACCATGAAACAAACTTTGCTGAGAGAGGCAAGAAATATCGGTCTCAGTTTCATGGATGAGATTGAGCGAGTTGCCCAGGATAGAGCGGTATGGAGAAATTACTTGCAGGCTCTATGTAACGTATAACGGTACGAGAGGAATTATTATTATTAAAGTGTAGTGACCATTTGATCGGGGTCAGTGGGTGGAAGTAGGGCCGTGCCGTGTTGTGATGCAGAGAGGCGACATCATCAGGCGACACCGTAAAGGGGGCGGCATAAGCAGCAAAGTACAAATTACAATTGAATGTTATTTTAAGGAAAACACATTTTAGGGGCGGCATTTCGAAGACTTGCATCATACTGAGAAAATATACTGCACAGCCCTGGTTGGAAGCCTTCATAAAACGCAAATGGCACAATTAAACACACTTAAACAAACTCAGAGCAGCTCTCATTCGAAAACATGAGGGCACTCGGAGTTTACACGTTCAACCTTATTGGATCTCCTCTTGTGTCACTTCCTGGTGGGGGCACCTTAAGTCCGTTGCTTTAGACTGGAGCTGGTGCAGAGGATGGTCTCTGCGCTTTGCACTTTCTTCTGCTTTCATATGTGATGGCATTTCTCTTCTTTTCATTTTGAACCATTCCTCACTGTCAACCGCCATTTTACCCATTTGTTTGGATGTCGTCTATAGAAGTTTCTAACCTCCAGCGGCTTACGTGGATATACTGTCCTGGGCATGCGGGTGTTTACGGTAATGAGAGAGCGGACAGGCTTGCATCAACAGCATCGATTGTTGGGGAGTTGAAGATAGATAAGGGGATATTCTTCGGTCTCTTCGCGACTGTCTGTTGGATGAGGACACTAAAATCGATGTTGAATCGATCAAGTGATTTAGGCAGCTTGGAGTTACCCGTTGTTCAAGTCGAACTGGATGCATAAGAAGCAGAGTGAGAGGTGTGTTTAATCAGCGAGCCACAGGAACCATCAGTATGCATACTCTTCGATATCTGTTAGGGAGACTGAGCACCTATGGGTCTGCCCGGAGTGCAATGACGTCAGTTTAGTAACCAATAACCAATTTCTTTGTCTATGCTACGCGAAGCTAGATCGCACTTGCAGGGGTCAATGAAGCGTCAAAGCTGTCCGGTATCAATTGCTAGTTGGTCAGAATAGTATTTGGGATTCTACCATCGCTTATGCAACACACTTGTCCCAGCCATCTCAAACGTTTTCCACTCAACAAGGTGTACATGCTTGCACCTAAATTGAAAATGTAAACACTAAATACCAAAATAAAGAGTACAACTATAAACAAACCAGAATGTTCTTTTGCTGAAGGTCCATTGTAAATTTCTGTCCAAGAAATCTTAAAATATTTGGCACCTATAGATTTAGGAGATGTAAGAAATCTGTTTGGAAGAAAAGTGTATGTATTTATTACATATAGGAATTAGTATGGCACAACATCGTATCTTAATTCTGTCTTATCTTATCTTATCCCACATTTGCCGTGAAGCGCCGTGGGGAGATTTAGTTTCTATCTTGTGCCAGGTGTGTTGCGCTTGACGTTGTCAGTCCATGCTTTTGCAGGGACTCTGAGATGTTATCTATCCATCGTGTTCTTGACCTTGCCTCGTGTTCTGCGCCCTGAGTGTCGATTATTGTAGGCACGTGATGGTAGTAAATGTGGTTCCATTCTCATTAGATGGCCGAACCACTTGATTCTTTGCTTCTCGATGTACTGTATGCATGGTATAGTACCAACGATGCTTCTAATATTCTCGTTTCTCACTATATCTCTCCTTGCAGCGTTAACAGCTTTCGTAGATATCGAAATAGGGAAGACTGCAGTAAAACTTGGTAAATAGTGAAACACGTACAAACAAGTACTATAGTTTTACAAAATACATAAACAGTGACGATAAACAGCAACGTTTCGACCAACAAGGTCTTTATCAAGCAAACGAACAAACAGGAGTGACAAATTAAAATAAAACACAAATGGACGACCAAATACCAAGTATCTAAGGAAAATCTGAATAAAACGAATAACGAAATATATGTAACACAAAACACACATAAAAACTAGAAATAGAAAAGAAACAAAAAGTTGTATTCAAGTTATATATTTACTAGATGTTTAATTGTTTCTTTTCTATTTCTAGTTTTTATGTGTGTTTTTGTGTTACATTTATTTCGTTATTCCTTTTTATTCCAGATTTTCCTTAGATACGTTGGTATTTGGTCGTCCATTTGTGTTTCATTTAATTTGTCACTCCTGTTTGTTCGTTTGCTTGATAAAGGCCTTGTTGGTCGAAACGTTGCTGTTTATCGTCACTGTTTATGTATTTTGTAAAACTATAGTACTTTGTTAGTACGTGTTTCACTATTTTCGTAGATATCTCATTTCACATGTTGTAATCTTTCTTTCTTGTGTCTTAGTCAAGGGCCATGTTTGGCGCTGATAGCTGAGAGTTGGAATAAATATGCAGTTTATCAGTTGTCGTTTGACTGCCATGTTAATGCTTGGATGTTTTAATAATGGTGACAGTTGGTATGTCACTGCGTTTGCCTTCTGGCATCTAGTCTCGATTTCTCTGTCCATCTTTCCATCTGCTGTGAATATACTCCGAGATATTTGAATTCTGGAGTCTGTTGTATTTTGACATTATTCACTTAATTCTGTACTTAAAAATATTCTATTAAGCATATTAAATATACTTAACTTCATGCAGTATAGACACAGACAATAGGAAGTGGTTGGCCAAAGACAGGGTAGCATGGTTCAAAAAGAAAATAAGAAAAACACTATCACATTTGGAGGTAAAACAGAGGGCAGAGAGAACATCGTATGTATCAGCTCCAGTTTCACCTGCAGCAACTGTGGCAAGGATTGCAGGGCCGTGCCGTGCTATGATGCAGAGCGGCGGCCGCATCAGGTGGAACCATAAGAGGGGCGCCATAAGCAGCAAAATCAAAATTACAATTGAAGGTTATTTTACAGAAAAAAAATTTAAGTGGCGGCATTTCGAAGACTTGCATCATACTGAGAAAACATACCGCACGGTCCTGAAAGATTGCCACCCCAGAATAGGCCATTACAGGCACAACAGGCAATGTGATTCAGCGCCGAACAAACTACTTGACACGAAACCTATTGTCTCCTGAGACAAAGAGGTTATAATGATGAAATATATGAATTAGTATGGTAGAACATTGCATCTTAATTCTGTAGAAAATAAATATTCCGTATATTAAATATATGAGTTAGTATGGAAGAACGTACTACCAATGTTAGAAATGAGATTAGAAATCGGATATGATGGCCTAGGCACCCATAGGCGCATAACTACATACGACCCTGTGTTGCTGTGGTTTTCAATGGGAGAAAAGAATAGTAACACTGAGACCTATAAGGCATGTCGTAAGAGGCGACTTAGGTAGGGGCCTAGGGTAACTCCCCTAGTAAATAAAAAACGCCGCAGAAATCGGATGTGCTGGCTTACTTTTAGGCACATAACTGGCACAACGTAAAATCGGTCTTAGGCTCAGATCACATGCAAACTACAAAGAGTGTTTTATTAAGTGGTCGTTATGGGCCGTTCGCAGAAGAAGAAAGGAGATTAGAATATTCACTACAAATGTGAAACCTGCAGTGTTCCATGACTTTGATAAGTGACGTATCACCAAGTATATCATATTCCAAATGGAAATGTTTACCAAACGATGTCTCTGCCGCATAACCAGTACAAGGTGATCAAAAGTAATAACAATTTATATTACTTTTATACACATCTAAGCTCCATGTAAGTTTATACTGCTGATAGTAACTGCTGATAGCAACTGCTGGAAGTAACTGCTGGAAGTAACTGTTGATAGTAACTGCTGGAAGTAACTGTTGATAGTAACTGCTGATAGCAACTGCTGGAAGTAACTGCTGGAAGTAACTGTTGATAGTAACTGCTGATAGCAACTGCTGGAAGTAACTGCTGATAGTAACTGCTGATAGCAACTGCTGGAAGTAACTGCTGATAGCAACTGCTGATAGCAACTGCTGATAGCAACTGCTGGAAGTAACTGCTGATAGCAACTGATGGAAGTAACTGGTAATAGTAACTGCTGATAGTAACTGCTGATAGTAACTGCTGGAAGTAACTGCTGATAGCAACTGATGGAAGTAACTGATAATAGTAACTGCTGATAGCAACGCTGGAGTAACTGCTGATAGCAACTGATGGAAGTAACTGATAATAGTAACTGCTGATAGTAACTGATAGAAGTAACTAATAATAGTAACTGCTGATAGTAACTGATGGAAGTAACTGATGATAGCAACTGACGGAAGTAACTGCTGATAGTAACTGCTGATGGAAGTAACTGCTGATAGCAACTGGTGGAAGTAACTGCTGATAGCAACTGATGGAAGTAACTGCTGATAGTAACTGATGGAAGTAACTGCTGATAGCAACTGATGGAAGTAACTGCTGATAGTAACTGATGGAAGTAACTGCTGATAGCAACTGATGAAAGTAACTACTGATAGTAACGGATGGAAGTAACTGCTGATAGCAACTGATGGAAGTAACTGCTGATAGCAACTGATGGAAGTAACTGCTGATAGCAACTGATGGAAGTAACTGCTGATAGCAACTGATGGAAGTAACTGTTGATAGCAACTGATGAAAGTAACTACTGATAGCAACTGATGGAAGTAACTGCTGATAGCAACTGATGGAAGTAACTGCTGATAGTAACTGATGAAAGTAGCTACTGATAGTAACTGCAGATACTCACAATATTTTAAAAGAATCTCGATCTGATATATAAGAATGGACCTCGTCTTCATCTGTTTTCTTCCCACATAACACCTCCACAGGTCTTGCTGACATTCGATCATTAAATATCTTCAGTCCTACATCTGGACAATGTGCTGTGGAACATCAAACAAGTTTAGAATTAGCTATTTTTCTTTCATAGACCCAACAACAAACATATCAAGAAGTTTTGAAAAAAAAGAATTCAACCTTTCACTCTTCCAAGATGACGGAAAGCCAATGTACTGTCTGCTTCAGTATATATTGAAATATAAGTGTGTTTCTTCTTCTTCTTTGCGTTCGTTCTTTACGATCAATTTTAATCACTGTGATATGTTTGATCTTTGCCAAGAACGTGTAGACGTTGCACATTGGTTTGGTAGGTCCCTAAACGTATAGACTTCTACATGTTTAGGACATGTGCATCCGGTTTCAGAAAAAAAACTCCTTAGTTGCCTCTTACGACATGCGTGGCAGGTAACAGTGGTTCTATTCTTTACACCCCAAATTTGGGCCCCAGTAACCACTCAGGGCGGGCCCAGTAACCACTCGGCGGCCCCAGTAACCACTGGCGGGCCCAGTAACCACTCGGCGGGCCCAGTAACCACTCGAGCGGGCCCCAGTAACCACTCGGCGGGCCCAGTAACCACTCGGGCGGGCCCCAGTAACCACTCGAGCGGGCCCCAGTAACCACTCGAGCGGGCCCCAGTAACCACTCGAGCGGGCCCCAGTAACCACTCGAGCGGGCCCCAGTAACCACTCGAGCGGGCCCCAGTAACCACTCGAGCGGGCCCCAGTAACCACTGAGCGGGCCCCAGTAACCACTCGGCGGCCCAGTAACCACTCGAGCGGGCCCCAGTAACCACTCGAGCGGGCCCCAGTTACCACTCGAGCGAGGTTCAGGAACCACTAAACGGGCCCCATAACCACTCATATCGATCAGTAACCACTCGGCGCCCCAGTAACCACTCGAGCGGGCCCCAGTAACCACTCGAGCGGGCCCCAGTAACCACTCGAGCGGGCCCCAGTAACCACTCGAGCGGGCCCCAGTAACCACTCGAGCGGGCCCCAGTAACCACTCGAGCGGGCCCCAGTAACCACTCGAGCGGGCCCCAGTAACCACTCGGCGGGCCCCAGTAACTACTCGAGCGGGCCCAGTAACCACTCGAGCGGGCCCCAGTAACCACTCGAGCGGGCCCCAGTTACCACTCGGGCGATAAGTGTGTTCAGGGACAAACATAATTACGGAGTCTTCTTCTTCTTCGACCGCTCCATATCGATCACGTGTTAACCACTCTTTGTGATTTGTATGTGATCCAAGCCTAAGAGCGATTGTACGTTCTGTCAGTTATGCGCCTACAAGAAGGCCAGCACATCCGATTTCTGAGACGTTTTTTATTTACTACGGCAGCTTTCCTAAGCCCCTACCTCAGGCGCCTCTTATGTCTTGTAGGCCGCAGTATTACTAATCTTTGCATCTCTTGCGAGCCTCGGCAACAAACGGGTGGATTTTTACGGAATGAAAGTTACGGAGAGAACTGAAGGGTATCAACAGAGTTAATGACATTTTTAATCTTAGGTTAAATTAAAAATAGGTGGGCTAGAATATAACTTTTACATAACTGTTGAACTTTAAAATTATCATAACGTCACTTGAGGCGGCGGCCGGTCCAAGGACGCCCACCACTATCGCCACACAGCATGGCTTTTTGTCAACTAAGTGTTAACAAGCCCACATGTTTTACTTTTGAGAAATTATTCACATTATCAATTTGATGCTGTTTGTCTATAATTCTTTGTAGAATACTGTAAATTATCACTTTAATGCTGTTTGTCTATAATTCTTTGTAGAATACTGTAAATTATTTGATAAAATACAACTTTGAATTCTGTACATTATAATATGTGAAATAGTGCTATAGAGTCTGATATTCTTCTTCTTCTTCAAACTTCGCCCATACGAAGGCATAGGTCCGCAACAATGACCTTCCAAGCCCACCTATCCAAAGCCATCTTTTCCTGATGTCTTCATTCTCTACTCGTTTTCTTGCATTCCGTCTCCAACTCCCGTCTCCAGGTGTTCCTGGGGTTTCCTTTACCTCTATTGTCTGGGGGTTCCATCGGAGAGTTAGTCTCGTAATGCTGTCAGGGAGTTTCCTCAGTGTGTATCCTATCCATCGCCACCTTCTGCCCCTCATCTCTTGTTCCACCTGCCGTTGTCCGGCTCTATCCCACAGTTCCCTGTTTGTGGTCCTGTCATACCATCGGTGTCATACCATTCGAGATTGTACGTATCTTGGTCCTTCATCCATGCTGAGTTTCCCCCTGTTTGTGGTCCTGTCATACCATCGCAGATGGAGTATCTTGCTCTATCCCACAGTTCCCTGTTTGTGGTCATGTCATACCATCGCAGATGGAGTATCTTGCTCTATCCCACAGTTCCCTGTTTGTGGTCATGTCATACCATCACAAATGGAGTATCCTGCTCTATCCCACAGTTCCTTGTTTGTGGTCATGTCATACCATCACAAATGGAGTATCCTGCTATATCCCACAGTTCCCTGTTTGTGGTCATGTCATACCATCACAAATGGAGTATCCTGCTATATCCCATTCCTGTTTGGTGGTCCTGTCATACCATCGCAGATGGAGTCTCCTGGGCAGGCATCTACTAACACATGAGCCCAAACAAAAGGCAACATAAGCTACAGACTATAATATTAAATAATACAATACAACAACATAAATAACAATATTAGTCAAAATCAGTGGCGGCTCGTAATCATATTTGTTGATGGTGCCAGACAAAAATTTATAGAAAAAATCATGATTTTGGGTTAGGTTATATTTTAATTCATAAAGCAAATACATGTTACACATTATTTTTGGTGGGGCCCAACCCCACTTGCCCCTAATGACGAGCCGCCACTGGTCAAAATAATAAATGAAAATCATTCCTATTGTTCTAATCATCATCTGTGTGGTGACGGGGCCTGCAAGGAAACAAAGAAAAGAAGAAGAAATTATAATGCCATCTACCAATCGTTTCTCATTACAAGCCAACATTTTCCAGTTATTTTTCCACAGTTATTCTCCATGTTTCCTTTGGACGTCCGTGCCTTTCTTTCCCATCCGCTGTCAATTGAAGAGCTGTCCTACTCAATGTCCCTGCTGACATATCACATACGTGTCCAATCCATTTTCACCTAAGTTTTTCTATTGATGGTCTGCAATGATGTACAATATGATGGTCTGCAATGATGTACAATATGATGTCTGCTGTAATAAGTTCATCACATTCATTTCTTATAAAATTCGGCCAGAAAATTTGTTGAACTCTTCTTAAACAGGTTAATGATTGATTGATTGAATGATTGATTGATTGAATGATTGATTGAATGATTGAATGATTGATTGATTGAATGATTGATTGATTGATTGATGAACAATCATCATTGTACGTTGTGTATTTTTTCCCCGATCCAGAAGCACTTGAGCTTTCAGCTCTTCGGCTCGGTGCCATGAACACAGTAACCCTTTGGTTCGGTGCCACGAACACCGTAAATCTGGGAAATCTGTGGCTTTTTCTGACAGTCCGCGGAATTGAACCCGCACTCACAGAGGGCTTGTCACCCGTCGTCTATCGCTCTACGAACACTCTGGGCAGGCGGGCAACTACTTTGGTGTATAGCCATGTGTGCTTTAATCTCTTTATTACACATGACTACTTCAGCAGCAAGGCGCAAACTCCGCTGTAATTTAGGGTCCCAGATGTAATTTATAATTTATATGTGAAACTATTTTGTAGCAGTTTATTTTTTAATCTTACTAATAAAATTGTTCATATGGCATAAAGTTGCCCGCGTGCCCAGCGTGTTTGTAGCGCGTTGGACTACGGGTGACTAGTCCTCTGTAAGTGCGGGTTCTTCTTCTTCTTTGCGTTCGTTCTTTACGACCAATTTTAATCACTCTGTGATATGTTTGATCTTTGCCAAGAACGTGTATACGTTGCACATTGGTTTGGTGGCCCCTAAACGCATATTCTACAAGTTTAGGACATGTGCATCCGATTTCAGCCAACCTCCATAGTCGCTTCTTACGACATGCGGGGCAGGTAACAGTGGTTCTATTCTTTACACCCCAAATTTGGGCCCCGATAACCACTCGGGCGAGCGCGGGTTCAACTCCGCGGACTGGCAGAAAAGCTACAGGTTTCCCAGATTTACGGTGGTCGTGGCACCGAGCCGAAGGGTTACGATGTCCATGACACCGAGCCGAAGAGATTTCAGCTCAAGTGCTTCTGGATCGGAAAAAAAAAATGGCATAGAGGTTAGAAGCTCACCTTGTGTTCCAAGAATACTCGGTTCGCTTCCTTGTGGAGAGATTAGGATATTTTCCAGAGACCCTTGATCTCAGTGTAGGTGAGATCGAGTTCCTGTAATATCGGAGACGGACGATAAAACGTAGATCCTGTGTTCAAATTGAGCACGTAAATGAACCAATGGCAGTTCGAAAATCGAGAAGACCAGGCTGGAAAGCCGCTGCCCGTGCAAAATTCATTATAAAGAAATTCTTAAATAATTAAAGAAACAAACAATGTAAAGTCTCACAACACTTCATATGTAGGTCAGCTCGAAGTACATAACGTCATTAAAAAATGTGCTAAAACAAAGTAGTGAAATTAGTCACAGTAGCTACTGCTATGGTCTACCGTTGTTCTTGGTAAACAAGAAAGAACAAATGAAATATTTATTTTAAGAGATGTTGAAAATATCCACCACAGGTTTCAAGATATGTCTGTACATGTTTCTTCATATTGTCAAATATTCTTTCTTCAGTTGAAAAACACCATTATGGTTCGAGTGTAAAGAATTACCCCAGCAGACAACAGTCATTCACTGCATATTGCACCACAATTGACTATGGAACACACTTTTTGATGACGTCATGTACTTTGGTTTTCATATTTGTTATCATCATCAGGTGCCGTGCCGGCTGGCGTAGGCTATCATGGATTTCCACAAATCTCTATCTTTGGTGTTTATATGAAGTCAGGCTATCCAAAATTTTCTCTGTCTTCCTCTGTCTCGTCTACCCTCGATTTTATCAGTTGTTACAAAGTGTTCTAAACCTCCCCTCCTCGTCACATGTCCGAAAATGATGACTGCCTCTTTCTTATATTGATAATAAGTTTTCTATGCGTCTTGATCTCATTCAACACCTCAACATTAGTCATTTTAGCAGTTCATATAATTCTCATCATTCTTCTGTAAAACCACATCTTTGTAGCCTTTAGAGATTTTTCGATCTGTTTGTTAATTGTCCATGACTCGCATCCGTATGTCAGTATTGGTTCTATGTAGCTCTGAATAATTCGTATTCTGATCTCAACTGACAAGGACTTGTTGCAGATAATGCTTCTCATTTTCAGGAACGATGTTTTCGCTTGCCCTATTCTACTCTTTAGGATGCATTCTGTCACCAAGCCTATTCAACATCTACACAGAGAAAATCTTCAAACAACTAGAGGGAATGCCAGGACTCAAGATCAATGGAAAAATAATAAACAACTTAAGATATACAGATGACACAGTATTGGTAGCAGAAAATGAACAAGATCTACAAGAACTAGTGGACCAATTGGACAGAACTAGCAAGGAATATGGATTAGACATTAACATACAGAAAACAAAAACTATGGTAATCAACAAGGAAATGGAAAAACCTAAAATGAATATAAAAATACATGGAGAATTATTACATCAAGTAAAAAGCTTCTCATATCTCGGTCAGATGATAACAGATGATGGCAGATGTATAACAGAAATTAAAAAGAGAATAGGAATGGCCAAGGATAATTTCAATAGTATGAGAAATTTACTGACATCCAAACAAATCACAAACAGGCTAAAAATGAGAATGATCAAATGCTATATATATCCTATATTAATGTATGGTTCGGAAACATGGACAATGAACAAGCAGTTAGAAGATATAATTGATGAATTTGAGATGTGGATATATAGAAGAATAGGCAGAGTTTCATGGACAGAAAAACAGACAAATAAACAAGTTTTAGGAAAACTAGGCATGAAGAAACAATTATTAAGAGAAATAAAATTCAGACAAGTAAAGTATTTTGGGCACATAAAAAGACATGACACCATGATAAAATATTTACTAGAGGGGAAAGTTGAGGGGAAGAGCAAGAGGAAGACCGAGAGATAAGTGGAGGAAACTTTAAGAAATGGACAGGTTACAGTCTGGCAGTGTGCAACACCAAGGCGAAAGACAGAGGATGCTGGAGATTCATTGCAGCCAACCTTCAATGTGGAGACGGCACCTGATGATGATGATTCTACTCTTTATTTCTGATCGACATCTGCCATCTCATGTTACCAGGACTCCGAGGTATTTAAATTGCTGCACTTGTTTTAGCTCAGTCCCATTTACTGTGATGGTGCATTTTGACAAAGTCTGCTTTTTTGATATGATCATAATTTCTGTCTTCTTAATATTCAAACTATTTGTTCTACATATAAAGTATTGTCAGACTTTACAAACACCTTGTATAATATTAATGAATAGTGGCAATAACTCACATTTTTTCCCTTTCCTTCCATAAGCTCCGTCTAAATTGATATCAGAGACTTCAATAAGTATCTTGTTCTCCTGTTTGCTAGCAAGAATTATCCATTCACATCTGATCAACGCTGTGCTACCTCTAAGGAAGTTTGGGCTTATTATTATACCTCCAGTACCTTTGGCATAGACTAGAGTTGTAGTACAAGCTGAAACAGAGACAGAGTGGTAGAAAACGTTATACCCCAGTACCTGTATCCTTGGCACAGACTAGAGTTGTAGTACAAGCTGAAACAGAGACAGAGTGGTAGGAAACGTTATACCCCCAGTACCGTATCCTTTGGCACAGACTAGAGTTGTAGTACAAGCTGAAACAGAGACAGAGTGGTAGGAAACGTTATACCCCAGTACTGTATCCTTAGCACAGACTAGAGTTGTAGTACAAGCTGAAACAGAGACAGTTTGCTAGAAACGTTATACAGTACCATCACTCTGATCAGACTGAGTGTGCTACAGCTGAAACAGAGACAGATGGTAGAATTATACCCCAGTAGTATCCTTGGCACAGACTAGAGTTGTAGTACAAGCTGAAACAGAGACAGAGTGGTAGGAAACGTTATACCCCCAGTACCGTATCCTTGGCATAGACTAGAGTTGTAGTACAAGCTGAAATAAAGTGGTAGGAAATGATGCATGAGAGTGATGGAAATAAGTATTAGGTGGCCTAGTTCTGACTGCATGCTATATTTGTGAGATACATAACTTTTTCAAGAGATACCTGATCTCAGTGTAGGTGAGATCGAGTTCTAAGTCCTATCGGAGATGGACGATAAAACGTAGGTCACAATTGAGAACGTAAAGAACCCTGGCAGTTCAAAAACCAAGAAGAGCAGGCTGGAAAGCCGCTGAGCGGGCACAATTTATTAGAGAAAGATTACAAATGAAAACAAATTAATGCAAAATATCTTCTTTTCTTTAAAATTACATCGGGGACCCTCGCCGGTGCTACGGAGTTCGTGCACTGCAGCTGAGATCTATATATGTAAGAAAGAGATCGGAGCAGACACGGCTACTCACTGAAGTGCAATGATGATGGTCATATAAATCAATTACCCGGGAAGACAGATCTCGTCAGCAGGGGACTGCAACTGTCTAGAGAACAACCTCAAAAAAGATGTCCTCAGAAACGGAATGTGTCAGCCATTATTGGCGGGGAGGAATCGACACATACGAACAACTCAAATGGCCATGCAAATGGCCAATGGCCATATAAATCAATTTAATTGTAATTCTGCTCATTAACTTAGACCTTTCACCAAACATTATGATATCAGTGCCATACCTGGACACCAACATTATGCTATTATACCTGGACACCAACATTATGCTATTATACCTGGACACCAACATTATGCTATTATACCTGGACACCAACATTATTGCCATTATTATACCTGGACACCAACATTATGTTATTATACCTGGACACCAACATTATGTATTATACCTGGACACCAACATTATGTATTATACCTGGACACTATCTATTACCTGACACCAACATTATGCTATTATACCTGGACACCAACATTATGCTATTATACCTGGACACCAACATTATGTTATACCTGACACCAACATTATGTTATTATACCTGGACACCAACATTATGTTATTATACCTGGACACCAACATTATGCTATTATACCTGGACACCAACATTATGCTATTATACCTGGACACCAACATTATGCTATTATACCTGGACACCAACATTATGCTATTATACCTGGACACCAACATTATGCTATTATACCTGGACACCAACATTATGTTATTATACCTGGACGCCGACATTATGTTATTATACCTGGACGCCGACATTATGCTATTATACCTGGACGCCGACATTATGCTATATACGACCAACTTGCCATTATACTGGACACCGACATTATGCTATTATACTGACACCGACATTATGCATTATACCTGGACGCCGACATTAGCTATTATACGACACCAATTAGCATATACGACCAACATTATGCTATTATACCTGGACACCAACATTATGCTATTATACCTGGACGCCGACATTATGCTATCAGTGCCATACCTGGACGCCGACATTATGCTATTATACCTGGACGCCGACATTATGCTATAGTGACACCACATATGCTATCCTGGACACCAACATATGCTATACCGACGCCAAATTATGCTATCAGTGCCATACCTGGACGCCGACATTATGCTATCGTGATACCTGAACGCCGACATTATGCTATCAGTGCCATACCTGGACGCCGACCTATTCTATCTGTGCCAAACCTGGAAGTCAACATTATGCTGTCAGCGCCAAAACCTGTACGCCGACATCAAACGATAGAAAATATTAGTCTCGACAGAGATGAAGTGCCGACGCAGAATGCTGGAAGTATCAAGAAGAAACCTGATAGTCGCAGAGCTTAGTTGTGAGCGAACTCGTATTTTAGGAGGCGCGGTCGGGGCTCAATTTCGCAGTTGATGTAGAATATTATTCCGACCGTAACCGCTCTCAGGTCGACCATGTCTCAACTGGGTACCAGGGAAAGCACTGGGAAGTACAGACGGACTGCGTGATATTGACTACATCAGCTATAGTGTCGACGGTAGATAACAAGAACCTAACAACATATTCTCAAATTTTCCTCAAGGTATGAAAAAGGATTCCTTTATCAAGAAGATACCGGCTTAGGAATGAAGATATAAGGAAAAAAAAGTGAGTACAACATCAATACTGAACTTCATCAATCAACAACAGAATAAATCAGTGGCGGCTCGTCATTAGGGCCAGTGGGGCCGGGCCCCACCAAAATAATGTGTAACGTGTATTTATTATTTTATAAATTAAAATATAACCTAACCTAAATCCATGATTTTCCCGAAAATTTGTGTCTGGCGCCACCAACAAAAATGAGCACGGGCCGCCACTGGAATAAATACTTCAGGCACATGAACAGATTACCAACAGATAGTGAGACTCAAAGAGCGATGTTAATCAGATACAGACTCACACTGTGGATAACAAGCAAAAGGTTGACCACAGTAATAACAGTGAATGATTCTATTTATGAAGCCCACACAAAAACCCGTTCTAGAAATTTCTTATACTGACGCAGTGAGGGAAAACATTTTATTCTTCTTCTGTCGTCCTGCTACGGGTTGTTGCCTTACCGTTTTGCTGCGTCACACTGCTACCGGGTTGTTGCCCTGCTACCGGTTGTTGCCCAGCTGGGTCTGTCACTGCTACCGGGTTTGCCCTGCTCCGGGTTGTGCCTGCTACCGGGTTGTTGCCCAGCTATCGTGATTTCTGTTTTCTGCCTGTTCTGGTGGCTTGGGCGATTGTTATTTGCTCATTCACAGGTTCTGCTATGCTATCTAACTATCTTTCGTGTCTTTTCTTGCCTCTTTCCTGATGTTCTGTTGAGAAGACTATGTTACTGTGGGTTTTGCATTCATTAAACTCTTAGTGACCAGGCAAAAGTCACGTTTTCAGCGCTTTCCGTTTTGATAACCAAAACGCCCTTGGCGTGGCGGATGTAAAGACGCGTCAAACGCATACGTGGCGCTTGGTCATCTAAGTTAAGTGGCCAAACCACTTCATTCTTTGTTATCTATGTAATTCAAGCACGGTTTTGTACCAACTTTCTTCTTATGCTGATGTTGGTGATTTGTCTTTCTGGTGTTGTTGATAACTTTTCGCAGGCAGCGCATTTCACATGTCATGTAATTGTTTGAGGGAAAACATGATTACTAAAAAGAAGAAGTATATTAACTTTGAATTCTGAAAACGAATTAAGAAGAACAGAAATAATGCAGGTTGATAAATAACTTAATAATACTTAGTTAGTTAGTTAGTTTGTTTGTTCCTTTCGTGCCAAAGGCGGCACATAGGGCAAAGGTTTTAGATCTCCATGTAATGCGGTTCGTTGCTAGCAGTTGGAGATCTTGTATGGTTTTACATCCCAATAGTTTACTTTCTTGTAGGGTTGTTCTTTGAAGAGTGGTAGTAGGTCTTCCACGTTTTCTTTTCCCAACTGGTGACCACATAAGGACTTGTCGATTTAGTCTCTTTTCGTCTGATCTAAGAACATGACCTAAATATTTCCACCTTCGTTTCCTTATAATATTTGATACGGGTTGTTGCTGTGTTCTATTTCTCACTGTGTTGTTAGAAACGAAATCACTCCATTTTACTTTTAGTAATTTTCGGAGACATTTATTCTCAAAGCTGTCCAGTTTCTTATCCATTTTCTTTGTTGATTTCCAACTTTCACAACCGTAGGTCAGTACAGGAATCACACAGGACCTAAACAATTTAACTTTTGTACATATACTAAGGTCGTGAGATTGCTAGATATTTGTTAACTTAGTGAAGGTATTAGCTGCTATAGCAATACAAGAGTTTATTTCTTTCATCGTGTCTCCGTTGTTTGACAATTTACTACCCACATATGTAAATACTTACTATCGTCAATTTCTTGTCTTCTAAGAAACTTATAGCTGGCTTTGAATCCTACGTAAGAATGGTGTTCATCTGAATGAAAAATCAGTTTCAATAAACGGGGCGTGGCATATGGTCCAGGAGAATGAGATCCGCAGTATTTTTCTGTTAATGTGAAATTTTCTCTGTTGGTTACGCCCATGTCTTCGTAATACGCCACGTAGTCACCGGCACCAGTGTCGCATCTATGGATAGGAAATCAAGGTTAATAAATATATATCTTTAATAAACAGTTTAGTTTAGTCGTCGGATCATCATCACTGCAAATCGATCGAATTAGTCCAAAAGTACTTCGATCTTATCTTCAGTATGTCCTTCAGTGTGTGCCAAGTAACGACACCTTCTCTTTATTGGTTTACAATTCTTCGTTGACTTCAAATATAATTCTCTTGTTTAGCTACACATTAGGTCTCTCAGTATGTGGCAACTAACAACACCGGTTTCTTGTTGGTTTACTGTTCTTCTGTGGCTACCAGTGCTCCTGTCTAGCTACACCTCGGATTCTTGCAGTCTGGTTAGGCTTGTAGATTTATCCCCATTACTTGCGTCAGTTATCAGTTATATGAGGACCATCATCATAGCATTACGAACATGTCCATAGGTGCTCCGATCTTCTCCTGAACAAATCCAGCAGCTTCAAGTGGTCCAACACGCCATTTCGATGTTGATTGATCAATCTCTTTGCATATTTGGTATGTCGTTAATTTCGGGCTGCACCAATATCGACAGACATCTCTCTCAATCTGGTCAGCGACTGAGGTTCACAACCCTGGAACTCTGTTCGACAGAGTAATAAGATGCTGGATATCCGACACCATTACTTGAATCATTTACACAGCGATGATTTGGCTAGAATCACAGACTTTTATCCATGCATGTTTTCTCAGTGACTCAATGAGTATGCTCAGGAAGATTGAAACAGGATGGGCTAGGAGACATTGGATGGAGTCGCTGGGGAGGTCTAAGCTGACAAAGATCAGTTTTATTTTGTGCCAGGGCATGCAGGTGTAAGGGGAATGAACGTGCGGATAGGCTTGCAGGTATGGCTGCTGTACAAAGCGGGCGAGCAATGGACCAGGCTGATATTATAAATTCCTTAAGGGAGAGAGGACCTGTGCATGATTCATGTAATAGCGGTGAATCTACAACACTAACCAGACTGCAAGAACTCAAAGTTAGGTGTGGTGTAGCTCGACAAGAACGCTATGCTGGCAGACAAAGAAGAATTGTAAACCAACAAAGAACCGGTATCGTTAGTCGCCACACGCTGATGGACATACTGAGGGAGAGAACGGAGCACTTATGGACTAATTTGTTCGACGTGCAGTGATGGTGATCCGACGACTAAACTAAAAAGACACAGTCTCTCCCTAAAGGAATTTAAAATATCAATCTTGTCCATTGCTAGCCATAATTTTACATCATCCATACATACAAGCATATTGGTGTACTTCAGTAAACAAAGCTTATTGATGAGTCAGTGTACATCAGTAAACAAAGCTTATTGATGAGTCAGTGTACTTCAGTAAACAAAGCTTATTGATGAGTCAGTGTACTTCAGTAAACAAAGCTTATTGATGAGGATTGATTGATGATAGAGCAATCATCATTGCACTTCGTTGAGTAATCATGTGTGCTCCGATCACTTTCTTACACAGGAAGATTTCAGCTGCGGTGCACTCTGTAGCACCAGCAAGGGTCCCCGATGTAATTTTGAAGATGGTGAAGATTTTTTTCAGGAATTTTAATTTCAATCGTTTTTCTTGAATTTACTCGGGCAGCGGTTTTCCAGCCTGCTCTTCTCCATTTTGAACAGCAAATGGTTCTTTTATGTGCTCATATTGAACACGGGAGCTACGTTTTATCGTCCGTCTCCGATAGGACTAGGAACTTGATCTCAACTACCCTGAGATTAGGAATCTCTAAGAGAAATATACTCATCGCCTCACGATGGAACAAACTAAGTACATTTGAAACGATGGGAAAACACTTTACCTCCAGGCCACTAAAAATATGAAATTAATAAAATACGAACGAAGGTCTTGAGAAATTTGATAAAACAAACACGGAAAAACAAATAGTTATTGGTTACTAAACTGACGTCACATCACTCTGGACAGACCCATAGGTGCGCAGTCTCCCCTAACAGATCTCGAAGGGTATGCATACTGGTGGTTCATGTAGCTATATTGGGGAAACCGGCAGGAGACTCAGTGACCGATTCGCCCAACACTTGCGCGATATACGCCAATGCTCTGTGACCCCTGTAGCTACCCATTTCAATGATACTGGCCATTCAGGAGCTTGCGATGTCCAGGTCACAGCCATCCGACCATGTTCCTCTGATGATCGTAGTCGATTTTGCTCTGGAGAATCGGTTGATTTCTTTGTATGGTACCTTGCGACCACGCGGCTCAACGTATTACATTCTTATGCTTCTTAGTACTTTCTCTTCCCATGCTTTGTAATCTCTATGGGTATATGATGCATGTATTACATTCTTATGCTTCTTAGTACTTTCTCTTCCCATGCTTTATAATCTATATGGGTATATGTTGCATGTATTCAAGTTATATATTTACTAGATGTTTCATTGTTTCTTTTCTATTTCTAGTTTTTATGTGTGTTTTTGTGTTACATTTATTTCGTTATTCGTTTTTATTCCAGATTTTCCTTAGATACGTTGGTATTTGGTCGTCCATTTGTGTTTCATTTTAATTTGTCACTCCTGTTTGTTCGTTTGCTTGATAAAGGCCTTGTTGGTCGAAACGTTGCTGTTTATCGTCACTGTTTATGTATTTTGTAAAACTATAGTACTTTGTTTGTACGTGTTTCACTATTTACCAAGTTTTACTGCAGTCTTCCCCTTTTTGGTTAAACACACACCTCTCTCTCTGCCCTTAAGCAACCAATTCTAGAACCTGTAATTTCAAACTCCCTAAATGGCTCTATTTATTAAAGGTATATTTTAGTGTCCTTATTCAACAGTAGATCGCCAAGAGGCCGAAGAACTTCTCCCTTATCCATCCTAAACTCTCAAACAATCGTTGTTTTCCATGCAAGTTGCCGCGAACACCCGCATGACCAGGACAGTAGATCCACATGAATCTCTAGAGGCTGGAAACCTCTATAGACGACATCCACTCATACCGCAACCTGCCATTCTGGATCTTCCGAAGCATCAACTGAGAGTCAGAAACAACAACGGCTACGGTAAACGTAGTACCAAAGAGAGCCAATAGAGGGCAGGAGTAACAGCCTCAATCTACATCCTCATACTGGACGTAGTTGCCATGTATGCTCACCAACAACTCTACCATGCGTGCTAGCCAATAAACCTCAGCCTGAGTTCTCACCACGATGTACAGATAAACAATAAACCTCAGCCTGAGTTCTCACCACGATGTACAGATAAACAATAAACCTCAGCCTGACTTCTCACCACGATGTACAGATAAACAATAAACCCCAGCCTGACTTCTCACCACGATGTACAGATAAACAATAAACCCCAGCCTGACTTCTCACCACGATGTACAGATAAACAATAAACCCCAGCCTGAGTTCTCACCACGATGTACAGATAAACAATAAACCTCAGCCTGACTTCTCACCACGATGTACAGATAAACAATAAACCTCAGCCTGAGTTCTCACCACGATGTACAGATAAAAAATAAAATAAAGACAATATCATCATCATCATCATCAAATAGCTTGTTCTGAGCAGAACATTGCCACCCCAACAGTCCTCCGGAATTTATCTCTTTCATAGGCCAGATGTCCTGCCTCTGCAGCCGTCATGTTCAAACCATCAGTTACATCCTGAATCCATCTTCTCCGTGGTCTTCCTCTTCTTCTCTTTTCCGGTATGCCTCCTTCCATGATGGTCTTCTCCAGCCCTTCATGTTTTTTATATGTTCAAAATATCTCAATTTTCTCTTTCTTATTTGTAGCATCAGCCAGTTTATTTTGATTCTGAGTTAATTCTGGATAGTTCTATTTGTTCTTTTCTCTGTCCAAGCTATAAAATACTCAAGATATAAAAGACAATGTAGTTTGAATAAAATCAGTGGCGGCTCGTCATTAAGGGCCAGTGGGCCGGGCCTCACCAAAAATAATATGTAACGTGTATTTATTATTTAATAAATTAAAATATAACCTATCCCTGTGGCTGAGTGGTTAAACCCTTTGCCTTGCGAGTCGAAGGTCGTGGGTTCGAATCCGGACCGCGGCCTTCTGTTTACGAGTGCAGTTTTTTCCAGAGACCCTAGAATTGTTGCCGGAGCTACGGAGTTCGTGCTTTGTGCAATACTCTCAGCAGTTGGCGTGCCATTTCTGTGGAGAGGACTGAGCCATATGGGTTAAAACCCGGTGCAATGAAGACAATCCTTTAAAGAAAGAAAGAAAGAGTCCCAAAGCCATGATTTTCCCGAAAATTTGTGTCTGGCCCCACCAACAAAAACGATCACGAGCCGCCACTGAATAAAGTACTCACGAAGCGTTTTCTTTATCTGAGAGAACAAACACGGAGAAGCTGACAACAATAATATGATCAGGTAGTGGACGGAAGATATATTCACAGTCCAGGTTCATCGGGTAGCTGCCGGGATGACGTGGTGAGTTGATCTTCCCATGCGTCGTCTTAGCGTTGTTGTAGTGAAACTTGCATTTGCCTTCTTCAATCTGTTCTCCTTCAATATCGTAATCTGTTAACACATGATGATAGTTAATCAGAGAGGTGTGTTTAACAATTTAAATGTTAACATAAGATAAACTTAACATATTTTTATTGTTAACACTAAGTCAGTCTCTGTGGCTAAGTGGTTAAACCCTTTGCCTTGTGTGTCGAAGGTCGTAGATTCGAATCCGGACCACTCCATTCTGTTCACGAGTGCAGTTTTTCCAGAGACCCTAGGATTGTTGCCGGAGCTACGGAGTTCGTACTTTGTGCAACACTTCGGCAGGTGGCGTGCCAGTTCTGCGGAGAGGGACCGAGCCGTATGGGGTAAAACTCGGTGCAATGAAGTCAATCCTTCAGCTTTTAAACCTTTAAACTCAGTCAGTCGTGTGTCGTCTCCGTTCGTGTGTCGTCTCCGTTCGAAAGATTGGCTGTAATGGCTCTGTTCCTTACCCTCTTGAAGATACACTATGCCAGACTATTGTTTGGCGACTGTCCAAGAGGAGTTTTAGAACATTTGGTGAGAAATGGTAAAATTCATGGAAGGAGAGATCGCGGAAGGCAGAGGGAAAAGATGTTGGATGGTCTGACATCATGGTTCGACAAAATTTCGACGTCGTAACTGATTAACTGCACCAGGGAACTGATGCGGCACCAGGGAACTGATGCTGCACCAGGGAACTGATGCTGTACCAGGGAACTGATGCTGCACAAGGGAAAGAGAGAGAGAGAGAGAGAGAGAGAGAGAGAGAGACATGATCGCCTACGCCGGCAGGCATGGCACTTGATTGATTGAAAATAGACACATTTGTTCTTTTTCTTGTCCATGGTATTCTTAACACTCTTCTGTAGCACTTGCATTTAAAGGCACTAATAAGATTTTCAACTATTTTAACGCTAATATATATTTCACAAACATATGTTGCTACGTGAAAAATACAGTTAGATTAATAAACATCGAACAGGCGTGTTGGGCCGCTGGACGCTGCTGGATTTGCTGAGGCGAACATCGGAGCACCTATGGACATGTCCGGAGTGCTATGATGATAGTCCTCATATAACTGATAACTGATAACTAACATGCTCTTAAAATTCGAAGTTTAGTTTTCATATTTCCGCACAATTCAACTCATTATTAATATAATCTTGCAATCGCCCATGTGTTGCTCGCTGCAGGAGCAAATGATGCTCGTCCATCACGAGAGTGATGACACCATTTTTCAAAGAATAGTGCGTTATGTTGTCTGTGCCAGATGACTATGAGCCTAGTGGCTTGAAATGTTGGATCAAAGAATGATGCTCGTCCATCACGAGAGATGATGACCACCATTTTCCCTCCAAGAGAATGTAGTTGCATTATGTTTGTCTGTGTGCGCGTAGATGGCTAGTGAGCCTGATGTGGGCTTGAAATGTTGGAGCAAAGAATGATGCTCGTCCATCACGAGTGATGATGACCACCATTTTCCCTCCAAGAGAATGTAGTTGCATTATGTTTGTCTGTGTGCGCGTAGATGGCTAGTGAGCCTGATGTGGGCTTGAAATGTTGGAGCAAAGAATGATGCTCGTCCATCACGAGTGATGATGACCACCATTTTCCTCCAAGAGAATGTAGTTGCATTATGTTTGTCTGTGCGCGTAGATGACTAGTGAGCCTGATGTGGGCTTAAAATGTTGGAGCAAAGAATAGTAAAACTGCGACCTACAAGTCATGTCGTAAGAGGTGACTGAGGTGGTGGCCAGCCCGTGAGCTGTCGGATCCGAATGGGGTGACCAGAATATGCAGCAATGTGTACCTGCCAAGCATGTCGTAAGAGACGACTAAGGAGGATAGGTGGTGGAGCTGGTTACCTCTCCTGTCTTCTTATCTTATCTTATCTTAACCACATTTGCGTGAAGCGTCGTGGGGAGAGTTAGTTTTCTATTTTGTTCCAGGTGTGTTGCGCTTGACGTTGTCAGTCATGCTTTCGCAGGGACTCTGAGATGTTATCTATCCATCGTGTTCTTGGCCTGCCTCGTGCTCTGCGTCCTGAGTGCGATTATTATAGGCACGTGATGGTAGTAAATGTGGTTCCACTCTCATTAGATGGCCGTAGAAAGATAAACTTAAAGAAACTCAACAAACATGAAAATACAACCAAAAGAACAAGCCCTATCACAACCAGGGAAGGTCCACACAGGAGGGCAAATGACGTATCGCCGTGAAAGCCGAAAGGACCCAGTGATGCCAACTAACCTTCTTTTCTGTCGAAATAGTTGGAAGGGATGGCAAGAGAGAGGAAAGGAGAAAAGTAAAGTAAGGAACCCTTTCATACCGTGAGTTATAGGTCAATACAGTATTAGGCCTGTATTTTCATTGACCAATCGGCAACGATGTGATGGAGTCAGCATACGCCGAGCCTTTACTTCCAAGAGCATGTCTAGTACCAATTGAGCTGGGTCGACTAAACCGTCGGTCAGGAAATTCCCGCGGGCTGACAGACCACCGCCCGAGTTCACTAACAACTCTAGCGGTCAAAGGACAAGAATTTTATTGCCGGAGTTGACAATAAGAAGAAAACGATAAACTATTTACTAAATGACTATCAAGAAAATAAGTAGTTCAAAATACAAGTAAACAAATCGACGTTCGACTAAGACTTATAACGGATACAGAACACTAAGCAAAGCATAGGTAATGAAACAGTAAAATATATACTAAGAGTGGTCAAGATTTTCTCATCCTATATTAAATACATTGAAATGATCTGTAAACATCTATTCTACGTTTTATTCTTCAGTCTAGATTCTAGACTTATAGACAGTTTAAGACATAGATTCTCAGACGTTTTGGGACCACCGCCCACTTTGCACGACATAAACTTTGTAACGCCCCTCCCCATTAAAACAGTTTGCCAACACTCCCCCACCCCATATATATATATATATATATATATATATATATATATACATGCTCTATTTTCACTTTGACATAGAAAATTGATATATATTTCTGTCAAACATGGTCAATTTTCAAATGATTATATACATGAAATAGAACATTTTAAAAATGGATCGTGTAAGTTGGGCATAAGATGAATTAAAATGCGGAAATTATTCAAATTTTTAATGATTATTCAATCACAAAATCACGAAAACCTCCCCCAAATGCTTCTGAACCCACTATCCCCCCGCCCCTTCCTGGAAGGTTTCAGTGCCCACTGGGGGGCGGTACAACTCACTTTAGAAACACATGGTTTAAGACTAGTATTAAAACCGTCTAAGTACTAAGTATTAAGTACACAACGCGTAGCCACTCATCTGGCACTGGAACGCAAAATTAAAGCTCCCACCCCTACGCTTAACGTCAAGAGTAAACAACCAATTCTATCATCCACCCTGGGAAAGACGAACATCATCAAATAGCTTGTTCTGAGCAGAACTTTGCCAACCCAGCAGTCCGTCCTGAATTTCTCTCTCTCGTAGGCCAGATGTCCTGACTCTGAGGCCGTCATGTTCAAACCATCAGTTACATCCTGAATCCATCTTCTCCGTGATCTTCCTCTTCTTCTCTTTGTCGGTATGCCTCCTTCCATGACGGTCTTCTCCAACCCTTCATGTCTTTTTCATCATCATCAAGGTGCGTAACCTTTATAGGACGTTGCTCTCTGTGCAGCACATCTGAAATTCACTCTGTCTCTAGCCAGTTCACCCACTTCATTGATTGTCATGTCTTTTTAGATGTCCAAAATACCTCAGTTTTCTCTTTCTTATTTGTAGCATCAGCTAGTTTTCTTTAATTTTGAGTTCTTTCTGGATAGATCTATTTGTTCTCTTCTCTGTCCAAGATATACGAAGGACTCTTCTGTAACACTTATATTCAAAAGCACATATATGTGTTTCCCACTACCTTGTTAAATGTCCATACTTCACACCCATAAGTTGCCACTGGGAATATGCATGCTCTTAGTATTCTGATCTTTGTTTTCTTATCAGTTCCGTTCCGTACTGTTTTTAGTTGTTTAATTGTTTGTAAAGCCATGTTTGTTCGTCTTTTCTTCTTCTTTGCGTTCGTTCTTTACGACCAATTTTAATCACTCTTTTTGATATGTCTGATCTTTGCCAAGAACGTGTATACGTTGCACATTGGTTTGGTAGGCCCCTAAACGCATAGACTTCTACACGTTTAGGACACATGCATCCGATTTCAGCCAAACCTCCTTAGTCACCTCTTACGACATGCGTGGCAGGTAACAGTGGTTCTATTCTTTACACCCCAAATTTGGGATCCCGGTAACCACTCGGGCGGTTCGTCTTTTAATTTCCTTCATCATAAGACAATAGACAGAACTAGTCTTACTAGATTGCTTCCCTTACTTATTAGGAAAAACATTATGTACAAAATAATTCTCACCAGTAATAAAAGCATATTTTGCAAAAACTTTCCCCGTGGACAGCTCCTGTTGTGTTTAAAGTTATGACCATCCGTGGTGCCATACTGGTAATGACAGGTGGGTTGTAGCTACCACAATATCTATTTTTCACAGAACCATCAGAGATTCTTCCATCTTCGTTCTCACCAAGGTAGCCCAGTAAACAGCTGGAAGAGAAAGTCATCAGTTATGTTTTAGAAGATAGTGTAGATTTTGTTGTATGAGCATGGGAAGAGTTTTAGAGAACGATAGAGAGAGAGAAAGAGAGGGACAGAACGAGAGAGAGAGAGAGAGAGGGAGAGAACGAGCGAGAGCAGATTGTGGCATTGAATATCTGTACCTCAATCATCCAGCTCTATCCGTACTAGCTGTAATTAATGAAAATGAAAATCGTGGCATATCCTAAAGGACGTAGCCATCAACCACTGTAAAATGAGTCATTGATTTACTAGGCACCACTTATACGTTTAGTAGTTTGCCATTGCTTTCTGAATGGTGAGGTCTATTTTTACCTTTTTGTTAAAATCCCACGGAAACAAATTTGCTTCCAAATTTGCCCACCGTGGGGTTTGAACCAGGTACGCTTGGGTTCGTGATCAAGCTTACTACCGTTTGAGCTACAGAAGCTCACTGTAATTAATACATTATGAATAAGACATCAATTTTTCCTGTACCAACAACACTGAAGAACATTTTAAAACTTTCCGCGTTAGAAAAATGTAAGTATAAAAAGACCAAGCTCTCCGTATTAACAAAAGTAGAAGACGTCAAGGTTGTGGTCATATCTGGTGCCGGCAAGATGGAAGATGATGTCGACATTTTCCTAGACAATAACCCGATACAATCCAAGCTCAAAGTGTGTTCACGTGCTGAGGAGCGGTATGGCTGAGGATCTATTCAGCTTTCAATATGAAACGGGACTTCTAGCTGTGGTACTGAGAAACATGTACTGGCACCGGAACCGCTCTTAACAAAAAACAGTGTTCAGCGGCATCAACGGATGTGAATAACCAATATCGAACTTGCAGTTTGAGCCGCTGAACCCTCCTGGATTTGTTGAGGCGGGAATCATAACACCTATGGACATGTCCGGAGAGCTATGATGATAGTCCTAATATAACTGATGAACTGATAAACGATCACTGAGAAGACCACACAGTTTTATGTATTAAAACAATTTAGAGTTGACGTTTCAAATCTTCATATATTAACAAATATGTTTATATATATAATCCCAGTGGCGGCTGGTCATTAAGGGCCAGTAGGAACGGGGCCCCATCAAAAATAATATGTAACGTGTATTTATTACTTTATAAGTTAAAATTTAACAACCCAAAACCATGATTTTTCTGAAAAATTTTTTATGACCCCACTAACGAAAATGATTACAAGCTGCCACTGTATATTCCCTTGACTGAAATCGGATGCACGTGTCCTAAACGTGTAGAAGTCTATACATTTAGTGGCCTACGAAACCAATGTGCAACGTATACACGTTCTTGGCAGAGATCAAACATATCACAAAGAGTGATTAAAATTAGTTGTAAAGAATGAACGCAAAGAAGAAGAAGAAATGTATTCCTCTCGTATCGCTATACGTTATATAGGGCCTGCAAGTAATTTCTCAATACCGCTCTGTCCTGGGCAGCTAGCTCAATCTCTTCCATGGAATTGTGCCCGATATTTCTTGTCTCTATCAACAAAATTGGCTTCAGGCAGTGGTGGCTCGTAATTAAGGCCACTGGGGCCGGGCCCCACCAAAAATAATGTGTAACGTGTATTAATTATTTTATAGCTTAAAACATAACAACCCCAAACAATGATTTTCCGAAAATTTGTGTCTGGTCCCACCAACAAAAATGATCACGAGCCGCCACTGGCTTCAGAGTTTCCTTAGGGCACCCTCTCTTTCTTGAAACCTTTACCTCCCTCTTTAACGCCTTTTTTGGTATTCTTTGATCATTTCTTCTCATGGTATGTCCAACATATCTCCATCTTCTCCTTCTTATAATAGTTGTTACTAGTGGTTGACCAGACATTTATCTGATTTCATCCCTTCTCCTGATTTCGATCCATTTTATGTTCATTATTTTTCGCAGACATCTACTTTCAAATGCATTCTCTCTCTCTCTCTCTTTCTCTCTCTCTCTTTCTCTCGCGATCACCGCCCAGACCGATGTACCAGATCTCCCATAAATTCTATTTATGTGGAAATCTGATTCATGCAGCGTTAGCATTGATGTGATTTACGTCACATCTTCAGCATCATTTGGAGCTCTGGTGCTTATCCTTTGACGACGTGTCCGGTTTCAGCCAGCGTTTACTCGGTTCGCTCTCCATTCTGTAGCCATCTAGTGTTTTTACGGTGTGGGGTAGCTAGCCCGACTCCCAACCTCGTTAGTCTCCTCTTACGACATGCGTGGCAGGCAACAGTGGTTCTATTCTTAACACCCCAATTTGGGCCCCGGTAACCACTCGGGCAGTCAACTTACTTTCTATATCTTTAGTGTTAAGAAAACTTTAATAGAAAACATGAAATCTTCCTCGAATTAATCATATGGTATTCTGACTTACTATGGCATATTCCCAGGAATGATGAAATCAAAAAAGCTGACTTTGACCTTCTCTAAATTCTGCTCATCCATCAACCCATCCATGTAGTAACGACATATCAGACCTTCTTTGAAATTGTGCGGGAAACCAGGGGACACAAATGAACCATTGGTTTCTCTCCCACTCATAATTCTTTGGTCACATTCTGTTCCCAAGACGTGCTCAGCTCCATCTTTGATAAATTGATCATCTGTGGAGCATGACAAAACAAATATTTGGTTATATTTTTGTACAGTTTTTATGATATATTAATGTTTTAAAATAAATTAGTTATTTAAAGAACATGGCAAAACACACAAAAATTGATGATTATTTGCATACATTTTGAAAGATAAATTTATTATTGATAAATTGGCTGCCCGCGTGCCCAGCGTGTTCGTAGCGCGTTGGACTACGGGTGACTAGTCCTCTGTAAGTACGGGTTCAACTTCGCGGACTGGCAGAAAAGCTACAGGTTCCCAGATTTACGGTGTTCGTGGCAACGAGCCGAAGGGTTACGATGTTCATGACACCGAGCCGAAGAGCTTTCAGCTCAATTGCTTCTGGATCGGATATAAAAAAATTAAAAAAATTAAATGATAAATTGGTTGTTTGAAGAGCATTGCCAAACAAATATTTGGTTATCTTTTAATAGCTTTTTATGATATAAGTAAGCGTCTGTAGCTCAAGTGGTAGTGAGCTCGATCACAAACCTAAGCGTACCTGGTTCAAACCCCACAGTGGGCAAGTTTGGAAGCAAATTCGTTTCCGTGGGATTTTACAAAAGGTAAAAATAGACCTCACCGTTCAGAAAGCAATGGCAAACTACTAAACGCATAAGTGGTGCATAGAATATCAACAACACATTTACTGTAGTCGATGGCCACGTCCTGTAAAGGATATGCCACGATTTTCATTTTTTTTCTCATATGGTATAAGCTTTTATCAGTTGGTTATCTTTGGAAAATGATGAAACTAATTTTTGGTTATAATTTTTACAGTTTTGTATGATAAAGTCTTAGAAACTTCGTTATTGGGCACCTGTGCATGTGTAGCGTTAAAGTGTATGCAATTGTGTATCTGTACCTGTGTAGTGTTAAAGTTTATATAATTGTGTATCTGTGTCTGTGTAGTGTTAAAGTTTATGCAATTGTGTATCTGTGCCTGTGTAGTGTTAAAGTTTATGCAATTGTGTATCTGTACCTGTGTAGTGTTAAAGTTTATGCAATTGTGTATCTGTACCTGTGTAGTGTTAAAGTTTATATAATTGTGTATCTGTGTCTGTGTAGTGTTAAAGTTTATGCAATTGTGTATCTGTGCCTGTGTAGTGTTAAAGTTTATGCAATTGTGTATCTGTGCCCGTGTAGTGTTAAAGTTTATGCAATTGTGTATCTGTACCTGTGTAGTGTTAAAGTTTATACAATTGTGTATCTGTACCTGTGTAGTGTTAAAGTTTATGCAATTATGCATCTGTGCCCGTATAGAGTTAAAGTTTATGTAATTGTGTATCTGTACCTGTGTAGTGTTAAAGTTTATGCAATTGTGTATTTGTACCTGTGTAGTGTTAAAGTTTATACAATTGTGTATCTGTACCTGTGTAGTGTTAAAGTTTATGCAATTGTGTATCTGTACCTGTGTAGTGTTAAAGTTTATGCAATTATGCATCTGTGCCCGTATAGAGTTAAAGTTTATGTAATTGTGTATCTGTGCCTGTGTAGAGTTAAAGTTTATGTAATTGTGTATCTGTGCCTGTGTAGAGTTAAAGTTTATATAATTGAATATGATGATGATGTAATGAAAGATATATTCTGAGAACTCAGTATCGGTTTTCAATGCATAAATCTTGTATATTTCATGGAGAGAACTATTTAAAATCAGCTATCAGTACATTTTGTTTTAAAGGCGGAAGATGGTGTAAATTACTTACCCAATTTCACAAATGTATCACTAAAGATATACGATATATTAAATCCTTTCCTGTCGAACTTGAAGTTGCCCTTGCCCCAGAGGTGGCGCTGTAAAATTAAGTCTTCCTTCTCCAGTAACAAATTCAAGCCATAATGCTTGCCCCTTGGAAAAGATGGCCGTTGACTGGTTGAAACTCCCACAAAAAGTTCCAATGACTGGTGTTTCTGCTGTGTTTGTAAAGCCATCATATATTCGTAAGTAGTCAAATGGACAACTGAGGATACAATTGGTTTGATTTGTAATGAGAGGCAATTAAAAACAAATATTTGTAGAGGCTGTTTAGTGTGATATTTAGTATACAACATTTATCCCTCCTGCTTCCACACACTAACACACAGTTTATCAAATGCAACAATCATCAGCATCAAGTAGCTTGTCCTGAGCAGAACTTTGCCACCTAACATACCTTCGTAAGTCGTCTCTCTCTCTCTCTCTCTCTCTCTCTCTCACAGGCAAGGCATCCCGTCGTTGCAGCTGTCATACTCTAATCTTCAGTTAAATCATGAATCCATCTTCTCCGTGGTCTTCCTCTTTGCCGGGGTTTCCCTTCCCTAATGGTCTTCTCCAACCCTTTGTGTTCTGGCAGAATACGTTGGTGTTTAACATTGATGACTGGGTCATAGCATTGCTCTCTAGATGCTGACTGAAACATGACCTCAGTTTTCCCAGTGTTAATAGTAAGACCCAACATATCACAGGTCATATAGAAACATATATGCCCTTGTAAGTCTGCATGTTTTCCTTAGAGTTTGCAGCAAAAGCACAGTCATCAACAAACAACACATCTGAGATGGTTGATGCCTTTATCTTGGCGGATAATATAACTCTACTGATATTGAATAGAGACGAAGAGACATTAAGAGACGACGATGGAGGTGGTTTGGACATGTATGTCGCATGCCAGTGGGGGCATTGGGTAGGACAGCTCTCAGATGGACAGCGGATGGGAAGAGAAGGCCTGGACGTCCAAAGGAAACATGGAGAAGAACAGTGGAGAGAGAGTTGAAGGAGTGTGGCCTGACGTGGGGGGCGTTTGATAGAAAGGCAGCAGAACGGCAACAATGGAAGTCTCTTGTGGAAGCCTTATGTGTCAATCGGGACACGAAGAGAATATAGATTGATATTGAATAGATTACAATCTGTCCTTGTTCTAAACTCTAAACAATTGTCATCCCGTTTTCGAAATTCACTCATGAGCATCGACGAACAAACATCAAGCAGAGGAGTATTGGCATCATATTGAGGCGTGTTGGGTCCAGCACGCAGTCTTTTTATGATTTTGTTGGTGACACGGAAAACAATTAAAGCTCACCATCCTTAAGTACACGACAATTTCCTCGTAAAAATGTTGGACAATCATCGCAAATTTGACTGGATAGCCCCATTGTTTACAGGTCTTCTACACGATTTCTCTATTTACCCTGCAACAGGATGAAGACATTCGTCAGATCGACAAAAGTCTCGTTGAGATGGCATTTGCTGTTTCTAAAATTTCTTCTGTAGTTGACGAGTTAAAAATATGATCTCAGCTGTTTCGCAACCTGTATGGCAATAAGGAATCGATTGATTGATTGATAGGACCATCATCATTGCACTTCGATGAGTAACAATATGTGCTCTGATCTCTTCTACATCGGAAGATCTCAGCTACAGTGCACGAGCTCCGTAGCATCAGCGAGGGTCCGATGTAATTCAGATGATGGTGAAAACATTTTGTAGGAATTTTATTTTTAAAATTCTTTCTAATGAATTTTGCCAGGGCGTCGACTTTTTACTATGCTGTTCTCAATGCTAGGGCGTCGACATTTTACTATGCTGTTCTCAATGCTAGGGCGTCGACTGTTTACTATGCTGTTCTCAATGCTAGGACGTCGACATTTTACTATGCTGTTCTCGATGCCAAGGCGTCGATATTTTACTATGCTGTTCTCGATATTTGAACTGTCACTGGTTCTATTACGTGCTCAACTTTAACATGGTGCCTACGTTTTATCGTCCGTCTCCGATAGGACTAGAAACTCGATTTCACCTACGCTGAGATCAGGGATCTCTGGAAATGATGAAGATTTTTCCACAATACACACAAGATAATGTCTGAGAGCCGCTGTAGCGTAGTTGTTAGTGAACTCGCTTCGCAAGGCTGGTGGTCTGGGTTCAGCTCCCGCAATGTGCGTGGAATTTTTCCGACCGCGACGGCTCTCAGGTCGACCCAGCCTCAACTGGGTACCAGACATGCTCTGGGAAAGTAAAGGCGGCCGGCGTGATGCTGACCACATCACCCATCGTGTGCCGACGGTCAATGAAAAATACAGGCCTAACACTGTATTGACCTATATACCACGAGGTATGAAAGGGTTCCTTTACTTTACACACAAGATAAACATAATGAAAATACAGAATTGCTAAACTGCCAACAATTTATCTCAACATCAGCAGTAGTAATAATGACTTTCATTTGAATAAATCAATTTATATTATAAATCTGTAAACAATAAATAGGTAACTACAGTGGCGGCGCGTAATCATTTTTGTTTGTGGGGACATATAGCAATTTTCGGAAAAATCATGGTTTCGGTTAGGTTATTTTTAATGTATAAAATAATAAATACACGTTAACCTTAATTTTGGATGGGCCCGGCCCCACTGGCCCTTAATGACGAGCCGCCACTGAGTAATTAGATGAGTTTAAAAGAAGAAATTATAAAGCATGTGAGATAGAACTTTTCAATAAATTAACTAGAGATAAACAGCAAATAAAAAACATGAAGCACACAATTCAACTACAAATCAAAGAAACATGTTATAATAAACTACCAAATAGAGAAGAGTTAAAAAGCAATAAGTATTAACTCTGTCGAAACCACTAACCACTAAATCGGCATATAAATCTACGCTAATCATGCCACTAGCCGTTATAGTGGTTTTCTACAAATTACATTTTTTTCACATTGTACTAAACGTTTCCTGAACAGTTTCGCAGTGACTGCGCTAGACATGCGACCATTACATTCCTCAGGCCCATACCCCTCCCTCTCCTACACCACCATCAAAGGAAGTAACACAGGCAGTGGTGAGTTTTTTAAAAACTAAACGTTTCAAATGTTTAACGTACATAGAAGTACTAAAATAATTGTTAGAATAAATATAATATTAGATGATATATGTAAACACAATACGCCCTGCAAACAACGCGAACACAAAATCTATATCTTATCAAAATTGTGATGTTGTAAGACAATTGCGGTCAGAACTCATTATTATTCCCGGTTTGGAAAGAGTTAATTACAAGATTGAAATCAAGAAATTATTTGTAGCTTGTCAATAAATAAACATGTTAGAACGTAGCATATTAAAGTGAAGTACAAATTATGATTAACAAACAAATATGAACACTGAACAAATCATATTTAAGACAAAAACAGAAAACCACGACACTGGGCAGCAATCTAGTAACAGTGTGATGACAAAAGAAGAAGAAGAGAAGAGCAAATCATAAACAAATGTTTAACCAAGAAATTTACAACAAGGAACACATGATAAACAAATTCTAGTTAGTCAACAAATATACAACAAGGATCAAAGTGTAAACAAAATAAATACATCACAAATATAAAGACACTAATAAACGTCAAATAAAAAAAAAATGTTTACATTTGTATGACATTATTTTGCCAGATTGTATTGAAAGAAAGTATGCACGCAAGTTTATAATTTTATATAAAAGTTATTCTTTGTTGATTATTCAGTTAAATATTAATGAGCAGCTTGGATGTAGTTATTTAACGAAGAACTTCTATATAAGATATGTTACTGTTACGTTAGAGCATTCATTGATAGCACTTAGTTGTTACTGCTATGTTAGGGCATTCATTGATAGCATTGTTACTGTTATGTTAGGGCATTCATTGATAGCACTTCGTTGTTACTGTTATGTTAGGGACATTCATTAATAGCACTTCAGTTATTACTATTATGTTAGGGCATTCATTAATATCATTAGTTATTTTAAAATTGAAATTTATGCAAAACACATACAACAATCAACAACACTGACAAGTAGTCATCGTCATCTAAATACAACATGTTAGCAACAGAAATGCAACATATCAACATTTTATGCATAACATAAGATAGCAAAGTCTGAACTACTGCAACGTGCAAACTTGTCTTCCATCATGGACATGCTCAGCAGTTGAAGACTAAGATAGCTAGAGCTAACCGCCTGCCCAGCGTGTTTATAGCGCGTTGAACGATGGGTGACAAGCCCTCTGTGAGTGCGGGTTCAATTCCGTGGGCTGGCAGAAAGGCCACAGGTTCTCCAGATTTACGATGTCCATGGCAGCGAGCCGAAGAGCTGAAAGCTCAAGTGCTTCTGGATCAGAAAAAAAGATAGCTAGAGCATGTCAGAAGAATGGACAATATCAGCATACGACAAGAAGTTTTGTTCTGTGAACATTCTGAAGGGAAGAGGCACCAAGGCAGACCACTGCTCAGATATTAGGATATGTGTAAGGTCTCAGTGAAGACACTTTTCTATAGGTCCCAACAAATGAGTAAAACTATCTGATGACCAAACTATGTGCAAAACAATACGCAAAGGTGCAGATTGAAGAAAGAGGAATGAGCTGAAAGACAAGAGAGACAAGCGTAAACTCCGAAATTGTCACACTACACCACTTACCGGTGACGTCTGTGGCTTAGGGGATAGTGACTCGGTCTATTAACCCCGATGTTCTGAGATCAAATCACGCTGCGGACAGTTTGGTTGCAAATTGTTTTGTGTGGATTTTTACAAAAGGACTATGGTACCACCCGTTCAGAAAGCAATGGCAAACTACTGAGCGTAATAATGCCTAGGAAAATCACAAACAGCGTTAAAAAGATGGGGTTGATTCACAAAGTCCTGTAAAGGAAATACAATTTACTTTTGCACCACTTACCAATTGACTTAACAAAGCAAATCAAATGATAGGACAAATGGCGCCAATTTTAAGATGCAAACATGTCACCATGAACACAAAAAGAGCAATGTTTAACATAATCTTTCTTCCCACATTATGTTACCAGCGCCAAACCTGGACACTGACAACAAATGATAGAAGAAATCTAGTCACGACAGAGATGAAGTGTCTACGCAGAATGCTGCGTGTAACCAGGAGAGACCGGTTGAGAAATGAAGACATCAGGAAAAAAGTGGGTACAACATCAGTACTAGACTTCATCAAGAAACAACAAATTAAATGATTCGGCCACGTAAGCAGATTACCATCAGACAGTGTACCTCAAAGAGCAATGCTGCTCCGATACAATGGGTACAAAGCAAAAGGCCGACAACGCAAAAGGTGGACCTGAGAGATAACAGAGGCGACGAAAGAGACTATCTACAAAGCGCATACTAGGGCCGTTTTAGAAATCTCTTCTTGACCTGACGCTCTGAGGCAAACATGATTCGAGAAAGAAAGAAAGACCAATTGACCTCACTTAAAGCCGAAAAATGTCATATATTTATATATATATACATAACAGGAGAAAAACTAACATAAGCTTTCGCTTGTTGAGAAGAATGAGACAGAGATTATACTTTGAATAATCAAGTAATATAAGAGATATAATCGTTTCATTGTCTTAACTGCACCCGTGTGGTGTCGGGGTCCGTAAGGAAGCAAAGAATAGTACCACTGCAACCTACAATGCATGTCGTAAGAGGCGACTGATGTAGGCCCTAGCGATGCTACCCTAGTAAATAAAAATCAGCGCAGAAATCGGATGTGCTGGCTTACTTGTAGGCGCATAACTGGCACAACGTACAATCGCTCTTAGGCTCAGATCACATACAAATCACACAGCGTGGTTGATAAGTGGTCGATGTGGAACGTTCGAAGAAGAAGAAGAAATTACCTAAACTTTGTTTAGTACATGGTCGTCGCTAAATAAAGGCCGAATAGCTCAGCAGGGAAATATGAAATTCCTGTTTATTGTAGGCTGACTTTTCTATATGTTGGATATATCCATATAAACGTTGTTGCTGTGTTATTGTTATCCGAATCCATTGATAATTTATTTATTAAAGTGTTCATATTGATATCCTTTATCTCTTCACATTTCAACTCTCAATGGAGCACTGGTCTTCAACAAACTTCTCACAGTCTTTCTTCTCTCTTGTCATACCTTCCAATTCTTTCCACATCTTGTCTATCTTTTTAATTGTTCATGAGTTCATAAGTACGGTTCCAACTTCACTGCAACGGGTCACCCCATAATTGCTCCGTTCCTGTGCCAACGAAAATCACACGAAATGCTAACAACTGTGAAATATAATCCTTTTAATACTAGTCTCTAGATTTTCTTACTGATGATCCTTATTGTTAAATTTAATGTGGGGCATTATACATCCGGGTTCTTGCAAGTTGTATTTTTAAAATGAACACATCTTTATTAACAAAACTGGAATGCGAGGATTACGCTACGGTTTTAGTCTTCAATCTGATACTTTTTTACATGATCTCGTTGGCCTTGTGTTATAGTGGACCACAGTTCAGCACATAGACATATTTATAAAACATTAACATATAACAAAGTTACAATTTAATGATAAGTTTAGCAAAACAAATGAACGTGATAGCTTAACACTGACTCTAGATACCTGACCATGAGCCGGCCCTGTCCATAAGTTATAAATACTTTCCATTATAAATGAACTGATAAGTAAACACTTAAATCATTTTCGAAATAATCATCCGCTAATATGATATATGTAATATGAGTTTTACAAAGATTAACATACTAAGAGCATACAGTGGCAACATATATGGGTGTGAAGCATGGACATCTAACATGGTAGTGGAACATATGTGAAACATGAACATCTAACAGGGTAGTGAATAAATATGTGTTTTGAATATAAGATTGTAATTTAGAAGATTGTGAACATTTTTTGTAGGAATGTTATTTTTAAAATTTCTAATGAATTGTGACGGGCAGCAGCTTTACAGCTTTTACTTCTTGATTTTTTTTACTGCCAGGGTTTTTTTACGTGCTCAAATTTAACACGGGAAATACGTTTTATCGTTCGCCTTCGATAGGACTAGGAACTCGATCTCACCTACACTGAGATTAAGGATTTAAAAAAATATTAGATGGCTCCACGAGGAGTGAACGAGTATTTTTGAAACGAGTTTCAACTATTTAAATGTATTCAAATATTCAAAAGTTACAAAAATATGAAAAAAAGCACATCACAAAAATATAATAGTCAACGGTAATTTGACACATAGCATACACATACATACACATATATATACATAGCAGACACATGTATAATGACACATAGCAAACACATACATAATGTAATGAAGCCCATCTTGATATTAATTTAGTATGTAATGACCAGAACTATAATGACCGTTTGAAATGAAGCGTTAGTGGGAATATAACGAATAAAGTAATGGATACACAAATCATGCAAGGTTAAAGAACAGATAACCATGCTTCTGGTATGTATTATGTAAGGCAGAGTTGTCCAACGTGGCTATTGTGAGCCGATTTACCGGCTCGTTGTATTTTTTAAGATGCCGTAAAGCTAGTGCACTGGCTAATTCAGTTTACATAACAATATAAGTGCGTCTAGATGTAAAAATCTATACGGGGTGAAAGAGTTAACAGTTTAGTCAGGATTAAGTTTTCATGTTATTATTTTTATTCCTATTACTATTTATGATTACTTTATGATTACTATTATTAATGTTGGTATCAGGGCGGCTCGTCATTAAGGGCCAGTGGGTTTGGCCCACCAATAATCGAAAAGGGGAAAACTTCCCGGAATAGACAAATAATAGTAAATACATAAAAAAAAATGATTTTTCAGGAAAATTTGTGTCTGGCCCCACCAATAACAATGACTACGAGCCGCCACTGGTAGGTATTACTAATGGAAATGCCACACGGGCGCCAGCGCTACCTCAGTCATTAGTCAGATACATCCCAATACATAAAAACGTTGGACAGTACTGATGTAATATGTAAGCAACACAGGAAGATTACAGCACATGCATAATGATAACAATATTTCACGATGTATACAGACCCCCTGAGTAGTCTTACTCTTTCCTGATTAAACTGAAAAATATTAGTTTCCATTCCTCTCGCTCATTTTTGGGCGATGTTTTCAGAGATTTTTGTCAAAATCAGAACACTAACAATTTTGTGGGGTTTTGCAATACAGAGAGGTAGAAGCCACCATCTAAAAGAGGGACCACTCTAGGTATCTGTAAGAAGCGCCTATAGAGCAGGGGCGTAGTTATCACTAACAAAGATATTCCATCGCGTGTGTACCACAAGTCAGAGGTGTACACCTTTATAAATGTGTAGTGGTTCAATTTTAATTATTCTGTACACGTTTTTTAAAATGAATATCTGTGCCAATAATTGAACTTCTCTTGGACAAAAGTTTAGGAAAATATTTGAAAATATTGTTCTTTGTACCTGGTCGCCTTACTAACTTAGGCTTCACAACTTTGTGTTCATTGATAAACTTACCTGTGCATGAGATTTAGGAACAGATGGAGGATCAAAAACTAGAAGGTAACAACGTTTTCACCTTGCACATTGAAGCTGTTCTTACGGAATTTAATTAAAACATATTTACCTATATTGTTTATTTGTGTAATTTTAGTTTAGGTTTTGTTTATCCTAAGTTTCTAGTCATTTATAGTATGTGGAATATGTTTAGTATTTACAGTGTGACTTCTTGTTTTATATTATTTAGTGAGAATGGGAGATTTGTTTTATATTATTTAGTGAGAAAAGGAGATTTTAAAATATATTATTTAATGAGATAGGGAGATTTGTTATATATTATTTAGTGAGATAGGGAGATTTGTTATATATTATTTAGTGAGATAGGAGATTTGTTATATATTATTTGTGAGATAGGAGATTTGTTATTTATTATTTAGTGAGATAGGGAGATTTGTTATTTATTAATTTATTATTTAGTGAGATAGGGAGATTTGTTATATATTATTTAGTGAGAAAAGGAGATTTTAAATATATTATTTAGTGAGATAGAGAGATTTGTTATATATTATTTAGTGAGATAGGGAGATTTGTTATATATTATTTAATGAGATAGGGAGATTTGTTATATATTATTTAGTGAGATAGGGAGATTTGTTATTTATTATTTAGTGAGATAGGAGATTTGTTATATATTATTTAATGAGATAGGAGATTTTAATATATTATTTAATGAGATAGGAGATTTGTTATATATTATTTTGTGAGATAGGAGATTTGTTATATATTATTTAGTGAGATAGGAGATTTGTTATATATTATTTAGTGAGATAGGAGATTTGTTATTATTATTTAGTGAGATAGGGAGATTTGTTATATATTATTTAGTGAGAAAAGGAGATTTTAAAATATATTATTTAATGAGATAGGGAGATTTGTTATATATTATTTAGTGAGATAGGAGATTTGTTATATATTATTTAGTGAGATAGGAGATTTGTTATATATTATTTAGTGAGATAGGAGATTTGTTATTTATTATTTAGTGAGATAGGAGATTTGTTATATATTATTTAGTGAGAAAGGAGATTTTAATATATTATTTAATGAGATAGGAGATTTGTTATATATTATTTAGTGAGATAGGAGATTTGTTATATATTATTTAGTGAGATATGAGAGATTTGTTATATATTATTTAGTGAGATAGGAGATTTGTTATTATTATTTAGTGAGATATGGAGATTTGTTATTATTATTTAGTGAGATAGGGAGATTTGTTATATATTATTTAGTGAGAAATGGAGATTTGTTATATTGTCTTAAAAGGGTAGGGAGACATTTCTATTCTTTAGTAAAGTATACAAGCTTGTTAGTAACTCAACCTCTAGTAGTAATACTGTAACCAACAGTAAGCAATAAGCATTGGGGGCTAGAGAGAGAGAGGTTTAATAGCTCAGCGACCGGTAATTATAACCAAAATGCAAATAGAATGCTGTTAAACCAAAAGTTATCCAAAAGCAAGAGAAAAGTTAATGAAATAGATCCGAAAAGCAAGCGGTTATATGGGTAGATATGAGTTGTTAAATAAATACAGCTGGAAAATTAGAAAATGCTGCAGCGCCCAACTGAAAAATATGAGTGGTTTGCGGTGGAGGAGGTGGAACTTACTATTCACCCCCATAAAATAGTGAAAAATCTTGGAAGACCAATTTTATCCTTTGTCCCAGCTTTCCTTCCAATTTGTAGGAGCAGTAGATATTGTCTGGGTAGACCCCAGGGTAGGTAGGAGACATTATGTATCCCATAGCTTTGTTTTTACTTTGAATGGTGTAACCACAAGTGTGTGGAGCTACTGTGCCCATCTCATAGTGCACTGAAAGAGAAGATACTGCAGATACTTTGGCATATCCACACTGTTCAGTCTTGGTCAATTATCAATACATTTTTAAGTGTACATTGGTAAGTTGTAAATATGTGTACATTAGTAAGGTGTGAGTATGTGTACATTGGTAAGTTGTAAATTTGTGTATGTGTACAATAGTGTGTAAATCCATGTTATGTGTACATTGGTAAAGTGTAAATACATGTTATGGTGTACATTGCTAAAGTGCAAATACAATTAATGTGTACATCATTAATTAAAATAATCTGAAGAAAAATTAATTTGTGAACAAAGTAAGTTTGCAAACAATTTCACAGTCATACAGTGGATCCCATCACACTGCAATATAAGCGGAAGCGAAGAGGCAGACAGGCTAGCAAAGGCAGGAGGGCGACTGCCGCAGACCGATTACGAGATCAGCTACGAGGAGGCTAAAACAACCATCGGATGGCGATATAGAGAAAAGTATTCGCAAGACCACCCTCAACACAGCCTCGTCAAAGATGGGTACTATGGCCTGTCGCAAGACCACCCTCAACACAGCCTCGTCAAAGATGGGTATTATGGTCTATCCCGTAGCGAACAAATTGTTATATTCCGCCTCCGTACCGGCCATAACAGACTCCGGGCCCATATGTAAAAAAAATTCAAAATTGGCACAACTAGGCTGAGCCACTGCGAGAAGGCGGACAAGACGGCATATCATCTACTGCAAGACTGCCAACTGATGGCCGGCCTGGGAAACGAGACCTGTCCAAATAACACCGAGTTTAATGAAAAGCTGTACGGTGGGACGGAGCCTTAAAAACAACAGCAGAATTTATGAGAAAATCTGGTACATCAGTCTAATCGGAGATCGCGAGAGAGTAAACAATTTCAAAGAACATTCTCTTCCCCACCCAGTCCTCATATCTCTGCCTAGCTTGTGACGCTCTTGTCGCTAAGGGCAGCAACAAATGCACGTAGTTCTACTCTACTGTAGCCATCCTCTTTATTGTGCTATATCTGTGATTCATTTTTTTTCATTTCTTGTTCTACTGTTCTCAGTGGCGGCTTGTGGTTATTTTCCTTGGTGGGACCAGACACACATTTTCGGAAAAATCATGGTTTTTGGAGTATTTACTATTATTTGTCTATTTCGGATTATTTCTCCTTTCGATTATTAATGGTGGGGCCGGACCCCACTGGCCATTAATGACGAGCCGCCCCTGACTGTTCTTCTCCAGGTCGTTTTCAGTCTTCCACGTTTTCGTTTACCTTCTGGTGTCCATCTCGGTGCAGTTTTCGAACGTTCTATGCGTTGCTCTATTCCGTCCCACAATTTTGTGGAAACTAATCACACATTTGACACATCTAAATGGTCTAAAGCCAAATGATTGACTTCATTGTGCCTGGTTTTACCCTACATATACCTCGGTCCCTCATCGCGGAACTAACACGCCACCTGCCGAGAGTATTGCACAAAGCAGAACTCCGTAGCTCCAACAATCAATTCTAGAGGTGTCTGAAAATAATGAACCGTGAACAAAACGGCACGGTCCAGATTCGAATCTACAACCGTCGGAACGTACAGCAAAAGCGTAATCACTTAGCCACAGAGACTTCGAATGATATCAAAGTCAGTGATGGACCAAATTTGTTTTTAAAATACTCCAATGTAACATGCTCAGTTGAAACTTGTATGTTTTATTATCATGTGCCATGCCGACTGGCATAGGTCGATTATGGATCTCCACAAACTTCTATCTTGATCACCAACTATCAAAACCAATGTTAAAATTTATCCGTATCGGAAAATTAAGCTGTTGAAAAATGTCTTTCTTTGTAGTTCTTTGTTCCGTCACACGCTATATTTTTCGGTTGTCACCATTCTGTTATAAACTTTCTATTAAAGTAAAACTTTTCACATTTTATTTATTATATCTTCTTCTTTTGTCGTGACACTGCTACTGAGTTGTTGCCCAGTGTCGTCATACTGCTACTGAGTTGTTGTCCAGTGTCGTCACACTGCTACCGGGTTGTTGCCCAGTGTCGTCACACTGCTACTGAGTTGTTGCCCAGTGTCGTCACACTGCTACCGGGTTGTTGTCCAGTGTCGTCACACTGCTACCGGGTTGTGCCCAGTGTCGTCACACTGCTACCGGTTGTTGCCCAGTCGTCACACTGCTACTGAGTTGTTGTCCAGTGTCGACACTGCTACTGAGTGTTGCCCAGTGTCGTCACACTGCTACCGGGTTGTTGCCCAGTGTCGTCCCACTGCTACCGGGTTGTTGCCCAGTGTCGTCACACTGCTACCGGGTTGTTGCCCAGTGTCGTGGTTTTCTGTTTTTGTCTTGCGCTGTTCTGGTGGCATGTGGATTGTTATCTTTGCTCTTTCACAGGATTCTGCTACGCCATCTAACCATCTTTTCCGTGGTCTTCCTCTTGCCTTCTTTCCTGATGTTCTGTTGTAGATAACTCTGTATACTGTGGAGTTTGGATGCATTCTTATTAAGTGGCCAAACCACTTCATTCTTTGTTTTCTATGTAATTCAAGCAAGGTTCTGTGCCAACTTTCTTTCTTATGCTGATGTTGGTGATTCTGTCTTTTCTTGTGTTGTTGGTAACTTTTCGCAGGCAACGCATTTCACATGTAGTTATTTTTGTGACTGCGCTTTGCTCAATGTCCATGTTTGGCTCTGGTAACACAAAGTAGGTATAACAATGCTGTTGATCATTTGTTTCTTAGCTGCCTGTGAAATTTTTGGGTGCCTTAACAATGGCTATTACAATATTTATTACTATTTATACAAAATATCACTGTTTATCAAGAATATATCAATATATATTTATTTAGAAGTAAACACATTTCTGTCTCACTGTTCCAAGATTTGACACGTTGTTCCCGATGATGCTCCCACCGTTTATCAGTTGCATTTCTTCAGTGTTATCATCATCATATCAGGTGCCGTGCCGGCTGTCGTAGGCGATCATGGATCTCCACAAATCTCTGTCGTTGGTGTTTGCTATCAACTCAGATGTTGACGCTCTACCGTGCCATGAAGTCAGGCTATCCAACATTTTTCTTTCTGTCTTCCTCTGTCTCGTCTACCCTCGATTTTACCGGTTGTCACAAAGTGTTGTAAACCTCCCTTCCTCATCACATGCTCGAAAAATGATGAGTGCCTCTTTTTTATATTGATGATAAGCCTTCTCTGTGTCTTGATCTCTTTCAATACCTCAACATTAGTCATTTTATTTGAGCGATCTAGTGACTCCAAAAGTTATGTCAGAGGCAACATTGATGTTCGTAGATTTAACTTTGCCAAAAATATCAAAGAATAGTGATCAGACAAATCTGGACATACCTAATCCTTTCGGTTGAAGTGTTTTGCGATTGTATATGTTATATCTGCCGTAAAAGAAGTCTGAATTTCTTCGTTTCTGTTGTATCCTTTGCTTGATAAAGTCCTTTTGGTCGAAACGTTGCTGTTTATTGTTTTTGTACTTTGTAAAACTACAGTCGTTTCGTGGATTTTACCAAAGGTAAAATAGACCTCACCGTTCAGAAAGCAATAGCAAACTACTGAACGTATAAGTGGGGCCTAGAAAATCAACGACTCGTTTACTGTGGTTGATGGCTACTTTCTTTAGGATATGCCACGATTTTCATTTTCAAAACTACAGTACTTTGTTTTTCAGCGTTTCGTCTTTGTATTGAGCTGGCAACCCAACTTAGAAAAACAACTAGCTATACAATCATGAACATATATGTCTAACAGCCGGAAATCCTGGAGGCAAAAGAAGTTGAGGAAGATCTAGAGATGCATGTACAAGAATTGTTGATAGAGAAAGTTAAGAGGCGGGAATGATATGGAATAAACTAAATTGTCTTGCTAAAGAGAGATCTAGGTGGAAGACATTTGTTTGATGGCTTATGCTTCTTCTTCTTTGAGTTAGCCTGATATATTCAGGCGTAGCCAGGGCGCCTTGAATGGTGATTCTGACTGATTTATGCGTGAATGCCTGCTTTCCTTATTATTAGTGTCCCGAACAACACAGATGTGTCTTCTCCGACTCCAGATGTAGCTTTTTTCTGAAGGGGTGTTGAGAGAAGAAGAATATATTCCACTTTTGTCTGTGATCTGGCACCTAACCCGAGGCATGAGCAATCATTATCATTAGGTGCCGTGCCGGCTGGCATAGACGATCATGCATCTCCACAAATCTATGTCTCTGGTGTTTGCTATCATCTCAGATGCTGACGCTTTTCCGTGTCATGAAATTAGGCTGTCCAAAAACGTTTCTCTCTGTCTTTCTCTGAATAGTACTTTAACATATGCAATAGTTATATACATTTTATTGTCCTTGTAAAACATTGAAGACTTTTAAAATGTACAATGTTTTTGAATGAGAACGCTAGGTCATCTTTTGCATCTTCTGTTGCTATACAGTAACTTGAATGGAACCCACATTAGAAAATAGAATGGGGAACTGACGAGCTTTTTGAAATGTGGAAGCAAAATATAAATCAATTGAAAGCGTGTGGCCGTGTTGATAAGAGTACCGATCTTTCAGTTAGGAGGACAAGGGTTCAAATCCCAGGTGAGTTATGTGATATGTTTCTGTCGAGGTACAAAAAGAAAATCGCCGTCTGCACACAGCGCGGCAACGACTTTTTGTCGTGCTATTTTCTTTCCACTTCGCGTGGAGCGGAGGGCCTCAACAAATCTTTTTCATTTTCCTCGGTTTTTGGCTGTTTTCTTGATAGCTTTCCTGGATAATCCGGCATCCTTCAGTTTCCTAAGAAGATTATGTCCCCTGTCTGTTTGGGGAGTCCCATTTTCAATTTTCTTTGTGGGTTTCCAGCTTTGGCGCATCGACATAAAAAACCTGCAGCCTATAGGAAGCCATCTAGTTATCATTCTAACAGTAGATATCAGATATTCCCCAAAATCAGTTGAGAATAACTTGAACATAAGGTGAACATAAAAGACTACAAATCATACACATTTTGATCCAATTATTGACTTATAAAGTATATTATATTATAAAGTGACTTATGAAGTAACAAAGTATTATAACTTTTTAGACAAAAGTTTGGGGATCTCTAAAATACAGGAAAGCGCTATTTACACACGCTCGAAAATAATAATAATAATAATAATAAAAATAATAATAAATCTTCTTCTTCACCCTTCGCCCCCAGGGAGGCATAGGTCCCCAACCAAGCCCTTCCAAGCCCGCCTATCCAAGGCCTTTCCAGATCTCCTGATTGCAGGGTCCGTCTTATTCCTCGGGTGGCGAGATATGAATTTTCCTGGTTGGGATTTCTGTAGCTATCTGGTGTTTTGTATGGGGTGGGGTAGCTAGCCCCACGTCCAACCTCCTTAGACGCCTCTTCCCACATGCGTGGCAGGTAACAGTGGTTCTATTCCTTACCACCAATTTGAACCCCGGTAACCACTCAGGCGATAATAATAATAAATAATAAATAAATAACAAATAATAATATAAATATATAATAATAAATAATAAATAAATAACAAATAATAATATAAATATATAATAAATAATAAATAAATAACAAATAATAATATAAATATATAATAATAAATAATAAATAAATAACAAATAATAATATAAATATATAATAATAAATAATAAATAAATAACAAATAATAATATAAATATATAATAACAAATAATAATATAAATATATAATATTAAATAAATAAATTTATAACAATAAGTAATAAATAAATAACAAATAATAATATAAATATATAATAACAAATAATAATATAAATATATAATATTAAATAAATAAATTTATAACAATAAGTAATAAATAAATAACAAATAATAATATAAATATATAATTTTAAATAAATAAATTTATAACAATAAGTAATAAATAAATAACAAATAATAATATTAAAATTATTAGACAATAATAAATAATAATAATAGTAATAAAAATGCTAATGATCTTAAAATGCAAATAAGTCACCATGAACACTAAAAGACGCAATTTTTTCCCCAAAATTATGCTATCAGTGCCAAACCTGGACGCTGACATAAAACGATAGGAGAAAACCTAGTCACGACAGAGATGAAGTGTCTATGCAGAATGCTGGGAGTAACAAGAAGAGACCGGTTGAAAAATGAAGACATGGACAAAGTGGGAACAATATCAGAACTGAACTGTATCAAGAAACAACAAATTAAATAGTTCGGTCAAATAAACATATTACCAATAGACAGTGCACCACAAAGAGCAATGTTACTACAATACAGTGGATACAGAACAAAAGGATAACCACGCAAAACGTGGACCTCAGAGGCAGGGCCGTGCGGTATATTTTTTCAGTATGATGCAAGTCTTCGAAATAATAATAATAATAATTCCTCTCGTACCGTTATACGTTACATAAGGCCTGCAAGTAATTTATCCATACCGCTCTATCCTGTGCAACTTGCTCAATCTCCTCCATGGAACTGAGACAGATATTTCTTGCCTCTCTCAGCAAAGTTCGCTTCAGAGTCTCCTTAGGTCGACCTCTCTTCTTGAACCCTTTGCATCCCACTTCAATGCCTGCTTTGATATTCGTTGATCATTTCTCCTCAAGGTGTGCCCAACATATCTCCATCTTCTCTTTCTTATAACAGTTGTCACTAGTGGTTGACCAGACATGTCTCTGATCACATTTAAGTCTTCGAAATGCCGCCCCTTAAATGTTTTTTTCTTTAAGATAACTCTCATTTGTGATTTTGATATTGCTAATTATGCAAAGATGTGAGCTATAAATTGATGTTTGAAATATTGGTAAATACATAAATAATTTATGACATACCTGCATCGATAAATTCAAAAGTTCCGTTAAAACCAGTGCTATTCTTGTCATCGTTAGAGTAGAACCATATGACGAGGATGTTGTGAGTAGAGACCACAAGTTTTGGCAGGTCGTCCTTGGTTTTTCCACAGAAGGGCCCAGCCATTTCCGCCTCAAGCAGATCGTCAGAATCTCGTTTGAGTTGGGAGTAGATGTTGACAAAGTCATTGGTGCAACTGTGGACGTGATCTACGTATTAGTAGAAGACATATTTTGAAACTTAGAAGCTTATATGTGAATACCTGCCCCCCTATTGCCGAGATCCGCAAGAGGAGTAAAGAATAGTAACAATGCGATCTACAAGGCATGTCGTAAGAGGCGACTGAGGTAGGGGAATAGGGAAGCTACCCTAGTAAATAAAAAAAGAAGATGTCGAATGTGCTGGCCTACTTGTGGGCGCATAGCGGGCACAACGTACAATCGCTCTTAGGCTCTGATCACATACAAATCACAAAGAGTGATTTACAAGATGTCGATATGGAGCGTTTGAAGAAGAAGAAGAAGATGTGTGGATATTATGACTAAGTGGTTAAATCCTATACCTTGCTTTGCAGAGGTCGTGAGTTCGAATTAGGACCACGCCATTCTGTTCACAAAATCATTTTTCTAGAGACCCTAGGACTTTTGCTGGAGCTATGAAATTCGTGCTTTGCGCAATATTCTCGGTAGCTGGCGTGCCATTTCTGCGGAGAGGGACCAAGCCATATGGTGCAAAACCTGGTGCAATTATGTCAATTCTTCGTCTTTTGGACCCGTTAGTAATTTGAGATATAGGTTCAATATCTAATCCGAATTACATGTACCACTAAAGTCACAGTAAGGCTCCCCTTAATGACGAGAGATACTGAAAGCAAAACTTATAAAAGCAAGCCTTCACACAACGATCAGTCATATGTACCGTATTAGGAGTCGTGACTAATTCTGAATTCATAGTCGTCGATATAAAAAAGAGAAGAATTATTTCAAATATAACAGCAAAGTTACAAACAAATGGTCATAAGAAGGGTCAGGAAAGCAAGTTATCAGTTATCAGAGGACTATCCTTATAGCACTTTGGACACGTCCATAGGAACTCCGATCTCTGCCTCAACAAATCCAGCAGCATCCAGCGGCCCAACATGCCAGTTCCATGTTGATTAATCAATCTCTTTGCATATTTGGTATGTCGTTCTTTTCAGGCTGTACCAATATTGACATCCATCTTCTCAATCTGGTCAGCGAGTGGGATTCACAACCCTGAAACTCATCTGTTCGCAAAGACTCTCTCATTGCGTTAAGAATGTCATTTCGGTCCATGACAGCTCCCTCTGATATTGTAGCCAAGCCAGCTAATTTATCAGCTCGTTCATTTCCACGGACTCCTGCGCGCCCAAGGACAAAAATCAAGGGGATTTCTCTAATCCCTCTCTGTACCAGTATCTACATCCTGTTTCGTCTCACCAAGAAAAGCGTTAAACTTGTTCAACACAATCTGGGAAGCCAAAAGATTGAATCTAAAAACCAAACTTAAAATATATAGAAACATTGCACTGTGAGTTTTATTTAGTAGTGAATGCTGGAAAATGACCATAAACATCTTGCACAAATTGGAGACATTACAAAATAAATATTCAAGAATCCTGTGAATATTTTAGCCAAGTGCATTAGCAAATGAAAACTTTTAAAACAAACAAACTGTGCATCGTTGGAGATCATCATAAAACAAACTGTGCTTCGCTGGAGATCATCATAAAACAAACTGTGCATCGTTGGAGATCATCATAAAACAAACTGTGCTTCGCTGGAGATCATCATAAAACAAACTGTGCATCGTTGGAGATCATCATAAACAAACTGTGCTTCGCTGGAGATCATCATAAACAAACTGTGCTTCGCTGAGATCATCATAAACAAATTGTGCTTCGCTGGAGATCATCATAAAACAAACTGTGCATCGTTGGAGATCATCATAAAACAAACTGTGCATCGTTGGAGATCATCATAAAACAAACTGTGCATCGTTGGAGATCATCATAAAACAAACTGTGCATCGTTGGAGATCATCATAAAACAAACTGTGCATCGTTGGAGATCATCATTAAAAGACGAAGATGGGTGCATTGGCATGCATGTCGTGTGCCAGTAAGGACACTGGCTGGGATAGCTCTCCTATGGACAGCGGATGAGTAAAGAAGGCTTGAACGTCCAAAGTAAATACGGAGAAGATCTGCGGAAGCACCGCTGAAAGATTGTGGCCTAACAAGGGAAATAATTCGGAAAAATGCGACAGAACAGCAGCAATGGCAATATCTTGTGGAAGCTTTATCTACCAAACGGATCCCGGAGATGTTATATATCAGCGTTTCCAAAATGGGCGGTACTGCCCCAGTGGGCGCTGAAGCGTTCTAGGGGGCGATAATGGGTTCAGAAAAATTTGGGGGATGTTCAGGGATCGGTGGCTTCTTAAAGAAGACATTAATAATAAATATTTTAAAATAAATTATTTTCATGATTTTGCGATTGAATAATCATTTAAACTTTGAATTCTGCATTTAAATTCATCTTATGCCAATCTTACACGATCTATATTTTCATTAATTTTCTATTTCATGCATATAATCATTTGAAAATTGACCTTGTATGACAGAAATATATATCATTTTTCTATGTCAAAGAGAAAATACAGCATGTATATTTTGGGGAAGGGGGGCATTGGCGAACTGTTATAATGTGGAGGGGGCGTTACAAAGTTTATGTTATGCAAAGTGGGCGGTGGGCCGAAAATGTTTGGGAATCTATGCTAAAGATGAATGGATAAAAACACGTCATATATACGTCCTATATACGTCATATATACGTCATATATTTAGACATGAATGCTTATAGAGCTCTCGGGTTTTTATGTGTCAATGTGATTGTGGACATTTTTTGACATGCGTACTTACGTAGGTGGTCTCCCTTGAAGTGAAAAGTGCGTAAACTGTATCTTGACTCGCTGATTGGTTCGTCCGATGAACTTGTACTTACAACTAACACCATTTGGGTACACATCAGGATAACCTGGCGATTCAAATTCACCTTTTACTATGTTCTTATTGAAGTTGTCGACCAATGTGTCACAATCTGAAACGTGAAATAATAATGTATTTGTTACGAATTGACTATGCCCTCTACGTTACATTGACTAAACAATTTCCTGATCTTCTCTGGTGTATCAGAAGTTAGTGACCTCAAGTCAATCTTAGCCCACTTACCCCATGATTCTGAGAGGGTAGTAATCCAGTGGATACCCTCACACTGCAAGATCAAGGGGAATGAAGATGCTGAAAGACTGGCTGAAGAGGGAGCATGAATGCCCCAAAATAACATCCTGGTCAGCTATGAAGAAGTAAAAACCATCGCCAAAGGGCACTACAAAGCAAAGTGGGATAAAGAACACCCAAAAAAAACCATCAAGAATGATATATATTACCAACTATCCAGAAAGGGCCAGACAGTCATGTTTCGCCTCCGGACGGGTCACAACAGACTGATACACCACCTGAACACTAGATTCAAGATAGGCACCAACGACCTGTGCCACTGTGGCTTGGCGAGTATGACAACATAGCATATACTATAGAACTTACCCCAGTAAGCAGACCTGAGAAGAAAGAGGTTGCCCACTTACACCAGCGACCAAGACAAACTGTGGTTGACATTCTGAGGCAGACGGCTGACTTTATTAGAGAAACCGAAATCATAATCTACTGAGAATGCGGTAGAAGATGAATATCTGGTGGATGTCATGCGGGTGTTTGCGGTAATGAGAGAGCGGACAGGCTAGCATCAACAGCATCGATTGTTGGGGAGTTGAAGATGGATAAGGGGATATTTTTCGGTCTCTTCGCGACTGTCTGTTGGATGCGGACACTTAAATCGATGTTGAATCGATCAAGCGATTTAGGCAGTTTTGAGTTACCCATTGTACAAGTCGAACTGGATGCCTGAGAGGCAGAGTGAGAGGTGTGTTTAATCAGCGAGCCACAGGAACCATCAGTACTCATACTCTTCGATATCTGTTGGGGGAGACTGAGCACATATGAGTCTGTCCGGAGTACAATTACGTCAGTTTAGTAACCAATAACCAATGACCAATATATATATAATCTGTAGTGTTCATCTAGCCTAACTAAAGTATTCATCCACCTCACTTTACTACAACACTCACCTCACTTTACTACAACACCCACCTCACTTTACTACAACACTCACCTCACTTTACTACAACACTCACCTCACTTTACTACACCATTCACCTCACTTTACTACAACACTCACTTTACTACAACACTCACCTCACTTTACTACAACACTCACTTTACTACAACACTAACCTCACTTTACTACAACACTCACATCACTTTACTACAACACTCACATCACTTTACTACAACACTCACCTCACTTTACTACAACACTCACTTTACTACAACACTCACATCACTTTACTACAACACTCACATCACTTTACTACAACACTCACATCCCTTTACTACAACACTCACATCACTTTACTACAACACTCACATCACTTTACTACAACACTCACATCACTTTACTACAACACTGACATCACTTTACTACAACACTCACTTTACTACAACACTCACCTCACTTTACTACAACACTCACATCCCTTTACTACAACACTCACATCACTTTACTGCAACACTCACATCACTTTACTACAACACTCACCTCACTTTACTACAACACTCACATCCCTTTACTACAACACTCACATCCCTTTACTACAACACTCACATCCCTTTACTACAACACTCACATCCCTTTACTACAACACTCACATCACTTTACTACAACACTCACATCCCTTTACTACAACACTCACTTTACTACACCACTAACCTCACTTTACTACAACACTCACCTCACTTTACTACAACACTCACCTCACTTTACTACAACACTCACCTCACTTTACTACAACACTCACCTCACTTTACTACAACACTCACATCACTTTACTACAACACTCACATCACTTTACTACAACACTCACATCACTTTACTACAACACTCACATCACTTTACTACAACACTCACCTCACTTTACTACAACACTCACTTTACTACAACACTCACATCACTTTACTACAACAGTCACATCACTTTACTACACCACTAACCTCACTTTACTACAACACTCACTTTACTACAACACTCACTTTACTACAACACTCACTTTACTACAACACTCACTTTACTACAACACTCACTTTACTAGATATCATCACATCACTTTCTCACCACTACTTTACTACAACACTCACATCACTTTACTACAACACTCACATCACTTTACTCAATCACATCATTTCTACTCAACACTCCATCCTTTACTACAACACTCACATCACTTTACTACAACACTCACATCACTTTACTCAACACTCACTCACTTTACTACAACACTAACCTCAGCTTTACTACACACTCCTTTAACACAACTCACTTACTACAACTCACTTTCACAACACTCACTTACTACAACACTCACATCCTTTACTACACCACTCACTTTACTACACACTCCACATCTCTTTACTACAACCACTCACATCTCTTTACTACAACATCACTCATTTAACCACTAACCTCACTTTACTCAAACTCACTTTACTACAACACTCACTTTACTACCAACACTACATCACTTTACTACAACCTCACTTTACTACAACACTCACATCCTTTACTCACAACACTCACATCACTTTACTACAACACTCACTTTACTACAACACTAACCTCACTTTACTACAACACTCACCTCACTTTACTACAACACTCACATCACTTTACTACAACACTCACATCCCTTTACTACAACACTCACATCACTTTACTACAACACTCACATCACTTTACTACAACACTAACCTCAGTTACTACACCACTCCTTTACTACAACACTCACTTTACTACAACACTCACTTTACTACAACACTCACTTTACTACAACCTCACTTTACTACACCACTCACTTCTCTACACCACTCACTTTACTACACCACTCACTTTACTACAACACTCACTTTACTACAACACTCACATCACTTTACTACACCACTCACTTTACTACAACACTCACATCTCTTTACTACAACACTCACATCTCTTTACTACAACACTCACATCACTTTACTACAACACTCACATCACTTTACTACAACACTCACATCACTTTACTACAACACTCACCTCACTTTACTACAACATTCACATCACTTTACTACAACACTCACATCACTTTACTACAACACTCACATCACTTTACTACAACACTCCCATCACTTTACTACAACACTCACATCACTTTACTACAACACTCACCTCACTTTACTACAACACTCACCTCACTTTACTACAACACTCACCTCACTTTACTACAACACTCACCTCACTTTACTACAACACTCCACCTCTTTACTACAACACTCACATCACTTTACTACAACACTCACCTCACTTTACTACAACACTCACATCACTTTACCACAACACTCACTCCTTTACACAACCTCACTCACTTTACCACAACACTCACCTCACTTTACTACAACACTCACCTCACTTTACTACAACACTCACATCACTTTACTACACATTCACCTCACTTTACCACAACACTCACTCACTTTACTACACATTCACTCACTTTACTACAACACTCACATCACTTTACTTCAACACTCACATCACTTTACTACAACACTCACATCACTTTACTACACCATTCTCCATCACTTTACTACAACACTCACATCACTTTACTACAACACTCACATCTCTTTACTACAACACTCACATCACTTTATTACAACACTCACATCACTTTACTACAACACTCACATCCCTTTACTACAACACTCACATCACTTTACTACAACACTCACATCACTTTACTACAACACTACATCCTTACTACACACTCACATCACTTTACTACAACACTCACATCACTTTACTACAACACTCACTTTACTACAACACTCACATCACTTTACTACAACACTCACTTTACTACAACACTCACATCTCTTTACTCAACACTCACATCACTTTACTACAACACTCACATCCTTTCTACAACCTCACATCCTTTACTACAACACTCACCTCACTTTACTACAACACTCACCCATTACTACACATTCACCTCACTTTACTACAACACTCACATCACTTTACTACAACCTCCACTTTACTACACACTAACCTTACTTTACTACACCATTCACCTCACTTTACTACAACACTCATCACTTTACTACAACACTCACTTTACTACCCACTCACTTTCACAACACTCATCACGTTACTACACCACTAACCTCACTTTACTACAACACACACATCACGTTACTACACCACTAACCTCACTTTACTACAACACTCACATCACTTTACTACAACACTCACATCACTATAAAATAAATCTCATCTGGACTTACTAAGATATTCATTCAAGTAGTAACATTTCCCTGGCTAAACGTTGCTTTCATGACAGACCGTCTGGAACAAAATATCTAGTAAGTTCTTACATCTCTTCCAGCGTCATGTTCAATGTTTCAATCAATGATGTTCTGCTGCCTAATTCGTCTTGGTCGTTCCCCTGCCTCGTACTTCAGAAACCATACCTGTCATGACCGTTCTCTCCAAACCAGTGTCACTTTTAACGTGATATTTTATCTTCCGTGACACCATGTTATTTATGCAGGTCTTATAAAATACCAATTTCACCTTTTTTCAAGACCCAACTCGCCCCATAGTAGTAAAGGAACCCTTTCATACCTCGTGGTATATAGGGCAATACAGTGTTAGGCCTGTATTTTTCATTAACCGTCGGCACACGATGAGTGATGTGGTCAGCATCACGCCGGCCGCCTTTACTTTCCCAGAGCATGTCTGGTACCCAGTTGAGGCTGGGTCGACCTGAGACCGTCGCGGTCTGGAAAATTCCTCGCGCACTGCGGGAGTTGAACCCAGACCACCAGCCTTGAGAAGCCAGTTCCCTAACAACTACGCTACCGCGGCTCTCAACTCGCCCCATACCAATACCCATTTCACCTTATTTCAAGACCCAACTCACCTCCATACCAATACCCATTTCACCTTATTTCAAGACCCAACTCACCTCCATAATAAATTTTTCCAACTCACCCAACTTCAAAACCCAATTTCAAAACTCAATTAGAAATACACATTTCCCTTACTTACAGTACACATGATGGTAGTAGATTGTGTTCCAGAATTTGATAGTCACATCAGCACACAACAGAGACTTGTTAAATGTCCATGCTTCGCACACCATATGTACTCGTTACAGAACCAACAAACAAACGACTTTCACAAAACACTATTCTGAGATTGTCTAAATTAGTTTACATATTAGTCCCCAGAAAACGCACATGTAAAAGCTAGTTTATACAAATAATTTCTCTCCCCTGGAGAGACAAGGCAACCATTAGCCAAGTTATGCCGACGTTCTGAAAATAGAACAAAGAAGAAAAAAGGAGAAAGAAACTATTTCTGGAACCGAAAAGTATATAGATAACTCTGTAAACAATTATTAAGGTTTATGTTTTTTTTTTTTTTTCGATTAGAACACTTGAGCTTTTCAGCTCTTCGGCTCGGTGCCATGGACATCGTAACCCTTCGGTTCGGTGCCACAAACACCGTAAATCTGGGGAATATGTGGCTTTTTCTGCCATCCCGTGGAATTGAACCCACACACAGAGGGATAGTCACCCGTAGTCCAACGCGCTACGAGCACGCTGGGCAGACGGGCTATGGTTTATGTAAAGAAGGGGGCGGGGGGTGGTCTCTGTAGCGTAGAAGTTAAGTGCTCATCTTAAGTGCCAAAGATACCAGGTTCGCTCCCTCGTGGAGACATCTGGATATTTATTCCAGAGATCCCTGATCTCAGTGTAGGTGAGATCGAGTTCCTAGTCCTATCGGAGACGACGATAAAACGTAGGTCCCCTGTTCAATTTGGGCACGTAGAAGAACCCTTGGCAGTACAAAATCGAGAAGAACAGGCTGGAAAGCCGCCGCCTGTGCAAAATTCATTAGAAAAGATTAAAAATAAAATTCCTATAAAAATATCTTCAACATCTTCAAAATGACATAGTGACCCTCGTCAGTGCTACGGAGTTCGTGCACTGCCGCTGAGATCTTCCTGTGTAAGAAAGATATCGGAGCCCGCATGGTTGCTCACCGAAGTGCAATGATGATGGTACAATCAATCAATCAATAAATAAATAAATCAATCAATGCAAAGATACTTTTTTGAGGTTCGTATGCGGGTAGTGTTGGGGGAGTGGGGATAACATATGATAGATGTATCCCAAGAATATGCAACAAGTCTTTGTCAATCCCGATCAGAATGCGAGTTACACAGTGCTACATAGAACCAATACTGACATACGGATGCGAGTCATGGACAATGAACACACAGATCGAAAAATCTCTGAGGGCCACATAGATGTTGCTTTACAGAAGACTGATGAGAATCCCATGGGCTGCTAAAATGACTAATATTGAGGTGTTGAATGAGATATAGGATGACCAAAGGAGATACTAGCAGGCTGTCAGTTTTCCACCACTCTTGTCTTCGCAGAATCTTGGGAATTATTTGCCAGTAAAAATATCCAATAACCAACTACTCCAAGATACAAGACAAGAGGCAATGAATGACATACTCAAAAGAGAAGATGGAAATGGCTCAGACATGTTATGAGAATGAGACAAGAAATGCCTGCAAGGGTAGCCCTCACTTGGACACCAGAAGGAAAGAGAAAGAAAGGCAGACCACGGACAACATGGAGGCGCATGATGGAAGAGAACTGGACACCGCATCTCTGACGTGGGGCTCTGCGCTGAAGGTTGCACGGGACAGGAGAGCATGGAAAGTCCTTTCTGAAGCCCCATGTGTCCCTAGGCATGGCAGGATTAAGTAAGTAAGTAAGAATGAGATAAAGACACAGAGAAAACATCATCAATATAAGAAAGAGGCAGTCATCATTTTTGGGCATTGATGAGGAGGGATGTTTAGAACACATCGTGACAACCGGTAAAATCGAGGGTAGACGAGACAGAGGAAGACAGAGAGAGACAATTTTGGATAGCCTGACTTCATGGCACGGTATAGCGTCAACATCTGAGTGATAGCAAAACCAAAGACAGAGATTTGAGAAGATCCATGATCACATACGCCAGCTGACACGGCACATGATGATGATCACCATATATTATTTAATAAATGTCTGAAAGACACTTCACTATTTGGCGTGGAGGTAACGTGCTCGGCTATTGTTCCAAGGATACGCAGTACGTTTTCTACGTGTATCGGGGTATTTGTACCACAAACGATTTCTGATATCAACGTAGGTTGAGGTCGTGTTCCTAGTCCTATCGGAGACGAACGATAAAAAAGAGATCCTGTTTATGTTGAGCACCTAAATAACCATTGCTAATTGAAAATTGTTACGTTTAGGCTGCAAAGTCACTGTCCGAGTGCTGTCCACTAGCTGTCTGCGAGCTGTCCACGAGCTGTTCGTGAGCTGTCCGAGTGCTGTCCGCAAGGCTAAATTCATTTTTACACATATAATTAAAATATTTACAAAATTTCCACTCTGAAACAAAAATACATCAGCGACCTCGCCAGTGCTACGGAGTTCATGTACATTAGCCTAAGTCTTCCTGTGTATGAAAAACACCATAACACATGGCTATTTACAAACGTGCAATGTAGATAGTCCAATCAATCAATCACTCAATCAATCAATCAATCAAACCCAGGAGAACTTCAAAACAGTGTATGACTTCAGGGCGTATCGCGGCATACAGTTTTGAAAGGGGGTCTGTATGACATTAAGACGTTTGCCAGTTCGAATCTGGATTGAATTCCATGTACAACTTTTTCCTGAGATCCCCTAAATTGTTGCAGGATTTACAGAGCTTGTACTTTGTGCAGCCCTCTCGATAGATGGCATAAAATCTCAGCCCGACAGGGACGGACCCAATTGGGGGAAACCAGGAGCAATGAAATCAATCCTTCGCCTTTATATCCCCTCCTAGACAGTTTGAGAATCCTTGCATTAATGTATTACAACCAAAAACAAGTACAACCAAAAACAAGTACAACCACTATAAGATCTTGGTTTTAATCGATTTTCAAACAAACTAAATTTGAAACTATTCACCCGGTTAGGATTTGATCAAAACGAACGGAAATTGGGTGTCGTTGTTGACCGGCTTGGCCTCAGGTGCAATTTTCCAATAATGGGAGTCGGCTTTATTATCATGACATCAGGTAATTTATGCGCATTTATAAATAGTTTTAAAATAAAATATCTTCTTCGAAAGCTTCTTATCGACCACTTGTTAACCACTTTATATCATTTGTATGTGATCTGAGCCTAAGAGTGATTGTGCTTTGTACCAGTTATGCATCTACAAATAGGTCAGCTCATCCCATTACTGCGATGATTTTATTTACTAGGATAGCTTCCCTAGGTCCTACATCAGTCGACTCTTACGACATGCCTTGTAGGTCGCAGTGGTGCTATTCTTTGCTTCCCTTGTGGGTCCCGGCACCGCACGGGCGAAAAAACAACATAGAAAGGGTCAGAAGTAAAATGAGATGTAAAAGGGGGGTTTAACGAAATCCCAAGAGAGAAAGATCACAACATGTGAAATAAACTGTTTAAGAAATATCGTCAATATTACAAGACAGAATAGATTGAGAAATTAAGACATTAAAAATGTCAATGGAATCACACTAAGCTACCCTAGACCTAGACCTCTGTCGCTTCTTACGACATGCCTTGTAGGTTTCAGAATTACTATTCTTTGCTCCCTTGCGGCCCCGGCAAACACGGGCGATTTCTATATAATGACTAGTTAGTTTTTCTTCTTCAATATACATCGAACAAGGATGACACAAGTATCAGCTTTTTCTTTCTTCAATATACATCGAACAAGGATGACACAAGTATCAGCTTTTTCTTTCTTCAATATACATCGAACAAGGATGACACAAGTATCAGCTTCTTCAATATACATGAACAGATGCACAATATCCTTTCTTCAATATACATCGAACAAGGATGACACAAGTATCAGCTTTTTTCTTTCAATATACATCGAACAAAGATGAAAAACAAAAGTATCAGCTTTTTCTTTCTTCAATATACATCGAACAAGGATGACACAAGTATCAGCTTTTTCTTTCTTCAATATACATCGAACAAAGGATGACACAAGTATCAGCTTTTTCTTTTTCAATATACATCGAACAAGGATGCAAGGTTATGGTGGTTACTAAAGTGACGTCATTGCACTCCAGGCAGACCCATAGGGGCTCAGTCTCCCCAACAGATATGAAAGAGTATGCATACTGATGGTTCCCGTGGCTCGCTGATTAAACACACCGCTCACTCTGTCCCTCGACTTGAACAACAGGTAACTCATTGCCTAAATCTCTTGATCGATTCAACATCTATTTTAGTGTCCTCATCCAACAAACAGTCGCGAAGAGACCGAAGAATATCCCCTTATCCATCTTCAACTCCCCAACAATCGATGCTGTTGATGTAAGTCTGTCCGCTCTCTCATTACCGTAAACACCCGCATGTCGAGGACAGTATATCCACGTAAGCCTCTGGAGGCTAGAAACTTCTATAGACGACATCCACTCATACCGAAACCTGCCCTTCTGGATCATCGAACAAGCACGACACAGATTATGCAGCTCTTATTTGAAAGCGAATCACGTAAAAACCAAATACTGTAGTGTACAAAGTTCAACGATAATATACAGCGACATTTCGACTATTACACTAATATGATAACTGACAATGACCCATGACAAATTAAAACCCTGTGCAATGAAGGTTCTTTGTCTCTGCTGACCACTAAACATTTCAACTCAACCGCAAATTCTTTTTTTCTTTCTTTTTTCCGATCCAGAAGCACTTGAGCTGAAAGCTCTTCGGCTCGGTGTCATGGACATCGTAACCCTTCGGCTCGGTGCCACGAACACCGTAAATCTGGGGAACCTGTAGCTTTTCTGCCAGTCCGCGGAGTTGAACCCGCACTTACAGAGGACTAGTCACCAGTAGTCCAAGGCGCTACGAACACGCTGGGCACGCGGGCAAACCGGAAATTAGGTTATGATTTTAACGGTGTCGTGATTTGAGAGTTTCTTCCCTTACCAGCTGCGTACTACGTCATGGTCATCATCATCATCATCATCAGGTGCCGTGCCGGCTGGAGTAGGCGATCATGGATCTTCACAAATCTCTGTTGTTTGTGTTTGCTATCAACTCAGATGTTGACGCTCTACCGTGCCATGAAGTCAGGTTATCCAACATTTTCTCTCTCTGTCTTCCTCTATCTCGTCTACCCTCGATTTTACCGGTTGTCACAATGTGTTCTAAACCTCCCTCCTCATCACATGCCCGAAACTGATGACTGCCTCTTTCGTATATTGATGATAAGCTTTATCTGTGTCTTGACCTCATTGACGTCATGATACGCTGTGATTAATACTAAACCAGGTTGATGTGTGCTATTTTACTAAACCAGGTTGATGTGTGCTGTTTTACTAAACCAGGTTGATGTGTGCTATTTTACTAAAGTAATGATGCGAGAAAAATCAACAAAAACCAGTGTATGGACTTAACTAAACCTATGCCATTAACCACTAGAGTGGCATAGCAATCTGCTTCAATATTAGCAGTAACCACTAGAGTGACATAGCAATCTGCTTCAATATTAGCAGTAACCACTAGAGTGGCATAGCAATCTGCTTCAATATTAGCAGTAACCACTAGAGTGGCATAGCAATCTGCTTCAATATTAGCAGTAGCCACTAGAGTGGCATAGAAATCTGCTTCAATATTAGCAGTAGCTGCTAGAGTGACTTTTGACATAAATCACTTTATTTCAGTTTGCTCTAAACCTTCCATGTGTTTGATTATAGTCAAATATGGTGCCAAACATGGCCAATAACAGCAAACTAGTAAGATGAATATAATTACTACGTAGATCAGTGGCGGCTCGTCATTAAGGGCCACTGGGGCCGGGCCCCACCAAAAATAATGTGTAACGTGTATTTATTATTTTATAAATAAAAACCGAACACCCCAAATCATGATTTTTCCGAAAATTTGTGTCTGGCCCCACCAACAAATATGATCACGAGCCGCCACTGACGGAGATGATGAGCCTTATAAGATGAGGACAATCATAACGACAGAGATGAGGTGTCTTAGAAGAGCTGCAGGAGTGACAATAAGAGACAAAATTAGAAATAAAGAAATCAAAAGACTGGGTCTGAAACCAGTTATACAATTCATAAAAGAATAACAAATTAAATGGTTTGGACACCTGACAAGGATGCCCTGGTATCGACTACCACAGAGAGCTACACTGAAACGGTAAAACGAGTAAGGAACAAGAAGAAGACCACGTAAAAGACAGAGCGACAGCATCAAGAACAGCCGTAAGAAACATAATAACAGCTTACAAAGTGCCTTAGAACAGAGGGTCTCTGTGGCTAAGTAGCCCTTTGCCTTGTGAGTCGAAGGTCGTGGGTTCGAGTCCGGACCGCGCCATTCTGTTCACGAGTGCAGTTTTTCCAGAGACCCTAGGATTGTTGCTGGAGCTACGGAATTCGTGCTTTGTGCAATACTTTCGGCAGGTGGCGTGTGTCTTCTGCGGAGAGGACCGAGCCGTATGGGGTAAAACCCGGTGCAATGAAGTCAATCGTTCTGCTTTTAAACACACATGATCACTACGTTTCACACCCAACACTATTATAAAAATGTAAATGGTGGAAGAGAAGAAGGAGAGCAATTGTTAACTGATGGTTAAGTAATATTATATAATCATCATCAAGTAGCTTGTCTTCAGCAGAACCTTGCCACCTTAACAGTCCTTCGAAATCTCTCTCTCTCTCTCGTAGGCCAGCTTCAGCCCAAACCATCAGTTACATCCTGAATCCATCTTCTCCGTGGTCTTCTTCTTCTCCTCTTTGCCACGATGCCTCCTTCCATGATGGTCTTCTCCAGCTCTTCATGTATATATTTAAAATACTTCAATTTTCTCATTCTTATTTGTAGCATCAGCCAGTTTTCTTTGATTTTGAGTTCTTTCTGGATAGATCTATTTCTTCTTTTCTCTGTCCATGACATACGGACATATATACATATTTTATTGAGTAAAAGGAACCCTTTCATACCTCGTGGTATATAGGTCAATACAGTGTTAGGCCTGTATTTTTCATTGACCGTCGGCACACAATGGGTGATGTGGTCAGCATCACGCCGGCCGCCTTTACTTTCCCAGAGAATGTCTGGTATTTTATTGAGTGATATACATAAATGAAAATCTACTGCTAACAACATAAACACAAAACCTTGTCATACAATTTCTGGTGTGCTAAAACAATTCCGGTCCCAGTTCAGTAACGTTGACGGTAACGAAAGAGTTAAAGGATTTCATGAGGTAACAGATAGGATATACCAAATATGCAAAAAAAAGATTAATTAATCAAAATAGAACTTGCATGTTAGGTCGGTGGACACTGCCGGATTTGTTGAGGCGAGGATCAAAGCACATATGATAATGTCCGAAGTGTTGTGATGATAGTTCTCATATAACGGATAACTTCTTCTTCTTCTTCTTGAGTTTGTCCGTTATGTTTTCAATCGTGGCCTGGTCGCTTTGTATTGTGTTTCTGATTTTTGCGTGAAGTCATGTATTCCTTTTATCAGTGTCAATCACCTTCTCCGACTTCACAGGAAACTGATAACTGATGACAAACTTTTTCCAGCCTTTCCTCTCTCTTGATATCCCTTCCAATTATTTCCACGTCTTGCCTAGCTTATTAACATCAATCGCCAGCTGTTTCCTACATATATTTCTAGGAATTCCCCTAACCCTCTTTCCCTGCGGTTTCCAAAACTATGCATGTCTTGCAACGCTTCCGGTCGGTCTTCCCAATGTGTGTCCTAAGGCTACGCCTGTTACTGTGCTAACTATGACTGACTAAAATTGACGTAAGTTTCCCCTAGTACCCTCTATAGGCGCACAGTAAATTTGAGCTTCTGAAAGTGTTCAGTAAAAGAAGATTTAAATACTAGTCGTCAACTGTGGTTACTGTATGTAGTACCGCTTTGTAGGACGGTGCAGTACAGGTGAGTCAAGAGCTTGAAGTACTTAACTCTTTCCACGTCAATCGCCAAACACAGCTCCACAGCGTATTCCGTTGAACGCCATTTCCCGTACACGTCGCCACTCGAGTTATTTTCCTTTATACAAGTCTTTCTAGATTTACTTCTACTATCTTTACTTCTACTACTTTTACTTCTACTACTTTTACTTCTACTACTTTTACTTCTACTACTTTTACTTCTACTACTTTTACTTCTACTACTTTTACTTCTACTACTTTTACTTCTACTACTTTTACTTCTACTACTTTTACTTCTACTACTTTTACTTCTACTACTTTCTAAAACCTTGTTATTCTAATAGATTGTCCCGTTTTCTTCAAATTAGTATAAAATACGATATATATATACTCGTATATATATATATATATATATGTTTATTTATTTGCGATTAGTTATTCAGAAGAAGTGATGAAATCAGAGACATGTCTGGTCAAACCCTAGTGACAACTGTTATAAGAAAGAGAAGATGGAGATATGTTGGGCACACCTTGAGGAGAAATGATCAACGAATATCAAAGCAGGTATTGAAGTGGGATGCAAAGGGTTCAAGAAAGAGAGGTCGACCTAGGGAGACACTGAAACGAAATTTGCTGAGAGAGGCAAGAAATATCGGTCTCCATGGATGAGATTGAGCGAGTTGCCCAGGATAGAGCGGTATGGAGAAACTACTTGCAGGCCCTATGTATTGACGATTAGTTACGATTTGAAAAACAAATGCTTTTTTGGCTTCCGAAGTTCAATTAATCATGTACAACTGAGGAAATAAATGTGTACGGAAAGAGGACGAACGAAGTAGAGGAATAAGAAGGAATCACGCTATTAAATATTTCAATATGTTCTTTGTCTGTCCTTCATCCGATACTGAAACCTTCATCTCATACTCATGTCTCTCTTGTAATTACTGAAAGAATGTGTTTGATTAATCGAGTACCCCATTACCCTTCAATGGACTCATCCATCCAATCAGCTTGGAGACCCGTAAATTATCAGTTTCAGGGAACAAGGGTCCAGTGAACCCACAGGCTATATTAAAAGCATCAGTGATTAAAGTGGTCACTACCGGTCAGTTTATTGGACATAGATTAGGAACCCAGTCAGCAAAAATAATCTTCAGCTTCAGGCAAGTCCTCATGAAAGGTCAAGACAAAGGAATATTACATTGGGTCAAAAGGTCAGGTTAATCGGGCAGTGTCACGTCAGGCTGTAGCTAAACTTATCAGGCAGTGTCACGTCAGACTGTAGCTAAACTTATCAGGCAGTGTCACGTCAGACTGTAGCTAAACTTATCAGGCAGTGTCACGTCAGACTGTAGCTAAACTTATCAGGCAGTGTCACGTCATACTGTAGCTAAACTTATCAGGCAGTGTCACGTCAGGCTGTAGCTAACCTTATTAGGCAGTGTCACGTCAGGCTGTAGCTAAACTTATCAGGCAGTGTTACGTCAGACTGTAGCTAAACTTATCAGGCAGTGTCACGTCAGGCTGTAGCTAAACATATCAGGCAGTGTCACGTCAGGCTGTAGATTAACTTCATAACTCACCTTTTGGTTCAGATAAAAGTGTAGTGGCCACGTGATAGTGTGCAAAGGTGGGAGCCTTCATTAAACGCAAAATAGCACAATAAAACGCACAATAAACAAACTCCGAGGGATCTCATTCGAAAGATTAATGACTCTCGGAGTTTTACAAAGTGTCAGGTTCATACATACTGTTGTGGCACTTAAGGGTAGGGCCTAATTAAATAATGAACAAAAATCTAACTTCATAATAAGGAAAACAGAGCCAATCAAATTTGATATTTCAATGACGTCACCAATCCATGTGTTGAAGATGCTCGTAAAGGGAGCAAAGGATAGTAACACTGCGACCTACAAGGCATGTCGTAAGAGGCGACTGAGGTAGGGGGACATCGATAGAAGAAACATGGATAAAATATAAAATCTGGAAGCCTCAAAACCAGGTGACTATTTAAGGATATCTCATTTGCTACAAGAAATCTGTCTCTCTGTATTGATTTTTTTTAATCGTAATTGAAAACGCTTACACAAAACTCAAAATAAGAAAATTTTGCAAAGAAAACTAGATACTAGAAGTGTTGTAACAACAATGCAGATAAATGTAAAATGTATACCACCAAAGAAAAACCCAAGAAAGACAGCTCATTATCAACATCAAAAAGAAATAATCAACTTTGTTCGGGTACGGTTTTGTGTGTGTGTGTAGGAAATGAAGATTAGAACATCTGTGAAAATGAGGCAAAATAATAAAAAAAAGGAAAGTAGGAGGAAGGGGGAGGAGAACAATTGAGAATAAAGAGAGAATTACGGACAGTTGAACTTCACAGGTAAATTGCAACCTGAGAATAAAGAGAGAATTACGGACAGTTGAACTTCACAGGTAAATTGCAACTTGAGAATAAAGAGAGAATTACGGACAGTTGAACTTCACAGGTAAATTGCAACCTGAGAATAAAGAGAGAAGTACGGACAGTTGAACTTCACAGGTAAATTGCAACCTGAGAATAAAGAGAGAAGTACGGACAGTTGAACTTCACAGGTAAATTGCAACCTGAGAATAAAGAGAGAAGTACGGACAGTTGAACTTCACAGGTAAATTGAAACCTGAGAATAAAGAGAGAAGTACGGCAGTTGAACTCACAGATAAATTGCAACCTCAGAATTGATAGAAGGTGCACCAGACATACTTTTGCTGTTAAACAAGACATGCATGCTCCAGCTGGAACAGCTAAAAAAGGTAATAGAAAAAAATAAAATACATTTAAAACGCAGTAGAATACAACCCCTCAAAGCCGAAGAATTGACGTCATTGCCCCCGGGTTTTACCCCACATGGTTCAGTCCCCTTCCCCAGATAAGGCACGCCATCTGCCGAGAGTGTTGCACAAAGCACGAACTTCGAAGCTACGGCAACAATCATAGGCGTCTCTGGAAAAAATACACTCGTGAACAGAACGGCGTGGTCCGGATTCGAACCCGTGACCTTCAGAACGCAAGGCAAGAGCGTAACGATTTAACCACAGAGAACGCCATAATGACCCATTTCTTGTAGCAAATATGCCACACAGGTAAAAACAAGCGCTGTGTACTAAATTAAATAGGAATCACACACAGAGTATAGAAGATACATATTTATTGCAGAAATAAAAATGTGATGTTGTAGATCGGCGGTTCCCAAATTTGCATTATTACGGACCCTTTATAAATATATTTTGCTATCGCGGACTCTCAATAGTTTCTCTATATGAAACTCTTCTAGCAATGAAGTTATTATAACACCAACAGTCAAGCTGGCTCCAATTTCTCAGACTGCGGGGAACTTCAATTGATCTTTCATTTTGTCCTGTCAGATATTCAGACTCCGGACTGATCCGGGTCCGTTGATTCCCCAGCGAAGCTAGTATACCACTGTTTTTATCATCATCAAGGCGCGTTTCTTTATAGGACGTTGCTCGCTTTGCAGCGCATCTGAAATTCACTCTATCTCTAGCCAGTTCACCCACTTCGTCGATAGTCATATTCATGGTTTCTTTAATATCTTGTAGCCATCTTCTTCTTGGTCTGCCTCTGTGTCCTGGGACCCTGCCCTCTAATATTGTTCTTTCCAGGCCATCATGACGCTTGATGTGACCAAAGTATCTAATTTTTCTGTATAGTATGTTGTTTATCAGCCAATCCTCTTTAACATTTCGTTCTTTCAGGACATCAGTGTTCTTTCTTTTTCTGTTCATGGTATTCGTAGGATCTTTCTGTAGCATTTAGTTTCGTAGGATCTTTCTGTAGCATTTAGTTTCGTAGGATCTTTCTGTAGCATTTAGTTTCGAAGGACTAGATTTTCGTTCTTGTTTTTACTGTTTTTAAATATGTTTTTAAAATGTATTTTCTGTTTGAAATGTCAAAGATCATAATGTTTCTTCAAGAGCTTGAGAATTCTCTATTACTACCCAGAGGACCCGGTTTGGAAAAGGTTGTTTTAGAGTTAATATTAAAAGATCTTGTATCGGGTCAATGCTTACAAGTGTGAGCCAGATCTAAGTATGAGGAATAATCGTGGAGATTTATGGACAATTAATGAAGCATTTATACGTCAGCATCAAATGAAGTAATGGGATCTTTGCCTGTCTATTATCGCACTGTCCCATTATCAATCCGTGCTTAGAAGCCCTTACACTTCTCGAATGTAGATCAAAAAGCGCTTGACAGTGCAATACGGTAGGAAATTCCTAATGTTTATAAAAAAAATGAAGACAAAAAGATTTAAAAAAGAATATAGACTTGAATCCAAGAGGTATCTCTCTTTTATTTTCATTTTCTGGTCTAGAAAATACAAACTTAATCATGAATTCCCGCAGGCCAAATTGTGCTGTAGCTAGTAGATCGATTTTGTCGGTTATAAATCACCATTGAAACATCTCTTGGGATGTGGCGTGGAGTGATGCTCCACTCGTCTCAAGCAGGGTTCGGTGAAAACAGTGCAGTTTAAGAATCCGCCCCGATTACATGAGTTTCCCCCGGTTGATCATCGATTCTATAAAAAAGATAAATATCGAACACAATCACTAGCATTAATGTCGCTCATTGCCGAGTGCTCTATCTTCCGAAATTTTGGATATAGAATTAGAATGTCATCGCTGGAACTGCGTACATTAGACATATAAATATAAATAAAAACATCCAAGATATACAAGCATATATAAACAGACAGAAGATGGGAACATTAAAAAAAAGGATAGATATATATAAATATACACAAATTTAGAAGTATAAAAAACAGAAAATGAAATATATAAAAACAGATACGAGATACAGAAAATAAAAAACAGAATATAAAAATTGATATAATAACATCATCAACTAGAGCCGTTTTCACATCAACGATGGGCTTCAATTTCTTTCTAGAAAATTCTGTTTCTTTCTCTGATGGAGTATACTGACAATTGCTATCTGTCCTGCTCAGGATGTTTCTTTTCTTATTATTTCTCCGTATTTTCTTTCCTTTCCTGGCTTTAACTGCTTCCATCACTATGTTCTTCTACAATATGGGATGTCAGTGATTGATTGATTGATATGATCATCGTTATTGCACTTCAGTGAGTAACCATGTGTGCTCCAATCTCTTTCTTTACACGTGTAGATCTCAGCGACAGTGCACGAACTCCGTAGAACCGGCGAAGATCCCTGATGTAATTTTGAAGATGGTGAAAACAAAGTGTAGAAGGTTTTAAAAATAATCCACTATACCTCATGGTATGAATAACGGTTCATTACTTTGTACTTAACTGTCGTCTGCATAAAATGGTCATTTACTTTATTACTGTCGTCTGCATAAAACGGTTCATTTACTTCTGTCCTTAATCTTGTCGTCTTGCATAAAACTGGTTCATTTACTTTGTACTTAACTGTCGTCTGCATAAAACGGTTCATTTACTTTGCACTTAACTGTCGTCTTGCATAAAACGGTTCATTTACTTTGTACGCCTTAAACGGTATCGTCTGCTCTGAAAACGGTTCATTTTACTTTGTACTTAACTGTCGTCTGCATAAAACCTCCAAAAGGTTCATTTACTTTGTACTTAACTGTCGTCTGCAAATAATACTTTATCACTTCGTCTGTAAACCGTAAAGTCAACGAATTACACAAGCGATGTACGTTCAACAACTAACAAAATACCTTTTATTCATCTTACTTAACTTATTCCTCTCCGTTCCTCGTGGAGCATAGGGCCTCAATTGTTGTTCGCCACTCTTTTCGGTCTCTGACTGTTGTCTTTATGGTCTCCCAGGATAGTTGAGCACCCTTCAGTTCTTCAAGAAGACTTCGCCTTCAGGTTTGTTTAGGGCGTCCTCTTTTTCGGTTTCCTTGCGGGTTCCACTCAAGTGCTTGTTTAGTGAAACTCGACTGTGTATTCCGTAGGGTATGCCCGACCCATCGCCATTCCTCATCTTAACATAGGTCATCATTGGTACGTGTCCTGTTCTTTTCCAAAGATCTGTGTTTGCAAATCTGTAATACCATCTCAGTCTGAGAATCTGCCTACAAAGATCTGTGTTTGCAACTCTGTAATACCATCTCAGTCTGAGAATCTGTCTAAGACATCCATTGACAAAGGTCTGAATCTTATTTGTACGTAACTTGGTGGCTCGCCACGTTTCCGAGCTATACAGCAACACAGATTTCACATTTGTGCTGAACATCTGAGCTTTGTTTTAGTGGAGATGGCAGTGGCTAATTTGTCTCACAGAGTCAGAAGAAGTAGAAGATGCAGATAAGAAAAACGTGATGGCATCTCTTTCTCTCTCGCGATCCCCGCCTAGACTGATGAACCAACTTTTATCATGAATTTGACTATTGCTTTTAGTGACTCCGTCCCCCCGTACAGCTTCTCGCGAAGCTCAGTGTTATCGGCCAAGTTTCTTTTCTCAGGGCTGCGAACCGCTGGCAGTCTTACAGTATACGTGATGGTATAAGTATGTTTGTGAGGAGTTGAAGAGATCTTGTGGCTCGATAGGATCACCACAAAGTAACCTAGTGAACACAAACGACGCTATTGTGTTAACTCATAACATACGACACGCCACTTGACAATCCGTTCCCACAAACCACATCTCGAATCAAAACAATAAACACCAGCCTCCTTTATTTCTGAGTGTTTTTCTGGTATAAAATTGTGCCTGGGTTGACCTGAGAAACCTGATTTAATTCTGGATGTGAACCCCGGATTGCTCACCTGTGTGGTGCCACGGCCCGCAAGGGAAGCAACGAATTGTACCACTGCGACACACAATACATGTCGTAAGAGGCGCTTGATGTAGAACATTGAGAATCTACCCTAGTAAATAAAAAGCATCGCAGAAATCGGATGTGCCGGCCTACTTGTAGGCGCATAACTTGCACAACCTACAATCGCTCTTAGGTTCAGATCACATACAAATCACACAGAGTGGTTAAGAAGTGGTTGATATGGAGCGTTCGTTTAAGAAGAAGAACCCCGGACCACTAGCCTACGAAACATGTACTCTAATAACTATGCCATCGATATTCTCTAGTGTGTGTAAACTGAAAATTAAGACATAACCCATAGGTGCCTAGTATATTTCATCACATACGAATGGTTAAATATACTGATAGTTACTCCCGAGTGGTTACGGGGCCCAAATTTGGGGTGTAAAGAATAGAACCACTGTTACCTGCCACGCATGCGTAAGAGGCGACTAAGGAGGTTTGGCTGAAATCGGATGCATGTGTCCTAAACGTGTAGAAGTCTATGCGTTTAGGGACCTACCAAACCAATGTGGAACGTATACACGTTCTTGGCAAAGATCAAACATATCACAAAGAGTGATTAAAATTGGTCGTAAAGAACGAACGTAAAGAAGATGAAGAATATCCTGAAACCATCTTCTTTGTGGTCTTCGGCTTCCCCTCTTTGCTGAGACACACTCTTCAATAATGGACTTCTCCAGCCCTTCGTGTTTCTTTATATGTCCAACATGTTTTAAGTTTCTCTTTCTTATTTGTAACATCAGCCAGTTTTCTTTGATTTTGAGTTCTTTCTCAGTAGATCTATTAATTCTCTCCCCTGTTCATGATATTCAGAGGAACGTTAATATAACACTTATATTCAAAAACACATATATGCTTTCCCACTGTCTTGTTAAATGTCCATGTTTTACAGTCATATTACTGTTAGAATTCTCTAGATATCTTCATTTAAGGTTTCTAGGTACCATTGCTTTCCTTCCTGGCAGGGACCATACTGGTCTGTGACTGCAGCCATTGTCTCTATTACAGAGATCCTCTATCTACTGTCGTGAGTTTTGAGACTATAATCTTTGATATTCTGTCGCTGCGTTCTCATCCACCCTTCTCTCTTGACTACACATTACCTTGCCGGGGTATGGTGGTGGGGGTGGGGGTGGGGGAGAGCAGAGATACTATGCAAATATTGTGTTTCTCACGCGATCAGCTGTGCCGAGAGATAACAATCATCGTTTGAGCTGCCCAAAGTAAAGAATCATCACTTGTATCCAGTTACATAAATGTTACGTGCAGCGAATGAAGTGTATAAGACGGAGTTCGTGCTTTGTGCAACCCCTAGACCGACAGCTTGTCATAATTTCTGCCGGGAGAGACCAGCCATATTCAAAACTCAGTACAATGAATATTTCGCATTTAGACCCTTTAACACAGAGAGAGGGAGGGAGGGAGAGATAGAGGGAGGGAGAGAGAGATAGAGGGAGGGAGAGAGAGATAGAGAGATAGAGGGAGAGAGAGGCAGAGAGAGGGAGGGAGAGGAGAGGAGACAAGAGAGAGGAGACAGAGAGATAGACGGATGGGAGAGAGAAACAGAGAGGGAGGAAGAGAGAGAGGAGACAGAGAGATAGACGGATGGAGAGAGTGGGAGGGAGAGAGAGAGGAGGGAGAGAGAGGAAGGAGAGAGATAGAGGGAAAGAGAGAGAGGAGAGAAGAAAGAAGAGGGAGAGAGAGGGAGGGAGAGAGAGAAAGAGAGGGGGAGAGAGGACGGGAGAGAGAGACAGAGAGGGTGGGAGAGAGAGAGGGAGAGATAGGAGGACGAGAGAAGAAGAGAGAGAGGAGAGAGAGAAAGAGAGAGAGGAGAGAGAGAAAGAGAGAGATGAGAGAAAGAGAGACAGAGAGAGGATAGAGAGATAGATTAGACATATTGACACAGTTCTTAAATGACAAGTGGCATACGATGGTTAATTGAGTCTTCAACCGTCTTAAGATCGACAAAGCAGCTTAGCTCTTGGCGTTGACTGTCAATTAAATTCTAATCGGAAATCTTAACTTAATAGTTCAGCTATTCAAGAGCAATCTACAGCTCTGCCATACAGGTTGACCTTCTGTAAATATGAGCATTTGTAAAGTAGCCTGTTATAAGAATTAGGAGCCAGGATGTCTAAGAGATGAGAACCTTTGTAAAATAGTGGTTAGGGCACTTTCTTCCAAGATAGAAGGTATCGGTTCGAGCACCAGATGTAGTGGGGATATTTTCCACCGCAAACAGCATACCCTGCGGAAGACACAGCCGAGAGTTACTAGACAGGCGCTAAAGTGGAACAAGCAAGGACAACGGAAAAGGAACGATCTGTACTGATATATTTTTTATTTTTCCGATCCAGAAGCACTTGAGCTTTTCAGCTCTTCGGCTCGGTGCCATGGACATCGTAACCTTCGGTTCGGTGCCACGAACACCGTAAATCTGGGGGAATCTGTGACTTTTTCTGCCATCCCGCGGAATTGAACCCGCACACACAGAGGGATAGTCACCCGTAGCCCAACGCGCTATGAACACGCAGGAAAAGAGTCTTTTTGAGAAAATGAAGGATGTCATAATATCGACAGCCATAAAATAGAGGAGCGTCTGGTTGAATGATCAGAGTGTGGCCCCCATACTGGAGACCTGTGTTTAAATCACGGTAAGGCCAAAGATTTTTTTCTGTTGTGGGCATAATTAAAATTCCTAACCTGAACAACTTCCTGCAACTGCACTAGAAATGCAGCCATTAAATTTCTCAGGCTATAGTCCCACCTATATGGACACCAGATGGAAAAAGAAAATGAGGAAGACCAGAGACTCTGCTAGAACCATCACCAGAGAAAGGCTCAACGATGGGCCTAGTAAACATTAAAGACCTAAAACAGATAGCAACGAACCACGAGACATGGAGAGCTATGACCTCTACCTACGTCGCCCACAGGCCCAAGAGGAAAGACTAACTAAGTCCCATCTGTCCTAGACCGCCCTAAACAGCGATACTGCAGGTAGTAATGACAATTTAAGCCCGTCTGCCCAGCGTGTTCGTAGCGCGTTGGACTACGGGTGACTATCCCTGTGTGTGTGTGGTTCAATCTCGCGGGATGGCAGAAAAAGCCACAGATTCCCCAGATTTACGGTGTTCGTGGCACCGAACCGAAGGGTTACGATGTCCATGGGAACCGAGCCGAAGAGCTGAAAAGCTCAAGTGCTTCTGGATCGGAAAAAAAAACCCCAAACGACAGTTTAAAAAATAAAATTGGAAGAGACTGGGGAAAGTGCAGGACAACTTTTAGGACTCTAAACTTCAAGAGAACTGGAGAGGAGGTAGAAGAGGTAGAAGAAGAAACAGAGATAATATCGACCCATCCTTAATTAGGTACATACAAAAACCCACAGAAGTAAAAAAGGTTAGGATCATGTTGACCACATCCCTCATCGTATGCAGCTGATCATATACAGAGAAACTTTGACTGCCAGGCTGCATCCTAAGTTTAGCAATCCACCTGACAGGGTACAGACATTCCTAGGGACATTGACTTCTCATTGTCATTTTTTGTTGTTTTCTACGTAGTTAGCTAGTTTGTTCCTTTCGTGCCAAAGGCGGCACATAGAGCAGAGGTTTTAGATCTCCATGTGATACGGTTCTTTGCTAGCAGTTGGAGATCTTGTATGGTTTTACATCCCAATAGTTTAACTTTCTTGTGGATGGTTTTCGAAGAGTGGTCTTTGGTCTTCACGTTTTCTTTTCCCAACTGGTGACCACATAAGGACTTGTCGATTTAGTCTCTTTTCGTCTGATCTAAGAACATGACCTAAATATTTCGACCTTCATTTCTTTATAATATTTGATACGGGTTGTTGGTGTTTTCTATCTCTCACTGTGTTGTTAGAAACGAAATCACTCCATTTTACTTTTAATAATTTTCGGAGACATTTATTCTCAAAGCTGTCCAGTTTCTTATCAATTTTCTTTGCTGATTTCCAACTTTCACAACCGTAGGTCAGTACAGGAATCACACATGAACCTAAACATGACGTTGTAATGCAAGACCGAATACAAAGCATGCAAAAACAGGATGTGCTGTTCTACAGATCTGTAGATATCAAACTGTCACAATGAACTCACACTGCAAGAAACAAATAATATACCAACCACACAAAGAGTGATTTAACAAGTGGGGGATAAAGAGCAAACGAAGCAGTAGAAAACGATTACTAAATGACCGTGCTCGACAGATTAGGTACTCGACAGTGTAGGTGAGATCGAGTTCCTAGTCATATCAGAGACGGACGGCAAAAAGTAGGCAGCGTGTTCCATTTGATCACGTAAAAGAACCCTTGGGAGTTCAAAGATGGAGAAAAGTTGGCTGAAAAGCCACTAGCCGAGCAGAATTCCTATAAAACATTTTCACCATCATGAAAATTACATCAGGCATCCTCGCCGATGCTACGGAGTTGAAATTCGTGCACTGCCGCTGAGATCTTTCTGTGTAAGAATGAAATCGGAGCACACATAGCTACTCATCGAAGTGCCATGATAATAGTCATATCAATCAATCAATCAATCAATCAGTTAATTAATCGATCAATCAATCAATCAATCAATAAATAAATCAATCAATCAATCAATCAATCAATCAATAAATCAGTTAATTAATCGATCAATCAATCAATCTCATTAATCGATCAATAAAACCAATCAATAGATCAATCTATCAATAAATAAATAAATAAATAAATAAATCGATCGATCATTCAATCAATCAATCAACCACTCAATCAATCACTCAATCAATCAGTCAATCATTCAATAAATCGATCAACCAACAAAATACTATAAAAACAAGACAACTAAAAGGAAAAAAAAACCTGTTTGCAAAATGTGCCCACAAACTTGGGGCAGACAACTCGTAACATTCTGGTTAAATGAGAAACAGTAAATTATCAGATAACTAGAGTTGTCGAAACTTGACGGTTCTAAAAATATTCTGTTATTGGAAGACATGAAGAAATACATAAATCTGTGATGTATTCATTCTGAAAACCTGATAGTTAAGGAGAGAGACAGAGAGAAAGAGACACAGAGAGAGAGAAGAGAGAGTCGGGCTTGTAAGCTTACAAGCGAAAGATTTCGAATCTGGTATAGATTCGATAGGTGCATTTTTCGCTAGCTTCCAGATGATGTATTTCGATATTTTTACATTTAGATTGAGAATGGTAATATTTTATGTGTGAGTGTTACACGTTTTTATACTTGGTTGTGTGTGTGGTTGTGTGTGGCTTGTTTTTTTATATCTCCCACACACACGTTCTTTGCACTCATGTTTGCTCACTTGCTTGCTAATTCACTCATTGACTCACTCACTCTCTCGTTTGCTCACTCACTCAGTAACTCGATCACTCACTCACTCACTCCAGTAACTCGATCACTCACTCACTCACCACCCACCACTCACTCACTCACTCACCACTCACTCACTCACTCATTCACTCACTCACTCATCACTCACTCACTACACTCACTCACTATCACTCACTCCTCACTCACACCCACCATCACTCACCACTCACTCATTCACCACTCACCACTCATCACTCACTCACTCACTCACTCACTCATTCACTCACTCACTCATTCACTCACTCACTTATTCACTCACTCACTTATTCACTCACTCACTATTCCTCACTCACTCATTCACTCACTCACTCATTCACTCACTCACTCACTCACCATTCACTCACTAACTCCTCACCACTTACTAACTATACAGACTCCATCACACTAACTCACCACTCACTTACTAACTATACAGACTCACTCACACACACAATTCACCCACTCACTTTGGCTGAAATCGATGCATGTGTCCTAAACGTGTAGAAGTCTATGGTTTAGGGGCCTACCAAACCAATGTGCAACGTATACACGTTCTTGGCAAAGATCAAACATATCACAAAGAGTTATTAAAATTGGTCGTAAAGAACGAACGCAAAGAAGAAGAAGACCCACTCACTCTCTAGACACACATCACTCACTCAATCAGCCACTCACTCACTTACTCACTATACACACTCATTCCCCTACTCACTCACTCACACACTTACTTACTCACTCACTATCACACCACTCACTCTCTATACTCACTACACTCACCAACTCACTCCCTCTCTATACAATCTACACTCACTCTCTATACAAACTACACTCACCCACATCAAATACATTCAACATATTCTATACTCACTTCTGGTGCACACATACACAGACAAACAAGTATCTCTACGCTCTCTCGCTATCTCTCTCTCTCGTCTCTCATACGTCCACGCGTAAACTTACACACTGAACATACACTCCACGAACTACATATTCCCACTCCTTCCACACTACATATTCCCACTCCTTCCACACTTCATATTCTCACTCCCACACTACATATTCCCACTCCTCACCCAGTTGTTCATTTCCCTCTGCTAACAACACACACACTCCATATTCTCACTCCACACACACTTCCTATTCCTACTCTACACACACTTCCTATTCCCACTCCCCACACACTCCATATTCTCACTCCACACACACTTCCTATTCCCACTCCACACACACTTCCTATTCCCACTCCACACACACTCCATATTCCCACTCCACACACACACTCCATTTCTCACTCCACACACATTCCTATTCCCACTCCACAAACTCCATATTCCCACTCCACACACACTCCATATTCCACTCCACAACACTCCATATTCCTACTCCTCCCAAATGTAACAATCGGGCTAATTGTCAGTAACCCTTAACCTCAGAATGTTAACTGTTCAATCGCCTAGTATTATCGGAGAGTGACGTTATGACCACGTATTAAATTTGAGCTTACATGAGCACCGGTGACTTTTTATAATCAAGAATCTCAGAGGACACCTCCATAGAACGGATTTCAGGAATTCGGCTGCAAGTGGAGCACCAAAGCAGTCCCCAAACAGAGCCACCTATAAACTTATGGGCCTTCGGACTGAGGTAAGAATTATGGGAAATCAGACCCCAACTACACGACGTGACCTCGCATTCCAGTATTGTGTATATAGACGAATTCATTTTAAAATCAATACAAAATGCTAAATCAAAGTTATATTATGCAACAAGTTAAGTTTAATAATAAGGAATATCAATATTATGAATATTTTTCACCAATAAAATAGCAAAAAAGCTTGCAGTGTTCTATCAAACATCTATATTTTCCGGCCCCATTTTCTGATCTAGGTCAGGGAACACCTACTCAGTTGTCTGGCCTAGTTATCTAGAGTTGGCTGTGCCCCAAAGCACTTCCTATAAAACTGCACCAGCATGAGCTGCTTGAGAATGGACAACTGGTGAAAGTTAACAAACCTTCAGAACACACTATGGGAGACCTGCGAAGACCTCCAGCTTACTGCCATATTTAAGACATACCGGAGTAGTCGCATTGCAGAGGTTGATCGCAGAAGAAGAAGATAATCGGGAATGGTTATTGGTTAGTAAATTGACGTCGCTGCATTCCGGGTAGACCCATAGGTGCTCAATCTCCCCAACAGATATAGAAGAGTATGCATACTGTTGGTTCCCGTGGCTCGCTGATTAAACACACCCCTCACTCTTTTTAGAGTTTAAACCCTCACTCGGCCACTCAGGCATCCAGTTTTACTTGTATAACTAGCAACTTCAAACTGCCTGGATCGCTGGATAGATCAGCATATATTTTAGTGTCTTCATCCAACAGGCAGTCGCGAAGGGCCGAAGAACATCCCCTTATCCATCTTCAACTCCCTTCATGTTGTTGATGCAAACCTGACCGCTCATTACCGTGAACACCCGCATGCCCAGGACAGTAGATCCGCCTTAGCCTATGGAGGTTAGAAACTTCTATAGACAATATCCACTCATACCGAAACCTGCCCTTGTGAATCTTGTGAAGCATCGACTGAGAGTCAGATGAATAGGGAATAATAAACTGGAAAGCCATTTCCCTAGCAACTCTAATTAACATCAATAAAAAATGTATAGGAATGTATAATCGTTTTCAACATTACAGCAGTGACCCTCGCCGGTGGTAAGGAGTTCGTTCGTACCCTGTTGATTATATCTTCCTGTGTAAAAAGGATCTCGAATCACAGACGACTTTAGACGTAATTACAATGGTGATTGTTCTATTAATCAATCAATGAATCAATCAATAAATCTATTGTGAATATTCAAAATGTTCACAATTAAATAGAGTCCTTCTGCAGCAAAATGATGAGAACCGTCGCAATCTTAGATTAACCAGAAAAGGAAGAGAAATAAAACTTCTAAGAATGTCAAATATATATAACATTGAAGAGATCAGCTTCAGCGTATTGAAAGCACAAAGAAGCAATTTCGTAGAATAAAGATTTCAAAGGCGAAGTGCAGAAGTAAATATTAAATGCAAATGAGGAAAGCTGAGATATAAAGACACAAATAAGTCGCCATGACACTGGGCATGACAAACATGTTTGATTTTATACGAGGATGGAAATGTAGATATCACAAGCTAGTTTCTTCCTTCCTTTCGTTTACTTCATATTTCATATGTTATTATGTTATGTTATGTTAGTTATGTTATGTTATGCGATCGACGTCATGGCACATTAGGCATTCCCATGCGTGTTCTGTCCTCCGCTGCAGCAGCCATCCCAAAGTCCATTTGCTCACAGTACCTATAAGCAGTTGATTACTATATCTTCTCTCTCTACAACAAAGACGACACTGACTGGCATGTCCAAACTTAACGCCTAATTCTCGAACTCGTTCCAGTGTCTGAGACTTGCCCATGTCACATAATTGAGAACGTACCGCATTGATGATATCGGATCTGTCCATACTTCTGTCCGCTTGAGTCGGGGCATTGTTTGCAAGAAAGTCAGCAAGCTTGTTACCCTGCACTCCAGCATGTCCATGTGTGTACAGCCAGGTGTGTCTATATGTTCAATGTTGTCTCTAGTATAACCTTTACTTTTACAGCTCACACAGAGGTCTGTGTAGTTTTTCTGTCGCGTGTTGTTTCACTAGGCCCATTTGTTTGTCACCATGAACACTAAAAGAGAATTTTACAAGAACTTGTTCCTGATATTATGATATCAGTGCCAAACCTGATCGATGACATCAAATGACAAGAAAATTTATCACGACGGAGATGACATGTCTACTCAGAATGCTGGGAGTAACAAGAAGAGACCGGTTTAGAAATGAAGACATCAGGAAAAAAAGTGGATACAACATTATTACTGAACTTCTTAAAAAAACAACAAATTAAATGGTCCGGCCACATAAGCAGATTACTAACAGACAATACGCCTTCAAGAGAAAGGTTACAGTTGATACAAAGCAAAAAGCAGTCCAGGCAAAAGTAGACCTCAGAAATAACAGATTTTATGACAATATTTATGAAGCACACACAAACGCTCGTTCTAGAAATCTCTTCTTATCCTGACGATGTGAGACAAAACAGGATATGAGAAAAACAAACGAAATAAAGAAGTCTAGATTGACACAAAAACAAATTATGGTTGTACTTATCATTTGTCTAGCTAACTTTACGCACACCAACGATATATAAAGAGATGAGAAGTTGTCACAAATAAATGAAATGATCTGACACACAACAACGAGATATAAATAGATGAGAAGTTGTCACAAATAAATGAAATGATCTGACACACAACAACGAGATATAAATAGATGAGAAGTTGTCACAAATAAATGAAATGATCTGACACACAACAACGATATATAAAGAGATGAGAAGTTGCCACAAACAAATGAAATGATCTGACACACAAGTAATAGAAATATATCATAATATTGTCAGAAAGAGATGCATTAGAATTTTCAAGCAAGTCATGCACATAAAAACAATGTAATAAATGCAAAATATGTCATTATTTTCGAACTGTACAGGCCGTCTAAAACCTAGAAATGACATCCTTAAGATATACCTCTGTTATATTTCCGATGTTGTTAACGACAGAATGACATCTTAACAATTGTTTAAAAAAATGTGAATTAAATGAGGACCAGGAATCTTTACCCGGACAATACCAGTACACTTCTGGGACAAGTTCTCTGCAAATATTAACAACCTTTGATTGACTTCTGCTTTTATACAAAAAATATTTCAGAATGATGTATGTGCGTCGGAGATAACAGAAAAATGAAAAAAAAAATGATAGCAATTACTTTAACACAATTTTAGCTTTGAATGCCCGTTAATCTTGGAGAATGTTCTGTTGAAAAACACGCCCTAGATGAGCTTGGGAGGTGGTTGAGCTGCCAATTACACAACAGGTCAAGATGTTGAAGAGTTAGTCAGATGACAGAAAATAACGACATTAATGGCGTAAATTAATAGTTTAAAGATGGCAATTTTGTTTTTTTTGGTTTAGGAAAAAAAATGGGAGAAATTGGTTGTGTTGATATTTTTGTGAAGGTGACGTTCATGATGATTTTGTTGGGGAAGATGTTGCAGGCTATGCCTTTGTTGTAGTTGGAGATGATGAAGTCTATGTTTTTGTTGTAGCTGAAGATGTTGTAGGTGAAGATGTTGTAGCTGAAGATGTTGTAGCTGAAGATGTTGTAGCTGAAGATGTTGTAGGTGAAGATGTTGTAGCTGAAGATGTTGTAGCTGAAGATGTTGTAGCTGAAGATGTTGTAGCTGAAGATGTTGTAGCTGAAGATGTTGTAGCTGAAGATGTTATAGTCTATGTCTTTATTGTAGCTGAAGATGTTGTAGCTGAAGATGTTGTAGCTGAAGATGTTGAAGCTGAAGATGTTGTAGCTGAAGATGTTGTAGCTGAAGATGTTGTAGCTGAAGATGTTGTAGCTGAAGATGTTATAGTCTATGTCTTTGTTGTAGCTGAAGATGTTGTAGCTGAAGATGTTGTAGCTGAAGATGTTGTAGCTGAAGATGTTGTAGCTGAAGATGTTATAGTCTATGTCTTTGTTGTAGCTGAAAGAGGGATATAAAAAAGAGATAGACAGAGGAAGACATGTAAGGAGATATGAACAGAAATAAATAAAGGAAGAAAGAGGAGATTTAATTTTTTTCCCCGATCCTGAAGCGGTTGAGCTGTTAGCTCTTCGGCTCGGTGCCGTGTACATCGTAACCCTTCGGTTCCGTGCCAGACATCGTAATCCCTTCGGTTCGTGCCACGAACACCGTGACTCTGGGAACCTGTGGCTTTCTGCCAGCCAGCGAATTGAACCGCACTCTAAGAGGGTATACCGTAGTCAACGCGCTACGAACACGCTGGGCAGGCGGTCAAAGAGGAGATATGACAGAAATGATAAAGAGAGAGAAAGCAATACAGAATGGAAGAGTATGACAGAGATAGACAGAGAATGTAACAGAGAGAGAGAGAGATATGCACAGAGATAGACAGAGAATGTAACAGAGAGAGAGAGAGAGATATGCACAGAGATAGACAGAGAATGTAACAGAAGATGATGAAAGCAGAGATATGCACAGAATAGACAGAGAGTAACAGAGAGAGATGCAAGAGATAGACAGAGAATGAACGAGAGAGAGAGAATAGACAGAGAATAGAAGCAGATAATGTAATACAGATGAGATGGAAGACAATGAAGATAGTAAATGAGAAGAGAAGATTATTGGAAAGGAACAGAACAAAATAGAAGAACAATATAAAAAAAATAAAAAAATTTAGAAAAAAGAGAATTAAAATGGAAATAGAAAGATAAAGGGAATGGAGATAAAGATAAGGGAAGGAGAAAGAGATGAATGGAATGGAAAGAAAAATGGGAAGGAGAGAAAGATATAAATGGAAGGAGAGAAAGATATAAATGGAAGGAGAGAAAGATATAAATGGAAGGAGAGAAAGATATAAATGAAAGGAGAGAAAGATATAAATGGAAGAAAGAGAAAGATATAAATGGAAGGAGAGAAAGATATAAATGGAAGGAGAGAAAGATGTAAATGGAAGTAGAGAAAGATATAAATGGAAGAAAGAGAAAGATATAAATGGAAGAAAGAGAAAGATATAAATGGAAGGAGAGAAAGATATAAATGGAAGGAGGGAAAGAACAACAAAGAGGGAAACAAATAGTTTAAAAAAATGAGAGAATTAGAAAATAGAGAATTGAAAATGTAAAGAAATATAGAATGATGGAGATAAAGAGTAAGAAAGAAAGAGATGAGGCGTGCTGGCAACAGAAAAAAGGGAGATAGAGACAAAGATAGAGGGATAAAAAAAGAAGGTAATTTGATAAGAATATACTGGATAGAGATAATGACTGCTCCCGTGTCTAGCCAGCATAATTGGAGCATAGGGAACAAATTAGGCCGTTTTTGACATCGATGAACTCCCGAGTCGAAAGTATAAGAAAATATTCCACCGGCAGTAAACTTTTTTGCAAATGTTGTCCATTATAATTCACAAGAGGTTAAAATTTAGTAAACAGTTTATTAAGTTAGATTGAGAGTGATCTGTTGGTAGTCGGTGTTGTCGCTAGACTTTAGGACAGAAAGGAACCTAGCGACTTTCTTTTTCTCCAATCCTGTTTTGTCTCACAGCGTCATGATAAGAAGAGATTTCTAGAACGGGTTTTTGTATCTATTTATAAATAATGTTTTTCACCGCCTCTGTTGTTTCTGAGGTCTATATTTTTGCGTGGAGAGTCTTTTGCTTTGTATCTACTGATCGAAGTAGCATTGTTCTTTGAGTCGTACTGTCTGTTGGTAATATTCTTCTGTAGCCGAACTATTTAATTTGTTGTTTCTTGATGAAGTTCAGTATTGATGATGTACCCACTTTTTTTAAGATGTCTTTATTTCTAAGCCGGTCTCTTATTGATACTTCCAGCATTCTGTGCACACACTTCATCTCTGTCGTGAATAGTTTTCTTCTATCATTTGATGTCAGCGTCCAGGATTGGCAATGATAGCGTAATATGGAGAGAAATACGAGGGGAAGTCAATAAGTAAACCACAAATGGCTGTAGAAAAATAACTAAACATGATAACAGCTTGAAACCAGTTTATTTTTATACATACATTGTTCCTTTATTTCTTAACATAATTTCCACCAACATTGATGCACTTATCCCATCGTTTTATCAATTCTCCCAAACCGGCTGCATAGAACTGCGGGCTCTGTTTTCTAAACCACGTTTTCACTTCACATTCAACTTCGGCGTCATTCGCGAAATGTCTCCCGCCAAGGTGGGTTTTCAGTGGACCAAAGAGGTGGAAATCGTTAGGGGCTAAGTCGGGACTGTAAGGTTGATGTTCCAGAACTTTCCACCGTAGTTGGTTAATTTTCTCCTGAGTTAATCGAGCCGTATGTGGTCTGGCATTGTCATGAAGAAGCAACACTCTGTAGTCAGCAGTAGTGGGGTTTTTTCGAATTGCATCATGAAACATCGATAGAACTTCACAGTATGATTCAGAATTCACATTGTCACCTTTCTTCTTGAAATTGGTTAAAGCACTCCTTGACAATCCCAGAACAACGTCAGCATGACTTTCCCTGCTGATGGCGTAACCTTGAATTTTTGACACAAGGCGAAGAAAGATGTTTCCACTGTATTGAAGCACGCTTTGATTCGGGCTGGTAGTGATGCACCCATGATTCATCCCCAGTAACAATCCTGTTCAGCATGTCTTCTCCTTCATCTTCGTATTGACAGAGATGACGCAAGGACAGGCCAAATACAGTGGAAACATCTTTCTTGCCTTGTGTCAAAAATTCAAGGTCACGCCATCGGCAGGAAAGTCATGCTGACGTGTTCTGGGATTGTCAAGGAGTGCTTAACCAATTTCAGAAGAATTTCAATATCGATCAATCCACAAGGCATTTTTTCCTGATACATCTAGGATTATTGCCGAAGCTACGGAGTTCGTGCTTTGTGTAAAGCTCTCGAAAGGAGGCGTGTCATTTCTGCGGAGAGGGACCGAGCCATATGGGATGAAACTCGTCGCAATGAAGTCATTCTTTTTCCCGGTGCAATCAATAAAATATAGTGCATTTTATTTTACTTGTATGCTGTTAAACACATCACAGTAAATGGACGATCTAAGCAGTGCATCACAGTAATGGACGATCTAAGCAAGTGCAGCATCACAGTAAATGGGACTGATCTTAGACAAGTGCAGTGAATGGGACTGATCTAAGACAAGTGCACATTAATCCTCGAGTCCTGATAAAATCAGATGGCACATGCCAATCAGAAATAAAGAGCAGAATAGGACAAGCGAAAACCTCATTCCTGAAAATGAGAAACATTATCTGCAACAAGTCCTTGTCAATCCCGGTCAGAATGCAAGTTATTCAGTGCTACATAGAACCAATACTGACATACGGATGTGAGTCATGGACAATGAACACACAGATAGAAAAATCTCTTGAGGGCCACAGAAATGTGGTTTTATAGAAGAATGATGAGAATCCCATAGACTGCTAAAATGACTAATGTTGAGGTGCTGAATGAGATCAAGACACAGATAAAGCTTATCATCAATATAAGAAAGAGGCAGTCATTATTTTTCGGGCACGTGATGAGGAGGGAGGTTTAGAACACATTGTGACAACCGGTAAAATCGAGGGTAGACGAGACAGAGGAAGACAGAGACTGAACATTTTGGATATCCTGACTTCATGGCACGGTAGAGCGTCAACATCTGAGTTGATAGCAAACACCAACGACAGAGATTTGTGGAGATCCATGATCGCCTACGCCAGCCGGCACGGCACCTGATGATGTTATTAAACAACAACAATACTTTCAATGTGTTGAAAGAGGCGTGTCTTCTTTCTCTCTTCTCTTCTGTCTCCTTTCTCGTCCTATCTATCATTCTTTCTTTTGTGATTTGTTGAGAAGAATGCTTTACACAGTGGTCTTTTGGTTATGTTGTGAGTGTATAGTTAATTTCTTCCATTCATGAAGTCAATGATTTCAATCCTTCGCGTTATACCATTTCGATATACGCCCGTAAGCTCAGACGATTTATTTCATCAATTATTATCTCGTTAGCTGTAGTGATAAATTAACACAAATGCTGTTAAACAGTTTTACTATACGTACAACGGCTGATAAGACAAGTGCAGATCAAAAATGACGGATAGAACAAGTCAGGAATAAAACGATCTAAGACATGCAGCAATAATCACTCGATCATGATAAAATCGGATGGCAGAGCCGACAGTCAAAGCGAATGGCCAAAGGATCATTGAAAATGACACATTATGCGTCACTGTCATCTGTCAATCAATCAGACTGCATGTTATTCATGCTACCTATAACCAAATTCGACATTTGGATGTGAGTCATGACAATAACACTACGTATCAGCAAACGAGGGCCCAAAGGTTTTAGGAAGACAGCTAAGAGCTAAATGACTGTTTGTTGAGGTGCGATTTTGAATGCACAGATAACTTATCATCATTTAATGATAGGCCATTTCAGGAGTTGAGGAGGAGGTTTCAGCATCATCTGTACTACCGATGATGCGAGATCAAGGATGGAGAAAATGTTTACTACTTCATCTATGGCACACTCTGAGTGATGCACACCAACGCATTTAGATTCATGATCGCTTTTAGCCACCGGCACGGCACCTGATATATATGTTATTAACCAACAGATACTTTCCACTATGTTGTAGTTGTCTTCTCTCCTTCCTTCTGTTTTTCTGTACCTATCTTCATTTTTCGTTTTTATTTGTTAGATTTTCATCAGATGGCTTGTATGTTTCACATGTTAATCTTCCATTCATGAAGTCACTCAAATTTCAATCCTTCGCGTTATACTGTTTGATATAGCGCCTATTGGACGATATTCTTTATCTCGTTTAGTCGAAAAATTTTTGCTAAAACTGATTTGTTTTTACGATAAGCTGTAACACTCTAATAAAACGATACAACGCCCCTGATAGAGACAAGTCTGGAATAAAACGATACAACGCCCCTGATAGAGACAAGTCTAGTAGTGTTCAAATAGACAGAACAAGTTTCACTATTACATCAAATGCATAATTTATTTTGTTTGAACTCAGAAACCATCAACGTTTTCAGGGGCGTGTATTTTTTTTTACCACATGAGAATCATAACGTTCAGTACGGGTCCTGCACTCTCATTCAGCGGCGGCACCAGAGTGCTGTGACCGAGTAAAGTATCGAGCAAGTTCATCACTATTTTACAGAGCCATGTGATGGAGTCGGTATTAGCATCTTTGGGACAGTGATGTTTCTCTCGGTACAGACAACACGCTAGGGAGCATACGAGACACAGTTTAGAACGACACGATCCTTAAGGTTCTTAAATGAGACTGGCCAAATATACAACACACTAGGGAGTGGGCCAGAATTTGATCCATCAGGTCTTCAAGTGGGACTGGATAAGTCTACTACACATTAGGGATTTGGAAGAGCTAGAGATATGGTGATATGATAACTACTATAGCGGTTCTCAAATTTCTAGATCTATGGTACCTTTAACACAAATAATTTATATGGAGTTTCGCCCGAGTGGTTACCGGGGCCCAAATGTGGGGTGTAAAGAATAGAACTACTGTTACCTGCCACGCATGTCGTAGAGGCGGCTAAGGAGGTTTGGCTGAAATCGGATGCAGTGTCCGCTAGGAATGCTAGCCCGAAACAAATGCTTGCAGAAAACGGATGCACCAGGCTGTAAGGCGCATAACATGGTGCAACGACCCTCACAATGAGGAATGGGATAACGGATTCTACGGTCGCCAATCTGCTTCAGAGATTTAGCCGCAGCAGAAAGAATTCAGAGCTACCATCACATGGGTGGCCAAAACTTACTGCGGGAAGAGGTCGGCACAAATGGGGAAGCAGAAATCATAGAATTATATCCTACAGAACTGCTCCAGTATGCAGACTTGAGAAGAAAGAGGTGGACCACTTACACCAGCGTCCAAGACAAACTGTATGGCGTGGCTGATAATCTGAGGCAGGCGGTTGCCTTTATTAGAGAATCCGAAATCCCAATCTAGTGAGAACGCAGAAGACAAACTGTATGGCGTGGCTGATAATCTGAGGCAGACGGCTGCCTTTATTAGAGAATCCGAGGTCCCAATCTAGTGAGAGCGCAGAAGAAGAAGAAGATATGGAGTTTTAGCGTGTAGTTACTTAAAGAGTTAAGAAAACAAGCAGCATTATTTACAGTACGAAATCTGCTGCGGGGGACTGAGCACTTGTAGAACTGTCCCGCATGTTGCTGGTACTTTTACTACTATTCCTACTGAAGATACTGCTGCTGCTGCTACTACTACTAATGCCGCTACTATTGCTACTACAACAACTACTACTACTATTAATTCTCTAACTACTACTATTACTACTTACTACTACTACTAATGTTACTATTACTACTACCAGTACTACTACTACTACTACTTCTATCACTATTACTATGCTCTGTTGCTAAGACTACTATTACTAGCACTATTGCCACTACCACTACCGCTGCCGCTACCGCTGCTACTACTACTACACCTACTACTACTACTACTACAACAACTACTACAACTATTACTACTACTTCTGCTAATTCTGCTACTAGTACTACTACAATTACCCTTACTACAACTACTACCCCTATTACTACAACTATTACCCCTACTTCTACTACCCATATTACTACTACTACAATTACCAGGACTACTACTACTACTTGAGAGCCGCTGTAGCGTAGTTGTTAGTGAACTCGCTTCCAAGGCTGGTGGTCTGGGTTCAGCTCCAGCAATGCGCGTGGAATTTTTCCCGACCGCGACGGCTGTACCGGTCGACCCAGCCTCAACTGGGTACCAGACATGCTCTGGGAAAGTAAAGGCGGCCGGCGTGATGCTGACCACATCACCATCGTGTGCCGACGGTCAATGAAAAATACAGGCCTAACACTTATTGACCAATATACACGAGTATGAAAGGGTTCCTTTTTTACTACTACTACTTCTTCCTCAGAGATGTGGTTTTACAGAAGAATGCGTAAAGTCCCAATGGCAGGTTAAAAAAAACTAATGATAGGGTTTTAAAAAACCTGCACATAGTAAAACCTGATCAAAAGAATAAGAATCAGACAATCAATGTTCATCGGGTATATATTGCGAGGAGAAGGTTTGAAACATGGGGTGATAACGGGTAAATACAGTGATGATCGTGGAAGACAGAGGAAGAAGCTGTTAGACGGTCTGACATTGTGGTTGGACAAAAGATCGACGTCAGAACTGATTAACTGCAACAGAGAGAGAGAGAGAGAGAGAGAGAGTTGTGGAGAGACATAATCGTCTACGCCGACAGGAGTATCACTTGATTGATTACGTCACTTAATTATCGATCGATGCTGTACTTCATTTCCTGCACTTCTTTTTCGTGCTGTCTTTAATGTTGTCTTGTAGGTCTCTATAGAATATAGTTTGAGAGTCAGTGGTATCCAAGATAACCAAGGTGTTATCCAGATGAGGAGGAGGGGGTGTGTAAAGGGAAGAAGGAGGGATGGGGACGTGCAAAGGGAATAGATTGCTACAATTAATTCACCCGTTGAAGCTCATATTCTACAAAAGTAAAGACAAAATAGCGTCTATCACGTGAATAATTTAACCAATCAGATAGAATATGGATAACAAATCTTCAACCAGACGCTACAGATAAGTCTGACAAATTTAATCTTATCCGGAAGTCTTGTAGTCTTAGTCCTGACAGTTCCGAGACCAATTATATATATCAAAGTATATTGTCATTATTATTCTATATCATTAGTTGTTGTTATTTATTCATGTCTGAAAATTTATCGTTTTTTCGTGTCTGAAAAT